>OX383283.1:25699956-26325266 GCA_947523025.1 Dryobota labecula
TGCAACTTATATATGTGTACTTTTTAGGTGAACAAAAATCATGGAACTCGCCATCGTCACGTGTCATCGTCACTGAACTCTTTCCATGAGCTATACGAACAGTTGTTCGAAAGTTTTGTGTTTTCACTTCAGTCAGCGGTCCTTATGACTGCCAATTTTTTTTAGCTTATTGTTTAGCTTTTAAATGTAGGGGAAAAGTTTTTTCGATTTGGCTTTTCTAGTACTCAAACCTCAGTTGGTACTATCGAATTTTTTTATCCTTATAAGAAACAGGATCGACTGGCATCAAATAAAGTCTTTGTGAAAATGGCCCATGTTCTAGCTGACTGTATTTTTTTTTCAAAATCTGTGAATTGGGATCAAAATTTCTTTAAAAAATAAGGACAGTCTCCTTGTTGAAGATTTTTTTATGTCAGCAGGTTGTTTGATGGAAACAAATATGAACCAACACAAACTGTTTATATGTTTATAACAGTACAACAACACACACTCACAATGGTACCTATTGGATGCTTAATTCCACAGTTTTAAATATAATTGTACAGAGCGCGTGTATGACGAATGGCTGCACTAGAGAGAGAGAGAGATGTGAGAAAGGGATGTATAGATGTAAATATAAATTAGTATGGCAATACTAAACACTCCTGAAACCGTATTTCTGTAACTACAACGGATTAGGTCCCTATATATATACCCTTACTGCCCCGTCTCAAAAATCCATCCTGTACCTATAGCTATGTTATATGTATAATAATAAAGCTGACGCGTTTGTTTTTATGTTTGTTTGAACGCGCTAATCTCTAGAACTACCAGTGGGATTTGAAAAAATATTTTTGCATTTGATAGCTCAATTCTAGAGGAAGGTTACCTATTGGTTATTTAAGGATAATATTTTTGTGTTCACCGAAAATCTTATTCTTCCCCGAAAAATACTGATCGTGCACCAAATATTAAAGGTTAGGTTAGGTATTTTGGTGCACATTCAGTATATTTGGTGGAACACAGGCAAAATTAGGTAAATGAAATGGGAATAAATTGAAGTACTTTTAAATACCATCCGTTATTTAACATCAGAATACCCTTAGGAGCAGAGTAAAAAAAAGTCAGGAAGAACGCTAAGCGAAAAAATGAAGTACCTAATAGCGCAGGCAGGCGATGCGATGCGTCGGGGTGGGTCGGGGAACAAGAAATTTCACGCGGACGATGTCGCAGGCAGAAGCTAAAACTATAATAATTATTTGGATAGGTACGTAGTTAACAAAATTGAAGATAATTTAAACAGACGTGCTTTCGCTGATGCATCATTATTTATAAACTGGAAATAATATCTACATAATTTACATGTGATTATTTTATTTATTGATTGTATCATCCTCTGAACTTTGAAAGTGATACCGGCATTAAAATAATAAATCAATTTGAATAATGTTGTTTTTGACAGCCCTAGCGAACCGGCTCGACTGGACAACCGCGTCGTCGATCAATTCACTTTTCATGGATGTCACATTAACGTATGAATATTAATAAAAAGATCAGTAAATTAATTCAACATGGTATGTTATTGCTGTGTTTTGTTAATTATTATTATAGTTTGTTATCTAAGTATTATACTGTTGCAGATCTTGTTTGAAACTCTTATGAAAAATATTGAACTATTTAAAGTTGTGAGATTAAAAAAAAAACATGTCACCAACTTAGTTTAAATGACAATGTTACTAACCCTATATGAGTCGCTTCGCTCTAAATAAAGATTTTGATTTTATTATTAATTAAGTACTTGAATGAATTAATAATCGAATAAACAACTTTCGATTTAAGTTTTGCCAAATCTCTAAATAAGCATATTGCTTGTGTCATCATCATCATCATTTCAGCTGAAAGACATCCATTGCTGGACATAAGCCTCCCTCAATTTGAGGGGTTTGCCATAATAGCCACGCTTGGCAGGCGGGTTGGCGATTGCAGTATGGTGTTAAAAACCGCATAAAGAACGCTGCTGCCCATTCTCTAGTAAGTCCCTTGGTCGCCTTTTACGACAACCACGGGAGGAAATGGGATGGTGCTATTTTTTACGTCCGGTACCACACGGCACGCTTGTGTCATAATGTCATCATAATACGGTCAGAGTAGTTGTAATATTTCTATTTACTAAGTAAACGATAGGCGTGTATCATACATAGCCACAGAGTAGATACCTACTGTCCTTCAGTACATTCGCACCTTCAGTTTATTTCCGCATTAGAACTTGTTATTTTAAATGTTAATTACAAAAATAACAAGCCTCTGATGATGCTATGCATTATTTTTAGAGTTAAATAATATATAATTAAGACCTTCTGTTTAAATATCTTTATCTATACATATCTTTTTAAGGGGGAACCGGTAAGGTAGCCCGCGAAATTAAAATTTTCTTATGATTTTTTCAATTTGCTTGTCTGGGTGTATGTTGATTAAAGTATGATTTGCGACCATAAAAAATACATATTTAAATATAATCATTAGAATCACTAAAGTTAGTATAATCATAAAAGCCATGATTTCATAAAATAGTCATTCAATAGGATTATATGAACTTAGAGAGTTGTATTGATGATTTTTATGATTATAATTCTATAAATAAATATTTGATACGGCCGCAAATCATATTCAGATCAACATATAACCTGATACTGACATGAAAATTACAAAAAACGTAAAAAAAAATTGAATTTTGCGAGCTACCGTTACGCTTCCGCCTTAAATAAAAATTAAATACTGTTCGTTGGTATGCGCATCACTTGAGAACGGCTGGACCTATTTGGCTATATTTTTGTTTTAAAATGTTCGTAATAGAAGTAGAGTAGAAAAATGCAATAACTCGATTTTGCCGCTTCCAAGAATTGTATTTTTGGTTACTGAATTTGTTATGAAGTTTTATTTATTACATTCTTGCTTACCGAAAAATCGAATCAATAAAAAGTTGCTTAGAGAGAGTTAATAGATTTCGATTCGTTGACTTCAAATATATAACTCAACGAATATATAACTCAAAATCGTCCAAAATCGATTTATTGCATTCTTCGGTAGCGCGGCAGAGTAGTAGAGTAGTAATATGGAAAGAAAAATTTGAAAAGCTTCATGGAAAATTTTCTAATTCGGGAAAACATACCACATACATAGCTGAACGTCCTTTTTTCTATGGGATTTTTGTTTGGACAGGACAAAGATCAAAGATCTGCAAATGACAGCCGGGACCAACGGCATAAGAGGGAAGTGTCAGGATAATCTGCGAAATTCGAATATTCTTAATTTTTTGCAATTTACAGTCCAGTATCAGGTTGAATGTTGATCTTAAGATGAAACTAGTCGATACTTTTTCCATACATAGTTCGGGGGGGTTTTACTCCACTGTTTGACATTGTACATCCAAAGTTAAACATGGTATCGTTTTGTATTATTATTAATTTAGTCTGTACGGAATCAGAATATTAAAATAAAAAGCCATTAAAAAGTTATGGGCCAAAACAGATTTGTTTTTCCTGCTAATTTTAACGCAATTTTGGGCGTAAATAAGTAATAAAAGAAGTGTAAAATCTCCAAAACAAAGTCCGCTCCGACAAAGCTCAATTATCGAAGATTTCAGTAAACTTTATTTGTAATTGATTTATCCAGTACTTTTTTCATAAAACTCAACCTTCCAAAGGACTTTTCGTACACGCGCGCAGTTTACTATGAATTATTGTGCATTTCACTCAACACACGATGACGGACACGATGCTAGATGAGCCAGTATGCTTTTTGGCCACGCCCACCAGTGAGTTCGAGCCCGCGACTAGTTGGCTCTTAATATGATTCGCGACCTTATTACTTAGCCACAAACCCCTCGTTGTGTGTTGTGCTGTTCTTCTAAAGTACACAACGGATTTGAATGCCGTTTTCACCATAATCTTGAAAATTATATTCCGGAAGGTTTATGTGTATAATATATTAATATTAAACTTACATTTATTTTAATAAAGAAATCTCGTGTGTTTTGTCAAGTCGTTACAACCTTGCGAAGCTGGAGTGGCTCGCTAGTTAAAGATAAAAAGGACGCGCAATAAAAAAGAGGTAGTGTATAATTAAAAAATATAATTTTTAAATATACAAAATTAGATAAATGCTTTTTGGTCTAGTACTAAAATAAACAATCGCTTAATTCGCAACTTATATTTACATAGTAAGAGCAATCTCCGTCGTGCGTGTGAGTCGCAATAGCATGCCTTTGCGCAACTGACATTTAAATACAAAAGCAGCATTATTTTTCCTGCGCACATCTAATGAAAGGCATCTTAAGATATTATGTTGTTTATAGTAAACAAAGTGACACGTGTCAGGGAAAAAAAGAAATTATTTTTAATTAACAAGTGATAACGGAGATTACAAATAGATTAATAATTAAAACCTACGTTTATGAGATGAACATCATGTTTGCCTTTTGATATAATTCTTGGCGGCGCCATAATTATTCTCCCCACGTCCTCGCGTTGACTGTACCGGCGCAGGAGTCGTTGTTGTCCCGCCAGCGAATATCTGCAACCTGGATTGACCCCAGCTGTATTTGTAACTTGGTAATTGCGGAGCTTTTGTTGGATTCAAGTAGAGATCGAATATTGATTGAGTCGTTCTTGGCTTCTGCGTGGTCGTTTGTGTCTTGCTGGTGGTCGTTTGTGGCCTGTTGGTGGTTGAATACGTCACTGCTTGAGTTGTTCTTGTCTGTGCATTATTCTGTACTTTTGTTGAAAATGCAAATGGTTGCGTAGTCCTAGTTTGGCCGAAAGGCTGAAGTTTTGTCGTCACCGGTGTTGTCGCTGTTCGTGACGTGAAAGTGTACCACGAAAAGTCTGATTTTGGTTTTATTGTGATTGCTTTGCTTGTGACCGTCGGTGTCTTCGAGGTCGTTGAACTCCATGTCCATGCAGTTGTTGGTCTTCTTGTGGTTGATGTAGTACTTGGTTTGAGTGTGGTTGTAGTTACAGGTCTGTAGGTTGTAGTCACTGTTTTTGGAGCCACTGATGTGGTGCTCTGTTTTCGGGTGGTTGTGCTGTACCATTGCCTTGTTGATAAGGCTGTGGAAACAGGCTTGTATGTTGTTGTCCAAGTAAATGGCTTATACGTAGTTGCCCAAGTAAATGGCTTGTTCGTAGTTTTTGAAGTTGGCGGCCTGTAGGTTGTCGTAGCAGAGGGCAGCCTGTATGCAAATGTAGAAGTGGGTGACCTGTACGTAGTTGTAGTAACAGTCGTCTTCGTCGTCGGCCTCAATGATGTAGTAGACACTTTTGGTGATAATGTAGTTGTTGCGATGGATAACGGACGAATTGTTGTACTTTGTAGTTGTATGGCTGTGCTTGCTTTCGTGCTCTGTGTGTATCTTTCAAATTCGGTGGCGTACTCTTTCTCGGTAGTTGTCTTTTGTGTAGTTGTCTCACTGAACTTTTGTTTCTTCCTGAACTGGTTTGTTTCAATCACCCTCCACACCTTCACTGGTGGTATGTACTCCGTGGTGGTCGTCGTGGTGGTGGTGGTACGACGTGGTGGAGTCGGGGTTGTGGGAGTGGTACGGCGTGGTGCATTCGTCGTCGGCGGCATATTTATATGCTGGGACGGTTGGTTAAACACAGGAAGCTTGAGCTCGTCAATGTTATCAATCTTATAATGATACCCTCTATTTTGATCGAGTACTTTACCGTAATTTTCTCTGATGAAAGATCCAATCGACAGGTATGGGGGCAACAAATTTTCTACAATCTGTTTATCTGTCGTATCATTCAGCTGATTGTAACTGTTCGTGTATTGAAACCCACGGGATCTAGTTATCGGCACTGAGTTTTTTGCATTTATATCACAATCCACCAGGTATTTCTTAGTGTTATGTTTACAATGCTGCGGATACACTACCCAGGCGAGGAACCCGTTCCCCTGGAGCCGAGTGTGTTCTTCATGAACGATGAGGGCACAGTCCAGGTCGTTGGAGATGTCGTCGTCTCGCAGTGCGGAGCAGGGCAGGCCGCACGCCTTGCCCGCCCCGCACCAGTACAGTTCGCTGATCTGGAAGATGCCATGGTCGCCGCTGTAGGGGTTGTTGGCGTTGGTGTCGAAGCGCGACTCGTGGTAGGCGATGCAGACCCACGTGGAGATATGGTCAGGGCGCACTCCGAGCGCGCTCAGCTCGCGCGCCAACTCGCACCGCTCGAACACGCGCGCGCCGGCGACCGATAGAAGCGCACACGTCAACCACGCGACGCGATTCATCGCAGCGTGCGTTTGACCGTCCTGCGCCCGCGCACTCTTTTTTACGTAAGTACCACCGACCTCCCGCCGCGCGCTACTCTCGAACTGTGTCGCGCCCGTATTTCTACTGCAATCTTAATTGCTTCAGGTTGAGCTGCCATGCATTTTAGAGCATGAATGAAGGTCAGTGTTTCCAGGTTACAGTGTCTCGGTATAGGGTCTTCAATATCGAGCATAAGGGACTTGGGTGAGCATCGTCGAGGTCGATAGTTTACCTTGACGGGGCGCGTCATCGTCTCATCACATCAAATGTCGTGTGTACAACTCGGAACTTACAATAGTCGTAATAATATTAATAGAATAAATGTAAATATATTTATTCTATTCACGCACATACTGCAATGGTTAAATACGTGTGCAAAATGAAACATTTTCATTGTTTTTAATCAAATACATGCGATGATACCGTGAGAAGGTCTGGGTGTGACCGGTTTTTAAAGACAACTATTATTATTATGGGTCTTGATAGTTTAAAGGTTAATCTTCAACCTGTTCCCTGAATCGGTAAGAGCGTATAATTATTAGAATTCTGAGTTTCAGTTTTATATTTTCTTAGGATCGATATGTCGTAAATATTAGTCGGTACCTATGGTGTTTGGCGGCTATGTTAAAATTTGTACAAGGTTGAGCGCGCCTGCATGTTACACGCTTGTATGTAAACATTCGGTTGATTTCCGAGGCGGGTCAAGAGGTGAGCCGCTGGCCTCTGTTGCCTAATAATAACTTTGAACTTAAGATATTCGTAAACTCTGACGCGTCGCATCTAAGTACATAATATGAATAATCGTGACTATCAATCAATTCAAAGGACTATTTGTTATTACGATATTGATAACTACTGTTTGTTTTTTTTTTTTTTTTTTTTAAGTAAGTGTTTATCACAGAATTATGCGAAGAATTGTTCATAATAAGTTAGTTATGTAAGTTTTTGAAGTGAAAACTTCTTTAGCACCTTTTGGTAGGGGAAAAACTTATGGTTTCGCGATCGTCACCTAACGCTTTCAATGAGCTATATGTACTATGACTATGATATATGTGTACTTTTTGGGTAAACAAAAATCATGGAACTCGCGTCACCGAATGCTCGAAATTAATAATCTAATAGCTCGATGATACAATTCACAAGTTACTTTGTTCTTTTTTTTGTGTTTGTAATGGATAAATAATAATTTCAGCATTCTCCATACACATGGAATATTACTTTATAAAGATGACGTCACGATACTTTTAAATAGCAGTTAAGTCATTGATGTGGTAAACTTAATGTTGATTTATATGCTCAGCTAAAGAGCAAAGAAGATTAAGTATTAATTACAAATGTCAGGAAAACTAATAGCGCAGAATAAAGTTAAATCATCGAAATTTAATCAATCAAAAACCTTTTAACGAGTTGTGTACATTATTAACTAAGGGGCTAATTGGTCCTGGAATGTGGCTGTAGTGCACATTTTCATCGTCCATGACTCAGACCAAATAAAAAACCAAGACAGAGCGCTGCGAACAATACAGTGAAGCATGTCAAAACTACGCCACCACGCTGTGCGTACACGCTTATACGCACACATTTACAACCATTTACAATCAAACTACACCTCACTAAGTACACACATGTTTACGAAACCAGCCTCACTTCACTGTTGACAGCGCTCTGTCTTGGTTTTTTATTTGGTCTGACGTCCATGACTTATAAAAATACTCATGTTGACTATGATAATCTGATTTACAAACCCGATAAAGGACGATTTGGTGTATTTTCGATACAGGCAGTTTTTTGTTTATTAAACGTCAAATCAAATCAATCCAATCAGTTTATTGCAAATATGTTGTACAGAGGTTGATGTCAAATTAAAATATTCAAACATGCACCCTGTAAGGGCACTGCAAAACAAAATAAATTACATTACAATACATTACATAAAGTTACATGTTTATGATTATGACATTCAGCGTGGCAATGCTGCCAGTCTTAAGGATGTTTCCGGATGACATTGATGCGGACGAGTACGCCCGCTTATACACGTCCGTTGTTTTCACCGGACAACGGGCCGATTTTTTTGCCGGACTCACAGTGTTGTATGGCTTATAATGAATGTGTGTATATGCACCGGACACCGGGTCGGTGTCGATGTCATACAAATATGAAAAACACGGTCCGTGGTCCGATGGAAAAAACGGGCGTCTACAAGCGGCCTACTTCGACGCCTAGCCCGCTTGTACTTATATTTTTTTTTTTCACCGGACCACGGACCGTGTTTTTCATATTTGTATGAGTTGGACGCCGGGTCCGGCGTCCGGTGCATGTACACACATTCATTATAAGCCATACAACACTGTGAGTCCGGCTAAAACACCGGTCCGATGTCCGGTGAAAACAACGGACGTCTACAAGTAGCCTTAGGCCTCATTTACGGAGACGCGGCGCGTCGAACGTTTTTTTCAGTTTACAGACAGGCGGTGCGTGCAGCGGCCCGCGTCATCACATGAGCAAACACAAACATAGGCAATTTACGACGCTGTTTATGAAGATGCGGGGCGTGGTCCGCGTATATTATATATATATATATATATATATATATATATAATATATATATATATATAATGTGTTACTGAATTAGACACATTATGAAAGTGTAATTTTTAATAATTAATTGATTAATAATAAAAAAAATCTTTTGTAATTATCCCAAAATAAAACTACGTAAATTACGGTCACACTTCCGCTGCACAGTCAAAACAAACCAAAATGGACGAAGTACCTACTACGCTAGACCAGGGGTCGGCAACCTGTGGCTCGCAAGCCACATGTGGCTCTTTGGTTGTGAAGCTACGGCTCTTTAGTTCCATACGCAAATATGATTAATTTTATATTGAAAAAAAAAAAAAATATCGTTCTGAAACGATTAACATTAAGTAACATTTCTATCTCTCAGCCACTTGTACGCACGGCTACAGATAAAACTATACATTTCCAGTATAAGCTGATCTCGCATTGTATAGGATTTCCTATTGTATAGCTTGATATGTAGCCGTGTGTATTCGCTTTTCACTGCACGCCTCCCCCGTGACACGGGTCACTGTCTTCAGTCCGTCGGAAGCTCTCGAATGATGCCGTCGTCGGATGTTTATATATATGAATAAATAGATATTTTTCAGATTCGTTTTTTTTATCAAAAAGCTTTATTTATGCAAGTACTATTTACGGAGGGCAAGAAAAAAAAATATTGAGGCACAAGGCTCTTTAAAAACTTTGAAATTTTGTAAATTGTCATTTTTGACTCTTCCAACTCAAAAGGTTGCCGACCCCTGCGCTAGAGCCTTATACGTGTGCGACTGTGTGCATGCGTAGATTTGTAATGTGACCACAATTTTCTCCCACAATCAGTATAACTAATTTAATTAATAAACATGGTTTTATATGTATTATGATTATAATATAATATTCTAATTGGGGTGTTTGGTGGTGTGTGTTAATTCTGGGACATGTTGTATATAGAGATGCTAGTGTTGTGATAAGTTCAGTAAAATGTGGTCTACAGCTGTCCATACCTCCTATATTCGTATGCACTTTATTGTAGCTTGACCAGCTTATTTGCGTTCATACATAACATAACCCGGGTCCAAAGAGTCTCGGTTCTTTGGAAGGGTTAAGAGGAGCCGAAGCCGATGCAAAGGTCCATTAGATACTTTAAATGGAATGAGGCCAAAACTGACGATTATCCCTGAATGTATGTACTAAGTATGCTAATTCACCCAGGGACAACTCCCGGTTGGTGCCACTTACAGGGTATGTAAACATACATATATTACTAGCTGACCCGACAGATTTCGTCCTGTCAAAAGCTATAGTATAAACTCCACTACTCTACCCTAACCTACCTACCCTACCTACCTACCTACCCAAACCTACCCTACCCTACCTACCTACCTACCTATCCTACCATACCCTACCCTACCCTACCTTACCCTATTATGTGTTAGATACATGCTCACATATTAAAAAAATATTGTTAGATTTTACTAAATTTTTTACAAATAAAAAGTCAGTGTGCGAGTTAAACTTATCATAAAATGAATGTCTACAAAATAATACATTATATAATTAAACTAGCTTTTGGCTGCGGCACCGCCTGCGTGGATGTTGGTTATCGCGTAAAAAGTAGCCATGTCCTCCATATCCCAGGCTATATCTCTCCCAAATTTCATGACGATATAGGTTCAGCGGTTTAGGCGTGAAAACATTCAGACAGACAGAGATACTTTCACATTTATAATATTAGTATGGATTGCTTAGATTGCAACCTGTTTGATTTCGTCTAGACTCTACATTGTCCTATGGAGCAGGACCAGCATGTTTCCAAAGATTTATTCCGTTCTAATACCAAAAACTAATACCACTGATATTTGTTTCATCTTGTTGCAAAACATACATAGTGGTATTAGTTTTTGGTATTAGAACGGAATAAATCTTTCCAAGCATTCTTATTTTGGATAATAATCCTCTTATTTGTAATAAGCTCGTTGACAAAGTTTAGTTTTAATATGAGTTTTAAATTTACTTTCATACAATTGCAATAAATCACAAGGTATTTTGTTGTAACATTTAACACAGTACCCCATAAAACATGTACTTACTTTAGATAATCTGAAAAATGGTTGATCTATTTTATTTTCTTTATTTCTAGTATTCAAATTATGTCTATCACTTATTTTATTAAAAAGATGTAGATTTTTTCTCACATACATAATATTTTGATAAATGAATTGGCAAGGTTCGGTCATAATATTAATCTTTTTAAATAGATCCCTAAGAGATTCGCGGCGACGTAGATTATGAATGGTTCTGACTGCTCGCTTTTGCAAAATAAAAATGGATCAATGTCAGCTGCCCGACCCCACAATAAAATGCCATACGACATTATGCTTTGGAAGTAACTAAAATAGACCAAATGCGCGGTTTCTACATCTGTTAACTGTTTTATCTTTCTAACAGCATAAGTGGCCGAGCTTAGACGCCCCGCAAGAGATGTGATATGAGGTCCCCATTGTAATTTCTCGTCTAGCGTGACAAAGTGGTTTAGAGTCAATATTGTACCGAGCGGAAAGTCAAGTGAGTTGCTCATTTCCTCAAGTCAATTTCCTGCGATCAAAGGACTTTACTTAATATTATGTTCTGGAGAAAGAAGGAGTTTTCTCTGTAGGTAATGAAAATTGCATCTGCACTCGCACGGTAGCGTCCGGATTAAATTATCGTTCTGAGTATATCAATGAAACTGAACGGGATCAACATAATTATCTAAACCGTGTTCAACAGCTGTAATTGTCATCATTATTGTGGAATTACTACCAGCTCTTGAATGCGGTTGTATGCTTCGTTCAGTTCCATTGGTTCCTCGATTGTAATTAATCTAAACCACAATTTTACTTTATACTTGAATATTTTTTTTTAATTTGATTTTTGGTGAAATTCACCCTAAGTCTGTCTATGGCATGGCAGTTGCCAAATGAATGTTCCTATATTCAGCTTCTTGCAAAGGAGATTGTTCTGCATCCATACATCATTCGCCCCAGAACCAACAGCAAAGTAAAATTACTTTGCGTGTTCTAAATTACAAGTATATGCCCATGAAGACAAAGTTTAACGACGGACAACTTGCAGAAAGGATTTATTTCAAAAGAAAACAATGATTTTGGGGTTATATTTAGTAAGAAACAATCCTTTCAATACTTCGAAATACATGCTAATAAATGCATGTCACTGTTATTTCTATTGCCTGTATGTGGTTAGTTAAGCTAAGAGAATTAGAAAAACATTTACGTACTTACCTATACCCAAAGTCTCTAATTCAGATAATTTATGTAAACAAAGTAATGTCAAGAAATATCACTGTCAAAATGACAGGACAGTGGTTCAAAACATTTTATCATATTCTTTTTTTGTAAATAGTCATCGCTAAAATTAAAGTGAATTAATTATAAGAACTATGCAAACAAAATACCGTTGCCAAACAATGTTTTGTGTAGTATGTCGGAGATACGGCATATGATCGTCATAATCAGCCCTTTTATGTCCAGTGCTAGACGTAGGCCTCCCAAAATCGATTTCCACTCGAAACAGTTCACTGCCATGTTCATCCAAAATGTGGCTAGATATGCTACTTACAATATGAATCTATGAATGAGAGTTGTAATATTAGTGTTGTTGAAGATGTAAAACATTTGAAAATGTTTGGATCTCCTGCATTGTTACCAGTATCATAAAATATTTTATACCAGAAAATCTCCTTTTTTTAATAACTTTGTTTAATACCGGAAATTTATAAAAAATAATTACAGTTTGATTATTTTTTAATTATTATTTCTTAAAATCAGTACTTAAAAGAAAATGTAACCTCTTTTTTCCCCATATTTTGTGAATTACCATTACGAAGATATTTTATGTTATCCCCTTTGTTTACATAAATTATATGAATTTGAGACTTTGGGTATAAGTACCTATTAGGTATTTGGTAAATCTTCAAGTTTTTGTAATAAAATAGGTAGGTAGGTAGGTAAGTAAATAAGTACTTATTTATTTAAGTTCAATGCAAACTACTAATGTTTTATTTAATTTAATTTATTTATACTTAGGTAGGAAGTCATATCATATAAGTTAGTCATGATATTGAAAGATTGGACATCTATAATATTGTCATGTCTATAACTAATTGTCAAAGATGGCGGCATATTTTATGTGATGTCGATATTCACTCTTTTAATTGTTCATTATGGAACGCAGAATGTCCGTTTTCGCAATTAGTCTAATAAAATATATTTATAATTATTATGTAGGTCAGATGTTTGTTGATCCTGGGGCCATTTCCGACGAAGTCCTTTGCTAGTAACTGTCGTCCAAAATAGACAAAAGAAATTAATTGATAAATACCCAGGTTAAAATCGAGCAAAGTACAGGCACCTGCACTTGTTGTTTTTCGACAAAGATAACCGTTTTTTTTTAATTGTTTTTTATTTTTCATTTTTAAGAGCGTTGTCTCGAGTCCACTTGCGCCACTCCTTTAAAAACATATTATCTCGTGACTGAGAAGGAATTATGAAAAACGGCTCAATCAGCTGCCTCGGTAAGCGTGTCTAGAATTTTCTAATACCTTTTATAAAGTTTCACATTGAGACACGAAGCAGCAAAATACGATCTAGAGGAATATGGCCGTTTTTCTTTAGATCGAATTTTGTTGTTTCGTGTCTTTCATGTCGCCCAGCCGCGACTCAACGCAACGGATTTTGGTTTGCTTTGTATGATTTTTTTTATATAGCACTCGGTTCAGTTCTTCATTCAAAGCAAACAAAATCCGTTGCGTGCGTGCGTTGCATGCGTTGCGGCTGTTGCGGACCAGTGGATGTTCATCTTTTAACGAAACTTACTTTGCTTTTTTGTCTTACTTCATTATTTAGCCTAATTTGTACCGCGAGTAGGTACCGAGTTGTACCATAATATATGTTGCCGGACGTAAAGAATAGCACCACCCTGTTTTTCCCGTGGGTGTCGTAAAAGGCGACTAAGGGACTTACTAGAGCAAGCAGCGTTCTCTATGCATTTTTAACAACATACTGCGATCGCCAACCCGCCTGACAAGTGGCGATTGTAAACGTTTTTCGGCTGAGATGATGATGATTAAGCCTAAAGTTTCACTTCTACTACGAAAATCATCCTAACTGCTACGACTAAAAGACACTGTCAATGTAAAATTGTTATCACTCATGTGCCTCGACTGTACTGATGTTGTGAAGGCATTGGGCTTTGCGTTCTGTGCAATATTTGCTTTAAGGCGTGTACGTTCTGTCATGTGAAATGTTACGTATCGTGTAATGTAACGCGAATAGTGTGGACGGCACACAAAAGAGCACTGTGTTCACGTCCAAACCCGCAAACGATAGAACTGAGGCCCTAGTGTCAGTTTCTTTTAACCATTTCGACTTTACTCTTTTGTTCTTTGTTCGGGCTTGGCGCTCTCGCTGAGGCTCTAGTCACTAGGGCCTCAGCGAGAGCGCCAAGCCGGGTACTCATTAGCGAGCTGTAATCGTAACTTGCGTGATACAGGAACAAGGTTCTAGTGTGTACGCGTCTACAATTTAGGCTCATGTCGTCGCCCGAACGCTTTCACCACGCGTACTAATTTTGCGAGCTGTAACTATAGCCAAACTGATACAGTAACGAGGATCTAGTGTGTACGAGAAGACCACATCACTGTAACCATAATGACAAGTCAGATCTGTCCACAGTTTTGGTTTGTAACTCTACGATGTTTGACGAAGTCTCTCTCACTAGTGCAGCATACATATTTATAGTAATGCTGCACAAGTGAGAGACATTTCTATAACAATAATATTTGATGGTTCGCATCGGCTTGCAACAACCTCCCCTCTTGAAGTCCACGAGCGCACTACGAGCGCCCTTTGCGCTTTGATTCGCGGCAAAAACTGACAAGCGTCGCTCATGTAGCGCTCGTTGCAGGCTCGCGAACCACGTACACACTATGTTTTTGGTAACAGTTCATGCAACGGTTACGGTTACGGCTCGCTAATGAGTTCCCGACTTTACACGTTATATAACATCACCCATTACACGTGTGTGTACACGCCTTAAAACAAATGGCGATGACGAATCCAAACAAGGTGATAATGACAATAACCTTAGTCGGGTAATTGGTAAGAAAAGAGTGTTTTGGCTGCGTTGGTTCACTTTCATTTAATAAATTTGGTCATAATTACCACGTGTGCCATGAGTCATTAAAAAAATGCTAGATAGTTTCGCTATTCGCGAATTTCTCGCTTCGGTTCGTTGCGTATAGCTTTCGCTCCAGTGTGAAAACACGTTCCCTAACAATTAAAATAAATTCCTAGTCTGCAGCATAGGTATACACGTCTACATATCAAGTTATATAGTTCCCGTTTATGCTGACCTCTGATTGTACAGAAATCATAATACGTCAACACGGTAGGAATGAAACTATTTGACTAGGCGCAGAAACGGATACGTTCGCAAGCGACGCGACGGTCGCGATCGGATGTCGCCGCATCCGTTCATATCCTTTCCGATCCGATGCGATGCGAGCCGTTTGGTGGAAATTATCCTTAAAGAAGAAACCTAGCCGGTCCAGCAAAGGACCGACTTTTAATATTAAGTACATATAATAAATACATCATACCATGCGACTGTAGAGCGTCTTGGGTTCGATCCCCAGGGAAAAGTCTTACTGGCTTCTTCCATTAAGATATTCTTTTATGAATCTCCAAGTCTTCCTCGGGTAAAAGATTTAAATGATTACGTAAGAGGTCCAGTATTTCAAGATACTTGACAGTGTTTAGATGAATAAGTTTAGATTTCATGGGTTTCCTTTCATTTAATTGATCATGTTTGTTAGTGAGATTTGATGCTTATGATTGACCCTATTGATTGATGCCATACAAATACAGGATGTAATATTTTTTCCCTTTAGGCGAGGTTAAAAATTCCACCTTGTATAAAAACGGCTATTTTAGTTAACTTTCAACAGAATGCGAAGGCTGCGGGTGTCGACCTCAGGACTTCTACGTGAACGAAGTCGCGAGCATTGTTGTTATAACGAATGTGAGTATCACTACTATACACATCATTTCTGATTTAGTGGTACAAAACCAACACGCAACCTACTAAAACAAATTCAGTCGATAATGTATTTCCAGTTGTCAATGCTGTCGTTCGTGATGCGACGGTCAAATCCGTGCAAGCTTATGAATGTTGACTTAAAGTTCAAAGTCAATGAACAATGAATTGGGATAATCGCAAAACCTGGAATTCACTGTCGGCATGATATGTACTGAAGTTTCTAAAAAATTCGTTACTTTGTTTGTTGTGATTACCTTGCACGTGTTTACTAAACTGTCGTTAGGTTGTTATGCATGCTCTCTAATATACGTTATCTTATCATATCTATCATTTTATTCGTAAATACATGCTTAATACGAAAACTCTCAATAATACGCAGTCCCTTAAGTGTATAGAGTTTTCACTGTATTTATTTAGTAAACCATTCATACATTTCAAATCTTTGATAGTTGTAAGAACTAAGAAATTGCAACTATTTCACACGACGTAACGTCGAAAAGACGATAACGCTAATCTATTCCGTGTTGGATAAGTTTCGTCCTTTAAGCCGTCTTCAACCAATTACAACGACGACCGTTTTTTGCAACCGTTTTCGTCGTCGGGATAACGGTTGCGTGTCGTCCGTCAAAAATTCGACAACGACCCACCACTATTGGGTCAGTTCCACACAGGACTACTCGACCCAAATATATATGGGACGGCAGATTTTTTTTTTTTCGCGATTTCGATACAGCAATTTCGATTCCATTGACAAAGTTGTTCAGTTTGACGGTCTGTACTGACCCTTTTTGAACACACCTTTCTGATACACACTGTATAACAAGTGTACAGTAGGGAAGAAAAAGGGCTTATTCCACAAATGCCCCCTGTAATTCCCCCTTAGGAGGAAAAGTGGAATCTATAAAAGCAGTCTATATAGAATTAACCCCTGATAATCCCGCTTAAGGGAGAAAACAAGAATTGAAGAAGAAAAAAAACTTATTCCAAGATCCCCCTGAAAGTGATTTTTTTTTACATTAGGTTTCAGTTTTCCCCACTGAGGGGGATTCTCTCAGAGGGGATTAGTGGAATAAGCGGAATACGCGGAAATTTCAGAGTTATTTTCATAACAAATAGTGTAGAGTCAACCCAATCATCTCTTCCCCTTGAATTTGTATATAATAAGTAGGTATTTATACTTTATATATAATAAGTAGGTATTTGAGGAGCTCGTGGCTAAGTAGTAACAGCCGCACGGGTCGATCCGTCAGTTTAAGCTGCGCTTGCCGGGGTTGGTCCGTGGATGGGTGACCATCTTTACATACCGAGACTCCTCCGTGCCTCGGAAAGCACGTTAAGCCTTTGGTCCCGGCTGTCATTCGTGGATCTTTGACAGTCGTTACGGGTCGCCAGAAGCCCAAAAGTCTGACAGCCAGTCTTACCAAGGGGTATCGTGTTACCCAGTTACTGGATTGTGGAGGTCAGATAGGCAGTCGCTCCATGTAAAATACTGGTATTCAGCTGCATCCGGTTAGACTGGAAGCCGACCCCAACATAGTTGGGAAAAGGCTAGGCAGATATAATAAGTAGGTATTTATACGTTATATATAATAAGTAGGTATTTATACGTTACAGTAATATGTATGTATGTCTATTATAAGTTTACAACTTATTTATGTACTTGTGTATCTATTTTATTTGTTATCTTTTTAATATTTTTATTATTATTATTATTATCTCTTCTCCTCCCTATTAATTAGAGCACCTGCCATCTTATCTCTTCACTACCCTTGGTTGACTGGTAGAGAATGCTTATGGCATTAAGTCCGCCTTTGTACCTTATTGTGTGTGAGAAGTTTAAATAAATAAATAAGCCGAAAAAAGAAAGGATTTTTGAAAAATCATCCCCGAAACGGTTGTATGACGAACTTCCACTTCATGTTGGAAGTTAGAAACGTGGAAGTTGGTGCCTGTTTATAAGTACATAAGACTTAGTTGTACGGTCAGCTGCAGAGAAATCTCACCCCCTAGCAATGAATAAATACATTGCTAGGAGGTGAGATTTCTCTGCAGCTACCTACCTATCAAAAGAAAGAAAGAATATACATACGTTTATTTGCGGTAAACAGGACGCAAAGAAAGAAAGAAAAAAAAAAAAACACAAAATAGAACAAGTTGTGGGAAAATATGCGTCACATCCACGCAAAACGGTCATCGCTCAGCATAATGCTGCGACCCGCTGGGGCTATGTCAGCCCCAGCTCTGGTTTTCAGCGACAGCCGGGGTAGACAGGATGACGTCAAACGTATATAACAAAGTTTCTTGGTAACTTATCCTTAGGCTCCTCAAGTTACCGAGAGGAAATCATATCGGGCGCACGGCTTGTGACATAATAAAACCACTCACCGACACAAGTGTACAGCTCCATCGCTCCTTTCAGCAGACAGCCATCCTCGCGATTCAAACCGCTCGTGAAGTTGAGGCAGAAGCAGCCCTCATCATTATCTAGAAGCCACTCGTTTGCGGCGAACCTCACAGTCGGGATACCCTCGTATTCCGTATCGAATTCGTACCGCAGTTCCACGGATCTGAAAATAGAACAGGCGTCAGAGGCGTCTAGAATACCGTAAACCTAGATACGACAAAAAATTTAGATTTCCAGAAACAATGCAGTTTATATAAAAATAAAAAAAACTCACATCTATTCAAAAAGAGCTAGTTTAGTTTTCGTAAACAAGGACTATAATAGCTCTTTAATGCCTAGGGACTAAAAGTGATTTGAATTTGGAATGTGGATATTGTTAGTAAGAGTTCCAATCACCAAAAAGATGAATCACGAATATTTTATGAACAAGTGACAGGCTGTATGATAAAGTAACAGAGCGCGAGCCAACAATAAAAAAAAAAAAAAAAAAACGTGAAATGCGTTCCGCCGTCGTTCGTAATTGTTTACTCAAATACAGATATTACTTAGTTTTATAAAAAAATTGTGTGTCTTCCTCAAGCAGTGAGAATGAAATAAACGACATAATAAAAAGACAACATATAAATAATTAGAGGCTTTCTAATTATTTATATGTTACGTCTTATTGTTCCTAATTTTATGTAAATAAATAAACGTACTATTATTCGTGTTCATAAGTTGCACTTACTTATTTTCTCATAGAGGGTGATAAAAAGTAGAGTGTACACCTCGGGAGCAACACTATTTTAAGCTCGAGTAACGTACTTTAAATCCCTCGCAGCGCTCAGGATTCTACTATACAATCCTTCGCTCCGCTCTGGACTCAAAGAAACACTCTCGTCTTTAAAATAGTTGTTTGCTCCCTAGGTAAACAATCTACTATTTTGAATTTCCACATAAACGTTTTGCTATATGGTTACATTAATTTACCTACATATTAATGAATTAACAAAGTTTAAAATTATAACATAAAAATATAGTAAAACTACTTATATTACAATATTTATAATACATAATTAATTATGATTGTCTAGATCGAAAGCCTATATCAATATTTTGCATTTATATACGATTCGACGATATTATTCTGGCTGTGGCCGGCCCCACCTGGCCTAGAAAAGCCCATGACAAAGGAATGGCGAAAGATGGAGGAGGCCTTCGCCCATAAATCGGCACCCAATAAATATTATTAATTGAACATGAGATTACGTAGTAATTTTATTTTATTGTATTCGATCTATAAAATCGATTTATTTGTTTAAAAATCTATTTCTGTTTATCTAATTATTGTTAAAATGCATGTTGAAATGAATTATACTCCATTTACTAAACGGCTAAATAACGTCAGTTATTGTGTAATATTGTTGAAATTACTGCACTGTAATCTATTTACCATTTACATTAAAATAATATAGATTACAGTGCTTTGTATTTATCGTGAAATAACGGAGTTTATTAAATGTTTATATCGAAATAACGAAAGGGTGAGAACAGTTATTTGTCTAATGATATAAATGGAGTATACATATTATGAATTAATTAACTGGTTTTAAATTAGAAACAAATGAATATTTTATGATGTTATGTAACTATTTTTTTAATATAATATTAGTGAAATTATAGCCATATAATATGTAATAAATAATAATAATACGATTGATAAACTGAAAGGTGTCTCCATTTTCACTTGTTTAAATAAAAAAAATCCTCTATTTTAAAGATATCTCAAGCCTAAACCACTGCAGGTTGAACAGTAATTAGTCTTCTAGTAATAGCCGGACAGTCTCCGGACAGTTTCCGGACAGCGGACAGTTAAAACGAGAGTGTCAACGTGACTAGATCGTGTAAGTTATAAAGTCCTATTAATAGGTACGATCAAGTAAGTTTTGTCCATTCCTAACTTGTGTTCGTCTATTAGCTTCTATACTCTATCAAAGACACAAACTAACTTGCATAACGAAGTTATCGACGAACGGACTACAATTTTCATTTGCATTCAAAACAATTCGATGTTCATAAAGAAATCTATCAGCACTGTCTAGCCTTGATATATTTTGTGCATCAGCTGACTTTCATCGACACACAGACCGTCATCGTAACATATCAATTTTCAAACCTATTAATTTTGCCTGTACGACACAGGCCTCGCATGCAGGCTTAAAACAGTTTTTTCCTTTGAGAATCAACCTTATACAGGTTGGCCAATTGGAAAGTAAAAAAAAAAAAAATTGCTACGGTGTATTTAATTTTTATATTAAATGTATACCTTCATTTTAGGTTTATTCCTTTTAATTTTGCTTGCTGGTTTATTTATGACTGTACTTCTGCCGTATAGCTAATCAGTCGAATCCAAGAATCTGCCCAATCTAGGAAACTGTCGAGTAGCGTATTTGCCTAATTTAGAATCTCTCCAATCCAGAATCTGTCCTACACCGAATAAAGGTTTTGATTTTTAAAAACAGCATTCTTTCTTATAAACAGTATCCGCTTTTATAACAAGTTGCCAAAGTCGGTTACAGAACTTAGCGACGGAAAGTTCAAAACCCACATCAAACGTGTCCTTATCAAAAAAGCATATTATAAGATAAAAGACTACGTTGAAGACTAGGAAGTTTGGCAATAATTCCTTCTGCACATGTGGCTTCCCTGGTACCTCATAAACAACATAACTATGTCAATGTCTATTAACTGCTCCCAAATAACGATGTTTATTTAGAATTTATATATATATTTTTTTTTTACATACTTCCTTGACATAATCTTTTCATTATTTGACATTATTTACCTACAAATCGAATTCCAATTCTTTATTAGTGGCTTTTGTGAACATGATATTTATTCAGATATGTTACTGTAGTTGTAATTGCAATCATGTCATTAATATTTTATATACTTAGATTATTTTATATTTTGTGAATGTGAGAACGTTGTAGGCCTAGTAGAGTGTAGATTTGTTGGCGGTTTTCTATTTTGTTAAGTACCTGGTAATTGTTGAAAGGCCTACACTGTCCTCCCATACCTATTATCACTGTTATTTAATAATACTGTAAAGCCAATTATTTTTAAAAGAGTAACCGTGGAGTTTCTTGCCGGCTCTTCTCCATAGGAAACGACTAATTGGAACCGTGCACCTAGCTTCTGACGTTTCATAAGTGCCCATGTAGGTTTATGTAAAATAAAATATTTTGATTTTGATTTTAATTTGGCACCAAATTTTATGACCACCGCATTAACTTAAGTTATTTTATTCTAAGTTCCTAAACAGATTACAAAACGACCCACTATTTTCATCAAGTCAGTAACTAATCCTATTTTTGTCGTAGAGGATTTGTAAATCAAGACAAAATTTTCACAATATTATGGTTGCAACCATTTTTGACCCTTTACAAGAAATGTGTAAAAAAGTGAATTTCTCAGACGAAAAATTTACGCGTCTAGGCTGAAAACGCAGTGCTGCTTTACAAATAATGCAATTTTTTTTTTCTTCTCAGAATTAAAAAGACGTGAATCTAAATGAAGCCATTTAAATTGTGTTCATAAGACTAATAATTTTTAAGAAAAACCTCAGTAAATGATGACTTATCAATTTCTGTGTTTTGTCCACAATCACTTTTATACACAACATTTACCTCTCAGGAAGACAATCTCCAACAAATATAGGAAAAAGTATTTTGATTGCGTTAAGTAATAATTGACCTACAAGAAGCTAATTATTTTTGAATGATTAGACTCATAGTTAATCGAGTACATGTCAACGGTGTCTATGGTCATTTTGTTTCGCCGTCCTGAGCTTCCAACAATGAGTTTAAACGAAGAATTAATTCCTGCCCGGCAGGAGACAATCGTGCGCTTACGCACAGTGAGAACGGTAGTGCACCATGCTATAAAACCTGAAAATGGAAATGTCCATGGAAATTAGGTAAAAAATCGAGTTTTTGACATTGTCTCAAAAAGTGTATTTATTACATTATTTACTAGCTGCACGGCATGCGTTGCGTTGCAATGCGACGTAAAGAGTTTGGAAGAACGTATTTTTGCGCCAGTAACTCCCGGGCATCCTCAGAACACCCTACCAGTTTCATCACTATCTGATTTTATTTATTTACGTATTTAACATAAAACGGCCGAGGCCAATTACATTAGTTAACAAAGACACTATTAACCTCCTTACTAATAAACGTTGTATAGCGTCTGTATAGTTACACAACGCTTTGTCTTCTTCTATCGAAAGTCAAAATACTGACGAGTGAAAGAGAGAAATCGGTGTGTAACTATACAGACGCTATACAACGTTTATTAGTAAGGAGGTTAGTATACAACTACTCAACAGTCATACGCCCATCTCACAATACTCCAGACATACTGAAAAGATCTTCTTCCATTCATACGCGAACACATCACAGTCAGGCTTAGCGTCCAAGAGAGCGTTGACCGCAGACAGCGTGCGAGGTCAGTGTGATCAATGGTTTAGGAACGCATAGAGGACAAACATACAAACATTGATTTTTATTTATATAGAAAGATAGATAGAAGATGTACACAGTAAAATACATAGAGATTACTTTTGAGTACAAAGGTACTGCTTACTTCTTTAGAAATTTCTTCCAGCAGAACTGCAAAAGGAAAAATGAAAAAGAAATGTAGACAATATTGTTAATATTGTATTGTATTGTGTGGCTCCGCAGTCGACAAGAATCCGTATAGTTTCGCCATGTCCGTCTGTCAGTCCGCGGCTTAGCTCAGAGACTAAGTACTAGAAAGCTGTAATGTGGCATGGGTGTACACAGTGACGGATTAAGACTACTTGATGCCCCAAGCAATCTACGCCTGTGAGCCCCCCAACTAGAATCGGTCTTTAAACCTTTACCGCCTAAAAACATTATATTTTTGTAAAATAAGATGATGAGATGTAACGTACCTTAGAAGTGGAGTGGGTGCGACAACACCGGCCCGGCACAATTACTCAAAAAACAATTCATTTGATTGACAAAGAATTGCGGGGGCGGCAGGTGGGGGGCCCGCGGGGAAGGGGTGGTTTGTGATTCGTTGATCGCAATTCCGTTGCATTCGAATTGCCAAATGCACTAGCGGGCAGCGAGTGGGCAAGCGGGAGCGGGGTTATGAGTCTAGGTCGGACTGTATGTCAACTTAAAACGCGCGAATTTTCAAATTAGTCCTAGACTAGATTAGTTTTGGTGACGTGAGAGTGAGACGTGATGCCCTAAGGACGGTTTTTTTTTGTGCTTCTTCTGGTACCCCCCCAGACGTGATGCCCTAGGCAATTGCTTAATTTGATTAAGGGTTAATCCGTCACTGGGTGTACATATTAATCACGCCTACAAAGTGGTATAATACAATCTTGAAAAATATTTGTTTTTAGGGTACGCCCTACATGTAAAGTAGATTATTATTTTTTCTCGTCTATCCCATGGTGTGGGGTATCGTTGGATAGGCCGTTCAAAGATATTGCGGGTGACGTGTCCCTCCCCCTTGCCAGCTAAATGGTTGTATTTGGTTATACGAAAAAAATCACAGTAGTAGTGTAGGTATATAACGCAGTTAAAAGAAAAACTATTACAGCTAGGTAGGCTTTACAAGTTACTGATATGGGTAATAGTAATAGTATAAGTAAGAGTAATAGTGAGTAATAGTCGACCAACCTTAATTTGACTATAATGATAAGTTTGTTCTTGGAATAAAATTTGTGCGTGGTCCGACACGCACTTGGCCGGTTTTTAGGGTTCCGTAGCCAAAGGGCAAAAAACGGAACCCTTATGGATTCGTCATGTCTCTCTGTCTGTCTGTCCGTCCGTATGTCACAGACACTTTTTTCCGTAACTATAAGAACTATACTGTTGAAACTTGGTAAGTAGATGTATTCTGTGAACCGCATTAAGATTTTTACACAGATAAAAAAAAAACAATAAATTTTGGGGGTTCCCCATACTTAGAACTAAAACTCAATTTTTTTTTCATCAAACTCATACGTGTGGATCTATGGATAGGTCTTTAAAAATGATATTGAGGTTTCTTATATAATTTTTTTCTAAGCATAGTTTGCGCGAGAAACACTTCCAAAGTGGTAAAATGTGTCCCCCCCCTGTAACTTCTAAAATAAGAGAATGATAAAACAAAAAAAATATATATGATGTACATTACCATGTAAACTTCCACTGAAAATTGGTTTGAACAAGATCTAGTAAGTAGTTTTTTTTAATACGTCATAAATCGTAAACCGCAATTGCTGCTACGGAACCCTTCATGGGCGAGTCCGACTCACACTTGGCCGCTTTTTTAACCTTGATTTGTTTAAATTTTTTCTGTATTTTGCATGTCACATTGTTACATCAAGGTAAATCCAAATGGCCGAAACACTATCTTGAGCTATCTTGTTTAGTTGAGGAGTGCTCATGACCACCTTCAGGCTCCTTCATTCTGATGAAGGAGCACCCTGAACAACACCTAGTGTTATAGGACTTGTCAATACATATTCAATGAGTCCAAACACGATTGTGCTATCTTGTTTGGTTGAGGAGTTCCTATGGCCACCTTCCAGCTTCATCATCAGATCCGGAACACCACACACCACCTAGTGTAATTACTTGTCAATCCATATATAAGTCATCAGTCTCCAGTTCGAACACGCGGGAAGAGCAACGGAAAAAGGCCACGTATTATGTATAATATCTTTCATATCGCTTTATGGCAACGTCTAAAGTTTAAAGTAATCAGAGCATCGCTAAAGAACGTCAGAGAATCCTAGTTTATTTTTATTCCTGAGTATATCAATTCAGTAATTATAAGTAGGACACGACGATTGGGAGGGGAACGTCCTCTCATCAAAGGGTGAAACGGGACGATAATTAGGGAACCTGGTAACCCCAATTTGAGCGAAAGTAGACGAAGACTTTATATTTCTCGATGCAATTTATTAGTCTAGCTGTTTTTGCACTTCTGTTTAAGTCAACGTTGTTCTTAATACCTTGTCGATTAGTAGGTAAGATTAGGTATTACACTATGATATATTTATGCTCCATTTATTATAACATTAGAGAAATAACTGTTCTCACCCTTTCGTTATTTCGATGTAAACGTTTAATAAACTCCGTTATTTCACGATAAATACAAAGCACTGTAATCTATTTACCATTTACGTTAAAAAAATAACTAGTGCAGTAATTTCAACAATATTACACAATAAGTGTCGTTATTTGTCGAATGCTATAGTAAATGGAGTATATATCATAGTGTTATACATCTTCTTCTACGAGTATACTTATTATAATATTATAAAGCTGAAGTGTTTGTTTGTTTGAACGCGCTAATCTCAGGAACTACTGGTTGGAATTGAAAAATTATTTTTATATGGATGGATAGTCCATTTATCGAGGAATATTATAGGCTATATAAAATCACGCTACGACCAAAAGGAGCGGAGCATACATGAAAAATGTTGCAAAATATTCTTTTTTGGGAGCTTCCTTTGCGTGCGCTGCGTAAACGGTTTAAGTTACGCAAATATCATATATGATGGGATTGTTCCTCTTTAAAAGTTCGCTAAAAAAGTCCGCGACAGCATATGTCTATAATTTAAGATTGACTCACTACTCGTATAACCTTTTTTATGGTAATCAAATTTGTTCGAAATTAATGCATTATTTGCGATGGAGGTTTATCAACATAATACTAATCCTTATCCAAATAAATATGTTATTCATCACAAGTACCTATTTCATTTTGAACAAAGTTTCCCTTACATCATTTAATTTCCATGAATATCTTCGGAGATATAGGTAACTGTTTTAAAATAACTCCGCAACAAAATAATGTTAAATAATCGCGCGCGCGCATCGTTCGGGGGAGGGCGCGGTAGCGAGCCGGTAGCTTTGCGAGGTAGTGTACTAAAGCTGAAGATTTTTTTTTTTTATATTGCATTTCATAACCCAATTCTTGAGGAAGGCTAGCTGTTATAATTATGATAGGCTATTTAACATTACGCTAGGACCTATAGAAGCCGAGCAACAAACAAAAAGGTAAGCTAAGCGAAACCGAAGTTATATCGCGGGCAGGCAATGCGATGCGACGGGGTGGGTCGGGGGGACAAGAAATTTCACGCGGACGAAGTCGCGAGCAGAAGCTAGTTATATAAATAAAGAGGTATAGATATGGCACTAGCGCGCGCAAATTGTTGCAGACAAATTCAGACAATTGTTGAAAAAGGTTACGTTATTTGCAGACAAATTGTTCGAACATATAAAGCAATGAATTAGTAATTTGCTTCAAAATCATTCAGATTGCGACTGATAGTTTGTTCGCAATCAGGGTCCTGGGCGAAAAGTCAATCAATATATTGATACCAATAACAGTTTTACCCGATTACGTGACAGCAAAGCACCGCCGTGTCCTCGTAGAGGCGATCGGCAGCGGTGGCGACCTCTCGCGCCCGGCCCTGGTTTCAAGCCATGGTCCGGGCCGAGAGGGAACGGGAGGCAGTCACCTCCTTCTGCGAAGCCGTCATGTTAGCGAAGGAGGTGGCGGGATGGGAGAGGGAGAACGCTTCCCGCCGTGGTAGACGCTCCGGGCGTCGGGAGCCGCGTGACGATTTCCGGCCACCGTAGGTGCGGGCCTGCGGGCTATGAGTAATGGGTAGCTCACCGTCCGATCAGGACCAGGCTCGTGCCGGACGGCGCGTACGTGTTTCACGCGTGCTTCAAAGAGATGTCAGCAACGAAGAGGGGCCCATTAAGGCCCAAGCCTGCCGGGTCAGCGGGATTGTCCGAAAGGGGTACCGCTGCCCCGGAACATAAAGGGCCAAGGAAGGAACACGGGTGGGTTTTAGTCAGTAAGAGTCTGACACTACCTTCCGCTCCACCCAGAGCGGGAGGGGTAAAAAAAAAAACATGTTTTAACAAAGCGGTGGGTGACATTTCAAATAGACAACGAGCCCACGATTGACCGATACAAAGCGCATCCATATACCCGTATGACTTGTAATCTTAATGCAATTTGAGATCGTTCACCAAAGGTTTTTGAACTTGAGAGCTGCATAATTTTATTTACTCTCATTGTATACTAATTTGCTTTTGCATTTCTCATTGATATGTTGAGTTTCTTTGTATTCAATTGGTTGGGTGATATGCTTGCTGTTCCGACGGGAATCTTCAGCCCATTGTTATCGTGCTATATTGTTGCTCGATATGAAATATTGTTGTATTCAGTACAATCACAATAGACTACTTGCACGCAGATTGTCATTCAAAATATCATTTGATTTCTTTCCATCATACTCGTATTCTAAGTAGTAATCTATTGTGCAAAAAAATAACACTTTCAAGGAGACTTAACGCCCACAGGCGTTAAAATAAAAATAAAAATTTCTATTGTGTCTCAGTGTCCTTCAACCTGTTAAATTGACAAGTACGAGTAACAAAAACGAACACTGATGCCAATGCTGTTTTGCCATTTCAAAACTGTCTCTATGTCGTAGGCAGATTATATGATTCGTCATTATACAAACGGCGGCGCCGTCCGTTTCCAAAAGCGCGGCGACATAGAGATACCTGGGCCTCAAGTCTGCTATTACAATAGTGTCAGAATGGTCTCTTCATTGTGAGTTTTTGACAGATTTGCCATACAAACACTGTCAAATACAAACAATGGCGAGACCATTCTGACACTATTGTAATAGCAGACTTGAGTGTCAGAATGGTGTCAGAATGGTCTCTTCATTGTGAGTTTTTGACAGATTTGCCATACAAACACTGTCAAATACTCACAATGGCGAGACCATTCTGACACTATTGTAATAGCAGACTTGAGGCCCTGGACATAGAGACTGTTTAGAACTGGCAAAACAGCGTTGGCATGCATGGTCAGCATGTGGTGTTACGATTTAAATAATCATGATTTTTGTTACTTTTTAGTTTAAGTTATTTTTTAACACAATAGATTACTACTTACTTATACTCCATTTACTATAGCATTAGACAAATAACGGCTAAATAACGACAGTTATTGTGTAATATTGTTGAAATTACTGCACTTTAGAGTTATTTTTTTAATGTAAATGGTAAATAGATTACAGTGCTTTGTATTTATCGTGAAATAACGCAGTTTATTAAACGTTTACATCGAAATAATGAAAGGGTGAGAACAGTTATTTGTCTAATGTTATAATAAATGGAGTAAAGAATACAAGTATGATGGACATAAATCAAATGATATTTTAACTTAAAAGCGAACGGTAGTTATAACAAAAAAGTGTTTTATTTTTTGTCTGTCTGTCTATTTGTCCCGGCTTATCTCCGAAACGATTGTAACTGATGTTATAAGGAGTAACTTAGGCTACTCGTTTTTTAGAAAAAGCTACGCGGGCGAAGCCATGGGCAACAGATAGTTATTTAACCGCCTCTGTGGTCTAGTGGTAAGACCATCTTTTTTCAGACCCAGAGGTCCCGGATTATAATAATAATAATAATAACCCCACCGCCGTATCTCTACGTTGACGTCGTGGTGGGGCTTGCGCGCTCCGAACTCTAGGTCTGTACCGGTAGAGTTTACTTTACCGGAACATGTCTAGGGTGAGGAGCCAGACCAAGAGAGATACAGAAACCCGCAGGGCAGCATGTGGTGAGCTGTTGGGCAGTTGCGACCCCACGGACCCTATCTCCCGGGAGAAGTCACGTTCCTCATCTCTGGCTTGCCTTTATTGGCCGGCTGGAGTGAACACTGACGAGGAACTGAGCTCCCACCTCATTCTTGCCTTTAATGGCCGGCTTGAGTGGAGATTCGCAAGAGCAAACGTGCTCGGAGGAAGGAAGTATTCCAGTAAGTGCTTGTAGGGATCTTGACCATCTTCCGGGCTCTGGGATTGTTCTGAGAGCCGTGGAATACCTCTTCACTCCTCGAGCACCTCAGGATATGTTGCCCCCTTTTGGCTACGTCACTATGTGCTAGCGACCGTTTTCGGGGGCCCATTATTGAGTGTGCGAGTCACCCCCTGCCATTTTATCGGTGTATAATAAAAAAAGACGTGTGGCACTCGGGGACTGCCGCGGTAAAGCTATTGCATAGCATTTTGTATCAACTTATGCAATTATAATTATTTATTTATTTTATTTATGCAGTATTTCTTTTTCTTTGATATTAATTTTTTTTTTTTCGTTACGGAATTTCTGGATTCGGTCCCCGCGCTCAAGGCCCGCGATAGAAGCTATGCAATAGCTTAAAAACAAAATAAATAAGTGCTGAACGTCGTTAAAGTGTATAACTACGTAAACAAAGTCAAATACTATTCAAATATAAGCATAATAACAACTTTAAAATAGACGAAAGTGTTGAACCTAAAGTAATTTTAAATAAAAAAAGAGTGACAAACTGTTTTGACAGCGAAAAAATTCCATGTACATGAGTCATTTCCAACCGTCTAGTCAAGTTTAAAAATTGTTCAACTGGAATGGTATCAACTATTTGGCAAGCTTTAATTAAGTCATTGTAGCCTTGCGGTGCAACAGGGGAACTGAATGTACTAGTAATCGATCGGTCGTGAGTTCAAATCCCACTATCAACAATCACTTTTTGTGAAGATCATATTTTTGTAAACTAATATTTATAAGAATAATATACGCAGTACACAGAAAAAAGAACTGCCAGAAATTATTATATCACTAGAGGGTACTGGTGTAGTAAAACCGTCGGAGTCGGGAGCGTGAGGTTTTTTCGTTACGGAATTTCTGGATTCGGTCCCCGCGCTCAAGGCCCGCGATAGAAGCTATGCAATAGCTTAAAACATTGATCAGGCAGGGGCCATAGTCCTTCCATAGTTTTAGGTAACCAGTCCATTTTAACCACCCAAACCCATAGTCCAATATCTTTATTTCCATATCCTGTAATAGTCCTACACCAACCGGGGGTTGTCCTTGGGTGCACTTACATAGTGCGCACAGGGATAATCATCGGTTGGTGCCTCATTTAATTAAAAAGCCTCTAACGGGCCTCTGCGAGTTGACTTCGGCCCCTCGTACGCCTTCCAAAGGTCCGGGACCTCAGAGTCCCGAGATATGTAAACATATGAAAATAAAATAATAATAATAAAAAAATTATTAGTACACTTAAAAAACATACACAAGTACACAAGGATTAGATAAAATGTTGTAAAATAAAGTCACATTATAGGGCGAACTGATGCCTCCTAAACTAGGCCAAAGGCTTGTGTTTTAGGAGCCAATTCGATTCGATTCCTAGCGGGGGCAACATTTTTTAGCTCGGTTTAGTTGGTGGTAGGGCTTGTTCTAAGTCCGCCTGGCTAGCTACCACCATCTTATCTAAGTCAGTTGCCATAACAACAAAGTTAACAGCATTTGTTGTTTCGGCAGTTAGAGGTATGATAGCCAGTTTTTCTGTGGTTGAGGATTCCGGGTTGAAGCTCGCTTCCATCTTTGGCCTTATCATCACTTAGCATCAGGTGAGATGAAGACCAAGAGCTTCACCGAAGAAGATAAAAAAAAACCTATGATTATATCAGCACGTGAAACCTGTCCTTCACTTATCTTTAGTGGAATAAAATATTAAAAAAAAATGTCAATAATTAAAGAAGTTCTGAGTGAAAATATTCATTTCAGTTTTTTTCGACTTTCTGGTTACGGCTTGATTTTGCAATATCTTTATAATACTAGCTTTTGCCCGCGGATTCGCTAGCGTTAATTTAGAATTTAACAATCAATTTAGGTTAAAAACACACTACTAAAGTTTCTATAATAATATAATTCAATCATCATTCGAAAGACACGTGGCGCCATCTATTATCATAAGAATGTTATTGTTGTTTTCCTCGGGAACAGTAGGTACCTAAGTTGAAGTTGGACATACCTAAATTGTCAGTTTTTCTTCCATTGCGGCATAATACTGAAATAATATGTATGTGTATAAATAAATACTATATTTAACTATATTCAGAATACGTTATTAACCTTTCTCATCTTGACAGCAGCGACCCAATTTTGTAAAACGAATAGGAATTATTGCAACGCTAATTGTTAATTAATATTTATGAGCTGGTTTTTAATGCAATAATGGTATTAAGGCTCCTACAAACAGGCGCGACACGCGACGCGACACAAAGACACCGCGTGTCGCGCGACGAGCGGTGCCTATGTGTTGCGTCGCGTGTCGCGCAATATAGTGGAGGTTTAAGTTTTAAACCTCGAACTTAAAAATGTATGGTTTACCCGAAGTTAATACCTGGAGTAACTTTACTCTGGGTTGAAAGTGGGTATTGGGCATTGGTAAGTGGTTCAAATTATCAGTATCTACATTCAAAAATCAAAGCTTTATTGAGAGTTTTCAGACAGATAACCCGGGACAGGAACCCGGGACCCCCAAGCACAGCAGACATAATTGCATCCACGAAATCATAGATTAATTTATAATTAAACTATTATTATAATAATTGACCGAGCATGTATCTGGATATGACACGTGAGACCAAAGCAAGGGAGAGAGGGACGTTACCATAGTGATGTGGATGCGTTGTATACGTGCATACAGTTGGCTTTGCTATTCATGTAAACGTAACTTTGCGTGAGAGCGATAGAGATAAAATTACTATTGCACTACATGCTTTTAACGTAAAGCTCTTGCATGTGTGGGTGCTGAAATTCATGGAAATTAACGGAAGTGTGCAACAAGCCCCGCCCCGTTAGACTCACACAGAGATATCACTGATGACGCAAACGATATATGAGAGGGATAATTGGAACACTCAGACTTCCCAGTTCACTGCTGATCTATTAACATGGTATTACAGGAAAACACTCTGATGGCTAGATATACTTATACCTTGACTGCCTCTTTGGTCCTCGGTTCGATTCCCAGGTCGGGCAAAGTCAATCAATCTGCCTAGCCTTTTTATAACTATGTTGGATTCAGTTTCCAGTCTAACCGGGTGCAGTTTGTTTCAAAATGGCAATTATTTGGGGATCAATTGAATACATTCCTCTACAAATTGCTTTGCGATCATATTACAACCGCTGAAACATTTGCGTCGACCCCAAGTCTCAAATTCAGATAATTTATGTAAACAAAGGGGATACCATAACAAAAAAGTATCTTCGTAATGGTAATTCACATAAAATTTCGAAAAAAGAGGTTTCATTTTCTTTTAAGTACTGATTTTATGAAATAATAATTAAAAAATAATCATACCGTAATTATTTTTATAAATTTTCGGTTTTAAACAAAGTTATAAGGAGATTTTCTGGTATAGAATATTTTATGATACTAGTAACAATGCAGGATATCCAAACATTTTCAAATTTTGTACATCTTCAACAAAACTAAAATTAAAACTCTCATACATAGATTCATATTGTAAGTAGCATATCTAGCCACATTTTGGATGAAAGCGGTTGTAAGCTGTTTCGATTGGAAATCGATTTTGGGAGGCCTACGTCTAGCACTGGGCTTAAAAGGGCTGATTATAACGATCATACGCCGTGTCTCCGACATACTACACGAAAACATTGTTTGGCAACGATATTTTGCTTGCAAAGTTCTTATAATTAATTCACTTTAATTTTAGCGATGACTATTTACAACAAAAAAAATATGATAAAATGTTTTGCACCACTGTCCTGTCATTTTGACAGTGACATTTATTGACATTACTTTGTTTACATAAATTATCTGAATTAGAGACTTTGGGTAAAGTTGCTGCGGCTCGAGCTTACTGCTCAGAACTTGTCGTGAACAGAATATCGTCTTCACATGAATTGCACCCGTGTGGAACCGGGCCGGGTCACTACTATAAATATACAGGATGGATTTTTTAGATGGGGCAGTAAGGGCAGGTACATTAAGACCCACATTGCCTTCACAAATCTTTTATTATATAAATTTTTGCTTTTATAGCACCAACAGAAAAAGTCGCCAAATCATATCTAACAGTTCCTTAACAACCAAGTTATATCAAATTTTATTAGCCAGGAGCAAAAGAGCGGCTTCTAATTTAGACTTGCCTTAATTAACAAGTTTTATAAAAAAAAACTCACGAAAAAACACACACACATTTTTTCACTCACTGAAAAAATAACTCTAATTTTACAGCGTGTTACGGAAAGGGTATATCCATACAAACGGGGTGAAGAGTGTATCTGGTTCAGAATCTCAGTACAAAATTTCAGCTCAAAAGCACTAACAAAAAAATGCTTAATATTTTTTTTTTTTTCGATAGTTTATTAAATTTAAATCATAACAAACGTGTTACCGCCATTTCTTTGTGTGTAGTTTATTGACACCGATCAGCTGACTTGATCTAGTGATGTGTAGACTTCAATTGGAAACATTTGATTTTTAGTTAAATGTTTCTTAACTTTTTATTTATGTAGGTATAGGTATTAAAAAATATTGCCCTGTAGTTTGTTATCACCAAAAGAATCCGTGCCTTTGATATGTATATACCCTTTCCGTAACACGCTGTATACAAAAGATTAAAGACAAGACTTAGCTGTATTACAAAAAAAGTGGGCTGGAATCTATAGGTACTTAGAAAAAACGCGCCGTTTATCTTTTTTTTTTTTTTTTTTTAATGTAGGTAGGTGCCGTGTGGTGCCGGACGTAAAGAATAGCACTACCCCAATTTCCTCCCGTTGGTGTCGTAAAAGGCGACTAAGGGACTTACTAAAGAATGGGCAGCAGCGTTCTCTATGCATTTTTAACACCATACTGCGATCGCCAACCCGCCTGCTAAGCGTGGCGATTATGGCAAACTCCTCGGGGAGGCCTATGTCCTGCAGTGGACGTCTTTGGGCTAAAATTATGAGGTAATTATTCGATGTTTTTCTTTTTAGGGTGTTTAAAAAATTATTGTTATGTAATTTCAACGTACTTATAAGAAAATTCAAGACGATAGGTACTTAGTATAATCTTATTATCTTAGGAAGCGACGCGCGCTTAACTTGTGATTACCCGCTGTCAATGTGTAGGTACGTCAAGACGGGTAGCGTCAGCACATAACACACACGCACACGTTCATACACACTTCCGACTTCGCCATTATCTCGGACGGTACCGACGCCGACGGCTCCTGCGCTTATACACACATTCACAGCGTGTTGGTACACTTGGTAACCACAAGTAACGCGCGCGTCATTCAATTCATTTATAAACGGTTTGAGTTGACTGTAGAATAAGTAGTTAAAAAGCAAAACTTGTTTATCACCCCATATGACGGGGATAAGATAAGGTATCCCGTGAAATTCATAATTTTCTCATAATTGGCAATTTTCGGGTCAGTGTCGGGTTGTAGGTATGTACATGTTGACTAAAATACTTATGATCCGCGACTGTAACAAATATGTATGTACTTACAGAATAGGGATAATGATTAAAAAAATATTTTTTGTCCTTCATGTAGATTATTATAAAATATTGGACAAGTATTTTTTCTTTTTTTACGTAATCAAAACATTATGGCGATACATTGAGTTCAAATGTGGCATGACGTCACTTCTCATTAGATTTTATACTGAGCTGTGACGTAACGAGCCCCCACTCCCCAAGTTTAATGTGTTTTATCTAAGTAATTTTTTATTAATATGATAAAGCAAAAAATACGTGTCTAATATTTTTTTATTATCTGATTGACGGACTAAACAGTTTTTCTTTTTTTTTTACCTGTTAGAATTGGCTTCCAGTGACATAATTTCATGTAATAATCATTCAATAAGGCAATTTGGACTTGGAAAGTCACTTACATAGTGATTTCGTTAGTTCCACTTGTGGTTCCATTTAAAGCCACCGGACTAGATGAGCTTGCCGCACTAGGTAGATACCTACCAGGGGCGTCGGCTTCATACAACCCCATTCCTTCCGGCTTCCCTTCGGAACGAATCTACTTGAGTTTACTATAACTAAATAATAATATAGTACATAAATACTCACATTATGGGTACATCATATATTATGATAAAAACCATTACAAAAACGCGTACATAAAGTCTATCCTAAATTGCGAACGCACTTTACATTTTTTGTCTCAATACTAGCGGCAATAAGCCGCACGTGGTGAGTCAGAATGCAATTTTAATCGTAGTATACAGATCACGCTACTTCGTGCACACTGGTGGCAATCGTGGGTTCCGGAAAACCCATTGTTACGTTGCAAGGTAAGCCGTTCTCGAACGAAATATTACCGGCACAGAAAACAAAATTTGTAGGCGAGAACGAATAGAATGTGGTGTTGTTGAATTTCTTAGATTTGTTCTGTTGATTTTTTGACAAATTAATTCAAGTGTATGTTGTTATCACGTGTTCCCTACGCATTTTATTCGTTATAGAATATATTTGTACTAATCTGTTTTTCTGTAAAATTAAATTTCTGTAAAACATTGATAATTTTGTTTGAGTAGTGATAACGTCTCTTTGTTTCTACCACTTGACCATAGATGGCGTTAAATTAAGAAAATAAAAGGAATTAATGATGAAATGGTTTATTTTGTTAGCTTCTCTCTAATGGAAGCTGTAGCTTCGCTACGGTACCTACCTACGTCGGCCTTCCAATGTAAATGAGTACTGTCTGAATGCACATCAATGTTTTTGTCATGTCCACAGAGCACGGAGACGCTTCGGCGGCGGCCGGTGCTAGAGGCGGCATTGTCAATACTTTCCATATACACCAAGCGTGTCACTGTTTACTCGCACTACGACACAAATGACATATAAAAATTGAAAGTTTTAAAATGGCGGTCCGTGACAGAAGCGCTCGACGCACTTGCAGCGCCACGTATTTTATTAGAACTATCTTTACTAGACGCTGCCGGTGCCGTGATTCCGTGCTCTGTGGTCATGTCAATTGCATGCAGCATTGACGGACGGACTATAACGTAATTAAACGGACGCTTACGGGGATTGGGCCCTTTCTCGTGATGGTGTGGTCAATGCGGTCGGGTGATCTATTGTTAATATTCTGTTTTGTGAATATATATACATTGTACTATATAAAGCCCATGATTGGACGAATTTAATATTGAATATTTCTGTATGCTCGCTAAGTGACTGTGCGTGCTGCAGATCTTCGCGACAACGCGACGAGAGCGCCATCTTCCAAGAATTCTGCCTAATTGTATGAGAATTCTGATACAATGTCGATGGAGACGCGGAACATGGTACTCACTTCATATAAAAAACCACAGATAAATTAATGAGAGTCTATAGAATTATATACAGTCGACTGCACGTCCGCGAGCTGGCATAGAATAAAGGCTCGTACAGACTCGAGCGATATCGCGGCCGCGACAGGCACCGACAAAGAAATTGTGCTACTAGTGTCGCGTCGCGCCCGCGATTTCTCGCGAGTCTGTACGAGCCTTAACAATAGAATAACAGGCCAATTTATATACTGGTTTTGTAACTATTAGGCTGGGTTCACACGGAAATACACCGCACGTTTTTTACAATATTTGATTTAAACCGTATTAACAGCGGGTTGTTTATACGATACATTTTACTCCGTGAAAAAACGAATAGCCACAGTTTTGTATGAGGCGCGTCGTTCTTTTCGCGCGCTTTTCAAACTGTGATATCGGCTGTGTTTAAATCGGCGATGCCGATTATGTCGGCCGATATATCGGTATCGGTATCGTTACATCGCTAGAAACTATATAAACTAAGCGAAGCTTTGGCGAGCTAAACTATGTGGTTTCACACCGAAAACTACGGACGGAAGAAGTGAGCGGGGAAGATTATCTTTTTCTTAACATTTTGAGTTAAATCATCATCTGATCTTCCGTCGATATACATCATAATTATTTGCAACGTAACTACACTCCTATTTGAAAGACGAGAGCGTCGACTAGTCCGAAGAAGATCGCCAAAGCTGGAACGGGCGGGGCAAGCGAGCCGAGCGAGCGTCGTTTCTCCTTAATGCATACTTCGGTTCACACTGTGAACTACAGGGCTAAGCTACGCTAACCAGGTGAACGAATAGCATCGCTTGCATCGTCGATATTACGTTCGCATCGTTTGTATCGCTGACGTAGCATATCTCTGTGCCGGGCGAGATCCGTGGCAATAGCTTTTGACGTTCAAAAGTGCATCTTCGTGCCTATTTGAAATAAATGATTTGACTTTGACTTTGACTTAGCTGGCGGTGTGGCCTGTGCTTAACTCGATAGAAACTTATTTGGATTTAAAGCCCGGGATCGTCGCGCGAATACTCGTAATAATTAACTTACCGGCAGACATCCGTGTTTATGGCATAAAGGCTTTTGCTGGTGTCCACGAAAGGTGCGTAGATTCCGGAGTCAGTTCCATTGATGTCGTTGCAGACACTCATACCGCCCTGCGGCGGATTGGGCCATTCGGAGAAGTAGCGGGACTGTCCGTAGCTTAGGATACGACCCAAATCTGCGGAGTCCTCCGTACCTCGTAATACCTCGTACTCTTCACTGGGTAACTGCTGTTTCTGTAATCAAATACAAAATCGAAGTTATTTCTACGGCTACAATCGAAAATATCCCATATCTCTTTTATTGACTTAAACAACACACAACACAATAAGAAAAAAACAAAATACAACCGAATTGAGAACCTCCTCCTTTTTGGGAAGCCGGTAAAAACCATACACAAACAGAAACATCACAATCTTTTTAATTACTATCTGCTGCCCGCGGCTTCGCCCGCATGGCGTTTTCTAAAATAAAAGTAGCCTAAGTTATTCCTTAGGTATAATATCCGCTATCTATCAGTGAAAGTCTTGTCAAAATCGATCCAGCCGTTTCGGAGATTAGGCGGATCAAACAGTCAGACAGACAAAATGTTTAAAAATTGTTTTTTATTATAACTACCGTTTATAATTTCTTATGCATTTAATTAATAAAAACTGTTATTTTGACTGTGCACGATTGCTGTGCTTTGATTTTGGTCTGTGCATCGCTAAACAATGGTGTAGTGAAATTGCGAAAGCAATCATTAGGGGTGGCACTCACCATAAATGCAACAAAGAGATGTAACAAAATATTCAGTACACATACCTATACTCCATTTGCATTTGACAAATAACGGCTAAATAACGACAGTTATTGTGTAATATTGTTGAAATTACTGCACGTTAGAGTTATTTTTTCAATGTAAATGGTAAATAGATTACAGTGCTTTGTATTTATCGTGAAATAACGGAGTTTATTAAACGTTTACATAGAAATAACGAAAGGGTGACAACAGTTATTTGTCTAATGTTATAATAAATGGAGTATGAGCACGTAGGATAACGTTGGATCTACATCTAAACAAATAAATAAAATTGAAGTGTCCGTTTGTAATGTCAAAATAACAGCTTTAGGGCGGATTGTTTCACGTCCACTTAACGCATGCGTATACGTCATAAATGGCGCTAACTATCGTCAAACCGTTGTTTCACAAAATTGTTCCTTGACGTTCGTTAAAAAATAACGATTACAGTAACAGGTGTCATACGCACTGGTTAACGTCATTTTATTCTTTTACATTTGCGTACTTTGAGGAGCTCGTGGCTAAGTAATAACAGCCGCACGGGTCGATCCGTCAGGTTAAGCTACGCTTGTCGGGGTTGGTCCGTGGATGGCTGACCATCTTTACATACCGAGACTCCTCCGTGTCTCGGAAAGCACGTTAAGCGTTTGGTCCCGGCTGTCATTCGTGGATCTTTGACAGTCGTTACGGGTCGTCAGAAGCCCGAAAGTCTGACAGCCAGTCTTATCAAGGGGTATCGTATTACCCAGTAACTGGCTTGTGGAGATCAGATAGGCAGTTGCTCCATGTAAAATACTAGTATTCAGCTGCATCCGGTTTGACTGGAAGCCGACCCCAACATAGTTGGCAAAAGGCTAGGCAGATTGATTGACATTTGAACTTTGACGATCGGTTTTTATGCAGTAAAATAACGCTTTGTATTTAACGAACGTTAAACATCATAAGAAATCGTTATTATTTGACGTACAGACGCCAGCAGGTCAAGCTACCCGAAACTGTCAAATTTTCGCAATCAACCTTGAACCTTATAATGTAGTGATACAGTTGAAAATCGATTAAATAAATTTGACAGATTGTAGTAGCTCGATGTGCTGGCGTCTGTACGTATGTTACATTAACGAACTGTTTGAAACAACCGGCCCTAAATGCATATGAAAGTATATACGGTATTTCTTTTATTCCGGCTAATCTCTGAAACAGCTGGACCAATTTTGACGGGACTATCACTGGCAGATAGCTGATGTTATTTACGTCACTGTCGCGTTTCAATATTTAAACAATGAAAAAGTTTTAAATTACTTGCATCATCCCTATTAAATGTGGACGATATTCAATATCAAAGGAAAACAGCATTCTACGATTCTAGAAAAGGTAATAAAATAAGCAATATAAGTCCAATATAATCCCAGGTTTATCGAACGAAAGAGTGAGTCTCGCTCACGTTTCTCCTTATTGCAAATCCATAGCAGGTAATATCGTCGCCTGTGGTGAAGAGCGCTAAGCCACACTTTTGACCGAATTGAGTTATGAACACCACCATACTCGTCGTTAAACGGAGATTCTATTGGTGAAGAGATCTAAGTGATAAGTCAACTAGAGGTTTGGTTTTTCATTCAGACGTGAAAGGAGTTAAATGAAACTAGGAACAAAAACGCAAGTGGTGAATTTTTTATTTATCTTTATCTTGGAACCAATTTAGTGTGGAATAGCTCCCTTCACTACTAAGGCGGCGATATTATAAATGCTAAAGTAAGTCTGTCTGTAACCTGTTTACGCCTTATCGGCTGAACGGATTCGGATGTTTGGCACACGGATCTAAAGAAAAAGAAAAGAAAGAAAGAAAATACATTCTTTTAGCACAGTCAAAAGATGGAGTGATAACATATATTAGTTGCCACGGCGGGAATAACCTGGAACAGACTGGCAAGAGATAGAGCGCAATGAAGGGAAATGAAGGAGGCTTTCACCGCCAGAGCGGTCCTTGCAGTAAACACTAATTAATTTAATTAAAAAGTAATACTAACAAACTAGGCTAAGCAAATACTATTACCAAAGACATTAAATTATACGTAACGACTATTATATACTATGCGATTTTGACGGGATTTTCACTGGCATATAGTGTCACGTCTACTTATCATAACAAATAAATAGGTTAAAGTAGACTGAACAATTTTCATAAATTTATAGAGCAAGGTACAAAATACAGTAATTAGATATAAAATTAGAAGGACCTACGCACTCTCTATAAATCTCATCTTCAAAGATGAGATTTATAATACTTGGAAGGCACTCCCAGCTCCGCGTCAGGAAATCTCCGCAATCCAGTAGACAAGACAGCTCCGAAGAACAGGCGTCAAGGCAGCTCCGAAGAAAAGATGTCAGCGCAATCTCCGCAGTGTCGAGAAGGAAACTCCGAGAAATGTAGGGTCGCGTCAGAGCGTCGGCGACCCAAACACTGGTCACTTTACAGTTATCGTGAGCTTGATGATTCTCAATGAAGCAGCAGACCCTCCGCAGTGGAGATGTTTCAATAGCTGATGTTTTATGAAGTAACTAAGGCTACTTTTATTTTAGAAAAAACCACTTGGGGCTGGTGCTTAATAAATAAACGCGATCGCTGAAGTTTGAATATACTGCAGATGCAGTGCACTGATTTGTATACCGTTCCTATTCTATGAAACGCAAAATGACCTATACATAAAATCTCTAATTCAGATAATTTATGTAAACAAAGTAATGTCAAGAAATGTCACTGTCAATATGACAGGACAGTGGTGCAAAACATTTTATCATATTTTTATTTTGTAAATAGTTATCGCTAAAATTAAAGTGAATTAATTATAAGAACTATGCAAACAAAATACCGTTGCCAAACAATGTTTTTTGTAGTGTGTCGGAGACACGGTATACGATAGTCATAATCAGCCCTTTTAAGCCCAGTGCTAGACGTAGGCGTCCCAAAATCGATTTCCAATCGAAACAGTTTGCAGCCATTTCCATCCAAAATGTGGTTAAATATGCTACTTACAATATGAATCTATTTATGAGAGTTGTAATATTAGTGTTGTTGAAGATGTAAAACATTTGAAAATGTTTGGATCTCCTGCATTGTTACCAGTATCATAAAATATTTTATACCAGAAAATCTCCTTTTATTAATAACTTTGTTTAGAACCGAAAATTTATGAAAATAATTACGGTATGATTATTTTTTAATTATTATTTCTTAAAATCAGTACTTAAAAGAAAATAGAACCTCTTTTTTCGCAATTTTATGTGAATTACCATTACGAAGATATTTTTTTGTTATGTTATCCTCTTTGTTTACATAAATTATCTGAATTTGAGACTTTGGGTATAGGTATATATCTAGTTTCTGCTAAATTTTCCTATACACTAATTAAATTGAATATATTTAAATCCAGCTACGCAGGCCTGCAGCGCTTGTTAGTGTCAAGCTCATTGTACGGAAATCCTATACAATTCGAGATCAGCTTGTACGGGAAATTATAGCTTGAAATGCAGCCGTGTGTACCTGCAAATTGGCGCCCGACGGAAGCGAGTTTCCATGGTAACCGATTTCCACTTACTATCGTTGCGTTATAGATATGAAAAAAGTTACACTTTATTATTTGCAGTCCTGATTTAAATTCTCAGTAGAGAAAGTTAGGTTTCTGAAAGGGAGTAGTTAGTATTTCAAAAACCTACCGCTCTAGATTGCTAAGTCTATCTAGCCTATTTAGTATTTATTTATTTATTTAGGCAACCAACAGCGATACATATGTATATAGTATATTACAAAGTATGTATGATTACAGATTGTATGGCTAATAATAGGTTTCCCTGTTTAACTAGCATAAGTATATTATAAAACATGCGAACGGACTACTGAGAAATATTTAAATTCAATAGCTTAAATTTTTAGGTATAGGTATAGTATGTCTATCTAGTTCAGGGATGGGCAAACTTTTTCCTATGCGAGCCAATATAAAAAAAAAAAAATACAGAATCTATGGGGGGCCATGTTTTAGACTTTTTGGCTTTATTATATTTCTTTATTGAAATATATTATAGCCAAAAAGTATTTGTATTTTCCGAAATGAAATTATTTATTGACTCGTTTATACAAAATGAAGTGATATGAACTATAGATATTCAAATCAATTACACTATGAATAGGGACATGATATTAATTGCAGGTATTATAAAAAATAGGAACAAAGATTTACTAATGATAGACGACCCGGTTGGCGCAGTGGTTAAGCGATTGACTGCTGCGCTGCGTGTCGCGGGTACGATTCCCGCACGGAACAAATATTTGTATGACCTACGGCTTCGCTCGCGTTAATTTAGAATCTGACAATCAATTTGGGTTGTACTCTGCTTGTTGTTTGGCCGTTGTACGAAATACACGTGGCGCCATCTATTATCATAAGAACGTTGTTGTTGTTTTCCTCGGGAACAGTACTTTTTTCAGGATGAAAAGTTCCCTATGTCCGTTCCTGTACACCTGACAACGTATAATACCTTGATTCTCATAAGGACGGATTCTTATAAGGGCAGATTCTCAAAAGGACAGATTCTCAAAAGGACAGGAGTACACGTAGGCAGATAAACAGAAAAATGAAACGTTTATGTTTTTCTTAACTGGTAGCACGTCTCAGTATCGCAAGACTCTAAAGTTGATATACTGCTCTATGTTTTCAATTATATTATCGACTAAAATATTGAGATTGCATTAGTATTGCAATGTATCCTCATTTTATGAATAGAAGAAAGATGTAATTATAAAAATCTATCTGTCAGTTATCCATAGTAGGTACAAGCTGGTAGGTTAGTTTAGGAAAAGTACTTATTTATACTGCGGAAATAGTGTCCGTGATATTTCCTTCTAATAATTTGTGTGTGCACCTGTAACATTTTAGTTTTTTTGAGAATCTGTCCTTTTGAGAATCTGTCTTTTTGAGAATCTGTCGTATAATATACGTTGTCAAGTTTTGCATATTACGAGTATGCAAACAGGATGATCGGTTCAGTGGTTTAGGCGTGAAAAGGTAACAAACAAACTTACTTTCGCATTTGTATGATTAGTTAGGATGTGAGAACGGTATAAAAAACGTACACGTTAAAAGTGACCAGAGTAGGTACAGCAAATAGAAAAAAATAAAACATAGGTATATATAAAAATAAGCCGTGGCAGCTAAGAGATGACCTGTCCCAACTGACGGCACCTGTTCACGAACATCACGCATGGATCAGCATCATTCGGCCTATCTATCTGAAACGAACGATGTAGATATCTAGCTGTATAAAAATATAGATATCAGTTACCTATTCAGAGCAACTGGCACGGCTAAGATATTCCGTGCGGTTTTGCTTATCTTTTTTAGGTATTCAGTATGACCGTCTATTTTGAGAGGAAATCTGCATGGCTGCGTTGCGTGGGCGTGGCTTCGGATGGGGTGGCAGGAAGGGTGACGAAGCGCTCCACCGTTTCCAAGAATTAGTCTGGCCGCACATGCACGGATTTCTGATTCTATTTCCTCGGGCACCCGAATACACGCAGTCTATACAGTATCTTAGATGGCGAATACATTAGATTATGGTCAGATTTTCTTCCGTATCGAATGATAATCTCATGCTACGCTATTTTTCGCGTAGGCCGCTATGAATCTCATCAAAGGTCTTTATTTATATCCTATAAAAATCGAAGAATGCCCCAGGGTATGCGAGTTATTTTGCCCTATTGAGGTAGGATGCACTCTCCTTTAATCTCAAAGTAAAGTATTCAATGGATGTACCCAAGAAATTTTTAAAGTTTCCTCTTTTAGTGTTTTTCGTCCTTTTTTTTGTTCGTCTTCAAAATTAATTGTTCGTCCTCTAACTTGCCGTGCTTGTACGAAAGCGTCCCTTTATGTACTGGCAGAAAAAGAACGTCTGCGCTAGGATATTTCAAATCTGTATTCCAAATTCGAAAACATAATCCAGAAACCGTACTTTCGAGGCCATCCTTATCAATAATCTATAATGCCAATAATCCGGATTTCTGAACAGATTCGGACGTTGTTAGTTGTTGGTTGTACAACAAGTAGAGCCGGGTGATTCTGTGAAAGTCTCACCGTGAAAACTTAGGTAAAGTGAGCTTGCTGTCATTGATCGGCTGGCCTGTCATCTCCGCGACCCAATTGCTGCGGTTTGTTAGAAACTTTAGAATAGAAACGAGTAAATTGTCGCACGAATAGTCTGATTTCATCTGGCTCATACGAGTAAGACCCAGAATGATTTAAAGATCTATAGAATTAGATTTAACTCAAAATATTATGCTGTAATTGTTTATGCAATAAGTAGGTGTAAAATTATTCATCATCATCATTGTCATCCACAGCCCGACTTCTCCCACTGCTGAGGCTTCTCTTTTCATGTGCCAATCCCCACGCTCCTGTGCCAGCCTCATCCAGGTTATCTCGCCGCCGGATGACCGACACCTCGTCTTCCAGTCCTTGGACACCACTCGGTCACTGCCTTACTACACCTGCCATACTTATGGCACTCAAGGAATACCTACTCCGGCCACTTGCACTCTATGGCTGTCCTTACCTTCTTATGACAATAAAGGCTCCTACAAACAAGCGTCACACGCGACGCGACACAAAGACACCGCGTGCCGTGCGATGAGCGGTCTCTTTGTGTGGCGTCGCGTGTCGCGCCTGTTTATAGGGCCTGAAACTAATTTTCTTCCATTATTTACTCCACAGACGAGCAACGGCGCAACGGCGACCTATAGATCAATGATACAGTCTTATAAATGCAAATAAAAATACTTACATAATCCAAAATCGAGAAAAGTAGCGTTCCATCCTCCTTTATTTCTATGTTTCGAGCGTTTTGCGCGATTCCCCTAATGATGTCGCACGCAATGGCGCCAATTACACTGGGTCCCGGCACACATAGTGGAGTTCCGCTGAACAGCAGCTCCCTGATCGAGATGGTCACGAAAGGCGTGTCGTAGTCACCGAACACGTCCTTCATCGCCAAATTCAGAAGAGTCATCAAAGTCGGGTATAGACGCTCCGCTACCTGAATTATAGCCTGAAACAATGAAATTATTTAAAACATTAGGTCTAGATACAATAAAACTGTAAATAGTTGTTACTTAATTTATTAAAAGAAAGTAATACAAAAATATGCAAAACGCCTGTTCAAAAGTAAACAAGAATTTTAAATGTTTCCAATTCAATTTTTAATAGTAGGTACAGCAAATAGAAGCAAAAATTGCAAACCAAATCCGCACGCAGGCCCGCGCCTCCGGTGGCCGGGAGTCGTCACGCGGCTCCCGAAAAATAAAAGTAGCCTAAGTTATAATATCAGCTATTCTGCCAGTGAAAGACTCGTCAAAATCGGTCCAGCCGTTTCGGACGGAGATAAGCCGGAACAAACAGACAGACAGAGAGACAAAAAATAAAAAAATTGTTTTATTATTAAATAGTATAACTTCATGTACAATAGTGGTACATAGGCGGACTTAATGCCACAAGGCATTCTCTACCAGTCAACCTTTGGGTTAAATATAAAAACATAGTGATACGGTACAAAAATGATGTCTAAAATACTAAATTCTTGATTACGAGAATTTATATACTTTTATTGATACTTATACACATATACAAATAAAATAAACGAATAGATATTTACTTTAAGCAAATATCAATAATATAATATATAATATAGTATTTTTATTGACTTTAATATGCGTTTAGTAAAAAGCTGTTATTCTGACATTACGAGCAGACACTTCAATTTTACTTATTAGTAATAGAAGACATGGTGCACTTCGTACCACGTGAGACAAAATCTCGATTTTTGAAATTTTTCGGCTGCTACTTCGGGTTTTTCTCAATTTTATTTTTCCTAAACTGTTATACATTCAGACTTATTAGGTTTGTTATTATACACAAAAGTAATCTTTACTCTTTTCTTTTAATCTTTTATTATATTCTATTAAGAAGCTGGTCGGTTCTAATAAAAAAAAATTCAATACTTCTTTAACATTATTCTTTCAACATAATTTACCTACCTAGTGTTGACAAAAAAAAAAAAAAAAAAAAAAACTAGTCAGTCGTGCCATTATCGATTTTATTGCGAGACTAACGCACGGCATTTGATTTATATATAAGTATGTATATGTATTAAATGTTTATAATAAAAACAATAAAAAAAGCATTAATTCGCAAGATTATAATATCATATATCATATAATATATCTGTGTCTCTATTATGGGATATTGTGCTGTTATACTTTTTATTTGCACCAATGACAACCCCATTTTATGTCCACAAATTCACTATCCATGCCAAGGTTGCCTGGAAGAGATCGCGGTATGCGATAAGGCCGCCCATTGTATATTTTATAGTATTTATGTTTTCCTTTTTTTTTTGTAATGTGTTATCTGATGTACAATAAAGCATATATAAATAAATAATAAATAATAATTATGAGAAGTCGGTTGTTTTCTTTTTTCTACCCATATAAGAAAAAAGAAAACAACTGACTTCTAATAATGAAGACTACAAAGTGCAAAGTTTGAAGTGTTTATTTCGATTCGGATGGTTCCTTTTAAAAGCACAGACTGCACGACTAGATATTTATTTCCATGGCAACTAATCTGACAAGCAACAGACTGCTCACTAATGAACTGAGACTGCTAAGCTAAAGCTACTTTCCTACAAGAATGGTGGCTACTACACAACAGGCGCAGTGACTACTGCCATGAAAACGATGGCAGCGGGGTTTGACTTTACAGGCGAAGACGGACTTGCAACGTTTGTTTAGTAATGTATGGGGTTTTTGTAACGTGGCCACACCGCCAGCTAGCAAGTGAGCGAGTGAGCTAATTTTTTTTTTTTTGAAGGAGTGGTGCTACTGGACCTGTGAGCGCCCCTCTTAAGTTCAAAATCGAATGAGAAAATCTGAAAGTTTGTGGTAACTTGATGTGATGGCAACTGTACCAAATACCTTAAGGTATAATTCGAAAATTATGGCTCATTCACACGAGAGGGCTTTTCTCGCCTCGCTAAAGAGATTATCGAAATGAGTTAAAAAAAGTTGACACGAAAGAAGACAATGGTTTCGATGTTCAAAATAGGCATCGTTCTTGTTGCTTCTATATAGAAGCAACAAGAACATACATTTCATACATCATCATGTATTTTTTACATTTTATACATTGTCTCACATATGTGAGACAATGTAAAAACTAATAAAACAATTCAAAAACTAAAATTACAAATTAAAAATAAGCCCTGGCAGTCAAGAGATGATCAGTCCCAACTGACGGCGCCCGTTCACGAACATGACGCATGGATCAGCACCATCCAGCTCAGCCATTTTGTAGGGACGTTTTGGGGGTACACTATTGCTGAGTTCCATAGGAAATGTTTTATATTAAAACGAGAAACTTCACGCGAACAAAGTCGCGGGCAAAAGCGTTTCATGCTGTCAAATCGCAGTTCGAGTAATTCACTTGGCGAGTCTGCGATGCAAGCATGGTTCTTTTTAATTTTGTTTGATTTTTGGCAACAGCACTCTCGAAAACTATAAACATGGAAACGCTCGTTAGAATTGATAAAATGTCGATCCAATCGGATTCAAGTTTTTGTAACCTCTCCTCACGAAAGGAATAAGGAATCATTGTTCGTCTAATAAATGTGTTGCTATGGCGATAATCTGCTCGTTCGAATGGGGTGCTATTTATGGAAGTAACGATGAGTTGCTGGGTACAGTATTTTTATTTTAAGAAGCGGCGCTCGCTTTCCTTGTGGTAACCAAGCGTTCAGACGCTGTGAATGTGTACGTGAAGATGAGTAGCGTCAGCACATAACACACACACGCACACGTCTGACTTCGCCATTGTCTCGGACGGTACCGAAAGCTCCTGCGCACCTACACTGAAATAAATATTTAGCCTAACTACTTCGGCTATTTCAGGAATAATCAAAGTTTGATAAAAGTGATTTGTCTATAAAATACAAAACAGCTTTTTGGTTTTGGTTACATGTTGCATAAAGTTATGTGGTTACTTTTTTGTGTTACATGTTGACGAAAGGTTATGTATAAGTAAACATTTTTTTCAGTGTATTTGGTACTCCTCGGCACTTAAACGCTTGATTAAAGAGAAGTTTAAATATTTCCGTAAATTTAAGATACATATAAGGCAGACTTTCAGACGAGGCGACATTTAAACATTTACGTGAGCGGTTTAATAAACTTGAAGTGGTTTGTTACACCAACTATTTAGCTGATACAGAAGCCGCCATCGAAAATAATCTTTAACGCTTTTGGAGTTTTGTGAAGCAGCGATCTAAGTCCAATGCAATACCCATTTTCCACAAGTATGGTGATGTGACGATTTCATCTCCCGAGTCTCTTTGTAATGCATTTTCTTCCCACTTTTCTTGATCCTACCAATGATGTGCCTACTAATGATTGTCCTCCTCAAACTGCTATAAATCCCATATACCCTCGGATATGCCACCAACCATAAATGCGTGCTGTTTGCCGACGATGTCTCAGTGATTGTACCTAGCAATAATAAACACTCAAAACCACGAAAAACAAGTATACTAGACAATAAATTACATACCTAGTTGGTTGGTTAACACTAAATGACCTTGGGTGACTGTGCAACCAAAATTGTAAATTTTAGCAACGAATTAAAAAACATAATTTCAATATTACATTATCCTCAACAATAATCCACAGTTAACCTCTTTGGGGAGAAGTTTTCATACATCCATCCTTAGTGCTCACCTTCGAAATACAAAGGAATTTTCATATTTCTAGACCCAGAAGTTTATTCTGTGCATTGTCTGTCAGTGAATTTAAGATTTTTATTACCCTTTACTGAATACATTATGAAGGAGGTACAATATTACAATATTTTTTTGCAAATGTTTGTTTTATTGCGCTACAATAACAAGAAGGTACAAATCGAAATCTGAAATTACAGCACAAAGCCATGCCTTGGTATGCAGTATCGTAAATGATAGTTCATGCATATGTGGCTTCGTCGAAATTTTGAAACAGTTCACATGTTGTAAGCCCCACTACAGACGCGGAGTGGGTTTTATTTTCAGCTGTTCAAAGCCTGGGGTTGTTGTGGGCGGAAACTAACGATGTACACGAATTATAGATTGTCTGCCATTTACCTGGGAATTTGAACACATTTTGGGGAGAAGGGGGGGACCTCCCCATGCACACAGTAACTGACAGAATTAATTTGAGACTACATTTCGGCCATTATATGAAATTCGCTGTAATATCAATGCTTCTTAGAATAACGCCTTTTAGAGCTTCAGCATTAAATTCATCATCAACATTCTCCTGTCCTCATCCCAATTTATTTGTGGTTGGCGCAACTTGTCTTTTTCTTCCAAACTTCTCCATTATTTCTCATCTCAGTAATCACTCCTTTTCTAGCCCAACGGGCCTGTCCACATCACCACGCCACGACGTCGTTAACGTGAAACGGTACGGTGTCGCGGCGCGGCACGTTGACGTGACGTGCTAATGCACGGGACGGCAACGTCGCCGCGAAACGACGCGTCGTACGTCGTCGGAAGCGGTACATGGCAAAGATGCGCTCGCTCATTTGATGTTTCATTGCTTTAGCGATTAGTTTTACAAAAAAGATGCCAGAAATGATTGATTCTGATTTATTGATATCACTTGTTAAGGAACGTCCAGTGCTATAGGGATACGACGAAAGATGATTACAAGGACAAACACTTAAAAACAGAAGGCTGGAAGGATGTTTAATATCTAGAAAGAGACTGCTGCACTGTAATACAGTATCAGTATTGTGACTGTTACTGCTATTTCACATGTTCGTGAGTGAAAAGTATACCGAAATTTTACAAGGCAAAACAACGTCTAACGTTGCGGCATCGTAACGTGCATTTTTACGACACGGTAACGTGAATTTGCACGTCACGTCAACGTGCCGCGCCGCGACACCGCTCCGTTTCACGTTAACGACGTCGTGACGTGGTATGTGGACAAGACCTAACATCTTTCACACAGCAATTCATCGTTTCTTTGGTCTTCCCCTACTGGTATAGCCATCCACATTCATACTCAAAACTTTCCTGGCGACATTAGATTATGCTTGTTTAAATACACCCTATATTCTTGCCATATTAATTTCCGGAAATGTGCTTTGATATGTTGATTGCTAGAACTAAGTGAAGTTTCAGTTAAATGAAATTAAATATCTATACTAATAATATATTATAAAGCTGAAGAGTTTGTTTGTTTGTTTGAACGCGCTAATCTCAAGAACTTCTGGTTGGAATTGAAAAAATATTTTTGTGTTATAGTCTATTTATCGGGAAAGGTTATAGGCTATATAACATCACGCTACGACTAATAGGAGCGGAGCATAAATGAATAATATTGCAAAAACGGGAAAAAATATTTCTTTTTGAGAGCTTCCGTTGTGTGCGCTGCGTAAACGGTTTAAGTTAGGTACGCAAATATCATGTATGATGGAATTGTTCCTCTTTAAAAGTGCAAAAAAAAAGTCCGCGACAGCATAATTATGTCTATCTTTTAAAATTGACTCACTATACCTTTGGAATCGAAACTTACGCGGTCGAAACCACGGGGAGCAGCTCGTTTATTTCTATAAGTAGATCTAAGACACTTTTAGAAGTAAATTTTTGATCTACGTTAGAAAATCCGGGCACTATCTAGTTTTTAATACTAGATAGCGCCGGGTTTTCCTAGTTGTCTGATCCTTGAGAAGAAATGCCGAAACAAATTTTAAAGTCCATCATTATAATGATTAAAATTTTATGTGAGTTTAAAAATGCAGGGCCGTGTCAAGAAGGGCCTTTTGTAGAAAGAGTCATTGTAGCTTTAGTCATTGCAACTTTGGTCAATGCAACTCTAAGGTCCTGTTAGATGGCACGCATGCATCAGTCAGCGTGTAGCTCAAACTTATTTTATGGAGCGCAAAGATTCTTCTTGTGACTAACCGATCGTGTCATCTAAATTGTGGCGTCAATGGGAGATAATTGCTGTCAACACGTGCTGTTATAAAAACTGCAGTAAAATGAGGAACAATGGCATGCGACTATTTTGCTGTAATTGCGTTAATTAGTGCAGGTTCTACACGCGTTTACTTGGTCTTTATGAGAGAATGTCTGTCACAAGTGGTTTGCTTGACAGACATCATTTGCATTACTTACATTCCGTCTAGATTTTGCCACAGACTGTTGAAACGGGGAGAGTTAGCAGTAGCGAATAAATTTTGGTAGTAGATAGTCAAGGAATACATATGTTAAACAGATTAAGGTTAATTTTTACGTGCTCCTTATTACTTATCCGACGACGTCATTCCCAACATCTTATATATAAATTACAGTTCCAAAAGATGACCAACATGCGCCAGCCGTGTGGAAAAGGAATTTGTTTGAAAATTCCTTTAACATATCGATGGTCATACGTTGACACTCGTAACCCACATTTTTTCGCAAAATGAGATAAGTACATAATTTTGTTTTTTAAATTAAGCGCCAAATCTTCCCATTGATCTCACTCGTAATGCAATGTGGGTTACGAGTTGTCAACGTATGACCATCGATATTTGCTCCTTGACCGTACTTCAAAATGTTGTTATGTCAGTCGTTATTATTAATTGCCGTTATAATTAGTCTTTATTTATTTTCGTTGCTTATATATTTAGTATTTATGTATCTATTATTTAGAATATGTATATATCTGAGTATCTATTTTAGTATATTGTATACTTATTATTTGCACCAATGACATTTTATAAGTTTTTAAACTGTCATGGTCACTAATATTATTATTAACACGAACGGGATATTCACCCAAAAATCGGCCATAGCTCAACATCTTTTGGAATCAGGATCGAACCACTGGATTTAGTTTCATAACCCTCAGGTCATCTCGAAAGAACGCCACTATTTTCCTAGACTGGTTAGAGAAGCTATTGAGATTACCAAATATAGGAACTTCAACCGGGATGATGGGTTTCAACTATCGAGAGCCTGGAACCCAGTGGTTCAGCTGTGTAAAAACCGATGAAGTGCCCAAAAAAGTTCGCAAGCGGACACAGTGGGTTTTCCTGTGTCGGGAACAGAATCGAGTTGCGAGTGACAGTGGTAGCGGTACTGAGTGCAAAAAACGAACAAGAAAGAGGGTAGACCGTTTTGTCTGCTCATAAACACAATGACTTTAGTTTATCCGTGATCATGGTGCTTGCAACAGCGCCGAAATATCGGGAACTCACAACAAATAATAAACATGGTAAATATCCCGTTCGTGTTAATAATAATGACATTTTATGTCCAGGCAAATCACTGTCCATTCCAAGATTCTCTGAAAGAGATCGCAGAAAGTGATAAGGCCGCTCATTATATTTATTTTTTAGTGCTTGATTTATTTTTTGTTATGTATTTTTGTGGTGTACAATACATAAATTGGGGTCAACTAACATGGGACTTCTAACTGTCGATGTGAACCCTGAAAATGGTAGGCAAAAGTATTAATATAATCGGGGAAATATATTCGTGATGTTTTTATGTCAAGTCATTTTAGACAGAAAATGACCAAAGTTTAAGATGCGGTTTTGTCTTTTTGGTCTTTTACATTGCGGCATGAAGATACAAAGCATCATCATCATCTTTATTTCAGCCGAAGGACGTCCACTGATGAACATAGGCTGCGGTCCTATGCTTCTCGCATCCAGCTGATTCCCGCCGCCTTCACGAGGTCATCGGTGCTCCTTGTGGGAGACACAAATATTGCCTCAATATTCGGCTAGCCCGTGTGACCTTTGTTGTTTACCTACCCCTAACGAAAATCTATTAATTATTGTTATTATTTGGTAAGACATTAATTAGCTCATGCGTATGTTTCAAATAGATTGGAGATATTGAATCTGTCCAATCGGTTCTTGAAGTAGTTTAGTGTGGTAGCCGTCACAACATTTTCCGGGAGCCTATTCCATGCTGTTACAACTCGGTTAGACAAGAATTGCTTCAAAGGCTTTTTCTTTGACGAATTTTGCCATAGCTTTAGGGAATGTCTACGCAAATATTTGCGTTTCTCTAATAGTCAGTCTTACGAGACAAACAAGACACCTTGAGCTCAGTGGACAGTATATAGTGGTATGAGGAACAGGGCGTAAAGTTCAACCATCCTCCATAGAAAAGGGAGGATCCTCCGAACAGACGGGTGGGCTTGTGTCTGGTGGGCAACTGCCCGACGGTTGATGTCGGGATGTTGTATATATGCTAGTCGCACGGTAAACTCTGATTGCGCGATGCAGGATTTGTGACGTCAGGTCTTTGTTGCGAAGTTCGCATGTGGCGTTGGTAGATACCGCTACAAGTAATATAATAAGTACGTAGCTCAGTTGTCGCGGGTACGAGTCTTACTCATAATTTATTAAATTATTTTTCTAACTCCGCTGGGGAATTTTTCAACTAGGTTGTAGTTATCTCCAGTTCCTAATGCAATTTAATTACCATACACCATATCTACCGTTCTCTAGCCCTGTGCCAGTAAAATGCAATTAACAGCTCTAATTTCCGCCAGTAATAAAAAATGCGAAAGGCGATTTAATTATTGGGCAGGATTGAGGCAGCGGACGTCAGTAATTTTGTTAACGCTTGACTTTGGATAAAATGCTATTTAGAATGTTTAATACTGTTTAAAATGTAGGTACACACGACTACATTTAAATTTCCAGTATAAGCTGATCTCGCATTGTGTAGGATTTCCGTACAAAGAGAGGTCAGTTTATACTAGAAATGTATAGCTTGATAAATGTAGCCGTGTGTACCTAAGTCAGAAAACTGAAGCTGCGGAAACCATTTAATTTAAAGTACCATTAAAAACTGCATTAGTAATGCGATAAGGTCTTAAATAATTGCAATAAGTATATATGATGTAGAGTTGGGTAGCTCGTGAGCGAGTTATAGAAAAGAGCTAGCTCTTTTCGATTGGCGTCTCGCTCGCTCACTCGCTCTCTAAATAGCTCACTCAGACTCACTAGCTCAGGAACTGTCAAGAAGTCACTACTTCAGTCGATCTCGGCAGACGTCTCACCGAGCGAGACACCGATGTCACCAACCGAACGGCTCATTCGGCTCGCTTCGGTATACTTCGGGGCGCAATACGTCATTGTAAAATTATCATACGACATACGTCGAATAGTCACAATAAAAACAAACAGTAGTACTTAGTACTTTTTCGGTTGTTTCGACGAAATGGCATGCATGCAAAGTACATAAAGTGTATAAAATGTATTTACTGTATTTCCCAAAGAGCTGTTGACTAAGCGAGCCAAGCTGTCTTCCTCGACGCGCGAGCGGCGTGAGTCAAATGAGCTAACAGTCGGCGTCTAAGCGATTGAGTCACTGAGCTATTGAAGAGCTAGTGATCTAGAAGAGTGATATAGCTCTTTAGAATGGAAGAGCTAATCACTCTTTTTCTTTACAGTGAGCTATTTCGCCCATGTCTAATATGATGTAAGCAAAAGAAGTACGTAAGGAGCATAGCACGTGGCGTTCTATAGTTTCTACCTACCCCCATGGCAAGAAGACGTGAGTTTATGTATGTATGATGTATAAATACCCATCACAAAGACGTCATCTACGCATTCTGTACATCAAACTAAGTAATATTGCCCAAAAATTATTTCTAGGTTACGACTTTTATCAGTGGTGTGAAAAATCGCTGTTTATACAATATCACGCAATGTTACGCACAAAAAGTTGTGCTGGTTTGCAACGGCACAGGGGTCGTATAATTGGCTCTTTAGTCAACTGAGGCCGCTCGAACTTATCTCGCGGGATGAGTTGACCTAATGAATTTTTGAATCGGGCAACTGATCCCACTTTAGAAAAGATTATTATTTATATATAAATTATTATGACCAAAATTCTTTGGGCAATGCACGACTAAATACGAAACAAATAGAAAGATCAACCCTTTCTATTTTGATAAGATTCTTGTCTGTGATTGGCTGAATGCAGGTAGTCGTATTCGCACAATCCGACGAGTTGACCTTAAATTGCACTACCAATGGGATCAGTTGCCCGATTAAAAAATTAATTAGGTCAACTCATCCCGCGGGATAAGTTCAAGCGGCCTCAGTTGACTAAAGAGCCGTATAATTTAGGGCATTCATATTCAGGGCTGGAGATGTTAAAAGTTAAGTTTAACATTTTAAACTAATTTTCGTACAAAAACGCCATAATAGTTGGAACTTTGACCTTCAATATCTCCGCTATTCCAGGTATGGTACAGTACAAAAAGAAATGTTCACAATGACTGGAAGAACAAGTAATTCTCGTCTTCGTTAAGCGTCTTTCTACACCCTTTATAACAAGTACACCCAAACAGCTGTCTCGCGTCAGCTTCAGTGCCCCAATGACCCCATTTTCCCCAGACACAGTTTGGAACTTTCCGGGTGCAACAGTGACAACGCTCCCCCATAGACGAATGTTTATCTATAGATAGGTACTCCGGTGTGCCCCAGTGAAGTTCCCCTCCATTTTCAAAAGAGTGAGGGGTTTTGAAATTGTGGATAAAAAAGTGGGCTTTTGCACTGTTATTCATTTAGTAGATTATTTTTATAATAATCCTGATAATAATAGTTGGTATGTAATTACTTTCCAATAATCCAATCAATATGCTGCCAGGGAAATTAATCGATAAGCATTTTGATACCCTACGTCAATTTGCCGTGCTTATATATAGCCTCCTTTTTCTTTTCTTTTTTACTGTCAAAAAATGACATTTGTGATTTGAACATACGGACAATACTATTTATTTCCTGGCTTTATTTCAAACTTTACTTAACAGTTACGCCTCGTGTCATCTTTATCGTACGTATGTCGGTTGGATCTAGTGATGTGCCGTTACCAATAATATTTACTCCAGTCGAGTATTTTTCCAGTAACGTTCCCGGTAACATTAAAAAAGTAGTAATTTAGGGTAGTAGAGGATTAAAAAAAAAACTTATTTTCATTTGTGATTATTAGTGATCCGATAAGATTGCTACCACTTCTAGTTTAAATGCAATCAAAATTTTAATTTTGAATATTATTTTCTCAATATTCCTAGTAACTTATAGTTACTCTGTAAGTTTCGATAAACTTACTGACTAAAAAGGAGCTCATTTTTTTGACAAAAAAAAAAAAAGGATTACGAGTATATGGGGTTTTTGAGAATTGATCCCAAACAGAGGAATGAGGGGTAATATTTAAGCTTTTAGGGGAGAATTTTATTGCGTGCCTTGAATAACTCAAAAGTTTTTATTTTTAAGTTTTTGAATTACTAAAAAGTATTTTTAATCTCGGTCATAGGGCACTTTCAATTCCGGTAGTACGTTCCCGTTGGATTTTTTCCGACATCCATGCGGGCGAAGCCGCGGGCAAAAGCTAGTATTATATAAAAATAAAGTTTAACATTATTCAGAAACACTATAAAAACTAGGTATTGAATTATGTTGAGTTTGACAGCTCAGAATGCGCGGGAGAACCGAACGTGTCTGCTACAGACGACCCAAGTTTAAACAATGTTTTCAGTTTGTTTGTAACTGACGCACGCTGCCTTGTATTCTGAATAATTTTGAAATAAGGCAGGGAAAAGTGAGTTATAGCTAGACCAATTTTAGGTTTTGTCAATCTCTTTTGTTTTTTAATCCACAACGGGGATACTCTTGGCCTTCATCTCACCTAATGGCAAGTGATGATAAGGCTGAAGGTGGAAGCGAGCTTCACCCGGAGTCCTCAACCACAGAGGAACTGGCTATCTTACCTCTAACTGCCGAAGCACAACAATGCAATCAATCTTGGTTCATAGAAGCAAAAAGCCGTTTAGACTGTTTCTGTTTCCATTTAGCCAGAGATTCGGTACGAAAAGTAGGTACTCCTAAAAAGAGCTTTATCTAAAAACAAGAACGCGATCTTATTTTGTTTTTAATGCCATTGGCAATTACGAGCCCGCGGCCCGATATAGAGGCGAAAACTGGCATGCAACATTTGTGGCAGATGTAAAGACTGTATTTTTTTTTTTTCGAACTGCCGTCTCGTAGTTGACTAAGTTATCACGGTGAGATTTTTACAGAATCGGCTGATGCTAGGGATTGACACTATTGACAGCTCACTTCAAACTCACTTCACCTAAGTGGTTTTTTGCGGAATATACGGCAGGTGAATAGTTGTGTACACTCGGTGAATAGTCGGGCCTTATCAGAATACCAGCGCTGCGACACTTATTTGGAAATGTCGCAGCATCATGCTGAGATAGGAGCCTTTTGGCCCCGTACAGGATTTTGTTTACATTTTACTTTTGTTTTTAACTTTTTATTACTGTTACTATGAGTGTGTTTAGTTTAAAATGTGAACTTGTATGAGTCCCAATAAATACTTTTTCTTTCATTCGTTCACTGACTGGACAGCCGTTTTATTCTGTATAAATCTCACCGTAAAGACTTAGTGAGCGTGGAGTTACTGTCAATAGTGTCAATCCTAAGCATCAGCCTGTCTATTCTGTAAACATCTCACCAAAACTCAGGTGAAGTGAGGTTGAAGTGAGCTAAAAGTAGAAGTAGACAAAAGGAAACAACGTACGTTACAATATTACACTCTTCGTTGAAACGTATCACTACATATTATAAAACAAACTCATCTCGCCGCGGCTGTCTGCCTGCTGAACGCGATAAACTCATGCGGATTTTCATGCGGTTTTCACCAATCAATGGAAGCTTTAGGTTTGGGTGTATGATTCATTCAGGTTTTGTGTAAATTGGCTGAAATGTGACTACCTAAAATACTGCAAATATGGTGAACATCAGTTACATTACATGTTCAACGTTACAGGCAGATATTTTTTTTTTGTTAGTGACTTAGACAAAAAAAATTGGCATGTATGTCCGCTACCACTGTGAAGCCGGGGCGAGGCGGGTTTATTCGGCTGAATCTGCAATATTTATTTGATAACATGGAAAAACTTCGTATCTAAATGTATAGCAGTGCCAATATACGACCTAATTCCATTACAATCAGCATGAGGGTGGCGCTTAGAGCACGGAATCTAGAGACGGCAGCACTAATCAAATTCGTGATGCCGAAATCGCGTAGAGCGCAGAACTTCTGTCGCAGACCGCCATTCAAAGCCTCGACGTCATTAGTACGAGCAAACGGTGAGAAGCTTATTTTGAGTCGACAATCGACAAAAGTTCAACAGGTTCCATGGCACTGACCCCCATAATACAGGCCTAGGCCTCGTTTCGGAGTTACCGATCAGATCTTTAGTATACACTAGCTGATGACCGCGGCTGTGCCCCGCGTTGGTTATCTTTTATTTTAGAAAAAAAGCCACGCGTGTGAAGCCGCGGGAAGCAGCTAGTCTAAAATAAAAGTAGCCTAAGTTACTCCTTATAACATCAGTTAGCTAGTGAATGTCCCGTCAAAATCGATCCAGCCGTGTCGGAGATTAGCCGGAACAAACAGACAGACAGAAAAAATATGTAAAAAGCTGTTTTTGTGACAAATAAACGATTTTCTTTTATTCATCTTAAAGTGTTGACAATGCAGCAATGCCGTCTCTGGCAGCGGCCGCCCAAGCGTCTCCGTGCTCTGTGCGGTGGCGCGTTCTCCCATTCAATTCAACAAATAATGGATTCAATAAGAGCGATGCAACTTAAGTACCGGTATCAGGGCTCGGAAACGTTATTTAAAACAACGTTTTTAAAACGTTTCTAACAGTTCTCGTTCTTTTTTTGTACAGACGCCAGCAAGTCAAGCTACCCGAAACTGTCAAATTTTCGCAATCAACCTTGAACCTTATACTGTAGAGGTAAAGTTGAAAATCTATTAAAGAAATTTGACAGATTGTAGTAGCTTGATGTGCTGGTGTCTGTACAACATTTTGTTTGGAATGAAATCGAAATAAGACCGTTTTCAAAAACCGTTTTATTCCGAAGGCGCAGCCGCGCAAGGGACGTGCGCCAACAAGCATGAACTTTTTTAGTCAAATTGTACCTTATCTTCATTTCATTACATCATTGATGCCAATGCGCTGGCCGTGTACGTATTGATTAGGGTTGTGTTGCGAGTTTCCTATAAATCAACCAAAAAAAATGGAAAACAACGGTTAAAAACGTTTTATTAACCGAGAACGATATATATTTTTTTCTTCTTCAAAAACGTTTTAATAACGTTCCGTTCGAACGTAACCGAAACAAATAGTTTTATAGGTTTTTAAAACGAAACCGATTAAAAAAATATACCGTTACCCGAGCCCGGACCGGTATGATTAAAGGCTTCTACAAACAGGCGCGACACGCGACGCGACACAAAGAAACCGCATGGCGCGCGAAGAGCGGTGTCTTCGTAAAAAAAAAAAAAAAAGACTTATTAAATAAAGCTTCAGAGCAAAGTTATCGATCTATAAGACCAACATACCGACATGAATTATTCCTAAGAAGATCAAAAACCGCCCTTAAGTACAAGAGCATACTTTGCATTGCTCCGAAATTTTTTAATAAGCTACCAAATGACATAAAAGATTTAAAATTGACTCAATTTAAACGCAAACTGAACAATTTTTTATTAGACAAATGCTACTATACCATTGATGAATTTCTTGTTGACAACATTTCTTGTGACTAATCCTGTATGTATAATTTTTAATGTAATATTCCTATCTAAAGATTCATTAGAATTGTATTGAATTTGCTAGAATTGTATCGTTTATCATGTCTTATATAATTTATCTATGCCCATGCTATAAATCCTCTATAAAAGTTTCTGAAACAGTTAGCTTATTGCCAATATTAAAACACCCAGTGTCATAGTAACCATAATAGCATCCAAACGGGAGTTATAATGTTGTACTGAATTTCATAATGCAACTCCTTTGCTTTTACGAGGATGATGATCCCTTCCATTCTCACTACTCAATTCGTGGGATCTTTATGAATTTCAAAAAAAGAACATTGTCACGCACGCGCGTTTCACTATACTATACCATAGCGTCGTATCCCGCCATTTTTGTTCGATATTGGTATTGCAAAAACTTTCAGAACCTTTTATAGAGGATTCATGTCATGGGTGTAGATAAAGTCTTGTATGCAACTGTAATAATTAGGTATTAAAACACTCATGTGATACTATTATAAACCCACATTCGTGTTTACACAACAGTTGCATAAATAACTATTCTAATATTGTTAAATGAATAGTGTATGTTACATTTTAAAGGGTAGATTTTGGAGTATCTATAAAATATTTGTAAGACCTGTTATATCACCAAAAATCGCACTACTAAATACTTTGACTTTGTGTTGCGTCGCGTGTCGCGCCTGTTTGTAGGAGCCTTAAATTGATCTGTTTGTGAGCGGACAAAAGAGTTGGTTTACATTCTTGTATGCACCGTTTGTGAACATGTGGCGGTTTCCAGACACCTGTGCATGGTTTATTCGTGTGTAAATCACCGTGAAAACAAGAACACGAGAAGATACTTCAGATACTTGCATGCAAAAAATCCGTGACACTCCAATAATTTGGTTGTTTTTTTAATGATGGGACCCAACATGAGAATCACAAGAAGGTGGGTACCTTCCGTTAACCGTTAGGACCTCTTTGGTATATACAACAATTTTTTACCATAATGTGGGTTGAGTCCTTTCTGCTAAACTACGTCCATTTTATCATGACCTTTTGTTACCCAAAGGGACGTCGTTGTTATTTATACCTATAACGTAAGTTTTTTTTGACGTGACAACGTCTAATAAATCGATGAACGCCGGCTGCATGCACGAAAAGGATGACTCGTTGTCCCGTTACGATCATTGTTCCGTTACGCTCATTGTCCCGTTACGCTCATTGTACGCTTGCGCCGCATCAATGTTTTGTTATGACGTTGTCACGTTAAACTATCGTCCGTAACCGTAAACCAACTTTACAGACAACCAATTTTTTGACGTGACAACGTCTAATAAATCGATGAAAGCCGGTTGTATGCACGAAAAAGGATGACTCATTGTCCCGTTACGCTCATTGTTCGCTTGCGCCGCATCAATGTTTTGTTATGATGTTGTCACGTTAAACTATCGTCCGTAAACCAACTTTACAGACAACCAATTTTTACTAGAAATTTACCGAATGTTCTGGATTTTAATGTCATCTTTACTTCGATAAATATGACGGTGTGTAGTCTCGGCTTAATTAATTGAAAAGATAAATAAATAATCTTGCGATTAATTCGTTCCAACATTCCAACAATATAGGTATGATCCGAGTAAATAATTATGTAAATGGATTGAAGAACAACAGCCCGGAGTCTGGATTTTTATCCGGTTGATGGCAATGGCGCGCCCCGTATTACATGGGACTTAACTGGTGAAAAGGATTGATGAACAGACGCTGGGAGCACGTACAGTTTGATGGCAGGGGAAGAAATAATGTGAAATAGCTGTTACAAAACGCAACTTTATGTATGTTTGAGTATATATTTTATGGACCAAGTGATAAATTGGGCATTATACATAATGTCCGGTCATTATGAAAAATGCCCAATATGTGAGTGCAATTTGATAATAAATATTCAAATATTCAAAATTGACCAGGCATTATACATATTGTCTATCACCTTTTGGGCAGAGTAATACAAACATTTAATTACTAATTTTTTAAATTGTTATTGTCGTTTGACGTTAGGTTAGGTAGAACAGTGGCCATTAACGCCACATCTCCTCTATTCTTGGTAAATCATTTGGGTTAAGTTAGGTTAGAACAGTGACCATTAACGCGCGAAGGCAAGCGAGCGTAGTGAGCGTGCCGCGGTAGCGGTCGCCGAGCGGCAGATCCCCTCTATTGTTGGTGAATCATTTGGGTTAGGTTAGGTTAGAACGTGTCCCCCCCCCCCGTGGGTTCCCGCATTGTCGAGGCGGGGGGGCTCAGTAGCCGTGACTTGGAGGGCCACGGTGAAGCTAAGAGGAACCCGAGGAGGGGGCCGCTCGTCAGGGCTTTTGCAGCTAAGCCGACGACGTAGCGGCCGTAGGTTGCGGTGCCGCTTCGGCGACATCGCAACTGAGGCGGGCCGCGATGTCGAATGGGCGGCATCGCGGCTGAGTGTGGGAGGCCGTGGTGGGAGAGGAGTATTGCGGTGAGCCGTTCTCCCTACCTTCCGCGGCCTTGACGGGGTCGCCACCGTTGAATGGCGGACGCGGTGGGGCCGCAGAGGAAGAGGAGTGTCGGTATTGCGTTGGCCGCTCTCCCTATCCTCTGCGACCGAAAAGTGGTAGGTGGCGGCGCCACTGACCTGACCCGTCGCGGGGGGACCAGGGGCACCTGGACGCAAGGTCGTCTGGCGCGGGGTCCCAGGTGGAGGCCAGCACGGCCTCCACCAGTGTCGGGCCAGCTAGGCGGGCATGCGCCGGGAGGGTTGTGGACGTAAAGGCTGTGCCGGTTTCCCATGACCCTCCCATCAAGGCGATGATGGAACTCCGCTGAGTTTTAGTTGGTATACTGCCATTTTGGCAGGGAGTCCCACATACCCCGTCTCGTCCCCCGACGAGCGGGCATGCGTAATGCATTTCTAAGCGAAAATAAAAAAAAAGGTTAGAACGTGTATTATCAAATTGCCCAATTGTCATGTAGCAATATGATAATGACCGTGCTATGTGATAAATAATGAAGTTAAGATAGTAATTAATCACTTAGCCCGATAGAGCCAGACATTATTTATAATGGTCGAATATTATTAATAATGCCCGCATTTATCACCTGGACCATAACATACAGTGTGTCTTTATAATGTGCACATATCGAAATGAGGGAATCTATGCTTAATTTTATCTAATGCAATTAAAAAAAAACTAAATATTTTTTATTTTTTTTTATAGAATTAAAAAAAATGGTCCCAGTGTAAACAAAACGGTGTAACTTTTAAACTACATGATCTATCACGATGAAACAAACTCCAGAATGATTGGAAGTAATTAGGCGTCCTCATAAAATAAAAATTGGGGAAAAAACTACCCTCAATTGAAAAGAAACATGTTTTTTTAGCAAAAATCTGTTTTTTTTTTTCATATTTTTTTACAATAATTGTAATTTTTCTCAATAAGGGGGCCTCTTATTGAGAAGTTTTGAAATAAAAAAAATACAAAAAACAATTTAGTTTTTTATTTTTTCCGTAGATAAAATTAAGCATAGATTCCCTCATTTCGATATGTGCACATTATAAAGACTCACACTGTATATACAGAAACCCAACAACAACCGTCTCGCTCGAGCATAAGCTACAGAAATCCAACAACAACCGTCGCTCGAGCATAAGCTACAGAAATCCAACAACAACCGTCTCGCTCGAGCATAAGCTACAAAAATCCAACAACAACCGTCTCGCTCGAGCATAAGCTGCAGAAATCCAACAACAACCGTCTCGCTCGAGCATAAGCTACAGAAATCCAACAACAACCGTCGCTCGAGCATAAGCTACAGAAATCCAACAACAACCGTCTCGCTCGAGCATAAGCTACAGAAATCCAACAACAACCGTCGCTCGAGCATAAGCTACAGAAATCCAACAACAACCGTCTCGCTCGAGCATAAGCTACAGAAATACAACAACAACCGTCTCGCTCGAGCATAAGCTACAGAAATCCAACAACAACCGTCGCTCGAGCATAAGCTACAGAAATCCAACAACAACCGTCTCGCTCGAGCATAAGCTACAGAAATCCAACATCAACCGTCGCTCGAGGATAAGCCCACCAGACAACACCAGTCTGGTTGTGGTTGGAGGAGCCTCCCTTTTTAACGGAGTATGAGGAACTGTCCACCCTGTCCTTAATACAGTCTCTATAAATTTCACTGTAATTAATTTATGCATAGATTGTACTAAAAGCTCTAACGTCGTCTTTGGGTACGAATCTGACTTACGTGTTTTATTTTAACTCATTGTTATATTTTGATTTTCATGTGAAACTAGCTGACCCGACAGACTTCGTTCTGTCAAAAGCTATGTTATAAACTCCACTACTCTACCCTACCCTACCCTACCTACTCTACTTACCTTTCTACCTACCTATTTACCTACCTACCTATCTACCTACCTTTCTACCTACCTACTTACCTACCTACCTACCTACCTACCTACCTACTTACCTACCTACCTACCTACCTACCTACCTACCTACCTACCTACCCTACCCTACACTACACTACCCTACCTACTTACCTACCCTACCCTACTCTACCCTACCCTAATTTTTCTCGCCGTAAAAACCATCATTGGACTTCAACGAACATTTAAAAAAAAGAATTGGTAAAATTGGTCCAGGCGTTGTTTAGTTATGCGCTTACCAACACATTTTGCGATTCATTTTTATATTATAGACTAGCTTTTGCCCGCGGCTCCGCCCGCGTGGATGTCGGATATAGCGTAAAAAAGTAGCCTATGTCCTTCTCCATATCCCAAGCTATATCTCTGCCAAATTTCATGACGATCGGTTCAGCGGTTTAGGCGTGAAAACGTAACATACAGACAGACAGACAGAGTTACTTTCACATTTATAATATTAGTATGGATAATGAATAATGAGTTAGAAGAATAACGGGTATCTTTTTATTTGGCCGAGAAATTGGTTAAATCAAGTGGAATTAAGTTTACCGCAAGTTACAGATAATTTATAATGTCATAGCTTTCTTCAACAACAATTTATTCTCAGTGATTTGGCATCTTATCCACAGTGTATTATTACTATAATCCTCTTATCAAACCCTCACACTCACGCGTGATAATACAGATTAAAAATTTCATATAAACAGGACACTGTTATCTTTATATCCGATTACGCCTGCGACATCGTTCTAATCAAGACGTCTTTATTATTATTAAAGCACATTTGCGTAAATGTACCTACACTGTATTTGTTTCTTGCATAATTTATTTGGAACAATGTTTGTTGGTGAGGTTGATATAATGGTACAAACAATTTTTTTTTCGCAGTTGCCTACGTGTCTTGGCATGAATTTGACACATTTTTAGAACCGAACCCATAAAGCAGGGATGGGCAAACTTTTTCCTATGCGGTTCAATAAAAAAAAAAACAGAATCTATGGAAGCCACGTTTTAAACTTTTTGGCTATAATATATTTTATTAAAAGACAAGTGTGTTTGTATTTTCCGAAATTTCATTATTTATTGACTGGTTTATACAAAATTAAGTGATATTATTCCGTGTGGTGCCGGACGTAAAGAATAGCACCACCCCATTTCCTCCCGTGGGTGTCGTAAATGGTGACTAAGGTATTTACTAGAGAATGGGCAGCAGCGTTCTCTACGTGGCGATCACCAACCCGCCTGCCAAGCGTGGCGATTATGGCTAACCCCCCCAATTAGGGGAGGCTTATGTCCAGCAGTAGACGTCTTTCGGCTGATATGTTGTAAAATGAAAAGTGGTATGAACTATATGATATTCAAATCAATTACACTATGAAATAGGGACATGATATTAATTGTAGGTAATCTACAAAATAGGAATAAAGATTTACTAATGGAAGCAAGTATGCGTCACTGCACTGTACGCGTTGATCAATGCGTCACTGCACTTCTGTCTTGAGGAATTTTTGTTTCGCGCCAGTTATTATCTACATCCGACCGATCACCATGTTCGGCAAGCCTATCCCTTGGAAGAAGCGAGCCAAATATCTGGGTGTGATTCTCGACCATCATCATCTCTCCTTTTCTGAGCATTTAAAGAAGGTGCGCTCTCGCGCCGCCTTCGCTCTCTATAGGCTCCATTCCATCCTAAATGCTTAAAGCAAATTGTCACTTAAGTGCAAATTGTGCATTTACACCGCGTGCATCCGCCCCATCATGACCTATGCGAGACCAGTCTTTGCACACGCAAAACCCCATCCCATCCATAAGATGCAAACCCTTCAAAACTGTTTCATCCGCAAAATCACGGGAGCCCCCTGGTTAGTTCGGAACACACCTTCATGTAGAACTTAAAATCCCTACGATAGTCCAATTCATGAAGCGCATTTCAAAGCGCTTCTTCGATTCCGCAGACACTCATCGCAACGCTCTAGTTGTGAAGGCCGCCAAATACACCCTCTCTCGCATCTGTAAGATCCGCCGTCCAAGGCAAGCACTGACCGACCCAGACGACCCCACGAGTCTCCTCCAGAAGAGCAGTAGGGAAACGAGTACAATTTGTAAGAGAATAAACAATACACGACCGTCATTCCGACCTCGCCGCTGAGGCCCTGCGCGAAATTCCCGACTAAATAGTCCTCCCCGACCTTTGCCCGTAAGAGAAGCGCCAGCACGCGCTATAGCTGAGCCTGTAGCTTTAAATTCCCTCGATAATAATCATATCCCTGGATTTTATCCAGCCACCGTCGGTTCCTTGCCATCCTCCCTCCGACTCTGCCCTAAGCCGAGGTTCGTACCCCACAGGGGGTGCTCTTAGCGCGCAGTCGTTTAGTTTATAAGTTTTACGCCCTCTGGCTTTAAGTTTCATTAGGAGCTTGGCTAAGGCAAGCACAGGAAAGTGCGGTTAAAGAGTCTCAACCTCTCTTGGTTAACTCTGAGACGCCCTAGATAAAAAAAAATGTTTTTATCTAATGGTTGTGGGCCGGATTGCAACCAGTCGCGGGCCGAAGATGGCCCGCGGGCTGGTGTTTGCCCGTCCCTGCCTTATAAGCTAGTAATGAGACAAATCCAAATAAATATACAGTAATAAAACTGAAAAGCTTGATAAGAAGTAAATTATTTAAAAAAAAATCCGATAGCAAAAACTTAACTAAAAAGAGGAAATAATAATCAATATCATCATCATTTCAGCCGAAAAACGTCCACTGCTGGGCATAGCCTCTCCCAATTGCGGGGGTTGTGCCATAATCGTCACGCTTGGCAGGCAGGTTGGCGATCGGAGTATGGTGAAAGGAATAATAATAAATAATAATTATAATCTATAGAATTTTGGTATTGCAGGCTTTGTACCTTACTGTGTGCGCGAAGTTTAAATATATAAATAATCTATTATACTTAATTTAAACATTATAACCAAAAAATAATGCAAGTAGTTTTAAAAAAAAAACCGCATCAAAGCTTAATGAGAAATGGGGAAACGCATATTCTCAAATAGTGTACTGGCTGAAAGTAAAAATACAAATCTCAGTTATAAGAGCAGTTTCAATGAGAGTAAGAAGCACGCGAAAACATGTCAAGGCCTTTCAATGGGAAGATGGAGCAGGAATACTTTTTTGACAGCCTGTTCTCATGAAACATAAATACTTGTTTATTTTTATATAGGTATGTGTGTGCAATGTATGTAACTCTGTGTTGTTTTTATCAAATGGTCATTTAAATAAATAAATACCGTATTAATTAAATATTTTTAACTTATAACAAAAAAAAAAAATGCAAGTAGTTCACGCAAGTTTACAATAGTTTGCGAATTTAACGTACAGTTTTGTAATATGTTCTCCTTTACTTAATTCGTTTTGAATGTGATTAGTTTGAAAAGTTGTAATCTTAATATATAAAACAGTCGGGTTATTTACTCCATTTATAACTCACGATTTTTCTGATCTTGGATTTGTTGGATTTGTCGCCGCTCCGAATCGAAGATATAAAAAAAGAAAAAAAAAAATTTTTCACTTTTATAGTTTGCGAAAAATTCACGAAATAAAATTTACGAAGAAAATTCATTTTCTCATATTTTTTTTTTGTACGGAATGTCTTTTTTGATGATATCTCGAGAATGGAATGGAAAACCGGGAAACAAGAAATTTCACGTATATGAAGTCGCGAGCAGAAGCTAGTCAATTATAATTTAAACATTATAAACAAAAACCGGCCAAGTGCGTGTCGGACCACGCACAATGAAGGGTTCCGTAGTTGGTATGTAAATTATTTTCATAAACCCGCAATATTTTTGAAAGACCCATCCAACAATATCCCACAACAAAGGGTAGGCGAAAAAAAAAATATTCACACTTTGCATGTACAGGAGATACCCTAAATAACTATTTTTTTCATGATTTTATTCTACCCTTTGTCGGCGTGATTAATATGTATATCCATGCCAAATTATAGCTTTCTAGTACTAAGAGTCTCTGAGCTAAGCTGGGGACGGACAGACGGACGGACATGGCGAAACTATAAGGGTTCTTTGTTGACTACGGGACCCTAAAAACAGAGAAAGTAGGTACAGTCGAATAAGCTACATTTGGTTTATAGGCACAAATATTCATCTTTCCACTAGTGACATTATTCCTTTAATTGTGTGCGTAATAATTTTTTAACCTTACTTACTCGTAAGAGAGTGATTAAATAGAATTCACACACTGAGAGCATTGTTTAAAAGTATTTGCTAGTTAGCTGATTGTATACCAACTAGCAAGCTCGAGTGTACCTACACTTTCTAAAAGAATATTTTTTGCGTAAGGCGACGAATAAACGCTTGCCTAGATCCGAACGCAACATAAAACGTCGCGTCGCCTACGCAGCTACGGCTACGTCGCTACGGCTACGCGGCTAAGGCTATGCTACGCCTATGCCGCCTGCTACGCGGCTACGGCTACGCCACACCTACGCCGCCTGCTACGCGGCTACGGCTACGCCACGCCTACGCCGCCTGCTACGCGGCTACGGCTACAACGCGCCTATGGCTAAGCCACCCCTACGCAGCTAGAAGTCGTCTACGCAATATAAATACTCAATCATTTATTGCATTCCATGATGTGTAAGTACTTAGGTGGTATCAATTTTATTTCCGTGTAAATTTTGACGTTCAAAAGTGCCATTTATGTGCCTATTTGATATAAATACTTTGACTTTGGTAACTTATAAGGGACTAGCGTTTGCCCGCGGCTTCGCCCGCGTGGATTTCAAAAAATATCCGACGGGATCGTACTACCGGGATTAAAAAATAACGTATAGGTTAATCCAGGTTACAAACTATCTGTGTGCCAAGGGGTATCGTATTACCCAGTAACTGCGTTGTGGAGGTCAGATAGGCAGTCGCTCCATGTAAAATACTGTAAAGTTAGAAACAGTACACTTGTACTTATATTATTTTCATTTGAATACAAAATTTAGCGAATGAACAACTTCAATACAAAACTTCATCAAAAACGCTGAGACACATATAAATTAATTTTCAATCGTCAGCCTAAACACAAAATTTGAAGATCCTATTTTATTCCGTTATTGAATTTTTAAATCATTCTTTTTGACATTGTATTTAATAATCTAAGCTATTAGTATTTTGACATTATAATTAATATTTTGACACTAGAACTTATATTTTTGACATGACAATATATTTTTTTTGACATGTTTTGTGTTTTATTTTTGACATAATAATTAATATTTTGACATTACAAGTAATCCTAATCAATTAATCTAAATCAATATTAATGTATCAAATTAAAAATATAAATTCAAACCAATTTTACTAATTTAATATAACTTTTATTGTAATGTCTACGATTTGCATGCACTTAATTAATTATTCTACACCAGCAATGGTAAGATCTCAATATACCATATACTTAAAAATAAATATTATTCTATTCTATTCTATTCTATTCTAACTTCAAAACTGACGGACTTTCATATAAAATCCCATCCCCTATTTTAACCCTTTAGGGGTGGAATTCCCAAAAATCCTTTCTTAGTGGATACTTACTCTTCACAATGAACACACCCTCCAAGTTTCATATCTCTAGGACCAGCGGTTTGGGCTGTGCATTGATATATCAGTCAGTCATTCAGTTAGTCAGTCAGGACTTTGAATTTTATATATATAGATTATTATTTTGCTGTGTCTAACAGGGAGCACAAAAAACTGTGTCACAGTAAAATAGTAGGAGAGAGGAAGCTTTAATTTTTTTTACCAGTCTTCTCGACTATATCTAATGTTTTAGCAGAGATCGGAATAGGTAGAGTTAGTTTACCTTAACTTTGAGGAAGTAAGTAACAGAGTGGATAATACCTCCTCTAAAATCCCGGAATAATTATAATGACTTGTAAATCCCGGGATTTAATAATTCCGTACTAAACCTATTACTAACCCTTACTAAACCTCTATTGTTACTAACCCTTTATGAGTCTTGGCTCGAAATAAAGTTTTTATTATTATTATTATTAAATTTAAAAGCATTTTTAGCAATTTTAGTACGTAACCCTAAAAAATGATAATTAAGATTCTTCAAAACAATAATTTGTAAATAAAATCCCGGGATTTACACGTTGAGAACTTGTAAGTTCTAAACTTCAAATTCTCAATTCAATAACCGGGTGTTTAATTACCTATTTTACAGAAACATAATTATATGTATTTTGTTGTTCATAATGAATGGGTATATTCAGGTAAGTAAGATCGCTAGTTCAATTGCTAGGTGTAAAAAGCAAGTCAAAGAGCATTACCTCTCTTCTATACAGTAATATTCTACATATAATATATATATATGTATATTATAGGTAATATTTATATGTGTATGTATTTGTATGTATGTTTGTTTTATATAATTATAGTTTAATTTTAAGTGTTTTAATTTAAATTTTTCTTGTTTAACTTTTCTACACACTGTGTCTACATTTCTTATCCAACTTTCCTCTCGCAGGTCTGCTTGAAGAAATTTCTTTTGAAATAAGCAGTACCTTTGTGCTCTTTTATGTTAATATATTGTCCTGTCAACTATTTTGTGTGTACATAAATAAATAAATAACTAAGACAGATTCATTTATACAGGGTGTATCTATTCAAACACGAAATATTTTAAGAGATACACCTATAGGTGGTAAAGAAGCCAAGAAAAAGATTTTTTTTTTTTAATCTGAGTATATTATTTTCAAAAAAAACCGCGCTCGAATCGTGCCGCCACTGTAGCATCATTCATAGTGTAATGATTTTGTAAAATAATAATTAAGAATAAGACTTTTTACACAAACAACAGATGGCGCTAGTGGTTGCACGAACTTTATACATCCGTTTTAGGTATTCATTTGTAAAACATCGATATTAAAGTATATTTGTTTTGTATAATTAAGTAATCATTATTGTTTAAATTGAAACAGTTTATTTATATTTAATCATAAGCCCTAATGTATTTTAGTTACTCAATTGATTGTATGTATTGTTTACTTTGCTCTGATTGGTCGCATAGCCGGCTGAATGTTCACTTCCGTTTGAAGTGGGGAACATTCAGTTGGCAACTGATTTGTTTGGACATAGGCAGTCTATTTCGAGGCGTTGAACCGTAAGCATATCTTACGAGTCCGTGTTATTTTTGTTATATCGTTGTTAATTAATGAGTGATTGTTATTAACCTGATTATGTTGAAATATAGTGAATAAACATTATTAATATAGAACTTGAGGTGTATGATTTCTTCACAATAGAATAAGTAAAATTTTGCTAAATGCAACTCCTTTGCAAAATGTCTCAAGCAATTTTAAAATTATAATAATTACTAGCTTTTGCCCGCGGCTCCGCCCGCGTAGATGTCGGTTATCGAGTAAAAAAGTAGCCTATGTCCTCCATATCCCAGGCTATATCTCTGCCAAATTTCATAACGATCGGTTCAGCGGTTTAGGCGTGAAAACGTAACATACAGACAGACAGAGTTACTTTCACATTTATAATATTAGTATAGATTATGTAACAATATAAAACATTTAGATTAAAAAAAAAACACTGCTATGGCTTTTTTAGCACCTATAGATGTTCCTCTTAAAATATTTCGTACTAGCTTCTGCCCGCGACTTCGTCCGCGTTAAATTTCTTGTTCCCCCGTCGCAACACATTGCCTGCCCGTGCTTTTACTTCGTTTTCGCATAAACTTTCATTAAAAAAATGGTGTTCTTGTTAATAGGAATGTAATTCTTCCTCAAGAATTGGGCTGTAAAATGCAAAAAGATTTTTTCAAATCCAACTCGCATTTCCAGAGATTAGCGCGTTCAAAAAACAAAAAACCGGCCAAGTGCGAGTCGGACTCGCGCACGGAGGGTTCCATACCATCCATAGAAATCCTTATCCTTACTAATATTATAAATGTGAAAGTAACTCTGTCTGTCTGTCTATCTCATTAATTTCGAACAAATTTGATTACCATAAAAAAGGTTATAGTGAGTCAATCTTAAAAGATAGATATATGCTGTCACGGACTTTTTTTTTGAAAATTTAAAGAGGAACAATTCCATCATACATGATATTTGCGTAACTTAAACCGTTTACGCAGCGCACGCAACGGAAGCTCTCAAAAAGGAATAATTTTTCCCGTTTTTGCAACATTTTTGATTTATGCTCCGCTCCTTTTGGTTGTAGCGTAATGTTATATAGCCTATAATATTCCTCAATAAATGGACTATCCAACACAAAAAGAATTTTTCAATTCCAACCAGTAGTTCCTGAGATTAGCGCGTTCAAACAAACAAACAAACAAACAAACTCTTCAGCTTTATATATTAGTATAGATATAGATATGAATAGATACACCATAAATATCCATAACATGGGATACGGGTGTCTGCTTATTTTGTGTCTTAGGTTCATTTCCAACAATCATTGTGGTAGTAAGTAACTCACAACTTCATCGAGTACAAACAACTAGCTTTTGCCCGCGGTTCCGCCCGCGTGGATGTTGGTTATCGCGTAAAAAAGTAGCCTATGTCCTTCTCCATATCCCAGGCTATATCTGCCAAATTTCATGACGATCGGTTCAGCGGTTTAGGCGTGAAAACGTAACATACAGACAGACAGACAGACAGAGTTACTTTCACATTTATAATATTAGTATAGATTATGTAACAATATAACACACTTAGATAAAAAAAAAAAAAAAAAAATATTTCGTGTATGAATAGATACACCTTATATATCCATAACATGGGATACGGGTGTCTGCTTGTTTTGTGTCTTAGGTTCATTTCCAACAATCATTGTGGTAGTAACTCACAACTTCATCGAGTATAAGGCCTGAATTCCTCTGTCGCTGACGTCGGTCGCGTACCGTCAGTCGCGTAGCGCGCTGGCCATCAGCGCCAATGAAAACATCCGTAGTGCGATACCGACCGCTCCACGGTACAGGCGTCTCCAAATGGATTTGGGATAATTATGAACCCGTTTATAAATTGTTTAGTTGTTGCAGTTGCTTAAACACATTATCTTTTACTTACCGATCTCCTTTTTTATCATCGCCCTCATTACTGTAATCCGGAAACAGTGCTTCAAAAACTTGTAACCAAAATTTTGCTCTGGCATCGCGATCTTTGTACAGTTCATTAGATAAATCCCACAATGCAGGACGTAGGCGCACCTCGGCAATCACACGTTGGGTATCAATATTCATGGCGACTATACGCGCGCGCGTACCATTTAGCCGACGGTCGGGAACAGAGTGAGGACGCTCATAGCGTTCTATAGCGCGTCAGTCGACCGAAGTACGGTGTGGTGCTATATAGAACACAACGTATATTCGTACGCGCGACCGACGTACGCGACCGACGTCAGCGACAGAGGAATTCAGGCCTAAAAAATAATGAGGAAATATCGATGACTGCGGCTTCAATCTAGTTCCTAGCCACACCACCGCCGGTCCAATCATGACATAACGATGTTTTTTTTTTTTAGGTAATTATGTTCTTTTCTAGTTTTCTATAACTTCAAGTGGTTTTTATTCAACGTAAAGTCAAAGTCAAAGTCAAATCATTTATTTCAAATAGGCACGAAGATGCACTTTTGAACGTCAAAAATGACATGAATAGTTAATTGATTCTAGTTGCGCCTTCCAAAATGTAGTTATGTATGGAGAAGAATGGGCAAGAAACTCCATACTTACTCTTTTAAAATGTTAACAATAGTTTGTATACATTAATTAATATTTATAGGTGAAGACGATGTACCTAGAATAAAAAAAAAAAAAAAAATTACTTACCACAATTGGTAAAAAGAATGAAAAGTGAAGTAATAACAGAAAAATTAATAAATGCGATAGGTACATGGTGCTCACATATTTACAAATAAAGTATATGATTTCACAAAAAAAAAAATTCAACATATAATAAGTCAGTGTGTGAGTTAAATTTATATTAATCACAGAAAATAAAATTAATATCATAAAAATTATAAATTATACAGTTAAATTAGCAATCAGTTTGATTTTGTCTAGACTCTAAATTGTCCTATGGAGCAGGATCAGCATGTTTCCAAGCATTCTTATCTTGGATATAATCCTCTAATTTGTAATATGCTTGTTTACAAAGTGTACTTTTTATATGAGTTTTAAATTTTCTTTCATTTAATTGTAATATATAATGTAATACAAAATAGAGCACTGCATTGTATTTCGCAATATGAAAGTTGACGTTGTAGGCCTAGTAGAGTGTAGATTTGTTGGCACTTTTCTATTTTGTTAAGTACCTGGTAATTGTTGAAAGGCCTACACTGTCCTCCCAGACCTATTATCACTGTTATTTAATAATTGTAAAGCCAATTATTTTTAAAAGAGTAACCGTCGAGTTTCTTGCCGGCTCTTCTCCACAGGAAACGACTAATTGGAACCGTGCACCTAGCTTCTGACGTTTCATAAGTGCCCATGTAGGTTTATGTGAAATAAAATATTTTGTTTTTTTTTGATTTTGGAAACAACACGATAAATTGTAATTATTTCGTCTGAAAAACACATAATCCAAAACATTATTGGCACAATTCGCTATTAAAACTATGACTAACTTATCTTTCGCAAACGGGCATAGCATACATTGGTAGAATAGGTGGTATGTTTAAACGATAAGAGTAGCATAGCGCATTTACAAATAGGACACAGTTACAGCGGACTCATCGCTGATATCGCTATCTAATATACACGTACGACGTTAATCTCCCACCAATTTTGTTTGTTTTTTGTTTGAAATTTCTTGCCCGTTCTTCTTAGGGGTTCCTAAGAAGAAGAATGGGCAAGATATTTATGTATATATTTTTCATTATTTTGTATTTTTATATATTTACTAGCTTTTGCCCGCCACTTCGCCCGCGTAGATGTCGGTTATCGCGTAAAAAAGTAGCCTATGTCCTTCTCCATATCCCAGGCTATATCTCTGCCAAAGTTCATGATGATCGGTTCAGCGGTTTAGGCGTGAAAACGTAACATACAGACAGACAGATAGACAGACAGAGTTACTTTCACATTTATAATATTAGTATGGATAATGAAGCTAGTCGCCCATTCCAAAGTGTAGTAGATTTACTACACTTTGGAATGGGCAACTAGCTTCATCTTTGTGACTGACTGATCCCTTGAAAACTCAAAAGTGCCTGTAATTGGTTTAATTTAAATAAATGTTTTGAGTTTGAGTCCTGTCTAAAAGTGCAACAAAAAAAAAAAAAAAAAAAAAAATTGGTGGGAGATTCCGTGAATCATGAACTTGTTACATTCCATCTACCATACTAATATAATAAACTTGAGTTTTTTTTTTTTTTTTTTTTTTGTTTGAGCGCGCTAATATCTGGAACTACCCAGTCGGGTATGAAAAATTCTAACGCTACACTAAGGTAGCTCGCTAAATTCAATTTTTTATACGATTCTTGCAATTTGCAGCTCATTGTCTGGGTGTATGTGGATTTCAGTCTGATTCGCGGACGTAACAAATATGTATTTAGAAAATTATGATCATAAGAATCAGTAATACAACTCCTTAAGTTAGAAAAATCCTAAAAGTCTGATTTCATGAAATAGTAATTCAATAGGAAGAGAGTTGTATTGGTAATTTTTATGATTCTAATTCTATAAATAAATATTTGATAAGGCCACGAAACATATTTAGATCAAAATACAACCTGATACTGATCTGCAAATTTCCAAAAATTTAAGAAAATTTCAATTCTTCGGTTTACCCTGACGGTTTCACTTTAAATAGCCCAATTCTTAAGGTAGTCTATAGGTTGTTTAACAGCACGCTAGAACACTTAGGAGCCGAGCAAAAATAAAAAAAGTAAGAAAGAACACTTAAAGAAAACGAAGCAAAAGCACGGGCAGTGGTTCGAGACATCGGGCGTGGAGAACAAGAAATTTCACGCGGACGCGGTCGGGGGCAGAAGCTAGTATGGATAATAAATACAATAGACACATAATTATTACACACTATTGGTTAGGAGTAGGGCATGCAATATCGGAAGGTTCTCAATTCCGGCACTGAGTTCCAATACCTGAGGAGATCTGATTCCGGAATTGCGGAACTGATAACTTTTAAAGTTTGTTTCAAATCAAACAAGATTTATAATTATGTCAGTCTTTTAATCATTTTTAGTAACAAATTAAACATCTTTCTCCCTTATTACTCTAATTAAACATTGGCCGTCTAGCGACTTGTGGACAGTTCCACAGACTAGTTTGGTTGCGTTTAGATAAAATAATAATCAAAATATCAAAAAATTATGAATATCGGAATTCCGATATTACTCCTCTCAATTCCAGAATTGAAATATCAGAAAAATTGTTACGGAATTCCCGAATTACGAAATTCCGGAATTCCGAAATGCATACCCTAGTTAGGAGTTCCTGCAATTAATTTGCGATTCCGCTCCTTCAGACTCAGACCTCAGATACCACGTTACAGGAATGATATGTAGATCATCATTAATTACAATTCGCAAAGCTTAATTAAACGGAGGCTGGCGCATTCCTCGGTTCACCGAGGGATGCGCCAGCCTCCGTTTAATTCGAGTACACATGATTCAATGAAACCAATTATTATGTAACTGTGTATCGGACAAAGCATTCCATTAGGGCACCCGCAGGCATCCGACTGACCAACGGAACAATAATATAGTATTCTAGTCGTTAAAAAAAGTTGGTATGCGAAAGTAGGGAAGCATTGTTAAGGGACAAACCAAGATACATTAAATATGGTGGCATTTTATTTTAAATTGGCATTGTTTGTGTTGCACTAACCGTCTGCTTGCTAAAAAGTCGCTAAATCTTATTATTCAGCAAAATATTTAATTATAATTTAAATAATATTAAGTAAAATAGAAAAAAGAAAAGCTAAAAAGTAATTTTTCGAGTCATTTCGTGTCAAATTTGATGATGCTATGACAGTAGACAAAGAGATCGCACAAATCGCGTCTCACCGACTATAAGATTGAGTTGAAGATGCGTAGGCATAAGAATAGTTCAACCAATCGAGTGTCTGCGAGAGCCCTTAGCTAATCAGTCACTTCCTTTGAATATTAATCATATAAATACGAGCAGTAGCAGTACAAATGTATTTATATATTTATTTATTTAACTATTTATGTACACACATATAAACAGACAAGAAGAAAGGAACAGAAAAATTCGTAGAAAGGTGATACTTATTTCTAATGAAATCTCTTCCAGCATACATGCGATAGGAAAGTAGATATAGAGATGTAGATAATATATCTCAAAGTGCTCCGAATGCAATGATCGATTCCTGCCAGTATGCATAGGTATATAGGTACAGGCCGCGCGCCAGTACCTCCTAGTATCCTCAAGCCAAGCGCACATTGCAGCCACAACGGGCCGAAGCGCAACGCATTTTCATAAAACAAGCTGCGGCGTGGCCGCCTGGTAGTGTCGTTGGTTCATAGAAAATATACGAAAGTGATGAAGGAGGATCTGTGTTAGCCTTTAGGGTCATTGCAAACTTACCGCCCAGCTAAACACACGACAAGATCAGCTACTGGAGGCGAAACGAAGCTGATAAATGTGCATTGCACTATGGAGTTCCATAGAAAGAATGCTGTACGCCTAGAGTTGAGTCGATTCCAATCCAGTGTAGGTAGTAATGCCCGGTTTACATTATTCCAGTCCAGCGATCGAATCCAGCGCTGGATTGCTTACTGGAAAAATGTAAACCGGAACTAGAATGCACTGAATCCAGTTAGCATTCCAGTCCAGTAACTGGATTGGCGGTCTACTTTTGAATCCAGTGCGACCAATCCAGTGCAACTGGAATAATGTAGACGGCCAATCCAGTGCCATTCCAAACTATTCGAAACTGATCTCTTCTTGAAATCATTGTCACTGTAGTGTTCACACTTCAACGGCTTCTAAATAACTGGAATAATGTAGGCGTTACCAATCCAGTCCAGCACTGGACTGGATTCTCGCTGGATCAGTGGATTGGAATAATGTAAACCGGGCATAATGTGCACACATATTTTTACTTATGGAACACAATTTGTAGTCATCGACAACTAGGTATATGAAAAGTTATAAGGTTGTAAAAATAAAATTATCATGTTACTTAAATTATAAAATTACCAGTGTTTTGGTTCAGATCGCTACCAGGTAACCGAGATTCAAATATGAGTAAAATAATAGGCTTTAAAGAAAAAAAAAATACTTACGTGGTACGCTACATTGATAATGGTCAGCATGTCCTCCTCTTTGTTCGGATAAGAAAGGACGGGATCAAACACGAAGTTTTCACGTCGTATGTATTTGATGATATCTCCATTTGTTTCAAGCACTTCCCGGGTTTGGTATAGTCTGAAAAAAAAAAAAAAAAGGATAATACAGTGTGATTCTTTATAATGTGCACATATCGAATTGAGGGAATCTATGGTTAATTTTTACGACGCGAAAAATATTTAAAAAATTCTAAATATTTTTTGAATTTTTACAAAAAAAAAAACGGTAAGCTACCTGCTAAACAATAGTGCGTAGCCACGCGGGCCTTTCTTTGACAGTTGATAAGAAATGTTGGGATTGAGTTATAAACATTTTTTACTATTGGGTAGCTAATACAATGAAGATTAATTTAAAGTAATAGAAACGGTAGGTAATGTCTTATTGAGAAATTTTGCGATTATTGTAAAACAACGGGGATATCGTATTTCCAACGTAGTTGGGAAAAGGCTAGGCAAATGATGACAAAGTGACATTCTATGTGCTAACGATGATGGAAAAATCAAACATGAATTGGATGGACATAATAAATAGTACTCCAGACCGAATATTGGCCATGGCGACTAATCTCAACGGAGACTAGCCATCTACGCGGGAGATATTATAGTGCACAAGTGTGTACGCTGACACAGGTGCACTCTCTTCCCTCACTCTCATAGCCCGATGGGAGGGCAATCTGACACGACCGGAGAGGGATCAGGCGCAGGGCCAACAGCTTAACACAACGCCAACTTCCAAACTCACTGTTACTAATAAATTCCTAATGGAAAAACCCAATATAACTTTGCACGACTTGGGAAATGAACCCAGGACACGATCAGCAGTTGCGTTTGCGACCACGAAACCATCGAGTGAATATAATAATAAGCTACCGATACCGTTACCTTATTTCAATCCTGTTGAAAGGCTTTCCCTTTGAAATCGATTGTCACTTAATAACGCCCTATTGCAGGTCCAAAATTGGTTCACTGCTAATAATTTAGTATTAAATGGGAAAAAAACTAAATGCAAAAGATTTGCTTTACCGAATGTTAAAAGTAGTGATTGTGACATAGTATTGAATAGGGAGAAATTAGAATTCGTCGATAAAACTGTTTTCCTAGGGATCACGCTCGACTCAAGTCTGCAATGGGGTCCTCATTTAACATCTCTTGCAGGGCGGCTAAGTTCAGCAGCATATGCTGTGAGAAAAATCCGTCAATTTGCTGATGTAGATACCGCTAGGCTAGTCTATTTTAGTTACTTTCATAGTATCATGTCTTACGGTATTTTACTATAAAATATGTTTTAATAAAATATGTTTTATTGACATAAAAAAGTTTTTACATTTTAATTTGAAGCCCTGACTCCTGAGCTAGGTGGTACCTGTGTTACAGGAGCCAGTGTCTTCACCCGTTTTTGAACTTTAACAATTTATGCAATAAAATTAAAAATTAAATAACTTAAAATGTAGGAATCTAATGTAGTGCAAGCATGCTCTTGAGTGGTTTGTGTGCGTGTGTGTTTGTTGTGTTAATGTGTATGTGTAAGGGTGTGTGTGTGTGTGAATGAGTGAGAGTGATTGTGATTGGTGGCTGAACTTTGGGTATATGTAAGGATTTGTGTGCCTAATTTTATAGGTAATATTTAATTATCACGAGTATTGTGCTTTAAGTATGTTTTCTGTCTGTGTGTAATCCAGTGTTTGAAGCCATGTGTTTAGTTTCATCTTAGTTTTATTTTTTGTAAGTGGGTTGATGTGGAGAATTTTGTTTACTTTATTATAAATATAAGTAGCTAGGTATAGGCGTTGCCGCCGAGCGGATGCGGTCTTACACTTGACTGTCCGGCATACATTAGTGATAGTTCTTTTATGTTTTGTTGTGTGATTTACCGGTGTGGTTTCATGCTGTTTTATTATGAGATTGAGAAGGTATAATTGTCTCACTGTAAGTACCTGACAACTCTCATACAGGGCTTTTGTAGGGAACCGGTACGGTTTGAAGGTCATGACTTTTAACAGAGATCTCTGAGCCCTCTCGAGGTGTATCATGTAGGTTTTACAAGCCCCTCCCCATGCCGTGATACAATAACCTATGATTGACTGTGCTAGTGCTAAATACACCACGCGGAGAAGTTTAAAGTCGGCCACTTGCCGCAGTCTCTTGAACGCCCATATAAGTTTCCTAACACGGGAGGCAGTCTGTTCAATGTGGGGACGCCAGCTAAGTCCCTCATCCAGAATCACACCCAGGTATTTCATTGACTTTTGTTGTATGATTGGAAGACATGAGCATGGCAGACTGTTGTTGGGGTCATCACAGGAGTGTGCTTTAAGGCTTATTACTGTAGGTTTAGTTTTGGCGAAACTAAATTGCAGAAATGAGGTTTTCGAGACATTGAGAGTCAGTAAGTTAACTTCCAGCCAGTGTATTATTTTACGTAACCCTATTTCTGCAGATTGCCGTGCCGCTTCCCAACTCTCTCCATGAAATATTAGTACGGTGTCATCTGCATAACTAAATATTTTACCGTTAGTAAGAGACTGCTGGCAAAGGTCATTCACATAGAGCAGAAAAAGACTCGGGGATAGGCAGCTTCCCTGAGGCACACCATAATCAACTCTGTCTTCACTGCTAATGATCTCGCCAATCTTCACTTTTTGTGTCCGGTCATTGAGAAAGTCTGTAAATATGCTTAGAGCTCTTCCCCGGATTCCAGCATGTTCTAACTTGGCCACAAGGGTTGGAATACTATGGGGACGGGCTGCAGATATCGAATCTATTTTTATTCTACAGAAAAGAGCCATCAGAGCAATATATGGCCTCCGCAGGCGCGATTCTCTAAGGGAACTGTTTAAAGATATTAATGTCATGACGGTACCTTGTCAATACATCTATGAAAACATCATGTACGTATGGGAAAATGTAAATATTTTCAGTAAAAGAGGTGAAAGACACAATTATAGTACCAGAAATAGGGACCAATTAGAAAATGTTACAATAAAATACCTCCCCACATACTCCAATTGAACGAAACAAAATTTAAAACTTGTGTAAAACGCACACTATGCAGCCAAGCATATTATAAATTGGGGGATTACATCGCTGACAAAAATGCTTGGCTCAATGCTGGTCCTGCTCCATAAGGGCGCATAAACTAATTGATTAGCATTTGAAAATATTATTGGAGCTGCTGAAGATTGCAAACTATTTTTGCATTGTATAAGCTCAATGTCCTTGAATTATATAATTGCATAGCACAGGTGTGAGTACTATGTACTATAGAGCTACCATTTACCGGGTAATATGTCTTTTATTGACTTGAATGTGCCCTGGCGGCTGAGAGTATGTCATGCTCCCTCAAATGTCTCGCTGGTGGTGGCGTGTGTGTTGGATCATTAAGTTCCCTTCAAAATGGTTGAGCTAAATGGTGCTGATCCATGCGTCATGTTCGTGAACGGGCGCCGTCAGTTGGGACTGGTCATCTCTTAGCTGCCACGGCTTATTTTAATTTTTGAATTGTTTCTATTACGGACGCTTCTAACGTGCACGTCTTTCTACATTGTTCTCACATGTATAACTTCAACATGAATGATGTAACCCATATTTTGTAACAATATTTTGTTTTAAAAGAGTGTCCATGAAGTTTCTTGTCCGTTCTTCTCCATAGGAACCTACTACGCTTTGGAATGGGCAACTAGCTTCATCTTTCTGACTGACCGACCCCTTGACAATTCAAAAGTGCCTGTAATTGGTTTATTTGAAATAAATGCTTTGAGTTTGAGTTTGAGTTTGACTTGTCTAGGCCATCTGCGAGGCCTAGGCAATGGCTTTCATTTTGAAAGTTCAACTACATTCATTGCATGTAATAATGAAATTATCAAGTCAATTTGTATGTAATAATGAAATTGTGTGTTGTGTTTTATCTTATTTTTATTTATTTTTCTAATAATTTTTATTTAATGTACCCAATGCTATTATGATCCAATGTTGATTGAAATTTTCAAACATATGAAACAATGGATTAGCAATAACCTTCAAAATCATTCAGATTGTGATTGATAGTGTGGTACGCAATTTGTAGGGTGCTAGTTCTTTATTTACCGGCTCGAGCTTTATTGACGCTCATCTACGTAAACGAGTTGTTTTATGTGTTACAATATTGTATAAAATAATGTTCTCTTAAAACTATCTACAACAACCAACAATCTACAGAGTGGCAGGGACATCGACGCCAATGTGTGAATCCATGATTCTGAAACCCTGCGTTGAAATTATTCGTAGGTAATAAAAAAAAATTGCTGTGTATTATATTTATCATTATATTATACAGGGTGGAAAAAATCAATGGGCCCTTAAGGGAAACCATTTTAAATCCTTAATATAGATTATTGTACTTAAAGGCAACATTCCTTTATTTACACAGATTTCTCGACTAGCTTACCTAAACCGGGAATAGAACCAGCTAAAAATTCAAAAAACAAACACTCGCTATTTTATTCTGCTAATCGATAGGATTATTGTTGAGGATAAAATCTCTCTAATAAACATTTGGTTTCATCAGTGCGTATGCCTGTTATGACTTACGGAGCCGAAACGTGGACACTCACGGTACGGCTGGTCCATAAATTCAAGGTCGCTCAGCGAGCTATGGAACGGGCTATGCTTGGAGTTTCTCTGAGGCATCGAATCCGGAACGAGGTGATCCGGCAGAGAACCAAAGTTGTCGACATAGCTCACAGAATAAGCAAGCTGAAGTGGCAATGGGCCGGCCATATTAGCCCGTAGAACTGATGACCGTTGGGGTAGACGTGTTCTTGAGTGGAGACTGCGAATCGGCAAACGTAAGGTAGGACATCCTCAGGCTAGGTGGAGCGACGATCTCCGCAGGGTGGCTGGTAGCAGCTGGATGAGAGTTGGCGAAAATCGAGCTGAATGGTGTGCAATTGGAGAGCCTATGTCCAGCAGTGAACTGCTATAGGCTGATGATGATGATGAAACATTTGGTTTTAGAAATAAAAAAAACATGTACGTTAATTTGATTTTATCATCAATTCTTTTATTACGAAGAACACGTAATACATGAAAGAAAATTATTACCTACCTAGCAAGACATCGATACTTGAACTACCTATTTAAAATTACGTCAGAACGCCTCTTCTAAGAAGGAAATGTACTAAGAATTATTATTACCAATTAAACGATTTTCTTCAAGAAGGTACTTAGAGATAAAATTAGCAAGCTTGTACTTCATAGTCCTTGGATGTTAGAGAAATTGTTTTTCCTTTTAGGTTTAGAGTTATAAGAAAATTATAACGTGTGTTTTCCTTGTTGAAAGTGAACAGTTCTAGCCTAGTCTAGATAATGGTGCCGATTCCCTTGTTCACAAACTAAACTAAATTTAAGTTCAGTGCATCTTTTTCTTTCTATTTCATTAAGAAAAGGACAGAAGATAAACTTTAATTTAGTCGTGTCAAATTAATCAGCGCCTGTCAGTACTCTATACAAGTTTAGACGTGATTAAAAACTTGCCGACTAAAATTACATCAATTTACACGGAAAATAGTGGCCACTAAGCTCCGTTTTAATGATTACAATAAAACATAACAATTTAAAACTACTGTTTGTAGTAATAATAACGTATAGTCTTGTGAAGCACAACTTGACGAGCTTATTTTCTGCATTTTCATTCTAAAATAAAAGAAATCACCGAAATAACGATGAAGGCGCCACTGTGCACTCGGTAGCCTCTTAATACCTAATGTTTCTTATCTTTAACATTGTCTGTATCGACTGGTGAAATAAAATAGCGAGTGTTTATTTTTGTATTTGTAGCTGGTTCGATTCCTGGTTTAGGTAAGCTTGCCAAAAAATCAGCGAACGCAGTTTTGTTTAAAAAAAAAAAAAAAAGGAATTTTCCTTTAAGTAAATTAATCTATCTTAAGGATTTAAAGTGGTTTCCGTTCAGGGCCCATTGATTTTTTCCACCCTGTATATTTTTTTTTGATTTATCTCGTGACCCTGGAGTCTCGGACCTTTGGAAGGCATACGAGGGACCGAAGCCAACTCGCAGGGGCCCCTTAGACAATTTTGAATGGAATGAGGCTCCAACCGTCGATTGTACCTACGCACTATGCAAGTGCACCCAAGGACAACCCCCGATTGGTGTAGGACTATTGCAGGATATGGTAACAAAGATATTGGACTATGGGTTTGGGTGGTTAAAATGGACTGGTTACCTAAAACTATGGAAGGACTATGGCCCCTGCCTGATCAATGTTTTATTGTACACGGATAAAATGACAGGGGGTGACTTGCACACTCAATAATGGGCCCCCGAAAACGGTCGCTAGCACATAGTGACGTAGCGACAAGGGGGCAACATATCCTGAGGTGCTCGAGGAGTGGAGAGGTATTCCACGGCTCTCAGAACAATCCCAGAGCCCGGAAGATGGTCAACATCCCTACAAGCACTTACTGGAATACTTCCTTCGTCCGAGCACGTTTGCTCTTGCGAATCTCCACTCAAGCCGACCAATAAAGGCAAGAATAAGGTGGGAGCTCAGTTCCTCGTCAGTGTTCACTCCAGCCGGCCAATAAAGGCAAGCTAGAGATGAGGAACATGACTTCTCCCGGGAGATAGGGTCCGAGCTCGCCACATGCTGCCCTGCGGGTTTCTGTATCTCTCTTGGTCTGGCTCCTCACCCTGGACATGTTCCGGTTAAGTAAACTCTACCGGCACAGACCCAGAGTTCGGAGCGCGCAAGCCCCACCACGACGTCAACGTAGAGATACGGCGGTGGGGTTATTATTATTATTATTATATTCCATTTTGACCGCGTAGGTAGGAAACAGCAGTTATTTTTTTAATACTGTTCATCTCTTAGCTGCCACGGGTTATTTTAATTATTTTATTTTGTTTCTATTTGTTGTACCTACTCTGGACGCTTTTAACATGTAAGTTTTATTTTTTATTTTTACATCGTTCTCACATTTAGTTACAAATTTAACATTACATAAAGATGTAACTAATACTTTTGTAACAATTTAATTTAAAAGAGTTTCCATGGAGTTTCTTGCCCGTTCTATTTCATAGGTACCTACGCTTTGGAATGGGCATGTAGCTGCATGTAGCTATATTTTTCTTACCGACCGACTCCTTGACAATTTAAAAGTGCCTGTAAATGGTTTAATTGAAATAAATGATTTGAGTTTGAGTTTGAGTTTGATAACCGACGAAAAATTTCAACGCATGGGAGTCCAGAATCATGTACTGAATCCATGGCAACCAGTTTCGAGTCGTTTTCCCTTCCACCCTGTATATAAAATTACAAGATTTTTACTTAGAGCTAGAATTCTTGATTTCCAAGAATGTCTATTAATAGTTCAGGAGGAGGGTCGGCGTTGCGCGAGTACCGTAGCCTTCCCCCCCTGTTCCACCCTCGCTGCATTTTTCTTTATATATAAGAATGGAACGCAAAATATTACTCAAAGATAAAATAACAGCTAGAACAAGAGAAGAACAGACCAACTGAAGCCTCGATAGTTCTGCCTTCCCTTCAAACTTTGCTGAGAGCACAAGAAAAACTCTGCAAAGCCAGTTTATGTGATTGTTTTTTAAAAAGATCGTTATGTCAACCTGTTTTCAACAAATTTTAAAGTACCTACTTTTAAATAGGATTACGAAATAATTTAAAAAAAACCGGCCAAGTGCGTGTCGGATCACGCACAATGAAGGGTTCCGTACTTGGAAAGAATTTATCTTAAGAAAAAACTTAACATTGTAGTTGGTAAATATAATCTCCCATCCATTCCAACTGCAAACGTAAGTTTGTACGCACAATATCGAGAGATTTACCATGTTATTTTAAGACCATAGACTTCTTATAGATTTTCCTGTAATCTATAAGTATAGAACTATTTTCTGTATTTTTTTTTTTTTCAAAATTTTAGGTTCAGTAGTTTTGGAGATAAGGGGGGGAATGGTCAATTTTCGTCTATTTTCACTTATAATGGTTCCGTTTTTGTCTTTTGAGGTACGGAACCCTTAAAAAAAGTCACGGATTGTAATTATTTATCAGATTGGTTACCAACTTAAATTGTCCGCATATTCAAAACACTTAAGTCATTTTTTTTTTTAACTTTGGCGTCTCAGACCCATGAGAGGCGGAGACTCTTTAACCGGACTATCCTGTGGTTGCCTTAAGCTCCTTAACGAAACTTAATGCCTCCAGCCAGGGCGTAAAAACTTATAAACTAAACGACTGCGTGCTAAGGGCACCCCCTGTGGGGTACGAACCTCGGCTTAGGGCAGCGTCGGAGGGAGGACGGCAGTCATTGATTGACTTTTTTTATTAGTATGAAATGCCTATGATACGGCAAAAAGGCGTAGTGTCAATTAGATCTATACAAATAAATCAAATTGAAGTGTCTGTTTGTAATAGCAAACAACTTTGACTAAATGCATACCAAAGTCTGAACGGTACTTACAAAAAAAAAAACAAATTTAAAAAATGTTGTCTATGTTTGTTCCGGCTAATCTCCGAAACGGCTGGACCGATTTTGACAGGCAGCGATGCTAAGGAATTTTTCGAAGCCACATTTTAGTTTGTTAATATGTAGTTTTAGTTAGGTTAGGTTGTTATACTTTTATTTTAATAGTTAGTTAAATCTTGCATTCTTGAATGTTACAAGTGAATACCTATCCGTCGTAACTACCTCATAAAAAAATTATGTAAGTGATATCAATGTGAAATGATTCTGTCATTTGAAATACTTACGGAACGCACCCTTGCTGGTCACGTGATTTTCCAGAAAGTAGCACATCAAGCTAAACGAAACTGTCAAACTCCAAACGATCTTAAACTTTAAAATGTTGGTGGTTTAGTTCAAAATCGAACGAGATTTATCAGTTTGTGGTAACTTGATGTGCTGGCCACCGTATATAACTTTACATCTCAGTCAGGGAAATCTATCTGCCCGTGCAAGGCCCGTCAAAATCGGTCCAGCCGTTTCGGAGATTAGCCGGAACAAACAGACAGACAGACCGACAGACTACAGTATTTTTGTTTTAAGTACCGTATATAGTACTACTTTCATATGCATATAGTAAAAATCTGTTATTTTTCTGTTATTTCATTACACACAAACGCTTCAATTTTATATTATATAATAATAATATATAATTATTTTTATATTTTAGATTTATATAGTCCCATTATATATGTACTCACTTATACACGTAAGGTCCAATTTCGTTGACAACCGGCACTCCGCCGGCCAGCACTACCTCGGGGTTGGTGATGTTGAAGATTCTTACGGTAAAGTTCATAGCGAAAGGTATCTCCTCGAAGCGCTCCATCTGTATTGTGTCATCAAACAATGCCGTCTCCTAAAATAAAACAATAGAAGTTTAGTGTAGTTCTGCTGCGCCATGTTTTCGTGTTCTACAAACACATAACATTGTTAGCTAACGGATTTGAGGGCGTGGCCTAACATTGTTGTTAGCAAAAAATTTACTAACATGTTTTACTATGTTGTTTTATTAGATATATAGAGGTAAGAGGAACAGGGTGTAAACTTCACTCATACTCTATGGAAAAGGGAGGATCCTCCGACCAGACGGGTGTTGTGTCTGGTGGGCAACTGCCCAACGGTCGATGTCGGGATGTTGTATATATGCTAGTCGCGCGGTAAACTCTGATTGCGCAATGTAGGATTTGTGACGTTGTAGATGCCGCCACAGATAAATTGGCGCAGCGGACCCGGCTTTAGACACCGGATTATATGCAAATGCATAAAGTTATAAATATACTAGCTGACCCGACAGATTTCGTTCTGTCAAAAGCTATAGTATAAACTCCACTACTCTACCCTACCCTACCCTACCCTACCCTACCTACCTACCTACCTACCTACCCTACCCTACCTTACCCTACACTACCCTACCTACCTACCTACCTACCTAAGCTACCCTACCCTTACCCTTCCTAAAAAAAAAATTGATAGTAGCCGATTCTCTGACCTACTGAATATGCATATAAAATTTCATAAAAATCGGTGAAGCCGTTTCGGAGGAGTATGGTAACATTGTGACACGAGAATGTTATATATATCTTCTTCTTCGCTTCGCTCTTGACAGAGCGGTCGTGGTCACAATGATAATTATTAATATAAAAACTATTGTTAACGTTTTAAAAGAGTAGGTAAGTATGGAGTTTCTTGCCCATTCTTCTCCATACATAACTATCTTTTGGAGGGGGCAACTAGAATCAATTAACTATTTTTTGTAATTATTGACGTTCAAAAGTGCCTTATATGTGCCTATTTGAAATAATTGATTTAACTTTGATCTCTTTTTCTTCCCTACTTCCCCATTAGCCATCACCTCAGAGTTCAGTTGTTTCCTAGCCATTATTATCATCATATCAGCCGAAAGACAACCGGCCAATCCGGCAGAACTGTGGTATAATGAGGGCTACCGTTTTTGTGCTCACCAGTTGGCGCCACTGCCGAGTAAGGTGTTGAAGTGTATGTGCCAAAGTTTGTTACTACGGCCGTGAAAACAAAGTTAACATAATTAAATCATATTTAATACCTTAAAACCGCACCGTCAAAATATCGAGCATGCCTCAGTGTTGCACAGTTCCGTTTTAATATTAAACCCGCGTAGTCCACTCACAAACAGTGACATATGACATTTCGAAGACCTCACACTACACTAGCGCCTCTAGCGGCGAATTCATACACGATATTTTATTTTATATATTTTTATATTTTCATTGACCAACATGAAAATATATAGGTAATAGTTAACCACTGATTGGCAGATATTCAGCTGCATTTGTAAGTGAAAATTAAATGAACAAAACACACGTCATTTCCAATAATTGCCTGAAGGGTTAAAGCGAAAATTAAACCTGCCAGTTGGATTTCGTGAACAGAGACTCAATTATTGGATGCAGCGATTTTTTTCCTTGCTTTAGCCTGTGAATCAGGGTGCACAATATAATGCAGATCATTGCGGTTTGTTTTTATCAGAGCTGAGTTTATCCGGTCATATTAAAGAAATATTATATTCGCTTCACGCTGGGTGGCCGCGACTATTTGTGTCTGCTATATTACTATATGTTTTCAGCTTTATTCTGTCGTTGTTTTCTAGCTAATCGGTAAAATAGGTCAGTTAAGAGAGCGCTCATCGGTCTAATAGAAAAAAATATTATCTCGTGACTGATAAGGAATTATGAAAAACGGCTCAATAAGGAACATCGATGTCTCGACCCATGACGAAGACACGAAGCAACAAAATACGATCTAGAGGAATGTGGCCGCTTTTCTTTAGATCGAATTTTGTTGCTTCGTGTCTGAATATGAAACGTTATAAAAGGTATTAGAAAATTCTAGACACACTTACCGAGGTACCTTATTGAGCCGTTTTTCATAAAGGCTCGTACAGACTCGCGCGATATCGCGGCCGCGACAGGCACCGACAAAGAAATTGTGCTACTAGTGTCGCGTCGCGCCCGCGATATCGCACCAGTCTGTAAGAGCCTTAGCTTCTTTCCAGTAAATTTTTTTAAAGGTGTGGCGATCTTGGACCGTTGTACGCACTCTTAACAAGCTCGATAGAAAATCTTAACAATATTAAAATGTCAGAAGCCAGTAAATGCTGGCTTCTGACATTTTAATATTGTAAAGATTTCTAATGCCTTTGTAAACTTTGGAGCGAGAGATTTCCTTTGTAATTCACTGGAAGCTAGACCAAAGAACGTCGCTTGGCTACGGAAATTCGATCAAGATTGTTGAAGTACGGAAATTATATTTTAGTAGGACGAGCTCATGCAATAATCCACTACTTACCTATAAACCTGTATGGCTAAACCAGGTGGAGTATCTCACCCGGGAGGAGTGATCTCGTTAAAAGAAACCATTGCCCTAGTTTCGAGAGCCGCGTTACTAGGTACAAGTACTAATTGGTTTTGCAGAAGGTAACTGAATACCTAAATAAAATCATGAAGTAAGTACTCAACATTCCGAGTAAGTTTTCGGTCAGTTTGTTTACCCAAAAAAACAAACCATTCATGTATTTCCACATTACTGGACAAAATGTAGTGCAGATTTTTTGTTGTTGTTAAAGTTCAAAGTATAAAAGTAGCCAGCGTGCTTTCCAGTTCGTCTGGAATTGACGTTTAGGAATTGGGTAATAGTTGAATAGAATAGAATGCATTTATTTGTCATAATATTGCAGTACAAAGTTGTTAGGTTCATTATGTATTACGATCTTAATAATATTCTGCCGTTTCCGGCGTACAAATATGGTTTGTAAAATTATGGATCATCATTACATCAAAATTAAGTTAATGATTATTAGAATTAGAATTATAAATAATTTAAATAAACTGAACAATAGTTCTAAAAGAGATTAATTATATAATTAAAAATTTATTTCATTAAATTTTTCATTCATAAAATCTTCAGTATAGTAATAAAATTTGCTTGAAATAAAGTTAAATAATTTACATTTAAATGTTCTCAGAACATTTGTAATCTATCTATACAAAGTTTGAACGCGCTAATCTCAGGAACTACTGGTTAAAATTGAAAAATTACTTTTGTGTTAGATAGTCCATTTATCGAGAAATATTATAAGCTATAAGCAAATAAATATGTTATTAATCACAATTATTTAAATGTTAATAAAATTGTCCCTGACATCACTTGATTTCAGACAACATCTTAGGAGGTATTTTATCATAATTTTAAAATATCTAAGATGAAGAGTTTGTTTGTTTGTTTGGTTGAACGCGTTAATCTCAGAAGGTACTGGTTCGAATTGAAAAATTCATTTAGTGTTGGATTGCCCATTTATCGAGGAAAGCTATAGGCTATATAACATCACGCTACGACCCTGAGGAGCCGAGCAAAAAGATAAAAAGTCAGAAAGAACGCTAAGCGAAAACGAAGTTATAGCACGAGTAAGCGACGGGATGCCAAGTGGTGGGTCGGGCTCGGGCTCCAAAATAACACGCGGACGAAGTAGCGGGCTAGTTTGTTATAAAAAGTAATGGACATACAGTATACATTATTAAAAAAACAATTTTATTTTACGCCTAGAACATTAAGCATATGCACTTGAGGAGATACGGTACAGTTCAAAATACATAGGGGTGCACATTTGTTTGGGTCGCCATGATTTGGCATGAGCATGGCATAATTATGTACAGTACAACTATTTTCTTAATGTTTCTCGACAAACTTTTTGTTTGACCGGACCGGACTCTCTCAATCGACTTGGAAGTCGATTGAGAGAGTCCGGTCTACAGCAAGTGCAAAGGGCAACTGATAAAAATCTGACGACTGACGAAACACGAAGTTTGTCGATGGACATTAAGAAAATAGATATAATTACTATAGATACCAAACGGAGTTTGCCAATCCGCACGGCAGTCAGGACACCCCCCTTTTTCTTTTTTTTTTTTGTTCGTAATTATCAAATAACTTCTCCCGCTCTGGGCGGAGCGAGGGGGCATGTCAGACTTTTACTGACTAAAACCCACCCGTGTTCCTTCAGTTGCCTGTGTGCCAGCGCCACGGTATCCCTTTCGGACAAACCCGCAACCCTGGCAGGCACCGGACCCCGTCAGTGCGTGCTTCCATCTCTCTGAAGCGCGTGTGGAACACAACGCGCCGTCGACCCTGGCCTGGTCCTTACCGGAAGGCAAGCTACCCATCGCTCGCCGCCCGCAAGCACGCGCCTTCGGTGGCCGGGAATCGGCTACCGATTCCCGCCGCCCAGGGCGTCTCCTGCGGCGACTAGGGGCGTGAGGACGCACAGACTATCGCTCCTTCACGCGTTCCGCCACCTCCTTCGCGAGCATTACTGCTTCGCAGAAGGAGGTGACTGCTTCCCATGCACTCTCGCTCTGGACCATGGCCTGGACCAGGGCCGGACGCGAGAGTCGCCGCCGCTGAAGACTCCGTGAAGTCGCGGCGGTGCTCTGCCCAAGCCGGGCAGACCTCCACCGTGTCCTACGGGCGATCCACACAGTGGTAACACCCGGGCGTTTCCTCCCGCATAATCTAAAACAGGAACCTCCCTAACGTTCTACGAGTATTTATTAGAACATACGAGAATAATAAATGAAGTGGAATAATATATGTATGAAGAAAGATACCTAAATCCATACTAATATTATAAATGTGAAAGTAACTCTGTCTGTCTGTCTGTATGTTACGTTTTCACGCATAAACCACTGAACGATCTGACGACTGAACGATGAAGATCGTCATGAAATTTGGCAGAGATATAGCCTGGGATATGGAGAAGGACAAAGGCTAGTTTTTTACGCGATAACCGACATCCACGCGGGCGGAGCCGCGGGCAAAAGCTAGTATACTATAAAATAAGCTTACGATAAAATGGCATTGCCAAAATTAGCTCGGGCTACGGACAAGATTTAAACTGACCAGTAGTTTACATGTCACGATCATCACGATGACTTAGGTTTTATTTTTTAATTAGCTGCTGCCCGCGGCTTCGCCCGAGTAGCTTTTTTCTAAACTAAATGTAAGTTACTCCTTATAACATCAGCTATCTGCAAGTGAATGTCTCGTCAAAATCGCTCCAGCCGTCTCGGAGATTGGCCGGAACAGACAGTCAAAAAAGAAAAATGTTGGTACAAGTATCGTGTATACTTTCTTAAGCATTTAAAAGCTGTTATTTTGACATTACAAACAGACACTTCAATTTTTTTTTTTTAATTATATAAAGTATCACAGACAGTGATACTTTATTTACATTACAATCTAGCCTATTAGCTAATAAGTAATTTATATATAACTTCTGCTAAGAAATTATAAAATTAAGAAATGGTGCAATAACGTCTTTCTTATTCACTATGTTAAGGGGAAGACACTTGATTCATGTGTTCTTTATATTAGTCATCACTTGCACTGCAGTTTATATTCACTCACACTGCACTAAACTAACTCAATAGGTTTTATCCTTTTTAGTCTTCGTACTAGATCAGTGTTGTCAAGGAGTTGGATCGCCTCGACATTCACGTGATGATGAAATCTGTGATCATGAGCTTCTGCATATTTTTGTATTACTGTGCTCTCGACATCCATCTTGAGGTCCCGGTGGAGGTCGCTGTTTCTAATGTACCAGGGCGCGTTGACTATACCCCTTAGTACTTTGTTTTGAAATCTTTGTATCGTTTGACGATTACTTTGACTGGTACAGCCCCACAGCTGAATACCGTAGGTCCATACAGGCTTTAAAACTTGTTTATATATCAACAATTTGTTAGGTATTGATAATGGCGACTGTCTACCAAGTAGCCAATACATTTTTTTGTATCGAATATCTAATTCAGCTCTTTTCTTTATTTATTTGAATAGATTTATAGATTCTATGTATAATCTTTAAAAAAGGCAAGTACTGGTCCCGCTCAGATATCTAAGAATTTTATAAAATAAAAACAAGATACTTCTCGAAGCAACATAAAGTTACGTACCCCACTAGAGTACGTAGCTCTAGCGCTTTATATAATTAGGTGCTCGACCGAGTTCCCTTCTAACATTTTCAAAGAACTTACAATATTGAAAATTGCATCAACCATCTTGTGAAGGTATATCAAATGACAGTTCTTGCTCAAAGGAAAATACTGATTACAGCAGAGCTTATATTCCACTTTTCATTAAAGTGCATTTTACGTAATATCGACTTCCTTTGACAAGTTAAGGCCCCCTTCGCACGAAACGCACGACGGAAACATAACGTAAATTCCACGATTTTTCAACCGTTAATACTCGTACATAAAAAAAAAACTAAAATACATAACCTGTTAGGGTTAAAAGGACACTTGATTTATTGACAAATGTTCTTTTAGGTCCATTCAAGGATTACGTAAGCAGAATTTTTGTAAATTTGAACCCTCACTTTCAAGGGGGAAGTCAGCAAAAGTAAGCAAAGCTCATACACCCCCTCCTATGCTTACGCAAACACTGTTTTTAATCTGTTCAAATTTCTTTTTTGTTATTCATGAGCCTAGAAATAGGGAATTTATAGACTTCCCATTTATCATTTAAGTAATTTCCCTACTTCGGTTCTTTCTAACCATAAAACACCGCGTGAGAGCGAGTAAGCAATATAAAAAAAAACTAATATTTTTGCCGTAATCACCATCTAGACCCCCCAATGTCATCAAAAATAAGCAAAGTAATACTTGAATGACCCCTTTAGCCCTGGGTGGGATGTAACATATCCCGTCTCATGTAACATAATATGTAAAACAAGCCTTCCAATTCATTAAGAAGAGGATATTAAACTTATTATTGAAATCCTTAGAAAGGTCTTTATTTTGGTGTCCTTGCACAAGTATACATTAACGTGTGTGGGATGAATAAGCACAAGTATCCGAGCCATTCGGTGTCACACAGACTTGTAGAAGTCTAAACTTGTGCAAGTATATCGTAATGTGTATGGCTACCATGTAATTAATTAGTTACTTTGGGTACCTATACATTTTATTTTTAGCATAGGTACATATATTTTTTACATAGGTACTCGTACAAGCATAAATATATTACTATGAACAGCTTGGCATAATAACATCTGATTTAATTATTCATCTATATGAGTATATTATTGTTTTTACATACTATTTCTTGGCCAAAGAATCAGCGTTGCCATACAACGTGGCAATGCTGCCAGCCTTCGAGCACTTTTCCTCTTGACAGCGATGTGGACGAATTTTTTGATGCCCTTTGATTCTTTCCCCTCCCTTTTTTTTAAATTTTTTTTTTAATATATATATTTGTACATATTATTATTACTTAAAAATATTGGCAATTATAAATTAATTATTAATGTCAGTTTCATGCACAAAATTAGAGTTGGTGCAAAATATGGTCAATAATTTTACATACTTCCTTGACTAATCTTTTCATTATTTGACACACCTACAAATCTAATTCAATTTCTTAATTAGTGGCTTTTTTGGACATGATATTTATTCAGATTTGTTACTGTAGTTATAATGGCAATCATGTCATTTGATTTAAATAGGTTTTAATTTTTATATAGATATTATAAAATCTTTTAGATAGATTATTTTCTATTTTGTGAATGTGAGAACGTTGTAGGCCTAGTAGACTGTAGATTTGCCGACCACTTTCTATTTTGTTAAGTACCTGGTACTTGTTGAAAGGCCTACACTATCCTCCTATACCTATTAACCAGTGTTAATAGGTATGGGAGGATAGTGTTATTTAAAAATAATGTAAAAACCAATTATTTTTAAAAGAGTAACCGTGGAGTTTCTTGCCGGCTCTTCTACATAGGAAACGACCAATTGGAACCGTGCACCTAGCTTCTTACGTTTCAAAATTGCCCACGTGTTATGTGAAATAAAATATTTTGTATTTTTTTAATTTTTAATATCTGTCGTCAAGATGACGGCAAATATATGTGATCATTAAGTGGAAGACATATATACAAATGGCAGCACAAATATGTGACATCGGACAAACACCAAAACTATCCGACGAGATAAGCCACGTTGAAATATATGATGCTGCATCGGCTTCCAACGGCGTCGTGACTGCACAATAATGAGATTTTTCTGAAATGACGTTCACTAGGTGGCTCAGTGCTGCCAAAAGTGTCAAAGCGCCTATTTATTTTTCTTGACCGAATGATGAACGTCATCATAATTATAGTTTATATTCATTGTCAAAATGGAAGACCTCTTGTCAAAGTGGCACCAACTTGTGTCATGAATTTCATGAAAACACTCATTGAATTACTCACCCTTCATCAATAACTCTTTGAAAGGCTAAACTGTACACAAAATTAAAATTATAAATGGTCAAACTCATGTAAACTCTCTGTATAAACTACAACTGAATGAATTGCAACTGCAGCAGTTTTTTTGACGACATGTTACTTAGGGCGACGATAACCGATTTTTAATAATTTTATACTGAAGATCACGTCTAAACGAGTAGTGTTAATGATTTGGAAAATATACATGTTAAATTAGAGCATTTTCTTAATAACTAAGTATATGAATATTTTAGATTATGTTTATATTACATAGTGAAATTAATTTGTAAAGTTATGTCTAACGCGGATAAAAAACTGCGGAGAATCACGCAAAACCTATCAAGCGTATTTTTGTGAAACCTTCACCTTTTTAAAGATAATTTAATTATTGATCTTTTAGTATACATGTTTTATTGAAATACCTTTTGTTTTATGTATAATAAATTAATAATGCGTCTTATTTGGGACAGCTCTCCTGAATGGGTGAATCCTATTACTGGCTGGACGTACGACGCGTTGCGTGAGCTCTGTACAGAACACGCAAGCTAACCACTCAAGGTCACTGGCATATAATAATTTCTGTCTGCATCCACATAACACATTCTTAATAAAAGTATTAAGTAGGTAAGTATGTCTAAGTATGTGGTGGGTCACCCAAAGGGCTATGAAGAGGCTATGCTTGGAATTTCTCTACGTGATCGAATCAGAAATGAAGAGATCCGCAGGAGAGCCAAAGTAAATGATAAATGTGAACCCCATAGTAGACGAATAGAGAATTTTATATTTGTGTGCCAAGATACGCAATGTATCTTGACACACTAGTGTAAAATTACTAGCTGTTGCCCGCGACTTCGTCTGCGTTCCAGGATGAAATGTAGCCTTCCTTCTATTATAATTCAATCGTGATTCGAAAGACACGTAGCGCCATCTATTATTATAAGAACGTTATTGTTGTTTTCCTCAGGAACAGTTTTTTTTTTTTTTTTTGCTGAAGGTACCCTAGTCCGTTTCTGTACACCTGACAACGTATATGCAAAATTTCTGGATTATCGGTTCAGTGGTTTAGGCGTGAAAAGGTAACAAACAAACAAACTTACTGTCGCATTTATAATAGTAGTTAGGATTTGATATTTTCTATCAATATGTATAGACATATTATAAATTGAAGTCATTATTCGTGTCTGTTTGTATTACCGCGTAGCTCTTCTAAACTACGTAACGGATTTTGATGCAGTTTTCACCATCATTTATAGGATTTTTTCCGGATAGTTTATGTGATATAGCAAATAAATATCTCGATGTTTTGAAACATCGTATAAATAAATCCTCGATTTAATAAAACCAAGCTTTCAAAACAATTTTTATTTTTTAGTCAGAAAATAACATGAAACTGTATATTTGTATAGAATATCCTGTTTCCATTAGTTGTACTGTTTTATTTATTTTTTGTTAGGCCGCGTTCACACCAAAGCGTATATTATTCGTAGCCACCGACTGTGAAACACGTGAAAAAGTATGAAAACCAAAAAGCAAAGTCAGTTGTTAGCTGGAGTTGTTTTTTCATACATTTTGTATTGGACGTTCAGAGCCGGCGTCCGATTTGGTGTGAGCGCGGCCTTAGAGACCATCATATTTTAGTTGAAATATACTGCTTCTCTGAATTTTATTTTTATTACAAAAAAATATACAAAACCACTCTCCCATTTAAATTGGGGTTGTTTTTATTCGCATAGATACGTTCGGTCAGGGAGGATACTTGATTAGGTGTTCACGGAAACCTGGAAAGTTTCTATTCAAAATCAAATCAAGATATTTTATTTCACATAAACCTACATGGGCACTTAGTATGAAACGTCAGAAGCTAGATCCGTTCTAATTGGTCGGCAAATCTCCACGGTTACTATTTAAAAAATAATTAGTAGTACTTATATACACTTCACTACTTAGTATGTTTTTAGTTATTTGCTTCAGGAAACACTACGCAATCCAAAAAAGCATATCATTGGAAGACGTAGCGTTGGAATTCCTCCCACAAGGTGGACCGATGACCTTGTGAAGGCCGCAGGAATCCGCTGGATGCGGGAAGCACAGAACCAGTCGAAGTGACGGTACTTTGGTTCTGTGCTTAGTGCTGTGTGGGAAGCCTATGTCCAGCAGTGGTCCTCTTTCTGCCGAAATAATGATGAATAATGATCCAAAAAAGACAAAAACGGTTAGGTTTTCAAATGATTATGTCTTTAAGAAATGTTACTCAGTGCGTTAAAGAAGTCTGTATCCACATTCTATTCCAAAATATTTTTTAAATAAGGCACTGATTTCTTTTCTTTGCTAAGTACCACCTAAACTTTGTTTTCGTCATTGGTCTTGATGTCGCAAGCACGACTGCTGAGCATGCTGGATTCGATTCCCAGGTCGGGCAAATTGGGATTTTTCATTAGTTTCGCAGCAGCAACCCTACATCTGACTTAATAAATTTTCCGAAGTTTGAATCGACTCGAAAATAAGAGAATTTTCTGAAGTTATTGGGAAACCTTCGCTTTCGTAAAGGCTTCTACAAACAGGCGCGACACGCGATGCTACACAAAGGTACCGCTCGTCGCGCTACGCCCCGTGCCTTTGTGTCACGTCGGCTGTCGCGCCTGTTTGACGATTATGACGCCTGACGACGTCTGTGAAACTTTGCCAATTATAGGGCACGTGCAATTTTTATCTGCGGTTTCATTGCATGAGTGTACTTTAATGGCAAAAGCTATACAGCGTGTTACGGAAAGGGTATATCCATACAAACGGGGTGAAGAGTGTATCTGGTTCAGAATCTCTGTACAAAATTTCTCTGTAGAAAATGCTTAATATTTTTTTTATTTCGATAGTTTATTAAATTTAAATCATAACAAACGTGTTACCGCCGTTTCTTTGTGTGTAGTTTATTAACACCGATCAGCTGACTTGGTCTAGTGATGTGTAGAATTCAATTGGAAACATTTGATTTTTAGTTAAATGTTTCTTAACTTTTTATTTATGTACATAGGTATAGGTATTAAAAAATATTGCTCTGTAGTTTGTTATCACCAAAAGAATCCATGCTTTTGAAATGTATATACCCTTTCCGTAACACGCTGTATATGTGTTATATGCTTCTGTGACCCATACATGTAACGTAAATAAATAAAAATTGAATATGAGGAGCAAGCTAGAAAAAAAAGGGCAGGGTAAGGATAAGATAAGGATCACAGACTTTTTTTTTCATAATTTTAAAATAAATAGGTTTAAAGTTATTTAAGAAAATTGACGAAAATTGACCCCAACCCTTATCTCCGAAACTACTGAGCCTAAAATTAAAAAACAAAAATCTTAAAATAGTTCTATACATATAGATTACAGGAAAACCTATAAGATTATTATACGTACAAACTTACATTTACAGTTGGAATGTATGGGGAACTTGTTTTTCAACTACAGTGTTTAGTGTGTTCTTGGTATAAATTCATTATATTAATAACTAGCTGACCCGACAGACTTCGTTCGGTCAAAAGCTATTTGACTGTGGCAGTTTGTCTACGCGCAAAGGAAATATAGTATAAACTTCACTACTCTACCCTACCCTACCTGCCTACCTACCCTACCCTACCCTACCTACCTACCCTACCCTACCTACCTACCTATCTTCCCACCCTACCCTACCTACCCTACCCTACCTACCTACCTACCCTACCCTACCCTACCTACCTATCCTACCCTACCTACCCTACCCTACCTACCCTACCTACCTATCTTCCCACCCTACCCTACCTACCCTACCCTACCTACCTACCTACCCTACCCTACCCTACCTACCTATCCTACCCTACCTACCCTACCCTACCTACCCTACCTACCTACCCTACCTACCCTACCTACCCTACCTACCTACCCTACCTACCCTACCCTACCTATCTACCCTACCCTACCTACCTACCTACCCTACCCTACCTACCTACCCTACCCTACCCTACCTACCGTACAACCATCTCCTGATAATAACAAACACAACAAAAAAATAATTAGCGAAATCGGTCCAGCCGTTCACTAGTAGTTTTTTTTTTTTTTCATATTTTCTTACCGTTTAAACCTTCCCTGGACTAAGACAATGATTTCAAAACTAAAATCAGCTAAATCGGCCCAGCTGTTCTCGAGTTTTAGCGAGACTAACGAACGGCAATTGATTCAACGCACTTGTTTACTTGTTTCATTTATTATAGTCGTTGTAGCAAACAAATAATGTTTACACAGTTAACTGAATTAATTAAAAATCAACACATCCTTCTTAATAGACAAGACCTAATTAGACTTTAGACTAGAGCATCCGTTTTGTCTGTTCGTGAAAGTTAAACAAGCTATTTCTTTACAAAGCATTTCAACATTTCACCTGAAGTAAAATAGCATTGTAAACAGGGAATTTATGTCGTTGAAAAGGAATCTTTGCAGGACAATATTCTTTCAGTAAAAGATGGACAAGGAAAATATTTAATAAACCTGAAGAGTGCGCTTTGAAGCTAAACAAATTCATTTTTTTTTTTGTTTATTAGAAACAAATACTTCTTTGTTGTTGCTGAAAAAAAATATTTAAATAATATATATATGTTTTTAAAAAGATATACAACTATGCGTGTTCAATTTTGTTTATTTGTACGTGCAGATTTATAAGCTTAATAAAGCATAGTTTACAGATTGACCACTGTAGGTATCTACAGAAGCCATGATCTATCTCACAGGCATATTTTTAGACATAGGTACAGTCGCCGTCAGATAGATATATTGTTGCAGACAAGGTGACCAATTACTTCTGAACAATTTAAAATGTCAATAAGTTCCATACACTACAAGTTACCATTAATATCTGAACATTCATTTCTTCATTAATATCTGAGCAGATGCTTGTCAATAATTTCTATACACACAACTAACCATAAATATCTGAATACTTACAACGTCAAGTGTATCTACGCAGACAAACACTGAACTTACCTAATTCGTTACTGCGTGATAAAAAGTACGAACCAAAAACGACTATCGACTTGACAAAAATAAATTAAACTTTCAGGTAACACCATTTTTGAACACCAAATGACTGTTCTAGGTATAAATACGATGAAAAGGGTATCAAAATTATATAGAAAATCATTTGTTTAGGATACAACTGATATTTTATGTTAATGTCAAACTATTGATTGAAAATAGATCTTGGTTTTGTAATGAAATTTAAAAAATTGGTAATTTTTTTTTTTGTGATACATAAGTAGATAAAATATTAGTATTTTGTGTAACCTCCTTCTGCATTTAATACGTCCTGTAACCGTTTTCGCATGGAAATGTTCGTGTGGTTAGTTGTGTGTATAGAAATTATTGACAAGCATCTGCTCAGATATTAATGAAGTAATGAATATTCAGATGTTAATGGTAATTTGTAGTGTATGGAACTTATTGACATTTTAAATTGTTCTGAAGTATTTGATAACCTTGTCTGCTACAATATATCTGTCGGCGACAGTACTAGCAGTTGTGTTCATAAAATAAATAATTGGATACAATAACTAGAAATATATCCTTCTCCAACGGTTTTTAGGGTTCCGTAGTCAACAAAGGACTTATAGTTTCGCCATATCCATCTGTCCGCGGCTTAACTCAGAGACTCTAAGTACTAGAAAGCTGACATGGGTATACATATTAATTCATCATCATCATTTCAGCCGAAAGACGTCCACTGCTGGACGTAGGCCTCCCCCAAGCACCGCCATCTCGACCGGTTTTGTGCTTCGCGCATCCAGCGGATTCCTTCGGAACCGATGACCTTTCATAAGAAAGCCGCAGGACTTTCTTATGAAAGTTCATCGGTCCACCTTGTGGGAGGCCTTCCAACGCTACGTCTTATGGAACGCGGTCGCCACTCCAGAACCTTTCGGCCCCAACGGCCATCTGTTCTGCGCGCAATGTGCCCTGCCCATTGCCACTTAAGTTTGGCAATTCTTCGAGCTATGTCGGTTACCTTGGTTCTCCTGCGGATCTCTTCATTTCTGATTCGATCACGTAGGGAAACTCCAAGCATAGCCCTCTCCATTGCCTTTTGGGTGACTTTTAGCCTTCTAATAAGGCCCATTGTGAGCGACCACGTTTCAGTGCCATATGTCATCACTGGCCACACGCACTGGTCAAAGACTTTCGTCTTGAGACACTGCGGTATGTGGGACGAGAAGATATTGCGTAACTTCCTGAACGCTGACAGCCGAGTCGGATTCGACGATTGAACTCTTTCTCGAAGTTGGACCTACCTAACTGGACAGTTTGTCCTAGGTAAACATACGTATGTTTACAGATTAATTACACCGACAAAATGATAAAATTAAATCTTGTTTTTTTTTTTTTCTCTTCTTTCCCATAGTGTGGGGTATCGTTGGACTAGCCGTTCAAAAATATTGCGAGTTTGTGAAAACCATTTTTCGATTCAGGGACCAGTTTGCGTAATATTAAGCTTTAAAGCGCAAATTTTTATTAGAGTCAAGTCCCTTTGCCAGCTAAATGGTTGTTCTTAGACATGGGAAAAAATTCACGGCAGTAGTATATATATCGAAGTTATAAAGATAACTATCACAGCTAAGTAGGCTTCACAAGTTAACGAGTAACAGTCGAACCCCTTATATTTGCAGTTGAAATTTATGGGAGGAATTGTTTTTCAAACTACAATGTTAAGTTTGTTCTTGGGATAAATTCATCCCAACTACGGAACCCTTCATTGTGCGTGGTCCGACACGCACTTGGCCGGTTTTTTTTCTTACAGTTCGACATTATTGCTCATTATTTCCAAGTCTTCTCTCACATTTCTTAGAATCTTGGAAGTACTAATTAAACGCAGCAAGCAACGATTCAATGAAACGGAGCAAATTGGTTTCTATTAATAGCTAAGGGGTCTATGCTAGCTTTCTTGTTATTGTGTTTCCCTAGCAACTACTTCCTAGGAATATATTTTTTCCAGGCTAGATACAGATCGATAAAGGGAACAAGGTGCATAAAGAACAAAGGGATAATTGCGTAACACACTATCAGTAGGAAAGGGTTTCATTTTGACAGTTCAACAACATTCATTGCGTTATTTACGTCGTTGAGCAGACAAAGTTTTCGAACATATGAAGCAATGGATTAGCAATCTGCTTCAAAATCATTCAGATTCCGATTGATAGTGTGTTTCGCATTAAAGGGTGCAGATCATTGACATCTACAGCCTGAATATACCCGCTGGGTATAGCGCTGGTATATTGTTTGGCGCTGATAACCGAAATACAGGCTTTCGCCTAGTTCGGCTATAGATTTCTAATTTATTCGTAACAAGAATATTATAGCATTGTAAACAATAATTGAAATTTATTAATTATTATTATAAGTATTATTAATTATAATAATTTTTAATAATTATAATAATTATTAATTATTATAAATTATAATTACAATTATTACTAATTTTAATTATTATTATTTATTATTATTATAGACCTCATTATTTGTTCTCAACGTTCGAATTTATGTATCAATAGTTATCGCATTAATAAGTCAATTTGGCCTTTGTAAAAATTTACAAGGGTAACAATATATAATAGAATAAGAATAAGCGTAATAAAGTATAGATAACTAGCTTTTGCCCGCGGCTCCGCCCGCGTAGATGTCGGTTATCGCGTAAAAAAGTAGCCTATGTTCTTCTCCATATCCCTCTGCCAAATTTCATGACGATCGGTTCAGCGGTTTAAGCGTGAAAACGTAACATACAGACAGACAGACAGTCAGAGTTACTTTCACATTTATAATATTAGTATGGATTATCTACACTTTACTAAAATTTCGAACAATACGTAATAGAAAGTATCGAAATGTCAATACATATGGGGTTTAATGATGTTCGCAAGGGAGTTTGTCGAAGTAACATTGAACCGAACAGATTAATGTCTTCGATGTGTCGGGGCGTCGCAGTGAGTAGGTGTTCGAGGAAGCGGGACACGGGAATGGAACACCCGTTGAGCTCCGTAAGGGTTGAGGCGATGGCAAAAGGCCAGTCCAAACGCTACCTTAATGTTGGAACACAATGTTTTTGATATTTAATGTCTGATCTCAAAAGAGACTTTGACCCATGAATTTGTTTCGCCGTTTCTTCTCATAGCCAGATAGGAAATGTTGACTAGGTACATATTATAGCTTTTTTTTAAAACATGACGTGTAAATGTTGGTGATTTCAGTATCCCATTTACCTACAGAATATAAGTATTTCATTTAATTTTATCTCTCGTGAGAAATAAGGGGGTTCGGAAAACAAGAAGCCATAATAAATAAGCCTAGATATAAGTAACGTGCCTCGGGTAGGACGTAGGCCAGGGATTGGATCATAATCCACCACACAGTTGGTGAATGTCACATCACATACCTTGAATTTTCTATTTTAGGACATGCCGAAGTCTCACGGTGTTTCCCTTCACCGAGTTATGAGCAGCGGTGATGAAATGATGCCTAACAAAAAATTATACGCGTCGACTTGAGAACCCTTTTTGCAATACTTACGCTGACGATGATATTCTTGACGATTTCAGGGACCCAAACGTAGCCGATGAGGCAGCTGCCTACTACGAGAACAGCGCCGACGGCTAGAGTCACTACGCTACCGATAATCCCGCACATTTTAGCACTCACGATTCTAATTAAACAGCGATAATTTATAAACAGGTGATAATTACTGACCGTGCGGTAATACTACACGCCTCTGATTGCGATTAGTGTTGACATTGTGCACCACATTTTTTTATGATAACGATATCCAAGATTTATATTAAGGTTCTTGATAGTAGGCGATATCTATGAAAGTACCTGTATGTTTTACGTATAAAGGAACTTTTATATTCAGGTATTTTTATTGATATTTTGCTTCTGTCACGCAATGATTTTTTAACGTAATTGATAACATTTTTTTTTAAAGAAAAGAATATTTCTGGAATGTATACGCACGTATTTAAGATCAACGATGTTGTGCACTAAGAATGTTATAAGCAGTTAAAAGGGAAAATCTACCTTACATAAAAAATTACAGTCTGGAGGCAACAGGAGGATGTTTTTCACTACTTTACACTTTACAAATTTCGTATTTGTGATGTGAGGAAAGTAGTAATAAACCCAGCTTTAAAAAAAACTCAAACTAACAAAGGCTAGCAGGACATGAAATGGCCCTGATGCATTTTTTTTTGTGTAATGTATGCTCTATCCTTATTCGTACTGTTCTTCCATATAATAAGAATACCCCATGTAACGTAAAATGGATTCTATAATGCATGGTAGGTAGTAAAGTTTTTTTCTTGTCTGAGAGCATAAGCAAATTTATTGATTCTATTGCACAAATTATCCAGATGTACTTTCCAATTTAAGTCTTGATATAGAAGTACACCCAAGAATTTGGTTTCTGTAACTTCCTTCAATCTATCAATATTGAGTTTAAAATTGTATTTAATACATGTTTCAGTTAATTAAATTGTATAAAATTAGATTTGTCTAAGTTGATTTTTAATTTATTTGTCTGTTGGCTACTAAAATATTGTCAATAGTATTATTAATGTCCATTTCATGATCAGATATTGATTTATACTTCTTATCAGAGGTCACGATAATTGAAATGGCATCTGCAAATAATACACATTTATGTTAAGTCACTAGTAGTATGTCATGTATATATAATATAAATAAAATGGGTCCTAAGACACTACCTTGAGGGACGCCGCATTTATTTTACCTGGAGTCAGAAGAATAGGAAGAAAGTTAGTTTTCATTTACTTTATCTATGACAACATTTTGTTTAAGATGAAAACCACTGCAGTGCTAGTCCTCTTATTCCAATGCTTTCTAACTTTTTTTATAAAACGTCATATACTATAAAATCGAAAGCGTGTGACAGATCGAAAAAAAGTCCTGTTGTTATGTGATTATTATTCAGAATATTGCTCAGAAGGGAAAATATTGCCTGTGTTGTCAAGTTATGCTTTTGAAATCCATACTGTTAATTTGCTATAATGTTATATTTGCTACAAAAGTCGACCAGTCTGTTGAGCAAATATTTTTCGAATACTTTTGTCAAAATAGGAATAAGAATAATCGGACGATAGTTTTTCACGTCATATTTATTGCATTTTTTGTAAAGTGGTTTCACGACTGATAATTTTAAGGTATCAGGAAAAGTACCTGATGAAGATGAAAGATTAATTAAATATGTCAATATATAAATTAATTCAGTGTTGCACGCTTCAATTATGTTTGTGCTTTTTCCTTCATAACCTTCGGAGTTAGTAGTATTTAAAGCCATTATTATCTCCTTTTTTACTTCATCTTGAGCCATGAAGCTATGAAACATGGAATTAGGAATTTACACCTTGTTATAGTCATTATATAAATGATTAAATGTTTAGGTATTTGTCAAGTCAATAAAATAATTATTAAAAGCGTTCGCTATGTCAGTGGAGTTTATCTAATTTTTATTCAGTATTAGAGTGTAGAGGTATGAGGAACAGGGTGTAAAGTTCACTCATACTCGAAGCTCATACTCTATCTATGGAAAAGGGAAGATCCTCCGACCAGACGGGTATTGTGTCTGGTGGGCAACTGCCCGACAGTTTATGTCGAGATGTTGTATATGTATATATATATTTTTTTTTTAAATTATAAATCACTTTATTATATCGTCAGAAATTGAACATCTGTGTCCGAACTAGATATAGAATATCTCTATTTCAGACATCAGCGCTCTTCCCCTGTTGTATGCGACACTTAGAAAATAACTTTTTTTGACCTCTATATCACATTGGATCAAAGAGATTTAATAAAATAATATTAAAACTAAAGGAAATGACAAATGTAGGACAAAAATCTTAATCTTAAAAAATCTAATCATAATCTCAATCTTCTTATATATGCTAGTCGCGCGGTGAACTCTGATTGCGCGATGCAGGATTTGTGACGTCAGGTCTTTGTTGCGTAGTTCACATGTGGCGTTGTAGATGCCGCCACAAGAGCAAGCGATGAAATGGCACGCGCGCCGCCATCGGTAGTCTCGTCCTGAAACTTGTAATGCTTTACAAAGGCTTCAAAAAGTTTTCTTCGTCAGGGCTAATAAAACAAGTCACGTGGCTCGCTACTTTCTTTACCGTGATATATAATTAAATTCAATACTTAGGTCATTGTCCGTATGGATTTCCACACAGGAGGTGCGAAAGAAAACTGTGAGGGCCTTAAATGACAGCATAGTCAAAGAGACGTACTTGTTTCGAATTATTTAATTACATTAAGAACGTAAAGTATATCATTTTGAAAGAATATGTTTTCTTCACTAGGTGCAATATAATTTTTAGGCCACAGTTTTTCCTTCGTATATTCATCATCATCATCATTCTCATCACTCTCCTGCCGTTATCCCAATTTATTTGGGGTCGCCAACACGACGCAACACGTCTTATTCTTCCATTCTCTATTAGTCGTCATCTTGGTAATCACTCCCTTTCTAGCCATAATATCTTTCAGACAGTCTATCCATCGTTTCTTTGGTCTTCCCCTACTCTTATAGCCACATTCATACTTTAAACTTTCCTGACGACATTTCCCCCATTCCGCATTCCGCATCACATGCCCATATCATGCCAATAATAATAATAAATTCTTTATTCGAGTAACCATGAGACTCATAGTGTTAGTAACAATAAAATAAACTTACAACTATGCTACTGATACAATTAAAACAACAATTACACAAACACACACAACAAAATAATCATTGCTTCAGCATTCCAGCTGAGATACTGGAGCAACGACTAATAACACAGGAGTCAAGCCTCGCTCTCTGCGCTCCAAGGACGCACATCTTTTACGCATTAGTGCATAAAAGCAATCAACACGCAATTCCGCAAACATCCCAGATGCGCTACAGAAGCGAGGCAGCCCCATCAACACCCTGAAAGCATTATTGTATGAGTACTGTACGCGAAGGGCACTGTACGATCTCTGCGTAAAATATACCTAAGTGCTCTAAGTGTTTTTTTAACCTCCGTAGAAGCACGCTGAAACCAGCGGGCAATCATATTCGTTCTGACTGAAGTCTGTCCGTTCAGCGCCCTCCGCTCTCTCTCAATATCGTTATCGACCTTAAGGATAGTAGAAAAAAAAAAATGGCGTAGTAATGCATGTTCTATCTGGAAAATAAATCATTACAGACTTAGGTACTAAACTAAGGTTTTTAATGTAAATAGAGTCTAGATAGTTATTGTAGTCGAGTATAACATCTAAAAGCTTGTTAATATAACAGTAGCTATTCTGTAAAAAAAAAACTCACGGTGAAAACGTAGGTGAAGTGAGCTTGAAGTGACGTTATTCCACCTGATGCTTAGGATTGACATTATTGACATCTCACTCCACGCTCACTTCACGTAAGTTTTCACGGTGAGATGGTTACAGAATAGCACTGCAGTTCTAGTCCTCGAGTGATTGGTAGTCTAACATACTCACGTATCCCTTTGTTCAGGTTTTAGCCATGCAAGCACAGAACAAAGCCTTCGTTAATGAACGCTGCGTTCAAATTAACCTGTTGCCCTCAATCCTTTAGTGGATTGTATGAAATTTTAGGCCGAGAAACTATAAAACGTTACCGACGCACGTTCCAACTTTGGATATACTTAAATTGGTTCAAAAATATTTTTACACGTCAAAAATAACTTGTTTTAAAATAAAATATAAGTAAAGGCTTATCTTCTCAGTGTTCGAACTGAGTGCACGCTTGACTCGAGCATCCGGCGGCGGGGCGGCGCATGCGGCGTACATGTTCAATCCCTCGCGATAGTCCTGAGTGGCGGCGAGCGGCGCGGCGCGGGGAGCGTGCTTGTTTGCGGTGAGCGGGGCGTCGAGCGTGGCGTCGCGTGCAGTTCAAACCAGTTTGTGTTTGTGTAGAAAACTATCCATACAACCTTCTTTGTTTAATTATCGAGTTATAAAAATATTTTATCTACGCCCATGCTATAAATCCTCCATAAAAGTTTCTGAAACAGTTAGCTTATTGCCAACATTAAAACACCCAGTGTCATAGTAACCATAATAGCATCCAAACGGGAGTTATAATGTTGTACTGAATGTCATAATGAAACTCCTTTGCTTTTACGAGGATGATGATCCCTTCCTTACTCATCTGTTTGATGAGTAAGGAAGGGATCATCATCCTCCCTTCCATTCTCACTACTCAATTCGTGGTATCTTTATGAATTTCAAAAAAAGAACATTGTCACGCACGCGCGTTTTACTATACTATACCATAGCGTCGTATCCCACCATTTTTGTTCGATATTGATATTGCAAAAACTATTTCAGAACCTTTTATAGAGGATTCATGTCATGGGTTTAGATAAAGTCTTGTATGCAACTGTAATAATTAGGTATTAAAACACTCATGTGATACTATTATCACACTCGTGTTTTAATACCCCTTATTATACAACAGTTGCATAAATAACTATTAACCACACATTTTCTTCTAAATACATGTATCAATAATATTGTACGACCCCGACGCCATGACGAAAAATGTGACCGGCTCGCATTAACGCTAAGCGTGCACTAAAGCCGAACGCTCTTTTGCCGCTTCCACGCAACGCTGAACGCCTCGCCGCACGCCATTTCACTGAGGCCGTACACTAAGAAAGACGTCCACGCGTCAAGCTTTTAAGAAAATAATAAAGTTCTATGTTTACGTAAGTTTTATTTCGTACTTTTCAGTTCAATAAAAGCTTGTTTAAAAAAAGATTTTTATTTATATTTTATTTTGTACATTTTAGCATTAGAATTTGATAAAATATCTTTTCTATCACCTCCACTTGTAAGGTACTTGGCAAGACAAATCCAACGAACAGGGCTATCTTGTAAAATTGAGATGCTCCTGTGGCCACCTTCCAGCACTATCATCAGACCCTGGACTAATCCTTGGGCTATAGTTTAAGTCAAGACAAAACGAACGAGCCCAAACACATCAGGGCTATCTTATTCAGTTGAGGAGTTCCTGTGGCCAACTTCTGGCTCAACCATCGGTCTAGACTTCAACGAGGTATATAAGACTTGTAAGACAAATCGAAATAACCAGTCATCATCAGGTCCTGGTCCTTACCTACTTTTCATGAAATAATTTTCCAAGTAGCCAGAAAACAATGGGGCTATCTTGTTAAGTTGATAAATCCCTATAGCCACCACCTGGCTCCATCATCAGATCCTAGACTACACCGTGGGCTAACGTAGGTACATACTTGTCAAAAAAAATCTAAATGACCGAAACACAACGGGGCTATCTTGTCTAGTTGAGAAGTTCCTATGGCCACCTTCCAACTCCAGCATCAGACCCTGGATAGCAACTAGTGTAAAAGCACTTGTCAATACATATCCAATGAGTTCAAACACGATTTTGTGCTTCCCGCATCCAGCGGATTCCTGCGGCTTTCATAAGGTCATCGGTCCACCTTGTGGGAGGCCTTCCAACGCTACGTCTTCCGGTACGCGGTCGCCAGTCCAGAACCTTTCAACCCCAATGGCCATCTGTTCTGCGCGCAATGTGCCCTACCCATTGCCACTTAAGTTTGGCAATTCTTCGAGCTATGTCGGTTACCTTGGTTCTCCTGCGGATCTCTTCATTTCTGATTCGATCACGTAGGGAAACTCCAAGCATAGCCCTCTCCATTGCCCTTTGAGTGACTTTTAGCCTTCTAATAAGGCCCATTGTGAGCGACCACGTTTCAGTGCCATATGTCATCATTTGTTCATTATAAAATATATATTATATAGTGGGGTATGTCTCATTTTTGCCGCATAAGTGTTGACTCAATTATGATGAAAAATTTCCTGATCTCCGAAGCTTTCAAAGTGAAAAATCTGAAATAAATCTACTAAGAAGATCGAGGTTTATATAAATATTACAGGTCATATAAAACGATGTGTCTACTAGTACATCAAACCCTTTACAAAAATATTTAGCTACGTGGTCGCAACCAGCAAACAATGGAGAAATATAGTGCGCATGCAGTACCGTACACGTGACAGAAGTGAAACTTCTTAAAACATAAAGAATAAGAGAGATTTATTGTTAGAGACAGTGAGAGTTATATCTGTCTTCTCTCTTATGTAACAAAATGTGCCTTAACGTGACGCGTCACTCTCGATTCTTGTCCAATGGGGGCTATCGTTTTTGTGCTCACCAGTTGGCGCCACTGTCGAGTAAGGTGCTGTCAGTATTTTTATTTTATATGTTTAGGATATGTTTAAGTTCCCATTACTTCATAAAATGTTTGTTTTATTACATTTTAAAATATCAAATGAATATTTACATTATAATGTTCCTAAAATTGGCAAGCATTGAGTAGAAAAATATTATTCTTCCCCTAAGTGCTACGAAATTAGACCATAATTAATCAGGAATGGCACGATCTTTACAATTACAAATAATAAGTAACAATTTGCGATAGAAAATCCCGCAAACAGTGAACGTTCAATTTAACATTTAACATTTCTAGAGACCTCACTCTAGACTAACGCCTCTCGCGGCGAATTCAAGCACGATAGTCCTCATTCTCGTCCAATTATCAAATAGCGACGTAAGAAGTTTCACTTCAAAAACTTTGCAAAAGGAACCCTCGATGTGCGAGTCCAACTTGATCTTTGCAAGTTTTTTGTTTTTTGTAAATATCTCTTTTTATGAAATTGCGGCCCTGCAACCGCAATTTCATAAAAAGAGATATTTACTATTTTGTTTATAAGAGTTCATATTTAGATGTCTAGCTCTGCAACTCAAAGCCACAAGATACCTAACTGATTCGTAGATTGACTCGGTTAATGACGGCGTGGGAGAACTTTACTGAACAGTCCAAATAGAACCCATACTGAATAGATAATAATATCATGATTATGATGATTTTCTGCGGAGTAATACTCCGCGGAAAATCAGCGTGATACGCGGCAGGGATGTAGGTACATGTTGCCATATAATCTTATCTTACTACTGCCACATAATCTTGACTTATCGATATTAATTATTTTAATAACAACCGTCATAATTGTTCGCGAAGATGCGTCACCAACAATTTAACTTGTATAAAATCAGTAATTTTAAGTTAGCTTAAGTATATAGGAAATATAATTTCTTCGTCAGGACGAGTAATAATAGAATCATGTAGAATCGATGATGTACGCGCTGAGGCGTCATCGGAAATGAGTTTTATTGAAAATTGTTCCTATTTTTGTAGGTGCCTATATATTTTGCACACTTTTTTCCACACAATATGCCCCACCTATAAATGGGAAAAATGGAGGTATATTGTGATGATGATAAATAGGAAAATTTTCATGTCGCAATAATGCGAAATAAAGCAATCAAAATGATGTGCAATCACTATACTAACTCAAAACTCCATGGACACTCTTTTAAATTATATTTTTTCATCTTTAATGTTGAATATGATGATGATGATGATGATGGGGCTCCCTTCTCCGCACTTAGACTCTCATTTGGTCCGTTGTGCGTGGGGATTCTGGCTAACAAAGCCAGCCTAGCTCCGCCGTAATGTTGAATATATAACTATGACTATGATATGTGAGAAATCTGTATAAAACGTACATGTTCAAAGCGTCCAGAGTAGGCACAGCAAATTAAAACAAAACAAAAAATAAACAATACAAAAATAAAACAATTATAAATAAGCCATGGCAGCTAAGATGTGACCAGTCCCAACTGACGGCGCCTATTCACGAACATGACGCATGGATCAGTACCATTCAGCTCAACCGATTTGAAGGGAACTAAATGATCCAACACACGCACCACCATCAGCGAGACATCTGAGTGAGCATGACATACTAAGAGCCGCCAGGGCACATTCTAGTCAATAAGACATATTACCCGGTGAATGATAGCTCTATACTACATAGTATACACACCTGTGCTATGTAATTATATCATACAAAACATGAAACTGCCGAAATCTACGGGTGTAGACCCCAAAGAGTTCTGCCTACCTTTTCGAGCAGCACAGCCGTGATAATAAAGAGTCATTCTTCCTTCAACCAAGAAGGGATGGTGAGAACACCATCCAAAACTACGCATAGTACAAACCGTACATACATTGTTGAATAATAAAATTTCTGACCTCAATTTACAATTTAAAATTTTCCTACCAATTTTCTTTCAAGTAATAAATTCTATAATCTCACGTATCTTATCTTACCAGTATGTATGTAATATCTCAGGTGCTTAATTAATATAAATAAATGTAACAATAAGTGTAGATGTTTGTTACCTACTCAATCAAAAATAAACGGCTGATTTGAATATATGGCACACTTTTTTACAAAGAAGAAGTACTTAGGTACCTACTGTACTTCTTCGTAAAAAATGAAGTAGGTAGTTACTTACTAAATTCCCTTGAGACGAGATTACGCGAAATAATCCACGGTCAATAGTTAGTGTTCCAAAAATAAAATGTAAGCTACTTCTTTCTCGTGCTTTAAAAAGTACCTACGATGCTCGAAATTCGCTTCTTTTCTATGTATATGACTAGGCAGAAAACTAGGTACTACACGCCGTAAGCCAGACTTCACAAAATCTACAGATATCTTTAAAAAAAAAATACGTTTTTTTAAATTATATACTCGTAACAGCAATTTCGAAGCTGTTCGAACTAAAATTTAACGTAGTAGACGCAAATCCTATTACGCGTGCACCCCTACTCGTAGTAAGTTTATCTCCCGGCTGGTCGCAAGTCCCGCCGGTGATTAGATAAACTGACCTGTCGGGTTAGCTGCTTCACTAACTTTCCAATACCTCACCAACATTTTCTATAACAAGTTTAAGCATAATATTAGTTATGGCGTGATAAAATAGGTAATTACCTACGAACAAGCAGAAATAGCCCAGCGCCATGCCGAGTCTGAACGTAAAAGGTTCTTAGCATTTTATTTTTGTGACATCTATTGCTTTCTTATCTATTATCTATCTTATCTTCCATTTATATAAATAGTAGCGGAAAAATCAATTTGTTTTTTTTATTGGTCGATGCAATGGATTTTGTTATGTGGAAAATAAAAGTAATTATCACAAGTCCATTAAACGTTCAGCAGCAAAAGTCTCATTATCACTTCAGTTTTTATAATTTTAATTATTGAGCAAATGTTTTTTTTTTTATGTTATAAAAAAGAGTATTACCTAACTCTTAGCTACTTATCAGGTATATGAAATGCAGAATAGCAATGAATCGAATCGCTTTGTATCAATTTAGATGAAATGTAAAAGTTAGTGTTAATCGACATTTAAAAGAAAGAAAATACATTTATTTAGCACAGACTAAAAGGCACACATGACACAATATAATTTACAGCAGATAAAATAAATAAATAAAAAATCATAAAGTGCGACATATGAAATTAGCAGGCAAGTGTGCCTCGCGGCTGCGTCAAAAAGGCCCAGTTCAGCATAAATGCCTGACAACTAGTGCCTGACGCTGGTTTTCAACTGGACCTTCACCTGTGGTTGACTGTACAATAACGCTACACACACGGACGAATCAACACTTTTCATAGCAAGTGTGTGTCCAGGAGCTACAGTGCAACACTATAAAAAGTGTTGAAAAGTGACCATCGCTTACCACTCAAAGAGGCGGTCGCGGGAATCCACAGTACCAGCAGCTACAGTGCAACACTATGAAAAGTGATAAAAATTGGCGGTCGCTTACCACTCAAAGAGGCGGTCGCAGCCTTAGGGTACAGCTGCGCTAGGGTGCAGCCAGCGCTGGGCACGCCATGATTGTGGCGATAAGTCCCATCTTTGAGGAGTGGCTAGAGAGGCGCCACGGCGTCCTCACCTTCCGCCTGACATAGGTGCTCACCGGATACGGGAGTTTCGGGAGGTTCCTGTTTCGGATAAGGCGGGAGGAAACTCCCGGGTGTTACCACTCTGTGGATCGCCCTGAAGACACGGTAGAGCATACGGTGGAGGTCTGCCCGGCTTGGGCAGAGCACCAACGTGTCCTCACGGAGGCGATCTCTCGCGTCCGGCCCTGGTCATGGTCCGGAGCGAGAGTGCATGGGAGGCAGTCACCTCCTTTTGCGAAGCAGTAATTCTCGCGATGGAGGAGGGGGAATGCATGAGGGAGTGGCAGTCTGTGTGCCCTCACGCCCCTAGTCGCCGCAAGAGACGCCCTGGGCGGCGGGAATTGATTCCCGGCCACCGTAAGCGCGGGCTTGCGGACGGCGAGCTATGGGCAGCTCACCGTCCGGTAAGGACCAGACCCGGGTCGACGGCGCGTTGTGTTCCACGCGCGCCTCAAAGAGATGTCAGCACAGACTGACGGGGTCCGCTAGGACCGGTGCCTGCCAGAGTTGCGGGTTTGTCCGAAGGGATACCGTGGCCCTGGCACACATGCAACTGAAGGAACACGGGTGGGTTTAAGTCAGTAAAAGTATGTTATCAAATAACTTCTCGCGGAGCGGGAGGGTGTGTCAGCACACCCTCCCGCTCCGCCCAGAGCGGGAGAAGTTATTTGATAATATACCAACAAAAAAAACAAGACTCAATTTTATGATGCAGAAACACATATCCTAACAAAACAAACCATTCCAAACTACAGCTCATCCATTTTCCCATTAGCAGTGCAATAGATTTCGTGAAAACCCATTCAATCCATAATTATCGGATATTCCATTCAGTTTAATACTGATACTCTGGATGTATCAGCTTCAAAGATATTAATTATGATTGGGAAACTAATCTCGCTCTGATATGTTAGGATTTTCACCGTTGCATTGTGGCTGTCAGCCCTTTGAAACGTTGCTTTACTGAAACCAAAGCACGTCAATACTGAATGTGGTGTAGTCTTCCTAGGTAATTAATTTACCAGTAGGTAGTACCAGTTGTCTAAAAGAGTGTGTTCACTAGACTTGACACTTGGCTAACTTTTTGACTTCGAGGTCTGTTTCAATTCGCCGAAACAAAGTTAAATTCATTAAATTCAAAACTCATTTATTTAAATCATCACTTTTATAAGACAGTCCCCCAAAAGGCCCATCCTTCACCACTTCCTAGTATGCAGCTGGGAAGATGAAGGGGCTCAACAAACTCCAAAGCAACACAGCTGGTCTGGTAAGTTAGAAGGATTTGATTCTATACAATCGTCGCCTAAGTAATAATATAGTACCTATATTATTACTTAGGCGACGATGACTCACACATGCAGAAGTTTTAGTCAAGAAACAGACATGTTCATGTTCGGCACGGTTGGCGCAGTGGTTAAGCGATTGACTGCTGCGCTGCGTGTCGCGGGCGTTCGATTCCCGCACGGAACAAATATTTGTATGATCTCTAAGTAGTTGTTCCGGGTCTGGCTGTTTGTGTATGTGAGTTTAAATTTTTTGTTAACGCACCCACGATAGATACTGGAGAAATTCCTAGAGTGGGACAAAGTTTAAAAAAGCGATTTATTTTTTACCCTAACTAGTAACGAATGACTTGAACATTCTATAGGATTGTTTTAAATTGTATTTAGGTAGGACAATAAACAACTAGCTGCCATCGACAATTCTTATCCTCAGGCGCTTGTTTTAGTAGATACTTAACTTTTTTTTTTTATTAGTTATGAATGCCATCCTACTTAGTCTTAATTTAAATAGGATGGCATTAATGAATATTTTCGAAAAAAAAAACAACCTACTTTTTAACCGATATATATGTACAATGTTATTTTATTACTACTGATTTTGATGTAATAAAATATAAAAAAGGAACAAAAGGAACAATCGGTATTATTCGTTTTATCCGGATAGTAAAACTAATGATATCCGGATAATATATATATATATACCCTAGGATATCCGGATAATATATACATATATATCCGGATATCCGTGCGAATAGCGTGGCCTATATAATATTTGACACTAGAGCTGCCTTGCAATGCCCGGTGGAGTAGTACCACTCTGTATCCGAATAATAATCCGGGGCATTGATTTGATTTTGACTCTAACGATTTTTTTTTTTTTCGTTTTAAAGACCACTGTAACTTTCCACTGATTGATTGAAATATTTTGTCCGTATAAGGAGCACACGCACTCGGCTCCGTGCCGACTTATGTTACAGGCAGGGTCGCCATGTAAGGTTGTGTGTTGTGGAGAGTAATGAAACGAGTCAGCTTCGAGAATACACTGACTACTCGTATAATGAATAATAGAATCACATAAGCTCGTCAAAATGAAAATAGTGTCACAATCAATCTGCCTGCCTTTTCCCAACTATGTTGGAGTCCGCTTCCAGGCTCACCAGCAGCAGCTGAATACCAACATTTTACATGGAGCGACTGCCTATATAACCTCCACAACCCAGGTACTAGGTAACACGATATCGCTTGGTAAAACTGGTTGTCAGACTTTTGGGCTGCTAATCCGTAACGACTGTCAAAGATCTATGAATGACAGCTGTGACCAACGGCTTAACGTACTTTCAGAGGCACGGAGGAGTCTCGATATGTAATGGATGGTCACCCATCCACGAACTAACCGCGGCAAGCGGAGCTTAGGCTTCGCGGTCGGTCGGATCTTCGGATCGAAAAGAATAATTTAAGATGGACAAGCAGAAGCTAAACTATGTAAAAGAACTTTACGTCACACCTGGCCATAATGTGAGTTTTACCGCACGCTATGTGTACGGTAAAACTCGCATTGTGGCCAGCTGAAGACGTAAAATTGTGTACACACCACGGGCAGTAATAAATAGATCCCGCTATCGCATATTTACAACCCTCGCCTGCGGTTCGGGTCACAAATACCTGCGATTTCGGGCTTTCTTTCTTTTACAGCCCTTGGTAAGTAATGTACTATTATGTAACGTATAATACCCACAAAATAGAAATACACATAGATTTATTAGAAAAGAAAGTAAAATTCTATCATGCAAACCCGTGTCTTCAAAATACTAGGTACTGCGTTTCCTTAGACAGAAACAACTTTGCCTAAACAGTTTTGTCAAATCAATAGCTATTGAAGTTTTCTTTGAAAACTTCAGAAATCGGGTATTAGTCTGTCAATTAAGAGTTTCAATATTGTCATAATAATATTAATTCAATTATATATTTATTAAATTCTAATGTTTGAAAATTTTGCATGCCGTAGGTAATAACTATTTCTATTTCTGATATTGAGATGCTCGCTCTGAATTTGAACCAATAGATTCATTCAAATTCCTACCGTAAGTAAAAACTTGTCGCATTTCATGTTTCATAATGGCTCCTACAAACAGGCGCGACACGCGACGCGCCTGTTTGTAGGTGCCTTAAAGAATTCATCATATTCATCATGAGATTAAAATGTGTATTTTATAATTAATACTATCAATAATCTCTATGATAACGAACGTAGATAAATACTGGGCTACTAGGAGTTAATCTGGTGTAAGAATTTTATTGGCCTAGATACCGTAATCAATCATCTGAGCCAGGGCTAGATAAAAGTACGATGCCCGGTACAGGTAGGTACCTTTAGAATTTCATTAGTCTTATTGCAATGGAGAACTGATAAACTTTTATCATGAGGTAGGTAAGTCTTGTTACATCTATTGTACCAAATGATCTTCGTTTTTTTTTCTTGAACTTGTTGAATAGAGATCGGATATTCGGATGCAAATTTACCTAAAATTAATTGTTTGGCTATGAAATTATGGAAGCGGTTCTTAGGCCCTGCGCAGACGGCACACTTTTTGTGCGATCGAGTCTGCGGCGCACAAAAAGTCTGCATGGCGCGCAAAAAGTCGGTCGCGGATATTTCACAGACTCAACGCACACGACGCACATCTTCGATCATTTTGTCGGCAGAGCTGTAGGGACGTAGACGCTATGGAAATCGTGCAGAGATCGCGAAGTAATATTTTGTACATGAAGTACAGAAAAAGAAGAAGAAATAGAGAATTTTGGGTACATCCTATACTTTCGGAAAGATTACTGAAGGGACAGTTCCATACTAAACATTCAATTCTGAAACAACATCCGGCAAATTTTTTCAAATTTTATAAAATGTCTGTTACTACATTTGATGAGTTGCTATTTATTTTGAGACCTGCTTTGACTCATTCAGAAACAACAATGAAGAGGTGCATTGGTCCAGAAGAAAGGCTTAGAAGTATCATAAATTGCTGGTCTGTTTTGTATTTCTTGAATTAACATAGTTACATCGACCTCTGGCGCCATGATAATAGATCGCGTGCGTTACGTCCACCCCTAGCAAATGCAGATTGCCGACTAAAGTGTGCGCCGTCTGCGTTAGCGCGCGTTGAAGCAAACGTTCAATTTTTTTCACACACTTTTTGTGCGGAGCGGCGCGGTGCGGTCTGCCCGAATTACACGGATTTTTTGTGCGCCGGACTTTTTGCGCGTCGTGTGCGTTACTGCATATAATTGCATAGGTTCTATTTTCACAGACTAAAAAGTGCGTCACGGATAGTCTGTCGTCTGCGCAGGGCCTTAAGATTGCGCTGAGCGTACAGTGGCGCCCTCATCGTTTGTCGGTGATTTCTTTTATTTTAGAATTAAAATGCAGAAATTAACCACGTTAAGTTGTGCTCCACAATACTATACATTATTATTACTACAAACAGTAGTTTTAAATTGTTATTTCTTATTGTAATCATTAAAACGGAGCTTAGTGGCCACTATTTTCCGTTTTAATGAATACAATAAAACATAACAATTTAAAACTACTGTTTGTAATATTAATAACGTATAGTCTTGTGAAGCACAACTTAAAGTGCTCATTTTCTGCATTTTCATTCTAAAATAAATAAAATCACCGAACAAACGATGAGGGCGCCACTGTGCGCTCGGCGCAATCTTATTTTTTTTTTTTGTTAATATAGAACCCGGGATTTTAGGAAATCCGGGAATGCACAACTAATCGGATACATGGTATGGAAGCGAATTCTTAGTGATATTATTTAACATTGCACCATAAGCTAGCATTCGATTCTATAGTCAAAAAGTAGTAAATTTATCAATTTCGGTTCGCGAGATTTTTACGATCGATTCATAAATGCTTTCCATAATAGCCAGCAACTGTAAATAGACTTACATTCGATTCTATAATCAGAACTCTAAATTCGTCGATACAAAAGTTCATTCCATAACAGCCAACACCTAAACTTTAGGTAAATACTCGTATGTATACGATTATCCGATCTGTAATGATGACATTAGGTACAGTAGAGGCTGTCACATACCATGGTTTAGTATGAAACCTTCGCGGGTTTATTTATCAACTAGCTTCACCCGCGTGAAACTTCGTCCGCGTGAAATTTCTTGTTCCCCCGACCCATAGCCCGCCCGCGATATTATTTTGTTTTCACTTAGCGTTTTTAGGGTTCCGTACCCAAAGAGTAAAACGGTACCCTATTACTAAGACTCCGCTGTCCATCTGTCTGTCTGTCCGTCTGTCACCAGGGTGTATCTCATGAACCGTGATAGTTACACAGTTGAAATTTTCACAGATGATGTATTTCTGTTGCCGCTAAAACAACAAATACAAAAAAACAGAATAAATTAAATATTTAAGGGGGCTAAAAAATCATGTCTGTATGGTATGAGACAACAGACATGATTTTTTTGCCGTTTTTATAAATAAGGGTACGGAACCCTTCGTGCGAGAGTCCTACTCACAGCTAGCCGGTTTTTTAATGACTTTTTTCTTTTTAATCGGCTCCTAAGAGTCACAGCGTGATGTTAAAACGCCTACAACCTTCCTCAAGAACTGGGCTATCAAATGCTAATGTTTAAATCCGACTGGTAGTTCCAGAGATTACCCCTTCAATCAACTCAGCCTATCACAGTCCACTGCTGAATATAGGACTATCCCATGCTGCGCCATAACACCCTGTCCTCCGCCTTCCGTATCCAGTCTATCCCAGCCACCTTTTTGAGGTTGTCGGTCCATATAGCTGGGGGGCGTCCCACACTACCGCTTATATAGATACATACAAACCTACAAACAAATACAAAGATAGATAAATGGTATGAATATGTGACAAGCATGAATAGAAGAAAAGATCAGATACTGATTATCTGATCTTTTCTCTTTCCGATTGTTTCTCACCGAGCTGACAAGCGCATGTCATAAGATAAAATTTAAAAAAATATAAGTACTTATAAAATACGCCACCTGCCGACCAGCAAAGGTGTTAGCCTTGTCCGTTAGGCCCCTAGCCCACGGCGACTTTTTGTAGCAATGCTGTCGCGCGCAACAGCATCGCTACTAACGCTTGTTAGTCGCATTTGCAACGCGCTACAGAAGCGATGCCAACGCGCTACTAACGCGCTACAGCATCGCGATGTATCGATACAAACGCGCGACCGTGTCGGACCACATCGGGGAGAGAACGGAGGGAAGGTGGCGCGTGAGTTGAGAACCGAGCATCAGTGCAACTGTGGCATTTTTGTGCAGTTACTGAATCGCGTTTGCATCGCGACAGAAGCGCGACAGCATCGCGTTTGCATCGCGACTGAACATGGGCCCATGGGCGAGGGCACACAGCTAGCGACCGCTTCGCGACTGTATCGATACGGACGCGCGACAGCATCGCTACAAAAAGTCGCCGTGGGCGAGGGGCCTTAGAAACCTGCTGATGCAGTGTGCTGGCTGTATCTGTCGTATGTCATGAGCTTACCAGTAAAGGCTGGCGAAGATGGTACGGGCCGAACCTCATTTCAAGAATTTTTCCTACATTACTATCGTACATTTTGAATCATCGGCATCGTTCATTTAGGCGATGCGGCTGTAGATGAATATAGCGTGTAAGTACTGTTGGGGTTGAGGTATTATTTACCATGAAGAAAAAGCGTAGGTATTAGCTTGCAATCTGTACTTACCTAATTATTTAGAATAAATCACTTTACTATAAAATACACCGCCTGTAGCCATCGAAGCGCAATATTAATAGGATTAAGAGCGCTGTCACCGGTCCACTAGCGCCACTTCTTTAAAAACATATTATCTCGTGGCCGAGAAGGAATTATGAAAAACGGCTCAATCAACTATGTATATCGGTAAGTGTGTCTAGAATTATCTAATACCCTTTTTAAAGTTTCATATTGAGACACGAAGCAACAAAATACGATATAGAAGAATGTGGCCGTTTTTATTTAGATCGAAAATAACTCTTTATTTAGCCGTTATTTGTCTAATACAAATAACGGCTAAATAACGACAGTTATTGTGTAATATTGTTGAAATTACTGCACTTTAGAGGATTTTTTTTAATGAAAGTGGTAAATAGATTACAGGTGCTTTGTATTTATCGTGAAATAACGGAGTTTATTAAACGTTTACATCGAAATAACGAAAGGGTGAGAACAGTTATTTGTCTAATAAATGGAGTATAGGTAACTAATTTTATTTGAGGTAGTGCGCCTACCTCAAGTAAAATTAGTTATGTCTTCGTCTATTTCTACCAGTATTTTTTTCTTTCTTTTTTTTTCTTTTTAAATAAACGTTGCCCCACACTAGTTGTGGGTGCGCTTACAAACATTTAAACTCACATACACGAACAGCCCAGCTCATATATTAATATCAATCTTCATTTCTTAGCACTAAGAAAAAGGTAGGTACCTACCTAATTAAGTGTTATAACTATATTGGTGTACTGAAGTCATATCCTACAGTTTACAATTCCACAAAGTTTTTCAATTCCATCAAATTCGAAACATAGGTACCTACCTTATAATATATGGCAGCTGCCGACGTCTAATAATAAATCAAAAGGCTCTATGTACAGATCTCTGGTGCTACGAAGCACTTATGGGGCTACGCGGCTATGAGTCTACGAGCTACCTACAAAAGACTATGCTGAGATCAGAGACTGTTCAGCATGCTAAAATGGATAGCTGTTTCATTTAGCATCTACTTGATTTGGTTTGAAGTAGGTACCTACCAAATACTTTAAACCTACCTATACTCCATTTATTACAATATTAGACAAATAACTGTTCTCACCCTTTCGTTATATCGATGTAAACATTTAATAAACTCCGTTATTTCACGATACGTACAAAGCACTGTAATCTATTTACCATTTACATTTAAAAAATAACTCCAAAGTGCAGTAATTTCAACAATATTACACAATAACTGTCGTTATTTAGCCGTTATTTGTCTAATGCTATAGTAAATGGAGTATAGGTAGGTACTTATTATAAATGTTTAATTAAATAAATACAGAGCAAACGAGAAAGCGATAAGCCACTTGAATAAATAAATTATTTTAATACCTCACAATGCTGTTTCACTGAAAACCGTCCATCGTTCATAAAATATTGGAAATATGAAGAGGTATTTATTAACAGCCAGTTTGCAAAATAACAGCTATGTTAAAATCATGCTGAACTTATTGCCACCCACCGGGCGGGGGTCGCCCTGCATCCCTGCACAGCGTAGGAGGCCGCCTCACACCCTTGTTTCGGCCCCTGCATGAGCTACAGGCGAAATGAAAGACTTTACGGACAAAGCAACAGACAAAATAACTCTCCAGCAACTTAGGTACCTATAAGTATGACATATAGGTATTCTTTACTAAAATATGCTTTAAATAAAATATTTTGACTAGGACGGTCCGCTGGCATATAATTTGCAATTTTATCTCAGAGCGTACAGACTTTAAAGTGTACTGACACAGTAGCGACATCTGTTATTTGCGACTGCAACTAATTTTAGGATTATACGTTTTCCATCAATAAAATAAATAGTATTACCTACTTACTCCATGACCTTCACATAATAAAAGCTGATCTACTTGGAAAGCTTGTGTTAGAGGCGTCTGCGATCGATTTGCGAAGGTAAGCTGCACTTGCCGCGGTCAGTCCCTGGACGTTTGATAAAACCATCTCCGTAGCGTCTCTAAATTCCTAAGAGGCCACTGACAATGAAACAACTATCTAGATTTATTCTTCTTCTATCTTATTTCTGAATTTGACAGGTCTTTCAGTATCTGCGCCCTACCCAAATGTCCTATTTGGTATTTTTCGTCGAGTCGTTGAGCTTCTTAAGCTTCGAGTTGAGTGAGCTACTCGATTACTAACAATTACATGCTTGCACTGCCTGGACACGGACAGGTCTACTCAAATCTGAATGGTTCTTTCGTCAAAATACCATTTCAGACACTAATCTACATGGTCCTCACATGATCTGACCAAGATTTTTGTTTCTCCATTTCTTTTCAGGGGTAGGTAGTCGTAAATAGGAAATGTCGACTCCATCTAGCTTTTTAGGCTTCCGTACCTCAAATGGAAAAAAACTGAACCCTTATAGGATCTCTCGTGTATCTGTCTGTCCGTCTGTCACAGCCGATTTGCTCAGAATCTATAAAAAGGCTTGGATTTCTGATAATATTGTATTTATAATTTTACAATATATACTTTTAAAATTATTTAAGAAAATAGACGAAAATGGACCATTCCCCTTTATCTCCGTAATTATTGAGCGTAAAATATTGAAAAAGATACAAAAAAATTGTTCTTTACTTGTAGATTTCAGGAAAACCTATAAGAAGTCTATGGTCTTAAAATAACATGGTGAAAATTACTCAATATTGTGCGTACAAACTTAAAACTTGCTGTTAAGAATGTATGTGTTATATGATCATGTATTTCAAATACAATGTTAAGTTAGTACTTGGGTAAAGTGACCATTTATTTTTATACTCAATACCTACGGGACATCGGGTTATTCTACCTCAATTAGTAGGGAGGATGCATAAACTCAATTTTCAGAATGCCAAGGTTCTCTATTATTACAAAAAGCAAGATAAATTTTCAGTCATTTTTATAGTTGCAAGCAGAACACATTTGTTTGATACAGCTGGTGATCATTTTAAGTAAGAATAAAATCTTGGCACGTTTTTTTATATATTTTTTATTTTATATACTGCCCGTCACTGATCGCGCGGTTTCTGAAAACGGGACAATTTTGCGTCCCCAGGTTTTTTTCGGGGACATCGAAATGAAGAAGCGAAAAAGGGACGTTCCCGTTCGAAACGGGACGTATGGTCACTTTATACTTGGTATAAAATCTAACTACGGAACCCTTCATTGTGCGTGGTCCGACATGCACTTGGCCGGGTTTTTTTTTTATATCACTTGTAAAAGTGATTCTGATATCCTATTTTCAAAACAAACATTTAATTTAATTTCAGTGAATTCTCAAGAGCAGTTTAATAATACATTCTGAAATATTATGGAGGCAAGGTAAGCAAGACGAAATAAAAAACGCTATTTGTAGTGATTTAATATATTTAAGGTAGTTCTATTACATTTGGTAATTGACTGAAATTGATAGATCCAATAAATGCAACAGATTTTGCTATCACCAAAGAGCATGACATCGTTAATCAAAATAATGGATTAAATCTAAATACAAACAATCAGTCATAATTTTTAGTTACGATTCCCTCTAATACGAGATCATATTTTTTTTGTAAGGAGATAATAATAAAAAAAAATACTTGCGATTTTTTGTCAAAGAATATTACAAAAATATTGTTTTTTTAATTTATTACAATATAATTGTAGTTTATGGTGCACATTCCAACAAATAATAAACTATTACCAAAATTACCTTAGTAACGAGTTTCGACCAAGAAGCGCGTGACCTCCATAGCACCAACTGGGACAATAGTGACCCAGTATCGACTGTTCAATGTTAACTCCGGGACAAAAACAAGATTTTCCCTTACACTAGTAACAACAAATCTAGAAGAAGCCAGAAATGCCTTGAGGAAATCCATCGATGACACCAACATATCCATAAGTGAAAATCCCTAACACCTTGGGATCTTGTACAAATTAAGACAGTATCTAGGCAAGAATTACAAATCAACATCAAATGGATGTAGTTAAACCAAAAGGATCCGATCCACAACATGGCCAGAAATGAGTTAAATGTACATACCAATGTGATGCTAAATATCGATACTATCGGCCAGTAATAAAAATCCAAGATAAAATCAACAGACTCAGAACCAACCCATAAGCACTGAAATAGAAAATATGTTATATTATTATATCTCTAAAGTGACTTTGTATGGATTGGATCCTTTTCGTTTAACTACGTCCAAATACAACAGAGAGAGATCCCATGGATAAATACGTACTTGGCATTTAAAGGATGATCAGAGCCTGAGTCACCGAATACAAGAATACATTGGTAAGTAAAATATCTGAACAAATGAAGGCTTTAGCCTCCACCACCTGTGATGTCGTAGAACTGTACCTCGGCTGGCCAATCGACCGCGAATACAATGGCCTAGGCGCCAGTGGCGGACGTGTTTTTTAACACTTTCAGTCTCAAGGTAATTGGCTAACCTATCACTATACGTCCAATAATAATATTGCATTGTGATGTTTTATAAGGTCATTTACTAATTCTATGATAACGAATCACCCTCAAATACCTAACCGTTACCTACATTTCATTTTTGTTCGTACCTGCGAACGTAATGTGTATTTTCTTCGTCAGTCCATTATGGTTTTATCACACTCATGTATCCGCCTGTACGCTCTACTATTGCATTACATGTCATGCACGGACGTATAGGGCTACGTCTTCAGTGCATTACATGTAATGCATGGAAAGTAAAAGTGTTAACAGGTTCCCCGAACACCTCTATGCGAACATGTGGATGGGCACAGCTGGATCAAGATATAGACTGCCGCTCTAATGTCATACGGATACCTTATGAAATTATTGGGAATGCAGAATCTCTCCGATCTTATGGATTGGGTCTTCATTAATCAGGTTGGTGATACAGAAGAGAAGTAATTTTTATAAATAGTCCCGATATATCACAACCATCAACCATCATTCATACTTTCCTTATCGGATTGACCTTGGACTGGTCTTGAAGTCCCCCTAATCGGCTGTCGCAAACCCTCATTTCTTTGTGATGTTGAATTTCGTAGGATGCTTAATTATTATGTCTCAAAGATCGATGAACGCCCGACACATCTTTGATGGGCAGGCTATGAAACTTGCTCAATGCAGCATGTATTCTCTCACGTCTTCGAGCTTACCAAGGTGTACACATCTAATGGGAAGTTTGAAAGTGGAGAAGAGTCTGACGATGACGAGGACAATGGCGGCTCAGTCATGGATAAAACAATGAGATCCCGAGATCCATATGAGAGCCTCAGATAATCAAATGCCAAACAAAATAAGGAAGTTCATAAAAATGTTGACGAAAACATTCGGGATCCCCGGGAGGATACAATGGATGCGTATCTGCTCCTGGTATCAGGCCCACTCTAGATCCAATAACTGACCATGACAAAAATAAAAGAAACTACAAGTCTACAATAAAAATATGAACTCGTGAAATATCAGTACTATCGACTGAGATCACTTCGTATGAAGTTTACAATGGTCTAAGCACACTATCCTAAAGAATATTTCACCAATTCTTATAAGATAGATTCAGGTTCATAGTTTCAGTGTCGTTTAAAACAAGGGACAGAAGTAGGCGGAGTTTAGCGCTAAAAGGTGTGCAACTGTGCATGGAAAGTGTTCAATGCAGACGCAAACTAAACGTACGGGCATAATGAAATGGCATCTATAACCACAGAGCCCGGAAACGCCTCGGCGGTCGCTGCTAGATATTAGTTTACTCCACAACGTGTGAAGTTGTGCGAATAGAAAGCCCTCTATGCAAAATGCACGGCACGAATATTATTTGTAAAGTCGAATAATTCATTCACTGGAGTAATCTGACATTTGTGCTAGCTGTCACTTTGTCTAATGTTTATATTTATTGTAATGCTCATCTTTAGTTTAATTGATTTATAAAGATTAAAATAAATGTATAATATATGTATTGTATAGGTGTAAAAGTCTAGAATACAATACATATTTCCTAATTATTTAAAAATGTGGCAGCTAGCACCTGTCAGTTTCCTCCACTGAATTAATAATTCGACTGTAGTGCCGTCTCTAATCGCTGCTCTGTGGGTATACACGGTGTACACTGAAGAACTCATAAGGGGGTCATTGTATCATTATGAACAAGTTTTACTACGGGACCAGACCTGGAATCGGAAAAAAAAATTCATAAGAGCTTTTTTTTGTTGTAAATGTTGTTCATAATGAGTACAATGACCCCTTAAGAGGTGTTCAGTTACTGCAATTACACGTTGCATAACCCACATTGGCTCCACTGCAGTTTATAACCCGCGCGTGCGAAGCTTCACAATTTTATAGCATATAGATGTCTTCATGTAAAACACTCGCAAAATTCTCGCAATCATCGACTACGCATTATTATTGCTTGGAAACAAATTTAGACCCGCCACATGATCTTCTCCACCCTTAATACTCCCACCATTGTCCCAAAAATCTAGAAAGAAACTTTGGTTTTGCGCACTTTGGGATTTTCAATAATACACTAAAATGAGTCTATTGTAATAAAAAATAAAAAAAACTGCTACTATAAAAAAGCGACTGGTTATAAACTGCAGTAGTTCCCCAACATTTTCAATATCACTCCGTAAAAATCGTGAGCCAGACTTCTATAGAACCATTCTGAACGAAACTAAATCTATGCTCTCACATTTACACAAATATAAAAACGTTACGAGCCCTGAATCTTAGCGAATCGGTTAAAACAATTGATACTTAAATTAACTTAAAGAAATTACCTAACACATAATTTACAACAGAAAATAATGTTTGTTTGTAAATGAAGCGTAACATAAAATATACATTTTCCACCCATGTGTTTCAACAATAAACTTTGTTTAAACATTTTCATTCCTTTGGAAACACTCGACCAATGTGTTTTAAAAATATGATAAGAAAACGACAAGAATAATCTGGTATCAATAAGTGTGTTTTATTGCAACAAGTGCCTTTTGGAAATTGTTTTTGAGTTGTAGAGAATTTACATGAAAATCTAGACAATATTTTAAAAATAAGTAATGTAGTATTCACCTGATAGTGAAACGATTTTGTGCCCCATTAAATAACTTTTCCGCTTTATTCCGCCTATAATGCACACTTTATGTTTAAACAATGTCTATAGGTAGAAACAAATTGTGCCTAAAGAATTGTAAAAAATAAAAATAAACAATGTCACGCCTTCTTATCTCATCAAATATTACAATAATCAAATGTAAAAATACAACCCATTCAAAACTAAATTCCAAATATTTATTTATTAATTGTTTTAACAACATTCATACAAAATTAAATTGAATTTTGAATATTTGGTAGGACGAGACGACATAACAGAAAGTAGTTATCAAAAATGCATAATTCTGATAAAAATTATACAAGAATAATTCATTTTAAATCTTTCATTTAGAAGACGCATAATTTATACTCCTAACATGAAGCTGCATTGACTAAATAAGTCTCTATACATTTAAATTAAACATGATGTCATGTGTATGAATTTGATTTTAATAGTAGAATTTTATATGTATCACGAAGTAGTTGTCAAGTTATATTTGAATCGTTTTATTTTCACAGTGTACTGCGAGATACATATCAGAGTTCAGCTAGTTGAAGAAACATCGAGATACTGATCTATTGTGAAATTAACACATGAAGGAAGAGGACCGTCTTTAGAAGGTGCAGTGGAATCACCTACGATTCCAAGAGCTACATCGGAGATTGAACATCTTAAATACTGACATTTAACTATAGGAGCGCTGGCATGCAGACATCGGTCACTGTTCTGTGTTCTCTAATACATCACACGTACGCGAGGTGTTTCCAGGTATATTAGAATAATGTACCGTCACAATGACCCTTGAAGAAACGCGTCACCGCTATCTGTTTGCGCGAGCTCTCAACACAGACTAACAACAACAAATACAATGTATATTGTTTAAATCTTCTAATTCTTAATCTGCGTTTAAATGGCTTGGGACGACACAGAAAGCTCCGCATTTTAGCGGGAGGTAGGCTATAAGACGGTCCTATGACCAAAGCGAGTGACTGGCCTGGTAGAGTACTAATTGATCAAAAATGTATTATTGATATACTGAAACAATCATGAATCCACTTAACATTCAACACCGATATATAGATGTACATCGATCAACAACATTGAGCTTAGTATTATATGATAATAATATCGATACATTCATTGTTTACGTAAAGTTGGACTACATCGTTAATAATGATGGCTTGTACTACGGCTCGTTGTAAGGGTGTAGACATTACGTAGCTGACGAGAAACCTTTTGTGTCACAATATATCGAGCGTCCACATTCCACACAACGACTGACTCGATCATCTGCCTCTGCACCCTACAGAGAAGCGAGACACTTCTCTACGCAGCACATAGTACTCATCAGCAACACATAAATCCGATGCAAACACCTATTCTCAATCTTAAAGGAACGTACGCTATCACATCGTGAATATAATATAATACTGAAATCTGTGCACGTAAACTATCAAGAAATTAATATAGTTTATCGGGGCCGCGTCTTGTCCTTCAAATAGATTTGTGCGGCGCAACTAGATACCAGGACATAGATATGCGTCTCGAGCTGAATACAATTACAACTATTGTTACACGTACCTAACACATAGATTTACGGTACATCCAAGAACATCGAACATGAGCATTACTTCTAGAATTACTTAAATCTGTGCAATTATCTTATGACTCTAATTTTCGGATATAGTATACTGTTGCAACAACGATTTAAACGAACATCGCTGTGCAGACGCGGCCCCGCACAATACACGGTACATCGTAAAGAACATCTATTATTACCAAGCTCTGTGTGCCGGTCATCAATTGAAATACTGCAAATATAAATCACAATGATTAATTTACAATTAACAACTAACACACAATTTAACTATTATATTATAAATAATTAAAATATGCATCGATAAGTAATCATCCATCGGTTACAGTTCGTAATTTACTTCAAACATGATTCCAGGCCAACATCTCCAATATAATCAATCAATATTTTCGCAATCCCGAGCTACATAAAATCTATTACAATCATTATCATATACAAAATGTTCAGTATCTCCAGTCTAAAAAGTTGCCATAACTTAAGGACTTCAGCAAAGGAATATTTTCCTGTAGTTGTAACATTATTTTTAATGACAAAGGTAGAAAGTTTACTTCCTACATCGTCACAGTCATATTTTATATTTTCGTAACCTAAATCCTATTACATATATGTAGTTCAAAATCCTTAATACTAAAGTAAACATTTAATCGCATCCGTCGTTCAAAAGAACTGACTATCCAAATAGATTAAGATGTTGATCCAGTCGAATATATGATAACACTTAGGATAAACCGCACTTCGCGTAATCTACTCAGTCGGTGGTGCCGTGACCTGAGGCCTATACCAAAGTACCAACCGAGGCTTCTACATCGATTAAACTCGATACACAATGCCACTAGTTGACCAACGACACAATGCTTCGTTTATGTTATAGTCCATAAATGAAATAGGTTCTTACCAACTTTGGTCCAAAGGGGACGCCTATTAATAATTAGGCACAAAAAGTTGGCAAGCCTAGAAACAGTATCATATGAGGGCCGGCAAGACCTGGTGAGGCGCAGCGCGGCGCGGTTATCACTGACAAACAAATATAAACGTTGCGTGCCTAAAAATTAAGTTTAGAATAAATAACCTGAGATGCCTCTGCCTCTTTCCGCTTCGACGCGCTCTGGAGGTAATGGAAGTTTATTTATTTTCAACTTTATTTCAACTGGTTCAAGGTCGATATTTGTTTGGCAATGACGAATGAGCTGCGTTGCGTCTCGCCAAATGTGCGCCAGCCCTAAAAGCACGTGTTAAACCGTACGTTTATTCTAAAAAATACACTGTGATATAATATTGTGCAAAAGAACTATACACGAAGCATCGGTTTCGTACTTTGTTAGTAGACCAACAGCATTCAAGATATCAACCTCGACACGACTAATAAACGCTGAAACCGCCCAAAAATATAACGCACACGTGTGCGTTAATCTAGTATAACATTTAGACTTTTAAATACTACAGTAGTGCAAGCTCTGCATAGAGCTGAAACACAAGATCGTTCGTAAGCCGACAGAGTCAGCCGAGTCCTTGTTGGGTGGTGGCAACGAGATGGAGCCGCGCAACAACTTGCTCCTTCACGAGCTTAACAACGCAGACACTGAATGTGTACTAAATTCCGACACTCAATTTGAGAAACCAAATTGTAGTAAAGCTACGTTTTAAAGGTAACATACAATGTGGCTTCTAAAATGCGACTAGTGTTTGATTTAGTTGTTTAGTTTAAGTATGGAATCGATGGAAAAGTCGACCCTGCGTCGTTGCTCGAGCATGATGAAGGTTTGGACGGTGTGCAGCGCTGCCGGGTTGGCCGACGACGGCCCCGGGGCGGCAGCCTCGCCGCCGCCTCCGCCGCCACCCTCTTCCTTTCAGCTGGGCTTCTGCTGCACCTCACGCATTATAAGCTAAAACAATTAAATGCACTGTATACTTGGGTCCCAGCATGTCACAGGCTATATACGACATTAAGTGACACTTAGAGTTCGTTTCTATAATATTCGTTTCAGGGTTCCATCACTAAACTGTCAGCCCTTCAAAAGGCGACAAATAATAGTAAGAGAGTAAAAGAAATAGCAGCATTTGTTTTCTTATGTAAGCATACGGGACAGCAATAGAACGCGCAGCGTAAAATCATAATGGAGCGTAAAATGACTACACGTAGTTTGATTTCTTAACTAGAAATGAAAATAACAAAGGAAAATGTAAATTAAAAAAAAAAGTTTATGTAATCATTATTGACGGTCTTGATAATAATTATAATAAACTACTTATAACTAAAGCTGTTAATTCGTACTGATTGGTTATTCTTCCCCTCTCTGGTTATTGAAATTATTCTATAGAGATCCAAAATAGTTGAAAATTGTCGGGGTTGGAATCAAAACTTTTATAAAATACGATGAAAAGAGACTGATACGGCATAATATGTCATATATATATTTTTTTAATACACAAATTTTTCTGTATTACTTTTTTATTTTAATACTGTGTGTGGATATTAAAACACGAATGACGATATCACATGAGTGTTTTAATACCTAATTATGTACAGTTGCATACAAGACTATCTACACCCATGTTATCCACTCTTTGATATTTTCCAATTCATGAAATCTTGGTATGCCTTTTCATATTATTTTCTCGACTTTTCTGGTAATAATTGGTTAAAAATGTCCTTTGCTGCTTTAGAAAAATCTGGTGGTGTGTTATAAAATTTTTGCAATACTAATATCGAACAAAAAGTGTTTTTTTTTTAGTTTTTTTTTTTTATTACGTCGCTGTGGTAGTAAAACGCGCGTGCATGACAATGTTCTATTTTTAATTCATAAATGTGTTTGGTGAGTAAGGAATGGATCGTAAACGCAAAGGAGTTGCATAATGAAATTTAGTACAACATTATAACACGCGTTTGGATGATATTATGGTTACTATGACACCGGTTGTTTTAATGTTGGCAATAAGCTAACTGTTTCAGAAACTTTTATAGAGGATTTATAGCATGAGTGTAGATAAAATAGATAACATGATATAAATAGATACACCGAACATACATTATTGTACCCCAAAATTTTAACAAAGTTCATAAATAAACTTGATACATATAAGAATTATCGCTTAACTATGGGATCCTGAAACGAATACACGTGAAACAATGCAGCACTGTAATGTACAGGGTTATTGGTAAAACACAACCTCTCAAGACTATTACTAACATCATAAACAAAAACTTTTGTTCTATGACTTTTAATAATTCATCAGACTTTCATACAAAAATAATAGTACATTGTGATACAAGGGTGGAAAGTAGGTTATAACCTACACACCCGTGTATCACACGACGTTTTTCAATACAGTTGTGGCAAATAGTAAAAAACAAATCAAAGAATTAAATAATTATGTTTATCACACAAAAATTTAAATTTTCAGAAAAGGGCGCTTTTTTGGAATTAGACATTTTTTTTTACAACGAAAACAGCCTATATAGCCTATTCGATTTTTGACAAATGTTGATGTGAAAATAATTAAATTAAAACTGGTTATTAAATATATTAAACAACCATTGCTTAAGACCTATGGACTCATTCATTTTTTCTCGTATAAAATCTATCCCATTTTATTTGATGTATGAAAACACCCAGCTATTCAACATTATACAAAAAAAAAGTCACGTCCGCGTAACAGAAAGATGCCTTGCAAAAGATTTAATTTTTGAATCATAATTATAGCTTTTGAAAGTACGCCATGTTTAACAACTGTATTGAATAAAATATTTAAATTCATCGCTCTAAACGTACAGAACAACGAATTGTTGAAGGTTTGTTTTGGTAAATGTTTTATGTTTGGTAAAAAGTTATAGAACAAAAGTTGTTATTTATGATGTTAGTAATACAGTCCTGAGAGTTTGATACGTGTTTTATAGTAACCGGCATGAGCCATGAGCACAAACTGACACCTGCGCAATAGTAAATTTTTAGGTCTCTTTGGCGGAATGAAGAAGCCGGGGGGCGCCGAGCTGCATGCGATTGGTTCGTTAGCCGATACTCGTCGTCTATTGGACTCTCGCGTGTCATTTTTATTTATCCGAAAGTGTACATGCGTGAGCTTGCCCCCACTACTGCTCATCTGTGCTCACGACTCGTGCCGGTTATTATACCAATAACTCTGTATAGTGATACTACAGTGTGTAGCAGCCCACGTTTATTATGCCGTGGATACTACTTATCTGAAGTTTGCATAAATTCCTATACAATTGTTTACGATCTCTGAGCGTCCAAAGTATTGATTAAAACAAAACACTTTTGTAGCAAAATTATAAAACAAATATAATCAATTAAAAACTAACTGCCGATCACTGAAGCAATAAAAACAATATTAAAATTATAAACGTTTTTAATGCTCGAAACTAAATAGAAAGCATTTATATGATCCATGGCACGCAAAGCGGATGCTTTTTACTAAAAAAATAAAATTAAGCTTATGTTGATAAAAAAATTATATAATACCGTCTTCATGATGTGACAGCGGAGTGTGCGGGGTGACTTTACAAGCATTATGAATTTAAGTGGAGTGCGAGTAAATGGAACTTTTTCTAATTTTTTGGGGCAATATAATTTTGATTGCGTTGTATGTCAAGTGCGTCCGTCATAATGATTACTTTATTTCTGTCTGCCGTGACTGGTCCGTAATATATCAAAGAATCTATATCCTACGTTAAATATATGCACTTATTTTGATTGTTCATGTTTTTTATTTTACCACAGAGGTTCGTGCCTTGCACTGATCCGTGCACTGTTGCTTTGTAAGGTCTTCAACATTTGCATGTGCCTGTAAATGCCCATATAAGTGTCATATTTCTGTTCTTGAAAAAAAAAAAAGTTTCGCCCATATTGTGAGCGTGTCGCGAGTCTAAGGCAACACTGCTAGGTGGTCTGCTTAGCGCCTGGAGCCCGACTATCTAGGTTAAACATGTTCTGCGTTTAAGCTTTAAGCTAAGCCACTAGCGAATGCGCTAAGCTCGCGGTGTACAGGTAATGACTAGAACGTTCGCTTGTTTTGCCGTCTATATCATCGTCTAAATAGGCACCAGGCGCTAAGTTGAGAGTAGAGAAAAACTGCACGAAGATGGTCAACTGAATCAATTACATTAGACAATTATCATGATGTAGATTATTTCTGAAATTCTATTGAAACCTATCGTGTTAGAGATATGATAGGATATTATAGAGATTGCCAGAATCCGGTCGTAATGCAGCTCAGAATCTACAGATATTAAATTAAGAATTTTAACTTAATATAGATTAAAAGTAAATTAATGTTAGATTATAAAATTAATCAACTACACAAATTATCGCGTGGAAGCTAATATTTATAGCAGAAGAATCGCAGAAGTGACTATTTAAAAACTAGTTAAAAGTGAATCTCACTAATAACATCGACAAATAATTAAGAGAAAATGGAACTAATTATCTAAAAAACTTATTAGTGCATTATAAAGGTGCGTTTTTTTTTTTTTTAACTAAATGTTTTTATAAACGGCTATGAATATGGATTGAAAAAAAAAAAAACTAATCAAGCAAGATTACACTAGAGGTGCCACGGCAATGGTAAGATGACATTATGCGTGTTAAATATTTAATCAGTACATTGACTAACATTTGAAGTTATTTTATTTGTCTAACTCCCTCGGGCCGTTACGATAGCGTTTTAGTTTTAAGATGTTACCTTCATTTCTGAGGATAATAAGACCTATATTTTCTGGCAAGCTCCTTTATTTGAGCTATCAAGAGAGCAATATACAAAGGAGCCACGAGGGAAGTTTCGTAATTTACTGAAACCAGTGATGCACAGAGTGCACCCCAGGTTGTCAGCCTTTCTCTACGAGTGAACTTTTGAACATTTTTGACAAAATATCGGGGAATGGGCTAAGGTAGTCCGCGAAATTCAAAATCTGACTTTTTCAATTTATACATCTAAGATTATAAATTAGTGAATACACTATCATTACTGCCGCGTATAACATTTTGATGATTATACGACCAAATGTGCGAGTCTCAATTTGCAAAAAAAGCAACAAAATTATAATTTCGCAGAGCTACATTCGCGCATTCGCCTTAACCCAACTTTTCTTGAATAATAGTTTCGGTTTTGGAACGAATATTAACAAAAATAAAATAAAAAATTGTTTAAAAACATGTCAAACGCAACATCTGTGATTTTTTGACTTAACTATCAACAGATAATCACTTGACATGCGTTTAATTTTGTCACAGACATTTCAATTTTATTGTAGTGTCTCCGAAACGGCTGGACCGATTTTGTCGGGACTTTTACTGGCAGATAGCAGATGTTTATAAGGAGTAACTTAGGCTACATGAAAAAGCCATGCGGGCAAAGCCGAGGGCAGTTTTTTTTTTTTTTTTTTTTCAATTATCATCCGGTACCAATGGTTACGTGCTTTCCGTGGCACGGAGGGGTCTTGGTATGTAAAGATGGTCACCCCTCCACGGACCAACCGCGGCAAGCGTAGCTTAACACGTTGGTGGACAGTAACGCCCGTAGGCGTCTAGGTAGCTAAAAATGATATGACAGAACGCCTGTTGACGTCTGAGTTTTTACTTGCATAAAATCAGTACGCCAAACGACGACCGATTTTCCATACTATCATAAAGAGCGGCATGTTGTCAGTACAACATGCCGCTTTTTATGATAGTATGGAAAATCGGTGAAATCGGGAAAATCTGTTTTTATGCAAGTAAAACTCGACGTCGACAGGCGTACCGTCGTATCATTTTTAGCTACCTAGACGCCTACGGGCGTTACTGTCCACCAACGTGTTAACCTGATCGATCAACCCGTGCGGCTGTTATTACTTAGCCGCAAGCTATATAATATATCTTAAGTACTATAGGTAATAACCTCAGGCTTACTCATTGTTGATTTTCGTTCCAGAAACCGCATGTTAAAACTTGAGATGTTCTTGTCAAAAATTCACCCTAATCTGTATGCTACCAGTGCGTCCCTAGGCAACAAGTTTGAAGTTGTACCTGATGAGGGCGCTCCGATGTGACGGTCTCGGTGGCGCGCACCGGCGGCGGCGGAGGCCGAACCTGCATCATCTGCGGGCCATTCTCGCGTGTGCAACGACTCGTTTCGGGCGGGCCAGTAGTCACTGCGCAATTGTACATCACTTGAATTGTAACATCTGTCCCCTAGGAGCATTTCTGTGACAGTTTCAGCAAAAAAACCACGTTAATTTCCATTTTTATTAAGCACATACACAAAATAAAAGAAATCAAAACGAAAAGTTTCAAGGTTTTGCAGTTTGATGAGGACAAAGATGATAACTTGCACCAGGGCACCAATGTAATGGTCCTAAATTAAATAAATTTAATATCCTAATTATATAGTCTAATTATATAATATATGTTATTATTACTTTATTAGGACAAAGCAGCATACACATTTCGTTTTTTATATTATAAAATACATTAAGTTTAGTTACAAATAAAAAGCTGATTGCTATCTCAAAACAGACAAAGAATGTTCTACCATCAATATTTTTATTTAATAAAAGAGAATAAAGATCAATAAAGTAACTCAGCACAACATCGATTAGCCCCCTTTTCACTATTATGATGATTTGCATCTGATAAATCCAAAACTAATTTATTTATGTAAAAAAATATTAAACTAAACATTTTCATGTTTAAAAAACCAGACAAGTGCGAGCACCTACTCGCACCCAGAGGGTTCCGTCTCAAAGATGTACCCGGCTGCGCGCAGCTTTACTCAAGTTACATTTACAGCCTACAAATTTCTTTAATTCCGGACTGAAAGACAAACTTAACATTGTCTAAGTAATGAACAACTTTGTTTTTTTTTTTTTTCAATATATAATCTTTAAGATTCGGATATAAGAGATAAATTAAAAAAAATCTGATTCGGTGACGCTATACCTTGTGATGTTATGCTGTCAAATAGTAGAAACTTCTACTTTAACTTTGTTTTTAAACAAACAACTCGCACATTTAAAGATAAACCGTTACTAAACGAAAATATAAAATTTAACACAAGAGCTTAAATTTAAAAAATGCACGGCTTATTCGCAATAGAATATAATATCAGGTGCTTTGAGCCATCTTTTGAGGTCATAATGATAAATATTATTTATTTACACTATAACATAAAATTCAAAAAAAAAAAAATTAAGAAAGATGGCATTAGTAACTCAATTCTTCAAAAATTTCGTATAGTAACGGTTGTTCTTTAAAGGTGCGAACTGTAAAATCAAAAAACACTTTTTGAATATCTTCCCTTCATTAGAAAGAAAGCATGAATGGTCATAATTGCATACTCAATTGGGCATCCCTTCTGAGTGCAGATTCCGTAGAAGACAGGGTAACTATATTTTTAGTGATTACTAGCTCACCGTGCGTCGCAATGCCACGTACAGTAAAAAAGTTTATGGCCGAACTTTTTTTTTTGCGCCCTCGCCGGCTTCCTCAGATCACCCTACCAAAGTTTAATCACAATCAAACAAACATTGATTTTTATTTATATAGAAGATTTTGCGTCCATATTAATTTAGGTATTGTAGTAACAGTATTTTACTTTGGTCTTTCGCATCACATGGCATAGCGTCGTCGCATTGTTTGCTTAGGTGGGACAGTGACTATATTTATATATAATATATGTAATAGACTAGCCCCGCATTCCGTACTACACTGTAATCGATTAGAGCGTGCTTATACGCGTACCGAATTGGCATGAACGCGATAACAATGTCCCGTGAATCGTCATAGATGACGTCATGACATGCGCCATCTTGCGATAACGCCGATCATGGCGACCATATCCTTTATTATTATCACCGTGAGCGCTGTCAAACAGCTCTCGGCTGTCTTAATCGTCATATTCTAAACCGGAACGCAAATTATCGATGTTAGCGCTAAAAGCGATTATGGGCTTATTCGGAATGCACTCTAAGTAGCTCTTTATTTTTTTTTTTAGATGTTAAGTTGTCATCTATTCCATCTTTTTGTTTGGGTTACAGAAATTCATACGTGTACTTCTCTACTTAATCGGGCTAGTAAATTCGGAGCAAATAGACTGAGACAGACACATGGATGATCCTATAAGGGTTCCGTTTTTTCATTCGGACGTACGGAACCCTAAAAACTAACTACCCCAATCATTTTTCCAATATGCCAAGATAAGTCTCGTCGTGCAAAATTACGACGACTTTATCACATGCGTTCTACAGATGTGTCATGCAAATAATCATAATGTGAACTGAGAGACATTTAAAAAGACAATTATTGTAATTATGCGAATTATTGAAAATATATTTTTAACCCAAAAAAGCTTCCTCTTAGGTACGCGTCTTTAAAAACACGTTGAAGTAAAATTTTCCTTAACCATTTTTGACTCATTGATGACTCATTCTCCAGGCAGTCATGTCCAAAATTCTGTAGAAATGAATCTGTAACTGAACTGCCAATGATAGTAAGTTACTTCAAAACTAGGGGGTATCAACCACCACATTTAGCATGCAGGGTTACCAAGATTAGAGGAAGAAAATAAACTTGTAACTAACATTCAGCAGTCAATGTGGAGCTATCCAAGGGAAAATATTCCAAAAACCTTAACAATATTTTAACATATCTTTGTCCTCCTCTTGCTGTTAACGTGACAGTGGGTTTGGAAGGTTTTTACAAGTTGTTATTAAACAAATTATATTCTGTTTAATATCGCATAGCGTCAGAGACTTAGTGTTAATAAGTTGAGAGCGATTTGTTAAAAATGTTGTTAAGATTTTCCGGATGTTTTCCCAAAACACGTACCGGTTGTTAGCGGTATAGCTAGGCGAGCGTTTACTGCTAGGAGGTGGTCGCGTCGTTGGAGCAGGCTTCCTACGTGTTCCTCCAGTCGAACGTTCTCTGTGCGCAGTTGGTGTAGGCATGATAACAGCGAAGCGACTGTGCACACGTATCTTATGTTAGCGGTACATACAGTAACAAAATAAACCACTCTTCTAAACATAGAGCATCGACTAGAGACGGCAGAGCCTGTCCTTACAGTTTTACAGTACTTTACAGTTTTGTGAAACATCGCGCTTTAGAAAGAGACAGAAGGTCATATACCAGCTGTCGTGTTGAGGGCCTGTTTCTACTCACCGGCCTCCTCCGTAAGCGAGGTTTCGCGGCTCATATATGGGGGGTGTCTCGTCGCACCTGCATACAAAATACTATTGATAATATCTCATACATACACATTTTCCCCAAACGATAGCTGTTTAATTCACTATTCCCAATGATTCTATAATGCAAACTGTTAGTACTGGTGACATGAATTACTGCAGATCATTCATGGTTCTGAATTGATAGAAGATAGATTACATACTGTTAGGTTCATAAATAATAAAAGAGAAGATTTCTCTTGCAATTTCATTTCGCTCATATAGTTTATAATAGCGAATTGATTTGTTTTTACATGGAGCGACTGCCTTTCTGACCTCCACAACCCAGTAACTGGGTAACACGACACCCCTTGGTAAGGCTGGTTTTCAGACTTTGGCCTTATGACCCGTAACGACTGTATTATCATTATCATGCTTTCAAAGGCAAAAGGAAGAAATGTGTATTTTAAGAGATTAAGACATACTATTTTGTATAATAAAGCTAGCGGCCTTTTCGGTTTGCGATACACGGACTTAATTTGAACGTATTGGACGCATGCTTCGTCATTACTGCAAAATGCTCCAAGTCTGACAGTAACGCTCGAATGCTCGTGATGTCACGCTTATTACAAAAGAATGCCGGTCGTGTTCAAGAATTTGAACAAAGATTCTTTTAGATATTCTGAATCGTATTCCTTAAGGTAATAATTGTTTCCACGGTTACTAATATGTGTAAGTTTTACGATTACATTTTTGGTATTTTGTATGCAGGTGTTACCCAGAATACGAAGATTTATAGAATGCTTTCATATAACTCATTAAATTCTTATTTTTTTTCTTCGGTTTGTGACCAGGTTTTAGTATGTAGACTAGGTGTTCATTTTTCCGCGTTTCATGCACAAAGGACCTTCAACCCTTCGTATGCCGTAATTACAGAAACAATTAAAAAGCCATTGCGCCTCGCGTGGATCCTTGTTCGTAGGGGATTCACGATACGAAGGGTTAAAAGGACATTTTATGCATTTACTAATAGTTTTACTGTTTAAACACAGAGTTGTAACTAAAGGACACGCAACATTACTAATAAATAGATTCATTTTCTAATTACCACAAATAGAAATACTAGAATTACTATTCTAATTACTCTGGCTTTATTCAATTTAAAAAAGAATGACTTTAGTGATTTCAATCAATTTACTAAAAACCAGTTACTTACCAGCTTATAAAATATGCCCTTTATTCTCGATTCGAAGTGATCGATGATACCACGCACATCAGTATTGCATGTTCAGGGGAGGTTACAGCACTAAATCACTACTGTTATGAAAGCATATGTTTAGATAGATGTTTGTTATAACGTCGAAATACTCCATTGGCTCTCATTTACCAACTGTCCCTTTCTTGTGCCCAATGTTACATAATTATTGTAAAGTACTGTGTCTACCATTTAATTAAGGGGAAGAAAAAGGGGAGAAATAAAACAGATATCATACACAATTATGAAATGACAAATTACTGTGATAATAATTTAACTACGACGGATAAAGAATTAAGTCGGTCCATACATGAGCAAAATTATGCACACATAAATTATTTCATGCCATGTGGTCAATTTTTTGATGAGGGTATGAGTACCCCACATGCCGCCTCCAGTAAAAGTGCTCGGAATATAAGATACATCACAGATTGATAGAATGCTGAACTACTCTAGATACTGAAGTGTTTTGTGTGGGAATGTTTACTCACTGTCAAAGTGTTGGGCTTGTTCCATGAGGAACTGTGAGCCCTGCTCCCACTGGCGCTCGAGCAGCTGGTCGAGGCTTTGAGCACTGGATGATCGTCCTGAACTGATACTGCCGCCCTGTAATTACATAATTAGTTAGGTTTTAAATTAAACTACGTGCCTATGTACGGCAGTCAGTTCGCACTCGCGAGACTGTTTCGTGCGAATATTGTGGAACTTACATACATAAACTCATGTATTATTCCCATGGGGGTAAGGAGAAACTATAGAACGCCACCTGGTACGCTCCTTACATATTCCTTTTAATTAGTTTACATTCATACTTCTGGTCATTCAGCCACTTGCGAATTTTAAGACATAATTATGCATGCATCTCGATGCTGTATTAAAACATCCTCCACTGCTGGCTGAGGTTGACTGTCTAATATTACCACTTACCAGGGCAAGAGAAGAACCTAAAATGAAGATTTTCTAGTTCAGACACAGATGCCTTCAGTATAAAATTAAGACGAATGTGTCCTGTATATCTGTTCAAATGTAACGTGTTCTGTGTCAAATAAATAAATTATTATTATTACAATGTTTCTAACCAAAAGACTTTTATTTACTGGTAGACTTAGGCCTCCCACAAGCGTCACTACATCGGCCGCTCCCGTGCTTCAAGCACCCATCGGATTCCCGTAACCTTCATCAGGTCATCGGTTCACCTTGTATAGAAGGCCTTAGAAAACTACGCCTTACGGTACGCGGTTGCTACTCCAGAACCTTAAGATTAAGTATGGTACATAGTAAGGTCATGTAAGGAAACTTACAGCTCCAGCCTTGTTCATAAGCGGTGGCGGGATGAGCGTGTCTCCGCCCGCGCTTCCAGCGGCATGAGCGGCTAATTCCGCGGTCAGTTGCTCCTGAAGACAGGCAGCCGCGCCGCTCTCGGGGTTCAACTCATTGCCTAGCATGTGAGGGGCTGTGCAGGAAGCGCCGATCCTGGGATACATGAAGGTTCTGAGGGTCAGTCATGGTACATTGAATATCCTCGATTATAATCAGCTTCGGCAAAATCTCTCGTTTAAAAATTATTGTAGTTTTTGTATCACAACGTGTATACTCGATTTCAAAACGATCCTCAAAGGTAACTAAACTATTCAAGAGTTTATGGCCGTAGTAACATATCAAGTCATCGGATCGAAATGCAAAGTATGTCAAATAAATTGTCTTTATTAATTCAATAGGGATGTGTCCTGGGTAAAAAAAAGAAAAACTGTTTAGTCCGTCGATCAGATAATAAAAAATAAGAGACACGTATTTTTTGCTTTATCATATTAATAAAAAATTACTTAGATAAAACACATTAAACTTGGGGAGTGGGGGCTCGTTACGTCACAGCTACATATAAAATCTATCGAGCAGTGACGTCATGCCACATTTGAACAAAATGTATCACCGTAATGTTAAGATTACGTAAAAAAAAAATAAAAAAATACGTGTCCAATATATTTTTTATAACTTACATGACGGACAAAAATTGTCATCATCCCTATTGGTCAAAAGGAAGTTGTTTAAAATTAGCAAACATTCATCATATGATAGTGCTAAACACTACTTGCTAACGAGTTAAGACTGCCCTTTGTACACGGCACAGTTTCTTTACGGTACGGCGTATAAACTTACGAGGATTATATCCAAGATAAGAACGCTTGGAAACATGCTGGTCCTGCTCCATAGGACAATTTAGAGTCTATTATTATTAACATAAGCGGGATATTTACCATGTTTATTCATTGTTCTGAGTTCCCGATATTTCGAAATATTTAATTCTATTTCGATATTTTTAATTTTTTTATTTTATTTTATTAGTGACCATGACAGTTTAAAAACTTATAATTTAGAGTCTAGACAAAATCAAACTGATTGCTAATTTAACTGTATAGTTTATAATTTTTATGATATTAATTTTATTTTCTGTGATTAATATAATTTAACTCACACACTGACTTATTATATGTAATTTTTTTTAGGAAAATCATACCTATACAATGTTTGTAAATATGTGAGCACCATGTCGCTGGTTTGCAAGAATATCGACGTAATTCAAAATTCTGTCAAATTGAACACTGTATGCCAAACGATCATAAATCTTTAATATTTTATCGTGAACGGCAAATTATCCTTGAATCAGTAAAGTCAAACATTCAATAAATCATTTACCTACATTTCATTTTTTTAATGCACATAAACATTTTTATAGAAATTTAAAATGTACATTCTCTAAAATCTATCATTTTTAGTTACGTCATTATTCTCGCAAACCAGCGATGTATTTATCGCATTTATTAATTTTTCTGTCATTACTTCACTTTTCATTCTTTTTACCAATTGTGGTAAGTAATTTTATTCTAGGTACATCGTCTTCACCTATAATTATTAATGAATGTATACAAACTATTGTTAACTTTAAAAAAAAGCAAGTATGGAGTTTCTTGCCCATTCTTCTCTATACATAACTACCTTTTGGAAGGGGCAACTAGAATCAATTAACTATTTTTGTAATTTTTGACGTTCATAAGTACATTTTACGTGCCTATTTGCAATAAATGATTTGACTTTGACTTTAAACCGCGCCGTAGAAAAAACGTATCCGTCAATAAGCTTCCATAGTGATCCATACACTGCATGACGACCGTGCCTACACACGGTGAATAAAAAGCAGTTTAACACAGCAAGAAAAATGTGTGTACAAAGGGCCTAAAGGTAACCACAATATTTAAGCATTGTACCCATACGAATAAAACGTGAATTCCAAGACAATGACACGGGTTTATTTAAGCACTGCCAAATTGTAAATGTCTTTGACAAGGTACGTTTACGTGTTATAAGTGAGAATTACCATAATTTAAGTAAAATTCGTAAATACGAAAGGCTAAAGTCGTTGCGTTGTTTAACCTACTTACCCACATTTATCGAACCTAAATCTAATAATGTTTATGGTGCGCGGACGTGGGAATGTATGCTACCATCGTTTATGAATGATTTACCTACGGAAATCCGCAATGTAATAAATACGAAGAACTGCTCAAAGGTATTATAAAGATACTTTCTAGATTGCAGTGCGATCTAGATAGTGTCTATCACAAAAATATAAATATAAATTGTAAGGTATCCAGCGCATCAGGTTAGCGCAGACGGTCGAGTTTTCTCATTCGATTTTGATCTTAACCACCATCATTTTAAGGTTTGAAATCGTTTGGAGAGATTAGACGGTTTCGTGTGGCCTGATGTGCTGGCCACCGTACCAACCTACATACCTACCTACTTGTTAATTAATTAATAATTTATAATTAATATTTAGTGGCACCGAGTTGCCGTGTCTGGCCATACCGCTGTTAAACCCGCGATGGTTTGTGTGGTATGTTTAAACCTCAACAAATGTTTGTAAAAAGATTTTTTTTGATTAATAAAAAAAAAAAAAAAGTTTGTGAACTTTGTGTTTAAAACTGAGGTTTAAAAATATTAACACAATTATATCGTAGTAAAACTTAAGTATTTTATAAACTGGCAGTTTTTGGAACAGTAATTAAAGCCAATAGATATAATATTCACATGAACACTATCATTACCTAAACTCATAACACAACTCCTTTTATAAAAAAATTAAAAAACTCTTTAAAAATAAGTACTAAACACGGTACTTACTTTGTCTCCATCTTGGGCTTCAATGGTCTTTCAGAGCCTGTGAAATAAAATATACATATTATTGCATGAATCGATATATTATAGTGTATAAAACAAATGGTTACGACCTTTGTTTTCAAGTGGGTCACTACATGACTATCAATGTATTGCAAATGCTTATGAAATTCATAAAAGGAGACGAGAAGTTTCATAAAATTTGCAGTATATTGGCGTGTTATAAACATCTTCTTAGTGAATTATCTTGAGTGCCCCCTTTCACTTGCACTAAAGAAGACCTAAGGCGCCTGTTACACGTAAAATATTTACTGCGATTCCTCAGTTCAGTAGTTATTGATGGATTAATACACCAGAAACACGTTCAATATTTATTACGTCAGTATTTAGTCCGGTTTCTTGCTGAATACACGTTAAAATGGACATACAGCTAAAAATTAAAACTTGTGTGGCTATTATTATTGGAATTGGTTTAAAAAAAAAAGTTAAAAGAACACGGTGGTCAAAAAACTGGTACCCACAAAGAGAAAGGTACACCCAGGCAGTATTTCTAAATTTAGAATAAACTCCTTTAGAACTTCTTGGCCCTAGAGAGGGTGCAGTGCGAGGACGAGGGCAACGACGGCGCCTCCGTCTCTGTTGAATCAAACATGTCGTCCACCTCTATCTCTTGTGTGATGCGTACTGACACTACTTACGTGATAAATACTGACGCGAGATTAGACGTTCAATATTTATCACATTCTGAAGGATCGTCAATACGGAATCTAGAAATCCATTATTAAATATTGACATTCATCAGTACGCTAGTTACACATTCAATAAATACCACGATACATTAGTATTTATTGGCGGAACACAGTAAATACTTTATGTGTAACAAGCGCCTAATGAACGCTAATGATGCCGCAATCAACGTGTGGTCACCTACTGGGCTCAAATAATATAAAAAACTAAGAACCATCGACACGAAAAGAAGTTCTTTTTATTTCCCACATATAACAAGAGTTACGTTTTATTGATTACTAACGAACTTGCTTCAACTTTCGACTAACTGAACTGAATTTCAAAGAGTATGTTCTTTGACAGTTCAAAAGTGCCTGTACATAGTTATTGAAATAAATGCTTTGAGTTTGATTAACTTGCAGTTACACTCGCATCCCAGGGAAACAACTACATATATACCCAAATGAAAGCATTCTTTATGCATATCCAGGTCGTAAGTACTGCTTTCAAACAGAAAATAATTATGTATAGTCAATATAATTTGCAATTATCCCAAAGCAAAAATCTCGTTAAAGCCTGATGGATTAAGAAACATACAATCAACCACTTTTATAATGTAAGTAAGTGTCACTCCAGTTCATTAACGTGAATCATAGCTTCGATCTATCAAAACTTCGTGGATCTACGCGAAACACAATGGCTTTTAAGAGCATAGACTACCTCAAATGGCTTAGCATGATCCTCCGTTATGTCGAAAATACTGCAACATTAATTTTGAAATAAATATATGGTAAAGTTGAGGATTAATATTAAGTACTATGTTTGACGAAAACACAATTCCATAAAATTTTCTCTATAGAAAAAAAAAAATCCAAAGTTACTTCCAAACCGAACAATAAACCTCTAATATTCAAAAAATACTTCAAATTATTATTATAGGTAATGAAACTTTGCATATTAACTGAACTATAAAGCAAGTATTAGGTTTTTTTTTTAAATTACCATTATTTTCACTGTAAAAAGAAATTACCTAAACTATCGGCGCATTGGAGACTTTCCCTGCCGCCCTGTCTCACTTGCTCGGGTGACCGGGAGCAATAGTGTGCGAGCGAGATAAAGAGTGAGGTGGCGCTGAGGTATTATGGACTCTTAATTATTATTTATTAGAGGTTCATCATCTACCTAGCATTTTCCCAACTATGTTGGGGTCAGCTTCCAGTATAACCGGATGTAGCTGAATATTTTACATGGAGCGACTGCCTATCTGACCTCCACAACCCAGTTACTGCGTAATACGATACCCCTTGGTAAGACGAGTTGACAGACTTTCGGGCTTCTGACGACCTGTAACGACTGTCAAAGACCCACGAATAACAGCCAGGAACAACGGCTTAACGTGCTTTCCGAGGCACGTAATTATATAGAGGTTAAAAGAGAAAAATGTCTGGAATTATCTACTGATCCGATAACAAAAAATATTTTACTGGCAAAGCCATATTATTCCCTAGTGGGTTCTGAAACCCAGAAATATTTACTGTTCTTGTTAGAATCTACATTGAAACTGGCACACAGTTACAACGGTACAAGGATCTTTTGGTGCGTGGCCAAAGTCGGAGCTAATCCGCCACATTGTTTAAAAAATAAAATATATATATATATCTCCACAAATTACATTCTTATACTAGTTATACATATTGACAGGTATTTAGACAACATTTTGTAATTTGTGGGAGAGCTGGAGCCTAAACTAAGCCTAGGCCTGTATTTTAGAACTCCGGGACAACCATTATATCACATAGTAGAGCCGGCACCGCAGCTATTACTTCATTTTCGCCTAGCGTTGGCTCTTAAAGGTCGTAGTGATTTTAAATAGCATATAACCTTCCTCAAGAATTCAATTCAATATCAAATCCAAAAAATAATTTTCAATTACACTGGTTGTTCCAGAGATTAGCGCGTTCAAACAAGAAAACAAACTCTTCAGTTTTATTATTAGTAAGTATTTAAGTAGATTTTTACCATAAAGTTTGACTTACTTGGAGAGCTGGGCGGAGAATCCTTGATGGTCTCCGAGTAGATCGGCGGTGGAGTCGGCTGCGGCTGACGGCGCACGCTGGCGAGCGTCTGAGTTGCCATAGACTCTGAAATATTCAAGCTACATCAGCTATCTATACACCGCTGTGTTAACTACAGTCTGTTCAGAAGAGGATGTGTTGCATGACACATGTCAAATGTCAAGGCTTTTGGCTGAATGTTGGTTATTTAATAATAGATTGTTTGATTACGAGGAGATTGGAAAATTGCTCTGACTTTTTAACAGTTCCTGCTTATTTAGACAACTCAAACATACACCACGCATACACCAAATACAAACACGACTCATACACTTGCACACCAAATTCACACTGGGGGATTCTATATATTTTTTTTTTTAATTCTGTTTCTTTATTTTATTAACTTTATCCTTATTATCCTTATTTTCTTTTTATACGCAAATTATAAATTTACTAAGCGAAAAAAAGTGTTGTTAAAACGTCTCAACTATACCTTGGTTCTCGTATTGTCGAAAGAAACATTGAGCTACAAATCGAAACTGTTGGTTGGATTTTCCAATGATCTACATGACTTCTATTTGTTCAAGCCAATCACACGGGTCAGTCATGTTATTAATTTGATTGTAACCAACAGACGTCAACCACATCCCATAACCTACCATATCTAAGTACCTACCAATTTATTATTAAATATACGGGATACGGAAAACCACATCATTTAACATCGCCACACACAATACAGACTTTTTAAACTCGTCGCTTTTATTTGACTATCAATGAAATGAAATCGTTTTATTCTATAAATTGGATATCGGAATCACTTTTACACGTCATATAAAAAAATAAAAATAAGCTAGATGAAGTCGACGAATATTTATTCATTCTTTGAAGCATGTTACTTTATACATCCTAACAGGAGAATGATATTTAATTATATCAACATTCCCAGCAACATTCTATGGCAGCAAATTTACAATAAAAGAAAAAAACTTCATAATAATGCTGCTAAACAGTGAAGAAAACAAATTCGAAGACATACGACATCCACCAAGCCGCACTCAACTTGCGTGGTGGATTATGGCCTCGCACAGAGAGGAGGCATAGCACATACTAGCAGAGGGATTATAATAATAATAATAAAATTGTTTTATTCGGGACAACATAGGAACCAATTTTGTTAGTACACTCCAGGGCTTGTTAACTTTACCAAATAACAAAATAATAACCGTTACGTAACATTAAATTTAGTTTTTTTTTTTTTTTTTTTTTGTGTTGTACCTACTAACGTTACAAATATTTAACGTTACTTGATAACATTACCAGTTACATAACGTTAATTAACATTAACAAAAATACGATGATTAACGTTAATTTAGCTACGTTGCCGTTCTGTGGGTAAGAATCAGGTAGATTCAGGCAGCGTTTTGATCGGCATGGCATCAGAGAGGCGCGAGGGTGGGCTCCCGCCGCGCCGCAAGCCTCAGGCCCCACTACTTACATCTCACCCGTTTAAAATAACGATAAAATTAAATAAATAACGTTACATCGATTACCGTTATTTTAATAATAACGTTAACTCTGTCAATACAAGGTAACTTTACGAAAATTTACCGGTATTTAAAGCCCTGGCACACACCTTAGATACTACAACTTATACACTAGGATTAGTAACAAATTTAATACCAGCAGAAAAGTTTGTGAGTCATGTAATTGCGCGGCATTTCATGCGGACAATGATTCCGCATGAGGTGCCTCAGTACAGGAGCTCTCGGGTCCTCAGCCACGACTCTCAGGATGCTATTGCTACCCTCGAATCCTACTCACAAGCGATGTCACCTTTTTCCTGATGATAGCATGGAAACCATCTGTACGTGATTGGGCAAACATCTCCGAGGCACTACAGAAACGAGGGAGTTTCAACATCATCCTGAAAAAATTGTTATATTGGACGCGCAAGGCATTTAGCGTCCCCCGTGATTATGCTAATACCGTAGGATTATTATCGACAACTGTTTGCTATGCTTCTGCAGTGGATCAGTTTACCTTTGTCTTCCTTCACTAGTGTTGTATCGCTGCAAAAAATCACCGTGAACGTCCGCTATCACGACGAATAGAACTAGTCACCCTGGGCGGAAAATTTTACCGGTATTTAATACCGTAAATTTTTTCATAACGTTACCTTTTATTGACAGAGTTAACGTTATTATTAAAATAACGGTAACCTATTTAACGTTATTTATGCTACATTTTATCGGTAAATTTTATTAACGTTAATTGTATCTTAACGTTAATTTTATCGTTATTTTAAAGGGGTGAGATGTATGTGCCCTCGCGCCTCGCTGATGCGATGCCTATCAAAACGTTGCCTGAATCTGCCTGATTCTTACCTACAGAACGGCAACGTAGCTAAATAAACGTTAGTTTTCGTATTTTTGTTAATGTTAATTAACGTTATATTACTGGTAATGTTATCAAGTAACGTTAAATTTTTGTAACGTTAGTAAGGTATAACATTGAAATTTAATGTTACGTAACGGTTATTATTTTGTTATTTGGTATCGTTAACAAGCCCTGCTAGTCACGTCTTCTAATCGCGGCACTGTATGAAGGCTTGTGACGTTTGTATGTTTTTGTGAGTTTCTGTTAATATTGACCGCTAAATGTAAGGAAACAGACGCATACTACATTGTTTTACGACTCGCAATAACAACCTAACGCTGAAGCTATAAGAGAATTGATAAACTTTTTTCTTTTTTATTTGTAAGCTGTCACAGGCGCCATCATACAGTGCCACGCTTAAGTATATAAAGTACTTACGTATAGCCGATGCGGTGTTAGCCATGGCTACGACAGACGTGGCCATAGCTGCTCGTTTCTTTGTCCTTACTGTAGTGGGTGGCATCGGCGGCATGGGCACCATATTCACAGGCATGTCCGGCTGCTTGCTCGGGCCAGGCATGCCACTCATCCTGCAGAAGAAGCATTTATTTAATTTCTACTAATTCGCGTTTAATACTGTAGCTATACAAGTATCTATTGGCACGAGATTGGACTGTTTAACAACAGCGTCCCTCTGTTAACGGCATTGCAGCGCCAAAAGATCCTTTTAGCATTTTATTTTTTATCTTCGATCAAGAATACTTTAGAAACATATTTGTTACGGTCGCGCATCATACTTTAATCAACATACCCAGACAATGAGCTGTAAAATGCAAAAATCGTAAGAAAATTTGAATTTCGCGGGCTAGCTTAGCGCTTCCCCCTTAACGTAATTTACGAGGTCTGGAAGGGTCTCGGTATGTAAACATGGTCACCCATCCACGGACTAACCGCGGCAAGCTTAGCTTAGCCTGATCGATCGACCCGTACGGCTGTTATTACTTAGCCACGAGCGAGAAAATATATTAAAAGGTATTTTAAATTACATGAAATTCAGATTATTATCAACCTTTACAATCCATACTAATATTATAAATGTGAAAGTAACTTTGTCTGTCTGTCTGTATGTTTCGTTTTCACGCTAAACAGCTGAACCGATCGGCATGAAATTTGGCAGAGATATAATAGCCTGGGATATTGAGAAGGACATGGGCTACTTTTTTACGCGATAACCGACATCCACCCGGGCGGAGCCGCGGGCAAAAGCTAGTCGAATATAAAGTTGAATTATGTTTGCGATATATTAATTTTTAGGTCTGTCCGTCATTGGAGAAAATGTAAAAACAAATTCGCTAGAAGCTTGAAATGAAAAGGCATTTTGAAATACAGTGGAATCCGTTTATAAAGACATCGCAGGGAAATAACAAAATCTCCTGTTTTTGTTAGTATGTATGTATTTTTTTTACAATGCGTGACCTTCAACTATCAATTACCCACTGAGACTCTATAATATATATATACACTGTGGCATTTTAGTCGTCTTACAAAGGAAGACCACTCAATGTATCCGACATAAAATTTAAATACGCCGGAAACAATTTACGTACTGCCAATTTCATTAACTATCTTTTGTTTTGTTATTTACCCAGGTTAGAGATCGAAATTCTGGATTTAACGTACGTAGGTACCTGAGTCAAATTTCTATCTGTCGAACGAAAACAAATTTATCAGTTATTGAAATCGGCCGTATGTTTGTAACTTAAATCGTACCTCTTTTAATAATCTGCACTTAGTATGTACCTACTCGTATCTATCTTACACAACTTAGTTTGGGTTAAATATCCTTACAAACTACTACATACATACCGAGAACATTAAGGTTGCAATAGTAAGAAACAGATTTTTACACTAGGGTGAATGAACTCTGATAAAGATCAATTCCGCTCAATTCCGCGCCGCTCTTGGAACATATGGCTCGTAACAGGGTGTTTCAAATTGCGTCATGCGTCATACTTATTTAATACTATTTAATTTTTTTAAATTATTCAAATGGTTTTTATTTTGTTATTTTTTGTTATGAATGAATAATAGTCATTGGATACATGAAGTGGGCTGCCGTTGTAAGACGGTTAAAATGCCACGGTGTTTAATAATAATATAATATATAATATTATATATAATATATAATAATACATAAAATATTATATATAATATAAAAATATTTAAATATAACTTAAAACCAAATATATAAATACTTATATAAAATAGAAATACCATAAAAGCAAACGATACTATTTTAATGATACTATTCCAATTTAATTTAATATCATTTTTTTATTTTGTTCTTACTAAAAAGCGCTTTCATCCTCTCTCCTATAAAAAATTAACTTTGCTGTGCCCGACAGGGTCCATAATTGATTCGATGTTTTAACATACCAACTTATACCGGATGACTTTTTTTACCGTCTCGAAAAAAATTGGGTATACTAGGTGAACGGAGTAGAAGCCTATGGCATAGCAATTTTTTTTTTTTTTTTTTTAGAAATAAAACTAAAATAAAAGATAAAAATATTGAAATTTGGGTGCGTATGATTTAAATTTAAATATTATTTATCGTATTTATTTATTGAATTATGTTTTTTGTTAAATTTCTGTGTTTATTGTTATAGTGTGATAAGTTTACTTCAAATGTGTGGTATTTATCCATAGATCAATTTCTTTCTAGGTTAAAGAAAAAATAATAAAAACTATGCCATAGGCTTCTACTCCGTTCACCTAGTATACCCAATTTTTTTCGAGACGGTAAAAAAAGTCATCCGGTATGTACACATTATGGCATGCAATAAAATATTGAGTATTGAGACTCAAAACAAAATAAGCACGCGCCGAACGTCGTCGGGTATCACGTGACTGTCCCGAACACTGCCGAAGGTGTTAGGAATCATGTCGGTCACTTTAACTGGACGCAATTTATTAAAAAATGGGTCACAATAAGCGACATGTTACTGGCGAAGTCAGTATATCCGACTTAGTTATAAATAATTTTATATGAAAACCAAACTTCACTGTGTAATTACGTCATAATAAACGGTTGGTCAATACAGGCGGAGTCATAATAAACAGATTCTACTGTAAGTACAAAAATATTTATTCTTAAATAAAAATTTAAAATCTAAGCAATTAATTGGGTTATTAAAGTATGTTAGTAATTGGTGCTTAATATATTTTTGATCGCAGAACATAAGGCCACGTTGCCTTATTTTTCGAGACGGTTTTGAATCGCGAATCTTGAATCTAATGTATTCTTCATCTAAGAATTATATTTAATAAAATTTAATTTTATAGCACAGCGTAATTATAATCTTAAAAATATTTTATGGTATAAAATATTATTAAATGTATGTCACTATTTAATGTATGCTAGCATTTATTTAATTCTGTATTTATCCTGTTAAGTGCTCATACACACGAGCGGCACGCGTCAACGGCAGAGGCAGGCAATTGCAGCCGTCTGCACTCGCCGACAGTCGCCGTCGACAGCTGCCGTCGACAAATGCTCGTGTATTTGGTACTCAAGGCCTTCGACGAGTGTCGACGGCTGCAGTTGCCTCAGCCGTTGACGCGTGCCGCTCGTGTGTATGAGCACTAAGTTGCAAAGCGTATACTTAAATAAACTTAATGATGCATTGCACATTTCTTCCTGCATATTGTTGATATGGACTTAATTAACAATATCAAATATATGATGTGAACGCCGCAGCTCTTCGATATGAACCTATCACACAATAATGATTTTAGAATACCTACTAGAAATATCCAATTAACAGTAGCAGTTTTATATTCATACTAGCTTATCGCGTAAAAAGGGTTATCGCGTAGCATGTCCTCCATATCCCAGGCTACATAATAATCTCTGCCGAATTTCATGACGATCGGATCAGTGGTTTAGGCGTGAAAATGTAACATACACGACAGACAGTTACTTTCACATTTATAATATTAGTATGGATATTTAGTTAGTTAGTTAATCAGGTAAGGCGGTGCACCAAAATTAGAAACTAGAGTTAATCTGACAGTTCTGGTATGAATCTGACAGGAGTTATAATCTAACTCTGAGTTAATGATGATAACCCAGCGTGGTGCAAGTAGGCCTAATAGTTGTATGCAGTTTGACAGTGTATGTCAGTACAGTATGGCACAACTTCATATCGACACCTGCAAGGAATAACATTGTAACTAATATTTAGTAACTTTACAGGAGAGCGCGTCAAATATTTAAAAAAATCTCTCAGATTTCGGTTAAGTCTTATTGCCAACCAACCTTGAAAATATGAGTCAACGAGGGATTAGCTACACTTTCGTATGATTATATTATTATTTAGATGTATATTTTAAGACTTTTTTGACGCGCTCTCCTGTAAAGTTACCAAATATTAGTTACAATGTTATTCCGTGCAGGTGTCGATATGTAGTATCGACAAAATTCGTAAAACCGATCACTTCCGATTTACACAATCAATAGAAATAATCGCTATCGCGCCATTAACGCTATTCGCGATTATTAATAAATATTGGAGACTAGCTTTTGCCCGCGGCTCCGCCCGCGTGGATGTAGGTTATCGCGTAAAAAAGTAGCCTATGTCCTTCTCCATATCCCAGGCTATTTCTTTGCCAAATTTCATGACGATCGGTTCAGCGGTTTATGCGTGAAAACGTAACATACAGACAGACAGACAGACAGATAGACAGAGTTACTTTCACATTTATAATATTAGTATGGATTTTGAAGGCGCACTCAGTTTAGGTGTGTTCGTTTTTACGAATTTTGCCTATGCTACATCTAACTTGTGTCGTACTGTACCTATTGGTATTGTATCTGATCATCAGCAGTTAGCCCACGTTTGCACGGACGTAAAAAAATCGCGGTGGGATTGAAAGCTGTTTTTCTGTCATAATATATTTTCTTTTTCGCATGAGCGCAAACAAGCAGTACGCAAGCAAGTCGCAATTTAAATGTTTGAAATGTATTTTGATTTATTCGCGATAGACGAAAAAATGGTAGCCTTGATTAAATTTACATATTATAGAGAGAACCCAAGGCAATATAGAGTAAAAATTATTTTATTTGATGTGTTTCATTCTTACTTTCAATAAGATTATTAAGTATATGAGGACTTGCATCTTAAGCAAAATCAAGTGTAAGTTTTTAAACTGTCATGGTCACTAATATTATTATTAAACCGAACGGGAAATTTATCATATCGGGAACTCACAACAAATAATAAACATGGTAAATATCCCGTTCGTGTTAATAATAAAATTAAGTATCTCTTTGAAAATTTGTCCAAATGGGTTTGAAGAGTAAGGAGAGTATTATCATCGGACACAGTCACAGCACGTTATAATGAATAATTAACGATAATTCTTATGACGATACGCCCAGCCGGACTCTTCAGTTATTCTTTTGAATTTTGAATAATCTATTATAAACAATTAAAAGTTGAGACTAATAATCGTAAATTGTTTTAAGTTTAATTTTCTGAGTCTGTTTGGACTAAGAAAATTAAACTAAAAACAATTTAGTGGTAAATATTGTAAGTATTGTATTCAGGAATAAACAAATATGTGAATCACCATCGTCGCGCTGCTAAAAACATACTTTTCGCCGGGCAAGATACTTATATAGAAATATTCTTAATACAGCTACAAAATATGTATACATAAAGTTTATTTTCGTTTACTTGTCTTATTTGGGAAACAAATAATTATGGTGTATGTACATACCTACGAATTTTTGTGTTAATTATGCTGTTATTTGTATGTGTTTCATACAAAGATCAAAACGTGCGAAAAACTTGCAATTTTTGTACCACGCCAGCATACCAAATAAGACACGTCAATGAAAAAAATACTGTGTACAGTCAGAGAACTTAATCGTTGAGTGATTGGTGCAATTCAATTAGCCGCGCTCAGTTATACCGACTGACACAACTGTCAGTCGGTATAACTGCGCACGGCTAATTGAATTGCTTTGAATTTACGTGTCGTGAGGAAAGGATTTGTGATTATGAATGAACCCGTGGCTACAGTAATAGAGGAAGACCAAAGAAACGATGGATGGACTGTTAGAATGAAGATAGAAAGGGGATGACTACAGTAATGACGACTAATAGGAAGTATGGAAGACATGAAAAAATATGTTTATTGCAATTATATAAATGCTTTACACATATGTATTGGAAATCACCAACATGACACATAAACATGAGACATGTTGCGCCGACCCCAAATAAATTGGGAAAAGGGCAAGAGAATGATTTATTTATTTATTGATATGCACTTCATCGACTTAAACACTAAAACATACCCAAACAAAGATCACATACAGTTTTAGCTATTGTGAATACGTCACCTACAGAACTGCACAGCACTAGCATAGGACTTGAAGTTAAAGGACGTGTAAGATACCGTTAGTTGAATTGGTTACAAGTTACAAAATAAAGCGAAAATGAGCTATGTTCACAAATACATACGAAGTGATGATAATTAATTTGCTTATCAGTCAAGTTCACTGATTGTACATGGATATGTCGTGATACTCACCCAGGTTTGTTGGGATCTTGTTGCATCTCGTAGGCTACGTTAAGACCTCCCCAGGAGCGCCCAGGGTGAGCGTGCGGTGAATGCCCTGTCATACCAGTGTCCATAGGCGGCTGGAAGGAAACATTTAAGTATCATGATTATGTCTACTGATTTTTTATACCACTCCTTCGCGTCGATGACTCGACAGTGAATTAAAAATTGCCCAAAACTTTAAAACACTTATGTATCGATAGGTCTTGTTCTGATAAAGTAGTAGAACTAAATTAAAAGGGTACAAAGAGTGTTTTTAGTTAAGTTTCCGTTATACGGGCAGGTCTCTTACTGAACTCTTCTTCCCAGTAGGAAGTCCAAGTGGTAAGGGCGGGAGTTTTTGGGGGACTGTCTTATGTAATTTTGACATTTGAAAAGTGATGCATCTCAGCCTAACTTGAATAAATTACTTTTGATTTTGAACAATGTATAAATAATAATATTTAAGCCAGAGAACAAAAATTATCTATGAACAAATATAGAACATGTTTCCACAGACTTCAAAAACTTCGCCAAAATCTGTTATTTATGTTTCTTGTCACATTTGTCACAGTATAAAAAAAACTTATATTCATATTGAAGGCATACATTCAAAAACCAAAAAAACCTACTCGTGTTTGTAGAATTACAATATTTTAAACAGATTCGCGACTACCAACATGACATGTGTTCACAGAACAAGCGGTTATCATAAATAATTTATAAATGGTATGTCGTTGCTAAAAACAAATCGTTTCCAGCTTATTATACGAACGTTATGAAATAGGTCACATCAATGTGGCATCTCATTACTACGAATTGTGGTTTATTTGACATTCATAATAAGACGAGACTAAACGAAGCGAATGATATTTGAATATGATTTCGATCAAGCTGCACTTAGCTTCAAGTCCTTCACTATTTGATAGTGTTATTTATATTAACACTAGAGACCAGCCCCTGCTTCGTACGGGTGCTATCTACTGGTGGCGACATACCAAAACAGAAATTTCTATGTTGTTTATCTAAGTAAAATATTTAATGTATTTTACTCATAAATCTTCCGGAATAAATCCTCAAAACTATGGTAATAATAGCAAAATCCGCAAGCGCTAAGCGCAACACTATATTTAAGTAAATCAATTTATCAATGACACTAGAACATTGACGAATTGTGATTATTTTTGTAACGCTGCTTAAAGTTAAGTGATGATTAGCGACTGTTTAACCATACATTTTTGACGTTTGAACGTCATTTAACTTTAAGTAACGTTTATGAATAAACCCCTAGATATTTACGACCACTACTGTGTAGACTCACTTTCATAATTATTAAAAAAAAAAAAAAACTATAGAATAGTATTTTAAGTTACGACATTATAACATATTGTATCATTAACAAAACTTAAGCATGCTGTGATAATAAAAGTTTACTCACAAGACTCCATTCGCTTCTACATTTTTATAGATATCAACACGGAAGCCAATTCTGAATATTCTCGCCGTTTCTACTCAAAACTCGAACACCAAAACCGGAACTTTTCTAGTCTCTATTATAATATGATTTCGGTTAAACTAGCGTAGAGCAACAAATAATAATCACACAACAACTCCCGGTAAATACCTAAACTGACAAGTTACGATCTTGAGTGAATCTTCAAAACCGCGGGAGAAGAACACGTGCTACACAAATGATACATACACATTCGCACTGACACAAACATGTGTAAAGTCACCATTACACGTAACATGTTTTTTGCTCGTTTTAGTGTACGATTACCGCGTTTTATCAATATAATCATTGCAGTACCACAGACAGATGTGTTGTTACCAAGCGTCGCTTTCCGACTGAATGAATGAAGGGAAGGGACTCCATGTGGTCTAAAACTTCGGAGCTTTGAACCATCGTACTAAGCAGGTAGGCGAGGGGTTGCGAGCAGGTACAAAATCGCAATATTTATCTTTGCTAGGGTCCTACCTAGGGTGATAGGCACGCACGAACCTATCTACGAATAGATTTAGCAAATTTATTCATCTTGTAGGTATATTATACAACAAAGAGGTCTAAATCGATATAGCTTTTTTCGTTTTTACGTGTAATTTATTTATTAATTAAAAATGGATGACTTACAGCTAAAACAAACGGAATAAAAAATTGTATGTGAGATTGACAACCAATTAAAAGTCTTTACTTCTAAAAACAGATTGGAATGGAAGAGTACAGACAACACAAAACAATACCAAAAAAGAGAAGAAAAGAAAAAAAAAAAAAAACAGTATAACATTCAAGTTGAAGGCCGACTTTTAATGATTTTATACTGAAGATTACGTCGAAACGAGTAGTGTTAATGATTTGGAAAAAAAAATATGTTAAATTAGAGCCTAGAGATAACCTAATATGTGAATATTTTATTATGTTTATATTAACATAGTGAAATTAATTTTTAAAGTTATGTCTAATGCGAATAAAAAACTGAGAATCACGCCAAATCTATCTAGCGTATTTTTCTGAAACCATCACCTTTTTAAAGTATTTAATTATTGATCTTTTAGTATACGTGTTTTATAAAAATACCTTTTTTATGTATAATAAATTAATAATGTGTTTTATTTGGGACAGCGCTCCTGGATGGGCGAGTACTATTACTGGCTGGACGTACGACGCGTTGCGTGAGCTCAGTACAGAACACGCAAGCTAACAACTCAAGGTCACTGGCATATATCTGCGCCTTACACTAAATTCACATTTCATATTCAATACAAGAATAAAATCCTGAACATACAAAATCTTAATTTAAAAACGTAATTAAGGAAATTTTGGAAATAATATTGTGTTTTAGTATTTTGTAACAAGCTCTAACTGATTATAATAACAATGTTCTACAAATCATTGAATGGACAACCGAAAAAATCCGAGACACGGTTACAAAATTATTATTGTTACACTTTCTAGTGTTGTGTTAGGGGCTTTATTGTCAGTCGCACCATGTTTGTGCCAGTTGTGTACATTGTGTAGACAAGCTCATTGTGTGTGGGTTCTTTAAACATTTTATTCACACCCCTGTTTGGTAGATAACACATGGTATTTTTCGGGTTGCGTAACTCAAAAGGAAAAAAAAAAACGGAACCCTTATACGATTACTCACTAGGTGTGTCTGTCTGTCCGTCTGTCACAGTCAATTTGCTCCGAATCTACTGTACCGATTAAGTTGAAGTTTGGTTCACATGCATCCATGACCCAAACACGGACATGTAACGTAATAAATGAATTTTGAATATGGGGTCACAATTGGGGAAAAAAAAAAAATTGTTTTGCTAACTTTACCGTGACATATCAAAATATGAAAGGGCTTATTGTAAGAATTTCATTTTTTTTTTTTACAATTTTAAATAAGAAAATTGATGAAAATTTACCACGCTTATCTCCGAATCTACTCTGCCTAAAATTTTGAAAAAGGAACAGAAAATTGTTTTTTACTTATAGATTACAGAAAAACCTTATAGAAGTCTATGGTCTTAAAATAACATGGTAAAGCTCTCAATATTGTATGTACAAACTTACATTTGCCGTTGGAATGTATGGGAGAACTTATTTTTCAACTACAATGTTAAGTTTGTTCTTGGAATAAATTCTTTCCAACTACGGAACCCTTCACTGCATGTGGTCCGACACGCACTTGGCCAGTTTTTACTAGTCTACCATTTGGTAGTTACTTTCCAAAACGTTTAGCAGGTTATGATAAGTACTAGCTTCATCTTGCGTATCAATTACAAATTGTACTGAAAACTAGAGAGAATAAATAATCTATAGAATATATCGTTGCGCGCCACAATTATTAATGCCTAATTCCGTACCACTAGCGCCCATCTAGTATCGAGTAACAGAACTAGTAGAGCACTAGCGCCTTCTAGTACCTATCAAGTAGCAGAACTAGATGCTTCTAGAAAGTTCAATGCTAGAACTTTCTAGAACTATCGACATCTGGTCAGTCGGGGCCAAAATGTACTCGAACATTCTAGATGTTTCTACAGTAGAAGGTTCTGGAACTATCTAAGGACTATATCAGGCCGGTATGGACCCCGACCCGGGACAGTCGAAGCGAACAAGCGACAAGTAAACTTCAAACGATACAAGCAATCTTCAAGTGCGACAGAGTGATCAGTAGTGCAGTTTGTGTTTTATAATTAGTGTGTTTGAGTTGTTATCAGTGTAATTAAAGAGTTTTTTTTTTGTTTTTTTGTTTTAAATCGGCAGTTTTTATTGTCACGAACCTCAAGCTCGTAATAATATTTTTTTATCGAAGTCTTTGCCTCGATGGTCAGCAGTCGCTGAGCGTGAGGTCTTTTGATTTATGAATTAGGCATTTCTCAGTAGCAGCCCAGATTCTGGATTAGTGCCCGGTTAATGGCAATAGGCTCGCCCCCTATAACATGGGACTTCAATATTACTGGCAAAATGTGGATGTACTCCTACGACTGCTCAACCCTACTGGAAATACAGTCGTGATGTTATTTGTTAACGTTAAGGGGGAAGCGCTAAGGTAGTCCGCGAAATTCAAATTTTCTTACGATTTTTGCAATTTGCATCTCAATGCCTGGGTTTATGTTGATTAAAGTATGATTCGCGACTGTAACAAATATGTATTTACAGAAATATAATCAGTAGAATCAGTAATATTTATAAATATTTATACACATTAAATATTTATACGCATTAAATATTTATACGCATTAAATATTTATACACATTATACATTACACACAATATAAAACTGATTTACATCCGTAAGACGTCCTCGCAACACAAGGTTTAAAACCAGCGTCAGACACTAGTTGGCTGGCATTTATGCTGAACTGGGCCTATTTGGCGTAGCCGCGAGGCACACATCTCTATTTAAAGTTTTTTCTGTCTTTTTTGTGTTCTGTGTCAGTATTGTGTGCCTTAAACTGCGTCAAATAAATTTATTTTCTTTCTTAATCTATTTTCTTGAATACAACTTCTTATATTAGTATAATCCTAAAAGCCATGATTTCATAAAATACTTAAAATAGTCATTCAATAGGATTATATGGACTTAAGAGAGTTGTATTGATGATTTTTATGATTATAATTTTATAAATAAATATATCATAATATCTATATAAATAAAAAGAAAAGTCCTGACTGACTCATCAACGCCCAGCCCAAACCCTTGGACCTAGAGAAAGCTGAAATTTTGCACAGAGGTTCTCTTTATAATGTAGACAAGGAATAAGGAAGGATTTTTCGAAATTCAACCCCTAAAGGGGTAAAATAGGCGATGGAAGTTTATATGAAAGTCCGTCAGTTTTTAAGTTAGGATCTTAAAATTTTGTGTTTAGACTGACGATTGAAAATTATTTTATACGTGTATCAGCGTTTTTGATAATTCCACCCACAAAGGTTTAAAAAGGGGGATAAAGTTTGAAAAGTCCTTAATTTTCGTAGAAAAATCACTTACTATTAAGGCTTATGGTTGGAAGCTAATGGTGTTGTTAGAATTTCAACCCTGAAAGGCTGAAAAGTGGGATGTTTTTTTGTGCCTGCCAGGGTTGCGGGTTTATCCGAAAGGGATACCGTGGCCCTGGCACACAGGCCACTGAAGGAACACGGGTGGGTTTTAGTCAGTAAAACCCACCCGTGTTTTCGCTCTCGCGCGTTGTTTGATAATTTCCCACCCAAACAAAAGGAGACTTACATCATAAACAAAAAAAATTGTTCTGTCTTTAATAATTCATCAAACTTTCATACAAAAATAAAAATATTTAAATTCAACGCTCTAAATCTACAGAAAAACGAAATCTTGAAGGTTTGTTTTGAAGTTTTGTAAAAATTCATAGAACAAAAGTTGTTGTTTATGATGTTAATAATACAGTCCTGCAAGGTTTTTAGTGTTTACCAATAACCCTGTATAGCAAGCAAAGTTTATTCCAGGGGTTCCCAACCTTTCCTTGGTCAGGGACGACTTTTATATTATTCTTGTTAGCAGGACCCACTAAGTAGACATAATAAAAATAAACTGAAACTTTTATTAACAACTCAATAGGAAATTACGTAACAAGAAATAATAATATTTTTAGGATAAACTTCTGTAATTTTGTATTAATGTGATTTCTGAGCTTGCATCTTCTTCACGAGTTCGGCTATCCGAGGACTAATATTGTTACTCAAAACTGCACGTGAATCATCACTTACTTTCAAACGATTCCTCGCCTTGTTTTTAATTACCAACAAAGCAGAACATCCTTGTTCACATAAATAAGTTGTTAAGAAACTCATAAAATAGCGCAAGGCGATTTCTCGAAGTTTAAATATTATTTGCGGACCATATTTTATTTTCTGCGGACCACTGGTTGGGAACCACTGGTTTAGTCTAACGCTATAGTGTGAGCCTTACCATAGTTTGTCTAAAGGTCGGAAATTACGCCAGCTGTCTATGCCGTAATATTTTCATTGAATCATTAGCCTGGCTTGACGCACTACTGCTTCCACAAAGGAAAATTGCATATGACATGTCACCAATCATACATGCAGTGCGTACAAAGCCAGTTATTACTGTAATTGGCGGTGTCTGTAATAGGCTTTGAGACCATTATGAAGCCGCATTAATACAGTCGTATTCTTATTATATTTATCATCGGACGAATAATGAAATGATTAGTGTCTTCTGTGGCTAGTTATAGTAATAGTAATTTATAGTAATTTATTTATTTATAAACTTCAGTACACGTTACATCAATGAGTTCTCGACCCCTGAACTGAGACATCCTGTATGACAGGGGTCGAGCATTCTCCAGTTATATAGATCAGCATGAGAAGGCTTAGACTACTCGTAAATACAATTTACATTGATTTTTTACACTAATTAAAATAAAATTGAAAAAAATAAAATAAAAATGCAAATACAGACAAAACTTAAACCTAAATAACCAAGTAAAAAAATCAAAAAATTAAAACAATTATGAATAATTCTAAAACATTTAATTCTGTTTTAGATTAGAATACGGGTAGCATGTGTGTGTTGATGTGGGTGTGAGGGTGTGTGTGTGTGTGTGAATGGAGGAGTATGAGTGTGTGTATTGAGTGAGGGTGTGAGGGTGTGTTTGTGTGTGTCGTCTGAAGATTCGTTTTGTACTGAAGTAAAAAGTATTTCGTGTTAGTAAAAGTTCACATTTTTGTTAAGAAAGGAAACTAAACTGTGTGAATGATGTGTGTGCTGTTAGTATCTATGTATCGCGTGAAATTTCTTGTTACCCGGTTGCCCGATCCGTTTTCGAGATATCATAAAAAATGCCGTTCTGTACAAAATGTATGAGAAAAAGAAATTAAAAAAAAAAAAATTACTTGAATTTTTCGCATGTTTTAATAGTTATTCTGCTATTCGGGGCGAAGACAAATCTAACAAATCCAAGATCATAAAAATCGGTCCAGCCGTTCTTGAGTTATAAATGGCGTAAATAACCCGACTTTGTTTTATTAAGAAGATTTTATAGCAAATATCTGTGTATCTATTAATAGATATTGTACTTCTATACTTTTTTTATATTTGCACCAATGAAAACCCCCGTGGACAACCCCATTTTATGTCCAGAAGTTCACTGTCTATGCCAAGGTTGCCTGGAAGAGGTCGCAGTAAGCGAGAAGGCCGCCTATTGTACATTTTATAGTGTATTATATTTTTTTTCTTTTGTAATGTGTAATCTGGTGTACAATAAAGTATACATAAATAAATAAAAAAAGCTGAAAATTCATTTATTAACATAAACATAACAATAAAAAGATGTTGGCCCAACATTGAATAAGAAAAATAATTGTGCTAAAAATCCATCACCCCAGTGAGGAACGCAATAAAACATTTTTCAATACAGTTGTCAAACATGGCGTACTTTCAGAGGCTATAATTATGATTCGTGTCATTAAAAACCCTCGCCTTCGGCTCGGGCTTGTTAATGACAGCTCATTTGCAGTAACCTCTTTCCACCCTTGTATCACAATGTACTAATTTATACTAATATTATAAAGAGGTATTTGTTTGTAAGTTTATATGTAGCGGATTAATCTCTGGTACTACCAATCGAATTTGAAAAAATATTTATGCATTTGATAGCCCAATTCTTGAGGAAGGTAATAGGCTATTTAAATCACGCTAGGACCCTGAGCAGCAGAGTAAAAAGATAAAATTCAGAAAAAAGGCTAAGTGAAAAATAATATATCGCGGGCTATGGATCGGGGGAACAAAAATTTTACGAGGACGAAGTCGCGGGTAGAAGCTAGACTTAAATCATTCAAGAGCCTAGTTCCAAATAAGCCAAGAACACATGAATGAGTTTAGTTTGAATCTCGCAGTTCCATTATTAATAACATACCATTGACAAGTGGTGTAACACTTCAGTTGTTCAGTGTACAATATGGTTGATGACGAGCCGACCGACTTTCGGAAGCCCTTATGTACTTCCGGAAGACGGTCGGCTCGTTATTTATTTTACGTACAGTCGACAACAAAACAGATATATGTATATCTTGGCTGCTAGATTAGTAACAACTTCAAACCTACAACCAACTTCCATTTTACCCATTTTGTGAGTTGAGTAGTCACATTTACTACTAATTTTTTTTTTCTATTTTTCCTGTGCCCGACAGGGTCCATAATGATCTCATATAATTTTAAGTTACCACCTAAGTAAACATTGTAGAATGCAAATAAAATATTGAGTATTGAGTATTTTAAGGTTTCCAGCAAAAGAAAATTGGAACCTTTATAATCTCACTTTTTTTCAGGGAACCGGCAAAATGTAAAAATGTCCTAAAACCAAAAATTCGAAGACATGTGAAATCTACCAACCTGCACTGGGCCTGCGTGGTAGATTATTGCCCACTCCCTCTCGGAGGCTTGTGTCCTAGCAGTGGGAACATTATAGGCTGATGATTATGCTAGCCTATAACATTGTTTCCTACTGCTGGGCAAAGAACTTTCCTTTTTCGTTCCAAACTCTCTGCTTGGTGTGATCTCTGCGAATAGGGCATGTGCGAACATGGCTATGTTGGCCCCATTAGTAATTTGATTGTTGAAAATAATAAACAATATCTATCGTACAAAGTTTAAAAATCCGTAAAGGCTCCTACAAACAGGCGCGATACGCCATAATCGACATAATCGCCCAAAGGTGAAAGGTGATTTGTATAGGTAGTACGACTACATTTCGCCAGTCATATTTTGGACCAACGTAATAAAAGACAAGCCTACAGTCGCATCCAGACTCCATCACCCTAAAGGCTCCTACAAACAGGCGCGACACAAAGACCCTGCTCGTCGCGCGACACGCGGTGCTTTTGTGTCGCGTCAAGTGTCGCGCCTGTTTAATAGAACTTACTTTACTTACTTGCTTTTGTGGCTGGTGGAATATGTGCGGCGTAGGACCCGGCAGATCGCTTGGAACCTAGCAGAGAAAAAAAAAATTATTTCATCTGCGTTTGCGTCTATTGCATAAACACAGTAACCGGCCGTAAAAACTGCACATTGATTTTTAGAAATTTTAGGGCGTCCGTCGTCCGTCGTGTACAAAAAGCACATGAAAAAAGTAATATAATACATCGAGAAGACTACCACACAATGTCCCAGTGACGAAGACGACGGAAGCCCTAAAAATCCATGTGCAATATTTACCGCCGGTTACGGTACACCAATACATCACCTTTCAAAAAATCAAATCTACGTTTATATTTTAATAGTATTTTGAAGCTTTTACTATAGGACTTTAAAATTAAGGTTGTTATATAAAATATAATTTACCAGCTCCAATATCTGCACAAGCTAAGCTTACTTTACCCCTGCGCCGTAAAGACACCATGCATCTCCCAATTTGATGGTACGACGCACACGGGCAAGCGGTTATTGTTAGTAGGTAGATGTAAAAAAGCATGTCTGAGTGAACACACAACTGTCATCAAATCATTACGTCATTACGGCTGTCGTTCCCTATCTTTACGTTTATATACCTAAATACCAGTTATATACCTACCTACCTACTTGTTCTGTACTTACGATCTGTTGTTGCACTTATTCCATTACCACCAAAATATTAGAGATGCCGCGAATACTCGCTATTATTCGGTATTCGTCATTACTCGATTTTTTTTTATTCGTCGAATCCATACTAATATTATAAATGTGAAAGTAACTCTGTCTGTCTGTCTGTCTGTATGTTACGTTTTCACGCCTAAACTGCTGAACCGATCGTCATGAAATTTGGCAGAGATATAGCCTGGGATATGGAGGATATAGGCTACTTTTTGACGCGATAACCGACATCCACGCGGGCGAAGCCGCGGGCAAAAGCTAGTACCGAATAATTGTCTATTATTCGAGTTTCAGCGAATAGTTGTCTAATTAAAAATAAACTATTAATGAACAGAAAAACTATAGACTTAAAAATAATTAAACTTTTATTAATCTTTAACAACAAAACACAGTATTATTATCATTAATATAAAAAGTTAGCCAAAAATCATTCATGGAAGTTACTTAGTTAGGCTTTTTAATTAATAATTTTATATTTGAAGTCAAAAAGGGGCACATTAACTAGTTTTCTACACCATGCCGAACAACATAATTAAAAGTGAAATATTTGGAAGAAAAAAAAACTTATTTTTTTTTATGACGAGTAATAATAGCGAGTATTCGAATATTCGCCATAGAGAATGGCAATTAATCGGTATTCGACTATTCGCTATAACATATATTCACGGCATCTACAAAATATGATGAAAATGCACCTACCATTTTTGTTTCAGGATCTTTTCCTCCGATGATTAGTTAAAGACTCACCTTAAACCACATGATACCAAATACCGTCCTTCGTAAACAGGTTAGGGTACGAAATCAGAAAGTAAAGATCAATGAAATGAGAATAAAAACAGAACCTGTAGCGAATATCAATAGATTACTGACAATGTGTAGTTTGTACATTACTAGTATCCTCCTCAGTGTTGTGTCCTTCCTTTCAGTGTTTCCACTTTTAGGGATTTCTTCCTTTAGGGTTCCGTAGTGAACAAGGGACCCTTATAGTTTGTCCGTCTGTTGTCTGTCCGTCTATCTGTCTGTCTGTCCGCGGCGTAGCTCAGTGACTCTTAGTACTAGAAAGCTGTAATTTGGTATGGGTACACCATATTAATCACGCCGACAAAGTGGTAAAATATAATCTTGAAATATATAGATTAGATAGGTACCTACTACTGCGTTCCGCTTCGCTGACCGCGCCAGCGCGTTGCGCGGCGAGTATCTATTATACTAGTTTCAAAATAAACATCTTTTCGTTAACGATAACTTCATTTCTTTTGTACTAAGACATATCAATATAAGAAATAGGTGTATAATAAAACTCGTTTAAGTTCAATTTGTCAAAGTTTTAATTTGCGCACTGATTAAAAACTTTTCCTGTATATAACGAAGTTAAAAGGAAAACTATCACAGCTAAGTTGGATTTACAAGTTACCGAGTAATAGTCGACCAACTGCAGTTCTCCCATACATTTTGTACGGGAGAACATGTTTTTCAACTACAATGTTAAGTTGGAATCAATTCATCCTATCTACAGAACCCTTCACTGTGCGTGGTCCGACACGCATTTGGTCGGTTTTTAGGGTAAAATGACGAACATTTTGCATGTCTTAGGGATATTTTATTTTGACAGGAATTTTAGAAATTTTGGGGTAAAATTAAACTTCTGTTGGTAACGATATTGCTTATAGTAGGCACCACCCAATGTATTACTTTACTTTATGGCACCACCGATTTATTAAAGGGGATTCCCTCAAACTCGTAATGAATGTAATCCGTCGAATTTTAGTTTACCATGTTAATTGTGCTATTACCGTAGCTAAATACGACATCGGAACTAAGTCGTATTTTACCTAGAGTTGATTTGTTTTTCATTATGCATCGCGAATAAGTCGCGGAACCATAGTAGATAAAATATTTATAATGTTCTAATAGTTATTAGTTTGAATGAAATTTTAATTAAAAATGGCAGATAATGATGTGCAAGCCCAAGCACCATCTTCGCCTCAAGATTTAGGATCATCGAGATCAATATTAAGTAAAGAAAAAAAAAATGGCTTCTGATCGTGTAAAGTTATGAATGTTTTGTAGCTATTTTATGTTATTAAATATGTGGAATGATGTGTTATTATTTCTTATAATCATGCTCCCTACACCAAGGAGATTTAAAGATTTTTAAGGTATTTAAGGGATAATGCATTAAGAAACTGGGGAAAAACAAAAAACGTAAGTGGAAACACTGATTCCTTTTCAATCCTCCGATTGAGCTAGGACTGACAATACACATCCGTGCTGTTCGAGTAAGTAGGCTTTGTTCGCGTTTATTGTAGCGCTGGCTTCAGCACGGAAAGGCGCGTGTAAACGACTCCTTAAAAATAGCCACATCAATATTTTTTATAAAACGGTTCGTCCTTGGCACGGCACGGAAGTGTACGGTTATACCTAGTAGCCCCCGCTGGAGTAGGTTCATTACAATAGCACAACGGAGAATTTAAACTAGTTACAGCCGTTGGACTATTGTTGCTTCTATCTAAGAAATGAAACTACGTTCTTCTACTCTTTATTCAAAAAAATCTAAGTAAGTTACATTCTATTCACATAGTGACGGATCGCACGACACGCGTCAAATGACTGCACGAAGTGTGCAAAATAAATTGATATAAAAAAAAATCTTAATTTAATAAGAGTTAAAAAAAAACGGATTTGTCGTGCAAAATTTCCACGACAAGAGTCGTGGGACCGTAGCTACCGTGAATAGAGTTTAGTTGTTGGCCATCGACAGTTATGCGTCCATCCATTAGTCATGAACCTGTGAGTGCGCGGTGAGGTTGAGTCCGTGGCTGGTGGAGGGCAGTGGCACCGACACGAGAAGCGACGCCGGACCCTCGCGATCGCCCTTGCCGCCCTACACAACCCACGCATTAGTACGCTCTGGGACGCCTACTGTTACACGGAATACTTACAAATGGAGTGCTACGGCCTAACGATACTGGACTCCCAAATTCTCAAACGTACGTGGTACGTGATCAACCGATCCACAGGTATTCACAACTGTTCGATTCGCTATCGGATTCGATTGTTAAGGTTTGTTTAGGAGCAACGCTAAAAAAGGTAACTATCATAGTTGAATATATTTTAGTGTTCAATAAATTATTATTATTAGGTATTTCGTAACGTTTTCATTTGTGAATAGCTCTACAGCTTTGGCTTGATTTCCCCTCAGCTCTTTAAAATTCGTACCAACCAACGTTCTCAATTGTAATTTTTGTGGTGTGCAACAAAGAGCATGCATCTTATTATGTGTGGATGCTTTAAAGGTCGCAAGGCCTACACTCTTCAAGTCACCATAGATCGTTGCTTTAAACGAGAGACTATTATATCATGTAAACCGGTTTCCAGTTACACTGGTGCAGGTTTACCTGTTCAGTTTGTCCTCTTCACATAATATTTATGTTAGGCTTGAGATGTTTTAAGTTTTTCTGTCTTTACGAGTCATCCTCAAGTGACTGAGTATAAGCCTTAACAACAACTTAAAATGGACATGTGTTTGAGAATTCGGTCGTTTATGTAAACCACGCCAGCGTAAGCAAGTTTGAATGAGCACTTTCATTTGTGCAATACTCCGTGGTTGCATGCGATATGCATCGATGAACCAGACACTTAGCACTTATTGGATACTTATAAATTTTGCATAATAGTTTCATACCGGCTTACTGCTTTAAGCATAGTGTCATTCGCCTTTCAGTATTTTTGACTCATGCATAAGTACAAGCATTTCTTTTTTGGGAAAAGGGAAGTTTATGCATGTATTTCTTTCTATGGAGAAGTGAATGTCGCTGTGATATGTAAAATCAAGAAAACGTAGTTTTTTTTTTTTAATTTAAAATACAGTCAGGCATAAAAGTGTTAACTAAGCATCGTCTTTTAATGAGAAAACATTATGGGTAAGCATAATTGAAGCACACAAAGGCATTCGTCAAAAAGCAAAGCTTTTTTGTTTTTTAATTGAAGGTCACATAATTTATAAGAACAAATAACAATGTTTGATGAGGAAATTAAATACTTTTCTCACCAACATGATAAACGACGATAAATATGGCGAAATGTGGGTCTTATACGCCTGTTTTACAGTTTTGTGGAATACAGACATGATGCTATGTTTATGATGTCATGTTGATATTGTACTGAAAATTGCTGTAAATGTGTCGTTACTAACCTGTGGGTTTGAAGGAGAGCGTATGTTGGAAACTTGATTCATCCCACTTGGACCCGGCATTGGACTGGGCATCTGATGCCTGTGGAAAAGAAATCAGTTTTATACCCTATATTATAAATACAGACGATTATTTCAGAATTGCTTTCAAACGTTTTTTGGCTAATCGTCACACCACGGCAACGCCTTGTTCGTATAGCTTGTAAAAGGAGAATTACTGTATTAACAACGATATTATTGTTAGTTTATACTGGAGAAAGTCCGCCCCAAATCGGAAAATATCCCACGGGAATGTACTACAGGCATAAAAAAAAGTATCCTATGTCGTAACTCGATCATAGTTTAACTGTGTGACAAACACCCAAATCCGTCCAGTCGTTAAAGCGTGAAGAGGTACCAGACATACAGTCAGAGAGTTAGTATTTATTTCGACCCCGACTCATCGTATCGGATTGTATCGCCCGCCCGCGCTATTACTTAGTTTTCGCTTAGCGTTCTTTTGTTTTTTTTTTTTTTTTTTCGTTTTCTTCTGTGATGCTAAATAGGCTATCTATATATGCTTTCCTCAATCATAAATTGGGCTATCAAATGCAAAAATATTTTTTCTAATCTGGTAGCTCCTGAGATTAGCGCGTTCAAACAAACCGACTCTTTAGCCTTATTTATATTGGTATATATGTATAATAGAGATATTAGTATGGATGTTAAGTATAAAAAGGTACTAACACATACCTAGGGCTAGGGTTAGAAGCCGGGCTGTGAGCGGGCGGTGGCGGCGGCGGCGGTGGAGCGGGGCTCATGCTCGCAAAGTGTGATGTTGGTACAGGGATCGCTTCCAGACCCTCGGTTTTAGCCTGTGTATGTAATAACCAGATTAGAGTCAGAGCGTAGAAACTAAATTCTAGAATATTGCACTTAGGTTCGCTTGCACCACTCACTAAATACGTTTACCGCTCAACCTTTTGACCGCTACGTCAAAAAAGGAAAAACGTGCCCTCGGCGCCAAGATATGAATTCATCCTTTCGAGTTTTTGTCATCTTATGCTAATATAGATGAAATATAAAGAAATAAGTTCAACTAAAATAAATGAGGATGAGTCAAGGAACATAATTAACAAAAAGAAATTAAAAAAAAACAATGTTGTTTTATGAGCTTTATTTACAGATTCACTTATAAAGTCCGTCATGTAGTCGTGACCGTGGCGTGCTGGGCTCATTTTGGTTTGTCATCTATACATGACTGTGGCGGTCAAAAGGTTAAAGGCGCTCCGTCACCGGGAGCATTCGGCTGTAATGTAACAGTTCAGATTCGAGCATTACATCATGAGTGACGAGAACCGAGCATTACAGTGCGCAACCTGTAATAATACAATTTGTAACATTAAATTCAACTGGACCATTTGCCTGTAATGTAACAGTGGTGATTGGGAGCACCTGTGATATAATGCAACATGAATGAATGAATCGAATCTTGGATTGTTACATTACAGGCGAATGCTTATCAGTCAGTGAGACAAACTTATTTTTTATTTTATTTTCTTAACAGGGAAGCTCATGGCCTTCATCTCATCTAATGGTAAGTGATGATAAGGCCGAAGGTGGAAGCGAGCTTCACCCGGAATCCTCAACAACAGAGGAACTGGCTATCTTACCTCTAACTGCCGAAACACAACAAATGCTGTTAACATTGCTATTATGGCGACATACTTAGATAAGATGGTGGTAGCTAGCCAGGCGGCTCAAAATCAAATCTGGCCGAACCCGTGAGGAAGCGCCTTTACAAATTTAAAACATCACTCTGTCTCTGCCATTTTCAAATTGACAGCAACAGAGCGATGTTTTAAATATGTTCAGCGTTAAGGGGGAAGCGTCGCTGGCTATCTTAACGGTAGTCCGCGAAATTCAAATTTTCTTACATCATTTGCAGTTTGCAGCTCATTGTCTGGGTGTATGTTGATTAAAGTATGATTCGCGATCGTCACAAATATGTATTTACATAATTATAATCATTAGAATCAGTTATACAACTCTTTAAGAGCGGCCAACCCGTCATACTTTTCATACAAACGCTCGTACGTGATTATGGCGTTGGAACACATCTTTCAATGAAAATTTTGTACTAATTAGTATCATGTGCACTATATCTAGGTTTCCATGTAAGCAAAAAATTAAAATTTGGAGAAACAAATTCAGTATAAGCCTCCAAAAATCTGCTTTTTGCACACATTTTACCTGAACTTTGGCCGTTCATAATGTACTCATAAATTTTAAAAATAAAAAAATCATCCCCTTAGAAACATTGTAGTACATGTAATGAAGATTCTAAATGACATACATTTATTTCACAAACTTTTAAGGCTTTCTCAAAAACACGTATTTCCTGGAACAAATGTTATGAAATTTCCGCACACTATTTTTCGTTCAATGTTATTGAGTTCTCACTTGCCTGTTAGCCTAAACATTGCGCTGGATGAAACAACAAGCTTTTCAATCATGCTAAATAGTCATTAAATAGGATTATATGAATTTAGAGAGTTGTATTGTCGTTTTTCATGATTATAATATTCTATAAATAAATATTTGATACGGCCGTGAATCATATCAAGAACACCATACAACCAGGGGGCCAAGTCTACTAATGTACAAACGTTGCAATGGTCTCTTCATTGTGAGTTTTTGACAGATTTTCCATACAAACACTGTCAAATACTCACAATGGCGAGACCATTGCAACGTTTGTAAATTAGTAGACTTAGGCCCCTGATATTGACCTGGAAATTACAAAAAACCTAAGAAAATTTGATTTCACGGGCTACCCTGACGCTTTCGACTTAAAAGCATGAAGTGGATTTATAGTGCAAGCGGGCTTCTATATATTTTAGTTTGCAGGTTAATGATACAAAACAGTAGTGTTAAAACAGAACTTTGAAACACTAGCAGTTGATTTAGTCACCTGCAAATATGTGCATACATAACGTCATTCGAGAGGTAGTTGCTGAAAATCAGCGCTGTTGACGATAAGTTCGTCCGAAGTCTCAGCATTTTGCTGAGCAATGATCTGTTCTTGCACGGCTTAAATGTTATTGTTTGTTTGTTGCAAAAGTTTTTATTTTTCCACTCTGCAATTGGGATTTTTGTTTTGATTACTCTCCTTTGCTAGTGTCGCAATAATTACGCAATGTAAATTATTTTTGGTCGCTGGCCCTGACATCAAGCAATGGACAAAATGAACAAACTTTTATGGCTTGAATACGAGGCTTTTGGCTACCTTGTACGTATATATCTCAATTTTTTTTTTTTTTTTTTGTGATGTACGTATTGTTTTTGCAGAATAAACAATTTTTCTTTCTTTCTTTGTCTATCATACAAGTTGTACGTCTAATTTTGGGAAAATTACAGAAGAATAGCTAAGGGTGTAGCTCTTTTAACTGTAGCATGCAAATAACTTTAGCATGTAACTAAATCAACAGCCTGTGTTTACCAAGATATACTGAAGTACACTTTATGCACAAAGTCGGTGTATAATAAAGTGCGTAATTAACTCTTAAAACTAAATGATATTTTTTTATACTAGGTATGAATATCTTATGAAGTACAGCCACTATGGAACGTTAAACTACAAACTACCAAGTTACTATGACACGAAAGGAGTTAACGAGGGCACACTACGGTCCACTAGCACCCTTTAAAAAATATTATCGGTGACTGAGAAGGAATTATGAAAAACGGCTCAATAAGGGACCTCGGTACACACTTACCGAGGTCCCTCATTGAGCCGTTTTGATTGATAAATGAAGACAACAATGAAGATACCTTTTTAATAATTTTGTCAACGGATTCCAGCGGAACGTCGGCTGGTATGTGCGTGGCTTCCCATACGCCACTCCCTTGAGAAGTGCCTTCTCCCGCCTAAATGATTTCAATTGAAAACTGTTACTTTTGCTTATTCCATGTCTGTTTAGTTATCTAATAACCTAGCCTACCTCAAAAGAATATAATCAGATATATAACAAAACCAAATAAAACTGTGATTTAATGCAGATTTGTAATTACCGTGGAACCATGGCGGATGGTACAGCAGATAATTTTAAGTTAATCATTGTATAGATCTAAAAATTAATAAAAAAGAACAAATTGTTCAGTAGCAACTGTTCTTATAATCCTTCGCCGTTCCTTCCACCAGATTTCCCTGCCCATTTTATACACAAAAAAAAGGAGTAATTTTAAGCCATCTTACCCCAGAATTAGGAGGCGTATTAGAAGTGTAGTCGACCGGCGCATTCATATTATTAGCTGCAGCGATAGCCTTCCTCTTCTTAGTCTGTTTGGTTTCCACCTGGTCAGTGTTAATGATTACCGACTCTTGGTATGTCGGCTTAGAAGTTGGGACTTGCACCACTGAAGCAGGTACTGGAGCACTAGACAAAACAAATATACTGTTTATTAAATACTAGTTTTTTTCTTATCATTGGCAGACACTAACAGGCAGACAGTTTGTGGTGAGTTACTGGGTTGTGGAGGTCAGATAGGCAGTCGCTCCATGTAAAATACTGGTATTCCGATGCGTCCGGTAAGACTTGAAGCTGACCCACCATAGTTGGGAAAAGGCTAGTCAGATGAGGCTGATGATTGTGATTTGTGGCAGAAAAGTACGCGGATATAGTCCGCGTACTTTTCTATAGTGATGGTAAGTGGTCAATGAAGTCTTTTTTTTTGTTGTGTTTTATTGTATTACTAGCTTTTGCCCGCGGCTCCGCCCACGTGCATGTCGGTTATCGCGTAAAAAGTAGCCTATGTCCTTCTCCATATCCCAGGCTATATCTCTGCCAAATTTAATGACGATCAGTTCAGCGGTTTAGGCGTGAAAACGTAACAGAAAAATAGAAAGACAGAGAGTTACTTTCACTTCTTTTTTTTGTATGTATTATTAGAATAAATATTATATTATATAATTTAATAACTTGATATGAAACATTTGCAGTGCCCTTACAGGGTGCATGTCTTAATACTGTGTCATGATATTTTAATGTATGCCTACTAACCAGTGTTTTACATGTTAGCAAATAATTAAATAACGTTTCGATAGATGGCAACAACCCTGCCTGTCATTGCGATTGGGCAGCGCATACTGCGGTTTGCTTTGTAATTGCCCTCGAAAGATCACCTTGCTGCTTGGCGGCAGTACATCACTCACAAGGACTCCAAAGTACAATAAAGAGCGTCGTTCCTTACCTAGTCGGGTTTGTTGTGATGGTAGACACGGAGGCCACGGCCTGTGCCACTGAGCTGATGACTCCTACTGGTTCCACTGGCTGTTTGCTGGTGCTGGGCGAAGCCGCTGGTGGCGAGACCTTCGATGGACCCGCCACTGGAGTTGAGCTGCCTGAGGCTATAACAAATTTTATAAAACGTATGTAACGATTCAGAAGATATTTAAGAGCGTGTACAATGGTCCACTAGCGCCACTGAGAAGGAATTATGAAAAACGGCTCAATAAAGAACCTCGGTAAGTGTGTCTAGAATTTTCTAATTCCTTTTATAAAGTTCCATATTGAGACACGAAGCAACAAGATACGATCTATAGGAATGTGGCCACTTTTCTTTAGATCGAATTTTGTTTCTTCGTGTGCTTTAAAAAAAATTTTAGTTTCTACTAACTGTTGCGGCTACGCCCGCGTGGCTATACAGGTAGTAATTTGAGATGAGCTATAATCATGATCATTATTTCAGCCGTAAGATGTCCACTACTGGACATAGGTCTGCCCCAAGCACCCGCCACTGCGACCGGCTCTGGGCCATAATGGATGAAGTTATTTATGAATTGGGATTAAATCCCCAGTTTTTCCAGTAGTCTTTCCAGATCGATTGGAAACAAAAATGTAACCTATGCACCACTATTGTACATGAAGTTTATATAAATAAACATGAGAATTTTAGTTTTTCTTACAGACTGGAAGGATTAGCATTTTTTCAAAATCAGATTAAGATATACGTTCAAAAGTTTGGCGGAGCCTTCTGTTGATGCAAATATTAATGTAGGAACCTTCATTTCTATCTCAATTTACTACCCTAAACCTAAACTACCTTTGGATTCTTACCATGTGAGGAAATGTCTTATGGGCACATCTTACAGGCACAAAGGCGCTGCACTGTACTCAACTAAAGCAGTCAATAGGCCAGTATAATAGGCATACCTTTAGCGGTCTGTGTAGATGTGGATTCCATGCTATGCTGCGGTGAAGGGGCTGGGGTGCTACTCTTGCTGCCTGAGCCCCCGTCCCCGGCCGACGACCCACGACGAGACGGCGATGGTTTCTTCTTGTCTGACGAATGGTGTAATTTGCCACCTAAGTATCACGGTCATATACTGTGACTACGAATTCTTATAAATAAGGGCAAGCGTAAGGAATGGTGTGAAGAAAAGGATGGTTGGAACTTAGGTAGACTGACACATAAACAAAAAGAAAAATTAAATGGAGGATTCTAAAGGAAATTGTATATAATAAAAACTGTAACCAGAATCTGTACGCAAAAAAAACTTTTACTAACTTATACAAAAACACTCATGAATTATTCTCAATCCTCAAACCTTTACTCTTAACGACATCTAATTACCTTTACGTATACGTATACATGCATAATGAAAACATATACCCTTAATGTAAGTAAAAAAAACACAAGCGAAATCTATCACACTCCTCTCCTCCCACGTATTCAGAAAGCCTACTCAATTTGATCGACTGCCAAATCTCTTGCCAAGTGATGTTTTGCTTGCTGATATTTTGGCTAACCAATCACAGTAAATACGAGATACGTCAGCTAGTTAGCGGGGATGCGCTAAGATAGCCAGCGAAATTCATATATTCTTACATTTTTGCCATTTGCGATACAGTGTCAGGTTGTATTTTGATTAAAATATGATTCGTGAATATAATATTTACTTTAAAGAATTATAATACCTGATTCAAATGATTTTAATTCTGTGAAGCCAAATCAAATGTAATGATTTCATGGAATAGGCATTCATAATGGTAAATTGGTCTTAGACAGTTGTATTGATGATTTTAATGATCATATTTCTATATGTGTGGTGTTACACGAATTGATAGAATAAGAAATGAGTATACCGGATGTAATTTTTTAACGTCTTGAAAAATATTGGGTATACTAGGTGAACGGAGTAGAAGCCTATGGCATAGTTTTTATTTTTATAATACCACACATTTGAAGTAAACTTATAAGAATAAAAACTATAAAAAATTCTAGTAGGTTTAAGTTAGTCTTCTAAAGTGTGGGTGGTATTTATCGATAGATCAATTTCGTTCTAGGTACTTAACCGAAAAAAAAAAAATTATATGCCATTAGGATTCTACTTCGTTCATCTAGTATACCCAATTTATTTCCGAGACAGTAAAAAATGTCATCCGGTATAAGAGGAAGTCTGAAAGTAACACCGGTGACTGAAAAGGAGTATGGAAATAGGTTATGATAGTATGGGCATGTGATGCGGAGGAATGAGGGAAATGTCGCCAGAAAAGTTTTGAGTATTAATTTGGATGGCTATACAAGTAGGAGAAGACCAAAGAAACGATGGATGGATTGTGTGAAAAATGATATTATGGCTAGAAAGAGAGTGACGACTAATAGAGAAGTGTTTTTTTTTTTTTTTTGGTTTGCTCTCTCTAGTCTAGGTTAGAGGTGACAAAGTCGACGATGGAGTGAGCTTACCCAGAAGAAGCCTGTTCACTCTCACTTTGAATAGATTAGGGTTGTATGCGTTCGGAAACATAGACGCAGGCAGAGAGTTCCAGTATGGAAGAAAAATACATGTTGCGCCGACCCCAAATAAATCTGGATAAGGGCAGGATGACGATGATATCTGTAAATACATACTTGTTATGGTCGCGAATCATACTTTATATTCAATGTCGCGAGCTACCCTGGTGCTTTCACCCTAACTGATCAAAAACTTAACCAGGCTTTCTGTATACGGGGGTCCATCACTTACCTATTTTGTAACTACATATCGAAATCAAATTACCGAGAACCGAAAGCAACTGCTCAAACGTATTGCTTCTACATAAACGCTAAAGGAGCGCTAACATCAAAAAAATATTTCGTCGGACTGTAGAGCTTGCATGTCAAAGGATTATGGATTTATAAAGAGTAGCTTCTTGCCTGCAAAAGAATACGTAGCAATTAATATAAATGCCGCCATGAATACCATCGATATCGTTTTATTCAGTTACATGCGATTGTAATCGATCCAGCATAAAAAAGCAAGGTGTCGTGCGATGTGTATGTTTTGAAAGGCATTACAAACATGGTCACCTATTTTTTCTTTTCAATTTTGATAGGAACTTATTTGAGTAATGACACAGTAACATTAAAATACAAAAATATTCTTCTGTTTTACTCAAACAGTTGAGCAGGAGTGTAGATTTTACACAATTTCTCTCCCAGAATTGGTTGTCCCATGAAATAAAGAGTGAAATTAATACCTTTTCAAACACCAGTCCCAAATGATTTTACACCTACACCTTCAGAATTAAGCAAGAAGCTATTCCTTGGAAATCCTCCTCCAAAAACAGTATAAGCCACATCGACAAACGAGCTAACATGCGACAAAGGTCTATGACATACGAAACAAACTTTTCTCGGACGACTTGTGTTTTCGTAGGACAGGGCCCGTGCACTCTGTGCTGTCTTGTGACATATCTGGTGGCAGCGAGCGAAAAAATACGATTCCAATTAGTTTTATTACCAATAAATATTTACACTCTTTATTACATACCACAATGTCCAATGCTTTCATTTATTGGGTAGGAATGCCATAGAAAGAGGTAACTAATAAATTTGGGCGTGTACATATACATATTGTTTTGAACCTCAACGCTGGAATTATTTTTATTTCCGTGGGTTTCGGTAAAGGCAGCAAAAACATACTGCGACCGCAAGTCAAATGTTGTTTAGCAGTGCTCTTAGTAAAAGATGACCACCATGATACGTTAGTATCTTTACACTAACTATTACAAACATAGGGACACAGGGCCAGACGTCTGCACGAGATTAATTTTATGCATGATTCAAAATATCCATATTTCATGCACAAAATATTAATTTAAACAATACAATATTATCAATTCTTCATTAACTAATTAACCTAATTAAGAGGTCGTGTTAGATAAAAACAAGCACAAACGGGGAAAACTGTACAGTTATTATGAATAGCATTCCTATAAACATGTCTTTTGTATGGATAAAAAATATGTTCATGTTATTAAGATAAAAGTAGTTCTTTTAATTCCAAGAGCATTCATGTTCTTATGTTCATGTTATGTTTTGTGATTTGGATAATATTTTGATGTCTAGTTTTCTTTTAAACCTTTTGTATTGATAATAAGCAACTTGAAATAACGGTTTTGATAGCTATTTTTACCAACGCATTATTATTAGGTGACTTTACAAAAATGTATCTAAATATGTCATTAACATGCAACAATTGTTTAAAAAAAAAAAAATGCCGAAGGGATTGGCAGCCATCTTCCTGTGTTTAAGTATAAACAAGTGGGGCGGTCAACTAGCAAATTTCCAGGATTGATAGCATAAAGTAAGCAATAAATGTACTCACCCATAGGCTGAGCAGGATTGGGAGTCTTCGACGAGTTCGGGGTACTCTTTCCTGATCCCGACACAACTGTGCTGGTCGCATGTGATGATGACTTGCGCCCCGGCTATGAATGAAAACATACAGTTAAAGCACTATATAGCCAACTTCATAGTGATTAGCAACATAAACTTAAAATACCCATAATATTGTGTTACGTTACATAAATAATAATAAATTATTAATTGCACATAATTTTAATAACCACTATAAGTTATTGCGATACTAACTTGTTACAAGTATGCCATACCATAAACGGATAAAATATATAATTATTATTTAATTCAATAAAAAGTACCCTGTTATTAACGGACTTCAAATTGGGTTGATTAGAATACGATAAATTTAATCTGTTCCAATATTTGTCATAGATTTTTTCATTCACTTAGTCATTTCATTTCATTCATTTTTCATTTTTGAGGAACAAAGGTGAAGCAGTTTTGGGCTAGTATTTTCAACTAGAACTAGAACGGTGATTCTAAGAAGCACAAGCATAAAACCATAAACTATTATAATAATGGGTTGAATGGCAGATGGTGGGAGCTATAAATACATAGATTGGGCGGCTGTGCTACAGGCATGAGACGTACGTACCCCTTTGGACTTGCCGGCATGCGTCGGCGTGGCGCCGCCGCTAGCCTTGGGTGAGCATGAGGGTTCGCCTTCCTTCTCGCAGCTCGAGTCGCTCGACTGACTGTCGTGCGACACCGGCTTGTACGGCGGGATGGTCTTTACGTTACCGCCCTTTTTCTGCACAGTCAACGTTCGTCACCGTATCACACACCGCTCATTAACGCCGGCAATAATGTCGGTGTCAAATTATAACGAGTTCGCGCTAAACCGCTACGAAACAGGATATTTTTATTCAATAATTGATAAACCTTTAGTTATGGTCAGTTAGACATGTACACTACTCTACTCTACTCTATAGAAATGACCTCCAATAGGCTAGTTCACAGTAAGAGTAATCCCTTATGATTATATTATATCAAAACTCAATTTATAATTGTAAATGATTTTAGATTAATTAATATTTTTGCGAAATAATTGTGTAAAGAAAAAGCCAATGGTCACGTGACATTGAACGCTAATCAGAGCGCGCCACGTCATGTTTTGTACTTGACTGCTACTTTCGAATTGAAAATAGAAACAAATTTGTATGCATTAGACGTATAGTTTCTTTTGCATTTCAAATAGACGCCCGAAAATAATGGTCTTGAAAGGACAAACACTAATTGGTAGTGTGTCCCTTCGCACAATGTAGCACTGTTCATTAATCTACTAAATTAGTAGTATTTGTCTCATTTTCAGGTCAAAGAGATCGCCTAACATAAGACGGTCAAAGTAAACAATAACACAAATAATTATTTGTCTGGTTTAAATATTATTGTTTTATATTCAAATACCTTTTTAATTAAGACTATCGAATACTATAATATTCCGACAAAAGTAATAAATGAAGTTTGTGTGGGGGGGGGGGGTTTCTAGCCGCCATGACGATTTAACAACCAAAATTTAAAAAATGTGTTGATAACGTTAATATTTCGCTGAAATATTTATATTTTGTGGGAAATAAACCACAAGGAACATCACTAATTGATTTCTTAAAAACTGTCAACTAGCCTATTGCGTTTATAAAATGAAATGGTTTTAGTAATGGTTTTAGTACCTTGGCGATGATGGTGACATCATGATTGGTGAACTAAAAAAATGATAATGAATGAATAAATCAATTATCATGCACAAATTAGTGGCGACGAAACGCAATAATTAGGTGCAGTAGGCCGACATGATAACAAAATGACAAAGTGAAAATGTTAAACACTATAACGCGTACTCAACACAATAATCAGCTCTTATGACCGAACGATTTCATCTAAATGCTGGCGCGCATTACTTATGTTACCGAATACAATACATTTGTATAATTATGTATTTTATCATTAAAACACCAAAAAAGTTATATGCATGAAATGTCAGCGTAAATTCTTACTGTTCCAGTATATAGCGACCTTCCTCCTGCAATAGGCGCCAGTCTTTAGACACGAAGAATGTCACAGTGTGAACATAAATCTAAATGGCAGTAAATGTGAACACAGACAATGATCTAAAAGAAGTGTACAGCGACAGTTCTAAAATGATCTTGATTGTGCAATTGACATATAAATGGTAGGTACTATAAAAGGTTTTGGCCACACCAAAAAGTACACAATTTTAATTTCAGGTTCAAAAGTGTTGTACCTAAATTGGCCTAAATCGATTTATCAAGCCCTTAGCCTTAACAAACCAGTATGTATTTAGTGATTCGTGGTGCAAGCGGGCTCAAAGCACAACAAACATACATACACATTTTATATTCTGGACATAATATTAGCACCATACCAATAAACAGTGCCGGATTAAGCAAGAGCGGGGCCTGTAGCAAATTCTGTCAAGGGGCCCTTGCCCCTTGAACCCAAAGCTCTGCTATGGGTTCTCAAGTATAACGTGGTAAAAAAAAAACCAAGGGAATGCCAAAATAAAATCCATGTAAAACTTTAATACATAAATACATATTTAGAAGTCAGGAATCGAAATTTCCCATTTTCTATTTAAATAACATAGGAAAAAATATTTTTAAACTTTGGAATTTTATATCTTGTTTCACATTTTTGTGATATCAAGTAAATTCAATATACCACGTCTTAATAAGTTTCACTCAAAAAATTACACTCAAGCTGAGGTGGACGGGTGGTTGGATACGCGGGGCCCGCTTTTGCGCAGGGCCTGTAGCAATTGCTACTTTTGCTACGTAGTTAATCCGGCACTGCCAATAAATAAAAAGGGTATAAAAAGTTTGTATCATAGCTTCATCAGCAGCGTCCTATACTTCAAATGTTGTGACGGTAATTCCATAATTACTTCTTTATTGATATCTGTTATAATTTAAGAGGATAGAGAGAAATGGAAAAAGACAATTCAAACTAACCAGTTTACTGTAATGGTGTTGGCAGTAGCCGCAGTACTTTACGTTGTCCAGATAGTTGCCTGCTTCCTCGCATAGCAGGCCAAGGCCTTGCGCACAAGTCACGTGAAACTGTTGCTTGCAACCTTGTGAGAAACAACCCGGATAAAGCGACATGTCGTCCTGTAGCGCTATTCTGTAAAAATCTCACCGTGAAAACTTAGGTGAAGTGAGTTCAAAGTGAGCTGCCAATCTCTAGACTCCCTAGCGTCAGTTAGGCTGACAGTTCACTTCACGCTCACTTCACCAAATTTTTCACAATGTTATTTTTACAGAATCGACCGGCTGTTGTATAATTTGTTAATTATATTTTACAGGGCTGGATGAGACAATATATTTTAAATGAATGAAGAAACATGTAAGCCACGCCACGCAACAGGCCATGTAGGCAGAGGTGTACATGTGTATAACACAGCCAAATTATGCTAGTGGTCTTTTTATTATATTTTTATATTACCAAAACAATCTTGAAGCAAATTTTTACTGACCATGTTTCATACAATAATTTCTTTATAATATAACCAACCCCAAGCAATCAAAATAGCTGTCATCTTGCAGATATACGAAGGGCCGGATTTAAGGCAGGGCAAAAAGGGGCTCCGGCTCCGGGCCTCCACAAAGGGGCATCCACAATTTGATTTTCTTTAGACAAGAAAAAAAAAAAACATTATTTTTGTCCATCAAAGAAAAGAAAGTTCACATTCACAAGGTGCCTTTTTAAATTGGTTTACTTTTCGTCTCTTAAAAAAAAAAAAAATCGGGGCCTCCACTTCTTGGTTGCCCCAGGGCCTCCATACCTTTAAATCCTGCCCTGAATATACGTAATCTATAGGTAGGTTGGACTCCCGTTCAAAAGAAAGTCTTCCATTGTTAAACACTGACATAAAACATGTATATTATAGTAATCGAAGAATCGCAGAAAACTTACTTCGTGAAGTTTCTGCAGTAAAAAGAGTAATAAAAATGTAAACTCACCTGTTTTGTTACACTGCATGCATGCCCCAGCATTGGCTCGGTGTGTCTTGCCCAAATCTTGGCAGATGTAGCAGGTCTGGAAAATGTTCATTTAATTAATTATAGTGACATATAAAATTAAATAACTATGGATCCTAGCAAAACAACTAATGGGATACTGAGTAATTCTATGTTTATATTGAACTAGCTTTTGCCCGCGGCTTCGCCCGCGTGGATGTCGGTTATCGCATAAAAAAGTACCCTATGTCCTTCTCCATATCCCAGGCTATATCTCAAATTTCTAACGTAATATTAATTTTAATGTGATTCACTATGTGAATAGAAACCGAAACAAATATTTTAATATAATAAAAGTACTTATGATCTCAACGTATAATGAGTCTTTACCTAAAGATAACAAACCCAAAATCAAAATACGAAATTTCACTCAAATTCTTAAAGCAATCAATTGTCAAAATTACAACACGAAATAAATATGCGACACAAATAATAATTTTAAAATTAAAAAATCCTCCGAAATGTCGCACGATACACCCTTTGTGCTGAGAAAACACTCGAAATCTAATGAACACCATTGGTGCATAACTTTTCTCAGGGTCACGTTCGCAATTGGACGAAATATTTGACATTTATTTTGTACTTGCAACACGATCTGGCTGTAGCATTCGATTAATCGACTAATACTTGACCGGTACTAATACATTTTAGCGGGAACACCACCAAACGAACGACAAAAAAAGGAAACAAAATACGTCTCTACTCTGTGGTCGTGTGGTGGTGTGGCGCGATGTTAAAATTCATCAAGGTTATACGTGCGTAAAGTAATGGATTCAATGAGAAAACTGTTTAATCTTATAAGAATCTTATACAGAAGTACTGAGAAAGAAATGTAGATTTCGTATTGAGTGTCAGTTTATCGAAAAGTGATAAATATGTCAGTGAATGCACAAATTTTGTATTGGGTTTTGAGAACCAATGAAACACACAGTTATAATTTCTATATAATTATTTATTATATTTATTTGGCAGGAGAGGTGTGTGTGCGCTCTCGCTTAGTCCAGACGGAACACTAGCGTCTAACTATAATAAAGTTATGCACAATGTAAATACGTAAGGAAGAGAAGGACTCTCAAACTACTTAAGTGGGACCGATATATTTTGTTGTATTCCAACACGCCCCCTCAAAATAAATCCTCTTTCTCAAAATAAATGATCAAATAATATTTACAATAATAATATCACACACCTTCCTTCTCTGGGAGCACAATTTTATATGGTCCACCATTCGATGCATAGGATTAGGGAAAACCCAGGAAAACCTAATCAGACCAAGTCATTCTTATCTATAATTCAATTCTTTATAGTTTATAAGTACATAGATCATTCTATAATTCAACTCTTTATAGTTTGCAAGTACATAGATCATTCTATATTTCAATTCATTATAGTTTATAAGTACTTATATATGTTACGTATTAAATTATACTGAGTTTCGTTTTCATATCAGAAAAACGCACTGTCGGTAATGACTTTGTTAGGATGTCAGCTAACTGATTACCTGTGGAAACATAAATAATTTTAATAACATTTTTCTCCACTTGTTCTCTTGAAAAGTGGTACTTTATGTCTATATGTTTTGATCTTTTGTGACTCGTAAGGTTACTTGCAATGCTTATACACCCATTATTATACTCATAAATAGGAATTGCATTGGGTAATTCTATGTTCATACTGGTCACTAAGGATTTTAACCACAGTGCCTCTTTAACAGCTTCAAATAAAGCCATATACTCTGCTTCAGTGGATGAAGCCGCCACTGTGAGTTGCCTCTTTGTATTCCAGCATATTGTGCATTGTTCATATAATTTAAACAAATAACCTGTTGTACTTTTACGGCCTATTTCATCACTTCCCCAATCAGAATCAACAAAGCCAGTCAATACATTAATTATATTGTCACTCCGCACATAAGTTAACTTTAAATCAATTGACCCTTTCAAGTAGCGTAAAACCCTTTTTAAATATAACCAAAGTGTACTGTTGTTTTTGTTAGCAAATCTACTTAAGATGTTTACACTAAAGCTCAAATCAGGACGAGTGCATACCATTATATACATCAAGCACCCAATAAGGTTTTTACAAGGGGTCTTTGTTGTTTCATTTGAATTCAATGCGGCATAATCTATTTTAGTTTCTAAAGGTGTTTTAACAGTTTTACAATCACTCATGTTGAACTTTTCTAAAACTGTTTCTATGTACATTTTCTGGTCTAATGTTATTTTATTATTATATCTTTCGACTCTGATTCCCAAGAAACAACGGATATCTTTTAAGTCTACCATTTTAAACTTGTTCATTAAATAGTTTTTAAAACTATTCATGGTATTTATATTAGCCGTTGAAATTACAAGATCATCGACATAAAGTACAACATAAATGTTTTCAAGAATGTCTCCCGCATCTAGAATGTAAATACAACGATCAGCTGATGAGTATCGAAAACCCTTCTCTATTAAAGCTTGCTCGAACATTTGGAACCAACAGCGTGCAGACTGTTTTAATCCATACAACGATTTGTTTAATTTGCACACTAAATCATTTGCATTTGGGATTCCTTCAGGGGTTTTCATAAATATATCTTCTTTTAATTTCCCATTTAAAAATGCAGTTTTTACGTCCATGTGGTGGACTAATAACTTAAACTGATTAGCAAAGGCTAATAAGAATCTAAAACTTGAGATTCTTGCAACTGGTGCAAAAGTTTCATTGTAATCAACCAAATATTCCTGGCTAAAACCGCGAGCTTTATATCTTAGAGGTTTTCCAAACTCATCATTTTTATTGTAAATACCCACTTACAGTCGATGATATTTCTATTTTCGGGTCTTTGTACAAGTGTCCAGGTTTCATTATCAATGAGCGATTTAATTTCCTCATTAATAGCTTTTTCCCATAAAGCTTTATCATTCCTGGATGCAATTTATATATAAGATGTAGGTATTTTGCATAATAAAGATTTAGCGTATAGCAAATAGTTCATAGAATTATCATCTTCATTTTCGTTATAAGATACGGTAGGCAAGTTTTTAATCCTCTCACTCCTTCTTTGACAATATGAAGTCAGTTCATTTTGAGATAAAGTCAACCTATTTTGAAATGAAGAACTGTTTTGATGCATATCTGTTTCACTTACAGATTTATTAGGTGGTGGACCTAATGATACAGGTATTGTGTCAGTCTGTTTACACTTTTTCTCTACGTTGTGTCTGTCAAAGTTATCAGAGTTATTACAATTTTCAGGCACAACTCTGTCAGACTTCACTGGTCTGCTTAACAAGAAATTAATCTCATCCACTATCACATCTCTGACTTTTACAAACTTTTCGTCTACCACATTCCACACCTTATAACCATTCGGTTCATAACCAATTAATATCCCTTTTAAGGATTTTTCATCGAATTTGGTTTTCCTAGTTTTATTCAGAAAATAAACTGTTGAACCGAAAACCTTTAAATATTTAAGTTGTGGTTTTTTATTATGCCACAATTCAAATGGTGTCTTAGCTGTTTTCAGTGCTTTTTTAGGGCTGATATTTATCAAATATGTAGCTGTCAACACAGCCTCGCCCCAGAACGTTTTGTCGAGTTTAGCACCAGATACCATGGCTCGACTTCGTTCTGTTATAGTTCTTATCATTCTTTCGGCAATACCATTCAAAGCAGGGGTATGCGGCACTGTTAAGTGGTAACTTATACCTTTTTGCACACAGAACTTTTTCATTTCATTTGACAAATATTCACCACCATTATCGCAATACAAATTGACAATTCTCGAACCGAAATGAACTTCACACTTTGCAACATAATCTTGAAACGTACCAAAAACGTCAGATTTATGAGCTACTAAGTATGTCGCACAGTAGTGTGTATATTCGTCGACAAAAATTACGAAATAGTTTTTGTCGTCAAGTGTTGAAGGAGTGATGGGACCACACACGTCACTATGCACATTGAATAGAGGTCGTTTTATAATTTTTGACTTTGATTTATTAAATGGCAAACATGCTTGTTTTCCTTTTATACAAGCTTCACATAATTTATCATTTGGTGTAACATGATTTATTTTTTCATTATCAGAATAAAATTGTTTGCTTTTTATTTGCACAAACTTTGATTTGCCTATGTGACCAAGCCTTTGATGCCATAATTCATAATTATTATTATGTACGACCCTATTTGATGAGCTTCTAGCATTTAAGGCACATTTTTCATGTATGAAATTAATACCAATTAAATTGTTCAAAGACTTACCCATTGTTACCATCTTACCCTCGTTGTATATTTGCACACCACCATCATTGGCAAAAACGATGGTCATTCCTGCTTGTTGCATTTTCTTCACCGAGAGTAAGTTGTAAGGAATTTCAGAACAGAAAAGGACATCCTGTAGCATTCCCTTTATTCCTAAGTAGCTGGTTACTGCAATATTGCCCTTTTTCGTTGCTCTTATATATGTTCCATTCTTAGCAACTGAGATGTTTATTGGTTTTTTCAGTTCCATAAAGTTTCGTGCTGGATCTTCTCTATTAATTAAATGATCTGAGGCACCCGAGTCCAAAATAAATGTTATCTCGTTTTGATCGTCATGCACTTTTCCGTAGCCGCCGACCATAAAAGAAAATCCCGAGATATTTGGATTTTCAGGATCCGTAATATTAACAGTTTGAACTGTTCTATTGTTTTCGGAACGTTGTTTCACCTGCTTATTATAATAACAGTTCTTTTGGACATGACCTTTTCTTCCGCAACAATTGCATCTTATATGTTTCATTCTATCATGTTTCGGCTTGAATGAGGTTTTATAAAACTGTCCTCGATTCGAGTTCCGTCGCATGTTTGTATTTCTATAATTGTATCGGTCTTGTGTTTTAGGTTTTATTGTAGTACCCGGTATTGTTGTAGTTTCCACTTGGAGAACTTTCATACTTGTATCGCGTCTTTCATTGATCAATTTGATTTCGTGATCAAGAAGTCTAGTTTTCACAAAGGTTAAGGTCAAGTTGTCCTCTGCCAATGTTTCAATAGCTGTGACAACACCATCATAACTTTTAGGTAGAGTCAGAAATAAATGTGTTACCTTATCTACTTCTTCTAATTTTGCACCTGCAGCGATTAATTCGATTAACAAGTCGTCGAATTCTTGGAAGTGTTTTGTCAAGGGGTTTTCTTCATTTAACTTAAAATTCAACAACCTTTTCCGCAAAGCTAGTTGAGTTGCTATGCTTTTCCTTTCGTAGATGGAATCTAGCTTCATGAAAATTTCCTTCGCAGTATTTTCTTCACTTGTAAGTCCCAGCAATGAATCCGATAAATACTCTATTATTGTATTCTTAGCGATTCTTTGTCTTTTGTGCCACTCACTGTTCGGTTCTTTAGGAGTTTCTTCATCAATTATATTAAGCACTTCAAGTTCGTTTAATAAATTACGTACTCTAAGTTTCCACACACTATATTTGTCCCCATCAAACGGTTTAATATTTCTTTTCATTTTAAGATTATCCATTTTATTAAATCACTAAAAGAATCACTAAAAGTAACTTAGAATGTTATTTAAAGTCTATATCACTGGGCCCATAACCTATTGGGTTTTGAGAACCAATGAAACACACAGTTATAATTTCTATATAATTATTTATTATATTTATTTGGCAGGAGAGGTGTGTGTGCGCTCTCGCTTAGTCCAGACGGAACACTAGCGTCTAACTATAATAAAGTTATGCACAATGTAAATACGTAAGGAAGAGAAGGACTCTCAAACTACTTAAGTGGGACCGATATATTTTGTTGTATTCCAACATTTTGATCATAATGCCGACGTGTTTAGTAATGTTTTTATGATAAATATTCTTGTATACTGTTTGAAATACACGTAAGTAGCTATACTCCATTTACTATAGCATTAGACAAATAACGGCTAAATAACGACAGTTATTGTGTAATATTGTTGAAATTACTGCACTTTAGAGTTATTTTTTCAATGTATTACGATAAATACTGCATTGTAATCTATTTACCATTTAAATAGATTACAATGCAGTATTTATCGTGAAATAACGGAGTTTATTAAACATTTACATCGAAATAACGAAAGGGTGAGAACAGTTATTTGTCTAATGTTATAATAAATGGAGTATAGCTTATTTATCTACGAACATAATTTGGCTAATAGCTACTGATATTATAGCGTATTGTTATCGTAATCGTATTTCCAAGAGTAAAATTCGGCAAACAAATACCTACAAAAGACAATAAAATGGATATAGTATGTTATCCTTAAGAGATAGACATATGCCATCGCGGACTTTTTTGAAGACCTTTATAAGATACACAATTCCACCATACATTATTTTGTTATATCTCAAAGGGTTTAGACAGCGTTTTCGTTGAAAGCTCCCAGACGGCTTATTTTTTTCCGACACCTCCAACAAATATCGTTTATTTATATAAAAATGTATACAAAAACTTAACAAATTATATACTAAAACCTTCCTCGAGAACCAAGCTATCCATTGATGAAAACAGCATGCGAATCGGTGCAGTAGTTTTTGAGTTTATCGCGAACAGACAGACAGACAGACGCGGCGGAGGACTTTGTTTTATAATATGTAGTGATGTAGTGATAGTGATAGTGATACAGAGGCGCGCCCTAGTGTGAGTTTCTTTTAGCCATCTCGATTTTACGCATCGAGCGCGTTCGGCGTTCCGATTGGCCGCCGAATGGCCCTTCACTAATCGGAGTGCTGAACGCGCTCGATGCGTAAATTTGTCGTCCCCCTGCCAACTAAATGGTTGTACTTGGATATATAAAAAAAAACACAGCAGTAGTATATATAACGAAGTTAAAAGGAAAACTATCACAGCCAAGTAGGCGTCACAAGTTACCGAGTAATAGTCAACCAACTTATATTTACAGTTGAAAATCATGTTCTCCCATACATTCCAAATGGAAGAACATGTTTTTCAACTACGATGTTAAGTTTGTCCTTGGGATAAATTCATACCAACTACGGAACTTTTCATTGTGCGTGGTCCGACACGCATCTGGGCGGTTTTTTTCCTAATGGCCCTGCTGTTGACCTTGATCTCTCCTGATGGAAAGCGATGGATTAGGTCTATGATGGAGTAAGCGTGCCCAGAAGATGCCTGTTCACTCTTGCTTTGAAGGCTGAGTGGTTATAGGTAGGGTAAGAAACACAGTGAAAACGCCTTTTATAGGTGGTTCTTACCTTGTTGTATCTCTCTGGTGGGATTAGACGCAACACGATCGGTTCCATAGATGTGACATTGCCAAACCGGACCTCTGGTATGTAAAGCGCACAGACGACATGCGCCCACCCTCCCGTGTCCGACCGCTTCAGAGCACCCGACTTGGACGGGCATAGCTCACAGCGCTGAAATATTAAGCAATTCTTAATATTAGAATAACACCCCAGTAAAAAAAATATAACTGTGTAAACTTCACCCCTATTGTGTAAGACTTCCAATCCCCTTCATTTTGATAATACATTCAATACAACATCAAGCTAACAATTGTGACATGCTACGTTTGACCCTATGAGGCTAGTATAGTCACCCAAAGTGTAGTGCTTCATCTAAAAATTCGAGAGTAAGGATTCGAGTAGGATTCAAGGATATTGTTGAATTTTCAAAGGGAAGGGATTGTAATTTCGATTCGTGATCTGAAATAAAAGTAGGTACTGAATATTACACAAGCTGCTGTTGGATCCGCTAAAGGATTGATTCTACCTGTCATAGGTACTGAACAACTTCTTACCCAATGAAACTCATAACCGTTCAAAAGATCATTTTTTCTTTTTTATTATTGATAGGCTTAAATCAAAAACATAAAAACTTAATCAACATCCTGTATCATGCATGAAACTCTGTACTTACAACCTTGTTTTTAGTATCCGGACTTTCACATTTTCGACAATACCATGGTCCTGTTGGTACTGTCACTATTCCGTAGCATGCTGAAAATATATTGAATTTCTCAGTAAAAGCTAGAATTGAATGCAAAAGCAACCCAAGTAAATATTTTAAGACTTTTAACATATTATATTAAAATAACTAAGTGTAAGAAAGGTAGAGTGTTAAGACGCTGATGCCCCAACTGCACAGGCATCAGCAAATGGGTACACTCTAGTAGAAATACCTTGATGGACCGCGACTGTGCAGCCATTTCCGTCACAGTAGACAAGCGGGTTGTCGGGCCAACCGCGCTCGTCAGAGCACACGCAGCAGCCTCCTACCATCTCCTTCATTGTGTACTCCTCATTATTGACTTAAAACCTACAAATCCGACACTTGTCTTATGAACAAAAATACCACTGGTAAAAAATTCAATTTCAATATAGGACATGAAAATAGCAATTAATTCATTCGTAAATGTGCTTAAAACGAATACTTCATACCAGGTAATTTGACCCTATGGAAGCTTAAGATGGTTTAGATGACAACACAAATGATCTTAAAAATGATTTAACGAATGCAGCGGCAATGAAAGTCTCTATCACTTCATATTGAATTAAGCTCTTGCTTTAATATATATATGTTAAACTTGACTGTGCCCTGGCGGCTGAGAGTATGTCATGCTCACTAAGATGTCTCGCTGATGGTGGCGCGTGTGTTGGATCATTTAGCTCCCTTCAAAATGGTGGAGCTGAATGGTGCTAATCCATGCGTCATGTTCGTGAACGGGCGCCGTCAGTTGGGACTGGTCGTCTCAGCTGCCTCGGTTTATTTTAATTATTTTATTATTGAATTGTTTGTTTTTTTTTATTTTTATTTGTTGTACCTACTCTGGACGCTTTTAACGTGTACGTTTATTAATTTTTATATCGTTCTCACATTTAGTTATAAATTCAACATTATAGATGTAACTAATATTTTTGTAACAATTTAATTTAAAAGAGTGTCCATGGAGTTTCTTGCCCCTTCTTCTCCATAGGTACCTACTACGCTTTGGAACAGGCATGTAGCTTCATTTTTCTTACTGACCGACTCCTTGACAATTCAAAAGTGTCTGTAAATGGTTTAATTGAAATAATTTGAGTTTGAAACAATAGGAGATATTATAATAATGTTTAGATGAAATTGAAGTACCTATTCCAGATATTTTTGATACCAGGATGTTTAAAAACTGTCAAGTTTTTAAATGAGGCTGGCTGCCTGTTTACCAGCTAGCACAAGTGTTTAATACAAGTAATCATTGATGATGCCCACCACTATTTACTAAACAAGCAGACTGCTACAATGACCCAAGTTAGTTATATTTTTCTACTTTAGTACCGTAAGTTAATTGATTGTTGATATGTTCATCAGCTTAGTCTTTCCTTAACTAGGTCAGGTCAACTCAAAGACTACTTATTGATGCTGCTGTAATATTAATGTTATCCTAGAATGGCAACCGTCTGACCTATCAACCTAATTACTGGGCAGTTGAGGTCGAGTGGTGCTGTTCTATTTTTAATAATCCTGTATCCAGTTGAACTTGCAGTGGTAAAAGCCAAAGCTTCTTAAAAATAATGTTACTAAGTCATTACTATTTATATGTAAACATCTTTTTGTTATTCAAAATCAAGTCATTTATTCAAATTAGGCTGAGAATCTGTACTTTTCGAACGTCAAAATTACATAAGACAGTCCCCCAAAACGCCCGCCCGTCACCACTTCCAAGTGCTTAAAAGTCAAAGCATTTATTTCAAATAGGCACAAAGTCACTTTTAAACATCAAAATTTACACAGAAATAAAATTGTTCTAGCATCCCCTTCCAAAAGGTAGTTTCGAAAAGGTAGTTTATTCTGAAGAATGGGCAAGAAACTCAACCGCTACTCTTTTAAACTGTTTTACAATACTTTGTATACATCAAATATATGTGAAAGCTACGCCTAGAATAAAATTACTATACCACAACAGGTAAAAACAATTAAGAATGAAGCAATGACTGAAAAATTTTGTGTGTTAGATACATGTTGCTCACATATTTACAAATATTGTTAGAGTAGATTTTATAAAAAAAAAAATACAAATAGAAAATCAGTGTGTCAGTTAAATTATTACAGAGTGTAAAATTAATGTCATAAAAATAATGCAATTAAATTAGCAACCTGTAGATTTTGTTTAGACTCTACATTGTCCTATGGAGAAGGACGAGCATGTTTCCAAGCTTGGATATAATCCTCTAATTTGTAGTAAGCTTGTTTACAAAGTGTACTTTTAATATGAGTTTTAAATTTTCTTTCATTAATTGCAACAATACAAGGTATTTTGTTGTAATATTTTACACAGTACCCCATATAAGATGTATGTACTTTAGATAATCTTTAAAATGGTTGATCTATTGTATCTTAAAAACAAAACTAACCCAATGCAGGTATGATGCAGAGATTAGTAATTTTCCCAAAATAAACTAGTTCTTAATCTTAGTTTGAATCCTCAGTTGCTCCTATTTATTAAGATGTACCTGTATTGAGGGCGGCATCCACTGACAGTTAATCTCTTAGTTAAGGTTAGTTTGAAATACACACTGCACTTATCATCAGCCCGAGCACTACCATTGATGCAAAAGCTGTGAGAATTTAAATAAAAAACTCAAAACAATAATTACCATTTTAGACACAAATACTTTTAATGTAATATTATAACTATTCAAATGTGTTTAATACATGTTGATAAGGAGATAGTCAAAGTAGTATTTCTGCACATTCAAAAAAACTGAGTTCATAGTAACCAAGATAAGATAACACCCTCAAATCAAAACAATAAATAAAATTGAAGTGTTTGTTCGTAATGTCAAAATAACAGCTTTTTAATAAATGAATAAAAGTATATATAGTAAGTACAAATAACAAAAAAAAAATATATATATATATCGCTCACCTAGCAGTATAATGACACATCTACAAAAAAAGCGAAATTGAGTTTTTACGGCCTAAGTGTTTAAAAGTAGATAATTTATAAAGCGGTAAAACGGCACGTTGTTAGTTTTCCTATATATTGAGAGAGGGCGTTCAGTGTCATTGTAGCACTTGGTACGTTCCCCCCGCTTCCGCGCATAACAACGGCTTATTTGTCAGTTGTGCGGGGCGCTCCGCGAGGTGCAATCGTTTCTAAATCTGTGTTGGCGTAAGTGGCAAATGTGACAAAAACCAGATCAATATGTTAATTTGATACGAGATGCTAAAAAAAGAGGAAACCCTTTCATTGTTCATGAGATGCATTTCAGTAACTTTTATGACTTGAAAGCACTGACTGAAGAGCAAGCCATTAATTACCAGAAAGACACTAATGGGGATATAATAAAACTGACTGAGTTAACAATGATTAAATTTACTAAAAATAGTGACTTCTATGAATTTAAAACATCTTTTGAAGGAGAATGGGTCCAGGCTAAGCTTAAATTAGTACGACGAAAAAGAAAGCAACCATCACAAATTAATTTAAAAGCGGCGTATGATTCAAAAATGAATATTTCTGATTCAAAGAAAAAGGATTTGTTGCAATTACTTCGTTCTAACATAGTGCCCAGCTATTATGAAGGATTTTATAATAATCTTTAAATAAGTATAAGAAATACCTACCTTTTCTTATGAATTATATTCATACTCTTATTAAATTCATTCTTATTAAGTAGGTAATGAAAGAAGATACGTGGTTTAAATCTTCGTAACTAAGTAAACCTACATAACTATTCCCCTAGGATCTTTGTCTCTCTGTAGTTAGCTGTGGGTTAGATTTGCGCATGGAATACTCAAGATTAAAAGCTTTACATAGGTATTTAAATAGAGTTCAAAAAGGCGAAGTTATGCATCACAAGCGTTACAATCGTGAGTTTTTCATGCACAAATTCATCCGAATAGTCCCAGTCGCCCCCACATGGATTGCCACCCGGTGGCAACTGGGATCTTATTGCCCCCACATCAAATCGCTGTACATTGCGGCGTGGATCGCTAAACCCCCTCATAGCTACCTATCTTACGGCCGCGATGACGGGGTTGGCAGTCACATTTCCAATGTGGTTTTATTAATAGATTAGTGATATTTTTAGGGACATACAAACAAGATTTAAAGAAAACCACCAAATATTATCAATAAAACCACACCATTGCACACATAAACTACCCGACGGATTAAGTCATAAAACACGTGTTTCGTCAAAATTAAGGAGTTAGTTAAAACTTCATGAATGTGGAATAACAATCCTTTTATTTTTGTGTAAACAATAGTAAAAGCTTGTAAAACGTTAGTTTATTGCTAATTTTTGCCGCCTATAGTCGGTATTCATTTGTTTTGTTTGAAGACAGGTGTGCTTCCAAAATTTTGGACGGTAGTGTACGGTGGCCAGCACATCAAGTTACCACAGACTGTCAAATTTTGTCGTTGTTTTTGAACTTAATCGTCAAAATTTTAATGTTTATAATCGTTTGGAGAAATTTGACAGTTTCGTGTAGCTTGATGTGCTGGCGACTGTACATTTATTAAAAAAATATATTACACAATAGATGTGTCATTCCCTTCCCCCTTCCCTTTACCGGCTTTGGCATCTATGACGTTGTAACGCATATTATTCTATCTATAATCATGTCAGAGCAAATTTTTTACCGTCTCGAAAAAAAATTGCTATACTAGGTGAACGGAGTAGAAGCCTATGGCTTTTTTTTTTCGGAAGTATAACAATAAAAAATATTGAAATTTGGGTGCGTATGATTCAAATTTCACTATTATTTTATCGTATTTTTTTTTTAGTTATATAACACTTATCTACCAATAAAACCACATTGGAAATGTGACTGCCAACCCCGTCATCGCGGCCGTAAGACTGCGAAGAGGGGGTTAAGCGATCCACGCCGCAATGTATAGCGATTTGATGTGGGGGCAATAAGATCCCAGTTGCCACCGGGTGGCAAGCCATGTGGGGGTGATTGGGACTATTCGGATATGATGTGGGGGCAATAAGATCTCAGTTGCCACCGGGTGGCAATCCATGTGGGGGCGACTGGGACTATTCGAATTCATCCAACTGTTAACTGCAGAGAGAAAAAGGTCCGTGTCGAATAGTAAAGGTCAAAATCATGAACCTACTGTGCAAGTTCCTAATATTGCCTAATATGCTTATAGTTTTGTTTACTGCGTAGTCAATTAATAAAAATACTTAAAGGTAAAGTAAACTTCCTTAAAATTTCGGAGTGATAAGGTAAAACTTGATTTGAATCTGGATTTCATTATCATCGTACCTTTATCTAAACTTAAACTGCCAAGCTTTTAAGTGCTTTTGTTTTTAGAACGGAAAGTATATCATATAATTATCTGACCATAATTTAAAAAATGTATGATGATTACCTACCTTTACAATTAAGAGAAGATACGTGATTATACTTTATTTTATTTGTTATAGTTTGATGATGACTATTTCTCAACGATGCACGAGCCAAATATGGGTTATTATAATATTTTAGTAAAACTTTTTAATGTATGTTGGTTTCAAATATAAACTTTTGTTTTCTATTAACCAATTGTCTTTATTTCATGGTTTTCACATCCTATATAATTATGGCTTTGGGGGCATATATGACATTTTTGGAAGTTGTTTAAAGTATAACGGCACAATTGCATGGCTCTTCTTCTTCTTTGACTGTTATGAAGTAACTCCTGGAAACCTGAAGTGGATTTTTTTATCCCTAAGTATCTATTAAGGTTTATACTAGTTGCTAAAACCATAGAATCCATGATAAAATGTAAAATGAACTCATAACTTCGTTTCAAACATTTATAAAATCTTTGACCCTCATTTCTGTAAAATAAGAAAAAAGTAGATGTGTCATTATACTGCTAGGTGAGCGATATATATATATATATACAGGGTGTTTGGCAGAACGTTGAACATACGAAAATGGTGGGTAGGTGGGGTCATCTGCTACTTACTCAGCCCTAATTTATTTGGCCCTGGCCGACTGGGTATTAAAAAAAAAAAAAAAAAGTTTTTTTCTTGTTTCACCACTTTCCTAACTTTAAAGTGTATTTTTTTTATTAAAAATGGGCAATAAAACAGGCAATTTTTTTTTTTTTAATCTTTGATGTTGGCAGATTCTTATAAAATTATTGCTTTGTTCAGATGTTAGCTAGAAAAAAAGTTATGAGTCCTCAAACTTACAGAAAGATGTAAAAAATACTTGAATGTTAATTTCAACTTTCATTTAAAAAAAAACAAAAAATGATTGAGGAGTTCCAATTCTAGCAAAACATCCCTAGTGTGTGAGCTTTCTAATGGTATGTAATTTGCTTTTATAAAAAAAAAACTTTAAGAGTTATTTCATAATTTTATCAAGCAGGAAATTTTTGACGAAACTCTACCTTTACGGAAAGTTAAATGTTTTGCGAAATTTAATACTGCAAAGTTGGTAAAAATTATGGATCGACGGCTTGCCAGTAGCAGTGGTGCAAATTGACATTCACTATTCCCTTGAGATGGTTACACAAAGCAGGTAGAAATTTTGTTTCACTCTTGCGCAGTCATAGCGTATTTTTGCTCTCTTTCGCTCTCGTGGCACCGTGACGCCTCAGAATGAATTCTTTTCTTTTATTCAGTCGAGACTTAACTGCCTCTGCGATCTCACGTGCCCGTTACGCTTACGTTTGTTTTTGTTCACTTCGTTTTCTTTTATTGTTATCACTAGTTAAGTTTAAGTTTAAGTTTGTTAAGTTTTTTGTTATTACTGTTACCTGTTGTTATTGGTAAAGAAATGGCTGCTTTTACCAGTGAGGAATACGCGGACATGTTGTTAGCGTATGGAAGCGCTAATACAAATTCGCGTGAAGCGCGAAGAATTTATCAAGAGCGTTATCCCAACCGCCGAGTACCCAGTCATCAGACGTTTGCGAGTACTTACCGACGTTTAGGACAAACCGGTAACCTGAACTTACAAGAACCACGAGTGAACGCAGCACGACCCGATGCTACCATTGACGAACAAGTTCTTGCCGAGTTTGACGCGGATCCTACCAAAAGCATTAGACAGATAGCTTCAATACTTGGCTTAAGCATATGGAAAGTGTGGTCTGTTCTCCGGTAAGATGGTAGACATGCTTTTCACTACACTCCAGTGCAAGGTAAGATTAAGCCGTTTATGCACTGCATCTGATACGATTTTGTGGAATGTAGTAAATTATGAGACAGTTCAATTGATCGTTCCATTTAACCTTGATTTCGTCACTTTCTTTATTAGTTGTTTTGCCTCATGTTGTTTTTAGCGCATTCAATTCTAATTTCAAATTAAATTCAATAAACTATTCCTATTCGGCCGCATTCACGTAACAATCAGGCGGCCAGCGCTTACAGGATTCGGATTTCGGATTCGGTTTGCGCAGGTGGTCAGCGTAGGTAAACTTGCCAGCACTTATGGGTCCTTTTTAGAACAAAATTGGAAAGTCGCACGCCCTTTTGTGAATTTGGTCTTACGTCTTTATGGCTAAGCCATAAAGCCAATTAGTGTACTTAAAAATTGAAGATGAAAAATTTGGATAATTGTAGAGTTTGAACTCGGAGGAAGAAAAGATTCAGTATTGAAATCAATTCTTAGACATGTTTTGTTTGTTCTAGGTCTCGATGACAGTGATTTTGGGAGACGTGTGCAATTTTGTCGCCATTTGCTGCATACCGATGTGGACGACGTTAACTTTTTAAAAAGTATTTTGTGGACAGACGAGTCCAAATTTGACAAAGAAGGGATTGTCAATTATCACAATCTTCACCATTGGGCACTTAAAAATCAAAACCCACACGTGAAGAGACAAAGAGGCTTCCAGAGGAGATTCAGTGTGAATGTCTGGGCAGGAGTGATTGGCGATAAGCTAATAGGGCCTCATTATTTGCCCGACAACATCAACGCGAACAACTACTTGGATTTTTTGATAAATGATTTACCACCATTAGTGGAAGAAGTGTTCCAAGTAGACATAAACAGGCCTATTGTCTTTCAACACGATGGTTGCCCAGCTCACTTTAGTCTAGTTGTACGTGAGCATTTGGATAATTGTTTCCCAAATTCGTGGATTGGCAGGGGAGGACCAATTCCCTGGCCTCCGCGATCGCCCGACCTCACTCCGCTCGATTTTCACGTGTGGGGAAGGGCAAAGGAACTAGTTTACACTACAGAAGTAGAAAGTCGGGAAGATTTGATAAATCGAATTAATGCTGCTTTCGAAGTTATGCGACAGGAGATGCTGCTGCGCACAACAACTGTAGAAATCAGACGTAGATGCCGCACCTGTATTGCGAATGAAGGGCGTCAATTTGAACATCTAATATGATTTATTATTTAAATAAATTATTTAAAATTATTTAATTGTTTCATTAACGCACCTAACTGGTACAGCATAATTTCAATCGATCATTTAATTTTTACCAACTTTGCAGTATTAAATTTCGCAAAACATTTAACTTTCCGTAAAGGTAGAGTTTCGTCAAGAATTCATTCTGACGCGTCACGGTGCCACGAGAGCGAAAGAGAGCAAAAATACGCTATGACTGCGCAAGAGTGAAACAAAATTTCTACCTGCTTTGTGTAACCATCTCAAGGGAATAGTGAATGTCAATTTGCACCACTGCTACTGGCAAGCCGTCGATCCATAATTTTTACCAACTTTGCAGTATTAAATTTCGCAAAACATTTAACTTTCCGTAAAGGTAGAGTTTAGTCAAAAATTTCCTACTTGATAAAATTATGAAATAACTCTTAAAGTTTTTTTTTTATAAAAGCAAATTACATACCATTAGAAAGCTCACACACTAGGGATGTTTTGCTAGAATTGGAACTCCTCAATCATTTTTTGTTTTTTTTTAAATGCAAGTTGAAATTAACATTCAAGTATTTTTTACATCTTTCTGTAAGTTTGAGGACTCATAACTTTTTTTCTAGCTAACATCTGAACAAAGCAATAATTTTATAAGAATCTGCCAACATCAAAGATTAAAAAAAAAAAAATTGCCTGTTTTATTGCCCATTTTTAATAAAAAAAATACACTTTAAAGTTAGGAAAGTGGTGAAACAAGAAAAAAACTTTTTTTTTTTTTTTTAAATACCCAGTCGGCCAGGGCCAAATAAATTAGGGCTGAGTAAGTAGCAGATGACCCCACCTACCCACCATTTTCGTATGTTCAACGTTCTGCCAAACACCCTGTATATATATATTAAAAAAAAATTGTCTGTACCAATTTTGATGGAACTTTCACTGGCAGATAGCTGAAGATATAAAAATTAACCAAGTATAGTTTTATTTTAGAAAACGCCATGCAGGCTAAGCCGCGAGCAGCAGCTAGTATGTTACTAAAATTGGTGGTATTGTCTGTAAATTTCAATCATTCGGATTTTTGTTGATTCACAGAAGTTATGACTGTAGGTATCAAGATAAAGCCAGACATAGGCTTTTTGTTGATTATGTCAGGCCAAATTAAACTGTGGCCAGCCTGTCTGGTTATTGATAGGATTTTTAGATAAAAGATATAATTATATAAAGCCTGGATTTCCCTACAACAATGGTACCGATTCCCTTGTTCACAAACAAAACTACATTTAAGTTCAGTTCATCTTTTTCTTTCTATTTCATTAAGAAAAGGATAGAAGATACATTTCAGTTATGTCCTGTCAAATTAATCAGCGCTTGACTTAATTTTAGTAGGCAAGTTTTTAACACGTTAACTGCCATGTCAGTCACCGTTGCCTGACAGACTCACTATCTGTTCAGGCCATGTCAGCCACCGGTGACTGACACCGATACATCAAATTCAAATTACCGCAGTGTGCCGTCTGGCACGTGTACAGTGTTATTTTCTATTAGAAATGACTGACATGGCCCCAAGCAAGACATTTTCAACATGGCCTCTTATTTTTATATCTAGAATAAAGAAAAGGGAACACTTCTTTATACATAATTATTCATTTTAAACCCTTTTAAATCAATACTCAAAAAATTAAATTTGGATGATTTAGAAAATATACCTTGGCAGTTAACGTGTTAATCACGTCTAAACTTGTATGGAGTAGTGACAGGCAGTGATTAATTTGACAGGACTAAAATAAAATTTATCTTCTGTCCTTTTTTTAATGAAATCGAAAGAAAAAGATGCACTGAACTTAAATTTAGTTTAGTTTGTGAACAAGGGAATCGGCACAAATGTTTACCATTTTAAACTAAGTCATGAACTTCTTAACAAGTTAAGGCATTTAGCCTTATTACCCAAAATCTGGCTAAACTGGCTGTTCTGTTCAGCTTTGCAGTTTTCAAGACCTGGCAACTGTAACCGTGTTGTTCAGACATACAGTTGAAATGTACCCTGAATCGGTGGGTGTAAAGTTTACACTTACTAATTCACAGTACATAAACACTTAAGGGCTATACCTCACCGGGACGCCATGGCGACATCGCCAGATCGCGCTGCCAACTAAATGTATACAGCTATATAGTGGTTGGGTCAACTGGCTTCCGCTTGGTTACTCAGCCATACATTTTGTTGGCGACGCGATCACGGGACCTGGCTGCGCCGCCATGGAGTCCCGGTGAGATATGGCTCTAATGCAAATCAATTTTCTACATAATCTCTACAGTTCCCGCTAATAAAAGAATTATCATACATGCATGAGTGAATATCATTCTAGGTATTCTTACTGGATGATCTAAAAATATCAGTAAGTATTGATTTTAGCTAACGAATGTTTCGAAATGCCATGTAGCTTTAAAAATGCCACAGTTCCATGAGATACAAAAAATCTATTAAAGCTAAATCTTCCATGAGATATTGATGAAATAATAATACCCAGAGGTAAGTTTATTTCAGTGTGCCTATGCAGATGATAATAATGAACTTGCTAATCAACCGTATGACATAAAAAGCAATGAATAATAATCCAAAGCAAGAGCTAATACAATTTGAAGTGTAACACCGATGATCCCGATGGATAATGCTGTGAATTTTAAATGACAATGAAAAACTTACAGCTTCCATCTAGTTATATTTACCAAAAGTAAAATTATCCGTTCATTGATGCAGAATTTCCGGGCAACAATTCTTTAATTCATCTTTAATTTACAACTGATATCTTTTATCACCTCACCTGCGCCTAGCAAGAACGATAAAATGAAGTCTAATTACACAGAATCTAAACTCGTCGAGTGATTCTAAGTAAAACCGGCCAAATCTAGTTTAGAACTCTGATTACAACTGATTTTACAACTGCAAATAACACTGATGTGAGATAGTTTTTTGATGCTAAAAATTCAGTAAAATTACACTCGCTCGCTCGCTGCCATTAGCTACAAGCAAAAGCCATGTTGAATTTTGTTTGGAGCGCATTTCAATAATGTTTATAATAACTTTAGCATTTGAACGTTAGAAAAAGATAGCAGCATACTCGGTTGGTGAGCGCAACAGAGATAACTTGATGTTTTAACATTCTACTATAGATTAATGGAACGCGGCTATTTTAGTATATTTTCCAGACTTCTGATAATCTAGATAAGTTTGCAGTGTTGGTACCGTTGGTAACACTGTAAAAAATAAAACAAAATATTATCGCGTCTCTTGCGCGCGCAGCGTGGGTAGTTGCATTGCACCCTGTATTGTATTGATCGATTTCCATCTTGAGGGTGGGCACTGGAGCTAAAATGTGCCTCACTTAAATACCTAGGTACCTAGAGATGAGATAAAAAAATACCGGCTACGTACAAAATATTATACGTAGCCCCTCGCGATGATTTATTTTCTATATCAATGCTCAGATCAAATAAAAAGATCAATGGTAACACCTTATAAATAAATAAGTTTACCCACGTTTCCAACGAAAGCAAAGCTAAGTAGTAAATACTACTTTTAAATTATACACTCGGAGAACGTGACATAGATTTCAAAGAACTAGACTTGTTATTGTCCGAAGATAAAGGTTAAAGATTTCTCATTATGGTAATTGTTTTGAATTGAAACAAACAATCACGTGGGGGCTAACATCTTTTCTTTTTCTGTGCTTTTTCGGCTAGTCTTATCATACTTATTGACTGTCAACAATGTCAGTGTCACAAACAAAATGACAAAAAAAAAACCGTTCATGAAGCCAAGTGACTCGAACATGGGGGGGAGGGATTGTGGTTGGTGAGGGGAATCTTTTGGTCATGGTATTATGTTAAGGGCAAAGAGTATAATAATAATAAGGGAGTGTTAGGGCTTGTGGGTTGCCAGCATTCAAATACTTAAAAAAACATCTCGAGTCTAGACTAAATCGGCTCATATCAAACTAAGGATGATAACCTAAATAAAGAAAATATTACGAAAAGGTGTGTATAATATTCGACCACTTGGCTTCCGAGAATCAGTAACGTAGGTTGATGATAAACCTATGTAGCCTATGTCAAACGATCAATACTGGAGCTCAGCTAACCCGTTCCTAAGGGTTAGTTTTCAACCCGGTCATTGGGTCGCTGGAAGAGCTGCAATCACTTGGTGGCAAAAAATTATTTTAATGCAACATAACTGGAGAGCTAATAAAGGTGGGATGGGTGAATGAGTGCAACATGAATCAATATTTGCATCCCTCACCCTGGTTGTTGCTAGGGACAAGTCCGCGAGTCGGGACTCGGGGCGAAGGTCAGTGAGGGACGACCACCATTTTCTTTTCTCTCGCGCATGCGTAGACCGGTAAAGCTTTGCATTCATGCATTGTTGCTAAAGCCGTTTACTAGATGGCCAAAGAGCTTGGTTCTGTTTATATGGAAAGGTTGGGGCTGCCAGGCGGCATAATGTTAGTTATAGACAGCCTTGCCATGCTTAGCTCACGAAGACACGAAGTGTAACTCAGGAATATAATATTCCAAAGGGGTTCCAGAACTATTGTGATGATGGTTAAGTTGGCGCGCGAAAACCATGATTTTAAAGAGTGTTAGAAAAGGAAACTATTCTAAAATTGGGAATAGGTACTTAATTGACGTGTATATTCGTTCGCCGAAGCTTAGAAAAGCCTTATTTACACAACTTTTTTAGTAATAAAAATATGTATGTTTAATGTTTTTTTTTTTTCGTTTGTTAAGGTTATGAATATGGGCCTGTGTCGCCTGAAAATAAATGTATACCTGTGTTAAAATAAGAATAACAGAAATAGTAAGAATAATAATAAAAATGTTGAACGTATAGTTTACTTGGCGTCGCTCCGGGTTGGGATAGTAGGTACGCGCTGAAGCGGCGAAGCCAAGTGTTACCCCTACGATGAGCTGATGATGGTGTGTTCGGATTTTATGATGATCAGTTTGTCTGTTCATGAGATTTTGTTAGTGCGGTGGGTGGTTGCTGCAGTCGTGTGAAGTAACGATTAAGGACTCGTTGTCATTTTGCAAAAAAGAAACTGACAATTGTGCAGCGTAGAGGTGAGATACAATGTACTAGGTAAAATGCGTAGGTACTGAGTCCTATAAGTACCTACACGTCTACTTATTCCAAAAACTAGGTCCACGAGTATTTAGGCGTCTCTAGTATATTGACGTCTCCGTAACATCGAGACCGAATAATGAAGTATAAAAAAATATTATGGTGATTATATCAAAGAAAAGCTGGCGTATTTAGGTTTCAATTTATGTAGGTACGGTGTCCAGCACGTCAATTAACACAAACTGTCAAATTTTCTCGTTCGATTTTGAATTTAATCATCAACATTTTAAAGTTTAAAATCGTTTGGAGAAATTTGTCAGTTTCGTGTAGCTTGATGTACTGGCCACTGTACTTACATTTAAAAACAAATGTTGCTAAACATTTTCACAAAGTATTGTATTGGTAAATACATAAAGAAATAATAAATTAATAATGCATGCTGCTTACCACAGTAATAGTGATTCTATTAGTATGGATATTAGGTTTAGAAACGCCAAACAAATAAATTGACTCTCAAACATCAAGTGCCGAACCGAACGTCTCTGAATGCCACCGGAACCGACCTAGCTCGTTGGTCGCAACCGCAAGTCGCAACTAGACGCGAGTATGGTAGTACGGTAGCCAGCACATCAAGCTACCACAAAATGTCAGATTTTCTTGTTCGATTTTTAACTTAATTATTATTATTTATTTTTTTTTTTTTTTATTTATTTATCATTTATACAAAAGAACACAGGATTAATTAATAAATAGCAACCAAAAACCACTAAGGTTTAAACTTGTGCTATCATGAGTCTATCTCAATATCTAACTATACAATGAAGCATTTCATATGTACGCGTTATTGCCGATACAATTAATAATATCTTTATATAAATAGTTACAATCATTCCTACATAATACTTAAATAATATTGCTTAAGTTTACATTTGATATTTTTATGTGTAATACATTTGTTTATTTCTGAGGGTAGACTATTAATAAGTCTCGGTATAATATAACCGGTAGTTCGCTCGCCATACGTATTGTTGGCGGGCTGTATACGAAGCTTATTCTCAGAAACTGCCCGAGTGCATACAGGATGTTCGATTTTGTTTCTTAAAGATTCATTGAAAAATTGTTCTTTCAATAACAAAAAATTCAATTGTATATGAACTGGTAAGACATTACAGTGTTTAAAGAGACCATTTAAATTGTCGTAAAATTGATTTCTAATTTTAGGAGATACTATTGTTTTTAAAATCCGAAGTTGAAGTTTAAAAATACTATCAAGGTAGGTTTTATAGGTACGACCATAGCTACTAAGGCCATACTGGATGTAAGATTCAGCCATTGCGTAATATAATTAACCTCCTTACCTACTAATAAACGTTGTATAGCGTCTGTATAGTTACACACCTATTTCTCTCTTTCACTCGGCAGTAATTTGACTTTCGATAGAAGAAGACAAAGCGTTGTGTAACTATACAGACGCTATACAAAGTTTATTAGTAAGGAGGTACGATTATAAAGTTTAAAATCGTTTGGAGAAATTTGACAGTTTCGTGTAGCTTGATGTGCCACTGTACGTGTAAAACGCCATACGCTTATGAGGGCGTACAAAGGTCCAATAGCGCCACTCTTTAAAAAAAAAAATTATCTCGTGACTGAGAAGGAATTATGAAAATCGGCTCAATAACGAAGTTTCATAATGAGACACGAAGAAACAAAATACGATAAAGAGGAATGTGGCCGCTTTTCTTTAGATTGAATTTTGTTGCTTCGTGTTTCAATATGAAACGATTTAAAAGTATTAGAAAATTCTAAACTACTTACCGAGGTTTTTTATTGAGCCGTTTTTCATAATCCTTCTCAGTCACGAGATAATATTTTTTTAAAGGATTGGCGTATATGTGGTGAGCACGGAATAAGTCTTTACGCGTCCAGCCAAGACTCGCAAACATCGAGTACCGAACCGAACGTCTCCGAATGTCACCGGAACTGACCGAGCTCGCTAAAATACTCAAACGCGTTTATGTGAAGAGCACGGAATAGGTCTTTACGCGTCCAGCCAAAAACGTATTCCAAAAAGCTACTCTATACCCAAAGTCTCTAATTCAGATAATTTAAGTAAACAAAGTAATGTCAAGAAATGTCACTGTCAATATGACAGGACAGTGGTGCAAAACATTTTATCATTAAATGTTTTTGTAAATAATCATCGATAAAATTAAAGTGAATTAATTATAAGAACTATGCAAACAAAATAACGTTGCCAAACAATGTTATTTGTAGTGTGTCGAAGACACGGTATATAATAGTCATAATCAGCCGTTATAAGCCCAGTGCTAGACGTAGGTGTCCCAAAATCGATTTCCAATCGAAACAGTTTACAGACGTTTTCATTCAAAATGTGTCTAGATATGCTACTTACAATATGAATCTATTTATGAGAGTTGTAATATTAGTGTTGTTGAAGATGGTAAAAATTTGAAAATGTTTGGATCTCCTGCATTGTTACCAGTAACATAAAATATTTTATACCAGAAAATCTCCTTTTATTAATAACTTTGTTTTAAACCGAAAATTTATCAAAATTATTACAGTGTGATTACTTTTTGATTATTATTTATTAAAATCAGTACTTAAAAGAAAATAGAACCTCTTTTTCGCAATTTTATGTGAATTACCATTACGAAGATATATTTTTGTTATGTTATCCCCTTTGTTTACATAAATTATCTGAATTTGAGACTTTGGGTATAGTAAATACGTCGGTGTCTATGTGCAGGACAGTCATTCAAGATTGCAGCTTTCTGAAGATTTCTTTTTGTTGTTTTTAGGTGTACCCATGTTAGGATTTACCACCCGTAAATCCTGCCATGGGTACACCTCTGCCTAACCTTTCGGGGAAACAAGGCGTGATGTTATGTTATTTAGATATATATGAACAATGTCAAAAAGGAAAAGTAAATACTTATGTTTACTTCCATCCATAATTTTTTAATTAAAATATTTTCCAAATCTAAAATGTGTTAAAATTGTAAAATGGAAATGTAACGAAAATAATTCTCCGTTTGACGGTTCAGGGTTCAGGGAGGACACTAGATAAAAATCACAAAAAGTCACGATTTTCATGAGGCCGTATCCATAAAAGGCTAGAGAGAACGGAGTGAATTTTTCAGGAAGTCTTCGGACCATGGTAAGCAGCACATTTCATTAATTTCGTGTATAAATTGTCTATGCTATAAGTAGGTAGGTGACTATAATACAGAAAATACCATAGATGGGTCAAAAATGTTTTACGCTTGTTGGTGGTGTAGGTACCTAGCAGGAACAGAAGTACCTATTGATAGTCACGATCACTTAGAACATGATGACGTAAATATAAACTGAAAGTTATTAATAAAAAAACTTAGCTTGGCTGATAATACGTATGTAGCGACACCTATACGGCCACATTAGTACTACGTAGTCGAACATGAGCGAGCCTTAAATAAATGATAGGTCTCGCTGCGGTCGAGTGCAGCGAGACCAATCATTTATCTATGAAGCGAGCTAACAAAAATGGCGCTATTGTAACACAGCCGATGCCATACCGAAGCCGGTGCCGTTCGTCACACAATCTAACCCGCGAGTAGTTTTCTTAGAAAGAAGTTCCATTTATTATTAAATAGATGACCGTAACGTATCTAACAGGACCACCACGCAAAAAAATCTTGCCTGGCGGAGTCCTTTGAATTGGAGGAGTTAAAACCTAGTCCGACAACAAGTAGGAACAATGAAAAGGATGTAGGAATCCGTAGAGAGTAGATAACTTTAGAAAAAAAAAAAAACAACGCAGTTTCCGTCGATGACGTCATTTGGTATCATGTGATTAGTTGCATACCTGGGGCCATTCACAAGGGAATGTTAGAGCGTTGGTGCACTGCATCCGACAAATTCATAATGATCCGTACAAAGGTTTCTACAAATAGGCGCGACACGCGACGCGACACAGGAACCGTGGGTCGTGCGGCGAGTGGTCCCTTTGTGTCGCGTCGCGTGTCCCGCCTGTTTGTAGGAGCCTCAAACAAAACGTTACAAAATGTTCCAAATTCGAACGCATGTAGTTCGGATTCGATCGGATCTAGTGCGCAACCCTTCATACAAATCGTACCTATCGGACGACTCCGACTTTCACTTCTGAGTTCAGCACCCTTATCATGCGTAACACACTATCAATCACAATCTGAATGACTTTGAAGGATTTTGCTAATCCATTGCTTCATAAGTTCGAACATTTTGTCTGCACAACAACGTAAATAACGCAATAAATGTTGTTGAACTGTCAAAATGTAACCCATTGCTACTCAAGCAATTACTGAGTTAGATACTCAGTAACTTAAGTACAGTACTTAAGCTTACGGACCCCGCGGCCTCGAGTGTTGCAACGTGCGACACAACTTGCGTCAAAAGACACGCGCGAGCGACTATGCGACTTCGCCTGTTGTTTCCGGCCGTCGCTCGGCAAGTCGCGTCGCGGTGACTCGTCACTCGTGGTATGCTCTTAGTCCACGTACGCACGGGCGCGACATTTTGATACCACGCACTGAATTTTCAACAATCTGTTTTTAGTGTCGAGAGTGAAAAATCCAGCAGTGCGGTTTTCTAACGCACTAGGGATGCACTCTGTTCGATTCTCAACACTCGGTTGAACGGCGAGAGTTAAGATTCCAATGCACTTTAAAAAAAAATCTTTAAATATTTGTTTTCTCCGAAGGCGCTGTTGCTAGTCGCGTGTCGCTTGAACATGTAGCTCGTGGCCACGAGGTACCTACCTAAGTATTAGGTAAAAGAAAGGCCAGTCTTATCTGATGACAGAATGTGGTACAGTGGCCAGCACATCAAGCTACGGAAGCATACGGTGTTAGAGGCAACGTTCTAAAACTATTTGATTCATATTTAGACAATAGAAAGCAACTCACAGAAATATTGTCAAAAAATACAAAAACTAAACGTGAAGAGATATTCCAATCACATGAACTTGTAATTAAATATGGTGTTCCTCAAGGTAGTGTGTTGGGCCCTCCTCTGTTCATATTGTATATAAATGACCTACCTAAATCTGTTGACCAACCTGTGACCCTCTTTGCTGACGACAGTACCATAACAATTCAATGCGATACTAAAGACAAATATAAAAGTGACATTAATAATTCTCTTATATATCAATAATAAAATATTTGGATAATAATAATTTAAGGATAAATCTCAATAAAACTAATATTATGCATTTCAGTCAACGTTTACCAACTTTATCTGATCTGAAGGTCCAATATAATGATAAAATAATTGAAAAAGTCAACACTGCTAAATTCCTCGGTGTGACTGTTGACAAAAAGTTAAATTGGAAAGAACACGTTGGAATTTTAAGCAAAAAAATTAGTAATTCTTCTTATGCCCTACACAAATTAGTTCCTGTGCTTAACACTGACGCATTGCTAACAGCGTACCACGGCCTAGTTTCATCGCACCTAAGGTATGGAATTATCTTTTGGGGCAATTCGACTGACAAGGATATACCCTTCAAAGCCCAAAAACGGTGTATTAGGACGATCTTTAAATTAGAGTCGACTGTCAGTTGTAAACCGTATTTCATTAATTATCACATACTGACGTTACCGTCTCTGTACATATTCGAAGTTGTCATGTTTGTAAAATGTAATCGGCAATTATTCCCGCGCATGGCAGACAAAGTCAGTCGCGCCAGACGCGATAACACTATGCTTTGCTCACATGGTTCTAAAACAGCATTAATGGGAAAAAGTGTATTTTGCATGGCGCCTCTAATATTTAATAAACTTCCTAAGGGATGGAGGGAACTAAGCGCACACATACTAAAGAAACGGCTAAAATTACATCTAGTTGGGAAAGCATACTACAGTATTTTAGAATTTTTTAATGACAAACAATAAACAATAATAATAATAAAATATAATAATAACAAATATTTACAGGCATTTTATAAATTAGATCATAGAACAATTTAATTCAAATTTATAATTTAGTGTTTTAAATTAATTTTTAGTTTGTATGACAATTTAATAATGTTTTAGCTTGGTTTAAATATCCATAATTGACTGTTCTTACCTATATACTCGTATTTGTATGCCATAAAGGCCGAACATGACGGATCTTTTTTGTTTATGAACAACCTGCATGCCTTGTATGTATACTCATGTTTCTACGAATAAATGTCTTATCTTATCTTATCTACACGAAACTGTCAAATTTCTCCAAACGATTTTAAACTTTAAAATGTTGACGATTAAGTTCAAAATCGAACGAGAAAATTTGACAGTTTGTAGTAACTTGATGTGCTGGCCACTGTACTTCGTGGTTCGAAACCGTACCCTCGTAACTCCGGAGCCGTCATATTGAGAAGTTTATGAAAAGTCCAATGAACAATTCTATTGACTTCTACTCATCCTCCTACGAGTCATTTTCTGGAGTAATGTTTTAACTGACACTGTCACTAACTGCCTCTTTTGCCTCTCACGATTGGTCCGTTTATAAGCCATAGAATGAGCAAAGTTAAAAACCAAGTTTTCTGACAAAAGTAAGTGTAAGTCCACGTTTATTATGTAAAAAAAAACTACCTAATTAGGTACTATTTTATCTCGAATTCAGCAGAGTTTTCTTTATCACATAACTTATTGTTTTGGGTTTCTTTTTGCTTGTTAAAAGGCTGATTTACATTGATACAGGGCCTCAAGTCTGCTATTACAATAGTGTCAGAATGGTCTCTTCATTGTGAGTTTTTGACAGATTTGCCATACAAAAACTGTCAAATACTCACAATGGCGAGACCATTCTGACACTATTGTAATAGCAGACTTGAGGCCCAGTATTTCAATCCAGCGTTTTGATCCAGTAACATTGGAGCGAAATTTGACCAATTAGCGGCTGCACTATTCAAAAAATTATTCGCATTCGCATAATAATATCGATCCAGTATCACTGTATTTCAGCGCTAGTATGAGATACTGGATCAATGTGAATCAGCCTAGGCTGATAAACTTACATTTACAATCGGATACATTTTTGTACTACGAGTGGTTTGAACAAAGCTTGAGCAAAAAAGGACAAAAGAGAGACTCACTGTTTTGACGAGATCAGCCGGAGGAGATTGTGATTGGAGATTTTCGGGAAACCTCTGTGGAGTCCTTCTGTTCCTGGTATTTCTTCTGACCGTTTGCCGTTTCATGATATGCACGCTGTGGTCTAATGAAACCCTTATCAGGACAATGCTATTGACTTCTATTAATCCTCCTACGACACTGTCACTAACTGCTTCTTTTGTCTCTCACGATTGGTCCGTTTAAATAAAGGAAATTAAGTAGTTATTTCGTTAGTATGAATCCGCGTGAAATAATAAGGTCCGAACAAAATAAAGTGCTTGAAGTTTTAGACAGCGCTTCCGATGCCGGTAACATTAGATGCTAAAACAAAAAAAAATAAAACAAAAAAAACATCGTTAATCAAGTATAATTATAAATTATAATTATATTTTATAATTATATTTATAATTATAATTATAAATAGCCTGTTGGTATAGGCTCTGGTATGTTGGTTGGTTAGTGTCTCATAAGCGGGCTATGGAAGTTTTTGTCTATTTGTGAGAAGTACGCTGAGGCGCATGGGTTACAATATAACTCAAATAAGAGTGAAATTTTAGTATTTAAGTCAGGCAAACAACAGCCTACCCATGTGCCCCCTGTATTTCTCAATTGAATAGCCCTAAAGCAGGTTCAAACTGTTAAATATCTGGGTCACATTGTGACAGATGACCTCAGGGACGATAAGGATATTGAGCGGGAGCGCAGGGCTCTGGCGATGAGAGCTAATATGCTCACACGCAAGGTCGCACGATGCACGAGAAAAGTGAAGGTTACGCTATTCAAAGCTTATTTCCAGTCCTTCTACTCGAGCGGTCTGTGGGTGAGTATACGCAGCGAGCCTACAGAGTCCTACGCACTCAGTACAATAATGCGTTCAGGATGTTGTTGGGTCTGCCGTAGCGGTGCAGGGCGTCTGGGATGTTTGCTGAAGCGCGCACTGATGGTTTCCAGGGCATCATACGCAAAAAAGCAGCTTCCTTGCTAGCCCGTATACGGGTAAGCAACAACGGCATTCTGCACGCAATAGCTGTACGTTTTGACTGTCCCTTTCAAAATCAGTGGGTCGTGTCTTGTCTTATCTAGGTTTGGGGAGTCATGGTAAATAAAAAAGTTGAGGTTAAGGTTTCTATGGGTCTATGCCATCCGAAATAAAGTTTTTATTATTATTATTGGTAGGTACTCCTAGTTTCTGCCCGCGATTTCGTCCCCGTGAAATTTCTTGTTCCTCCGAGCAATAGCCCGCCCGCGATATTATTTTGTTTTCACTTAGGTAGCATTTTTTCCGACTATTTTCTTTTTCTTCGGCTCCTAAGGGTCACAGCGTGATGTTAAATAGCCTAGAACATTCCTTAAGAATTGAGCTATTAAATGCAGAAATAATTTTTCTAATCCGATTGGTAGTTCCAGAGATTACCCCCTTCATACAAACTTACATTCTAGACACACTTACCGAGGTTCCTAACTGAGCCGCGGGATATATTTTTTTTAAGGAGTGCTCCAAGTTGACCGTTGTACGTCCGCTTAAAGTGCTAATTTTTGTTAGAGTCAAGTGTCCCTCCCCCCCTGCCAGCTAAATGGTTGTATTTGGATACGTTAAAAAATTCACAGCAGTAGTATATTTATCGAAGTTAAAAGGAAAACTATCACAGCTAAGTAGGCTTCACAAGTTACCGAGTAATAGTCAACCAACTTACATTTGCTGTTGCAAAACATGCTCACTATGCAGAATGTATAGGAGAACATGTTTTTCAACTACAATGTTAAGTTTGTTCTTAGGATAAATTCATTCCACCTACGGAACCCTTCATTGTGCGTGGTCTGACACATACTTGGCCGGTTTTTTTAAACATGAATCCTCCTATAACTGCTAAAATATAAAATAATATAGAAATATGGCTTCGCTGACTTTTTTGTAGGATAATGGCGGATAAGATTGCCATACATTGTTTTTTGGCAGCGCATGCAAATAATTATGTTTTAAGAGGTACTACTCGTATTTTCCGACTGGCTTGACAAAAGTTGTGATATCTCAGTTGATAATTATGCATGATATAAAGATAAATTATACCTTACAGAAATCAGGGATAAGGCAGCTACATATTAGTGAAAGAATTTTCAGAATCTGTTCAGAAGTTTTAGAGATTACCCCCTACATACAAACTTACAATGAAATACCTCTTTATAATGATATTATACATAATTCTTAACTTTAGCACAAGCATAGGAAATGTTAACAATCAGCCAGTCTATAATGTTCCCACAAATTCGATCTGAAATTCTTTCGTCAAAAATCGATCTTCATAGATCGAGTTTTGAGAATTGCACGAATTTGACGAAAATCGATGATTGCCCGTAAGAAGACCGAAATGCCCCAGCAAAGTGTGCACTCTGCCTGGGAAGCCATGCTGCCAATTATATTGATGATACAATTTTAAGGGATGTGAAGTATACAGTGAAATCCTTCCTCGAAAACAGACCACCAGGCATGAAGCACCGACAAAACAACACCCAAGAAAATAACCAGAAAACGATGAAGGATAACCACACAGCGAATGGAAAACAAACAAGTTACATGAAAATAATATAAAGAATGTAACAGCCAACAAAAAATGGAATGATATTATTTCAATGTTTACCAAACGGACTATGATAGTAATTTAGACTTACAGGAACATACATTCGTCATTCACTAAACTCCCAATAGTCTGGAAAAAACAAAATCGTTTTTACTGGTAACACTGACGGCAAAAACAATGTTTGACAAATCTAATTCGTCTCGTAATGTATTTTTTTTTTGAATTTTTTGAAGAAAATTTTGCAAACTTACTTGTGAAATGTAACACCACTTGCTTTATTAATCTTTTCAGACCGTGACATACGAATTTTAACCGCACATTTCACCATTTTGATATTTTTTATAGTTAAGCAATCGTTCACTTGACGTCAAGTTGACAACTGGAGTCGGATATGCCTGCGGACATATACAACGTAGTAACGCGTCGGCTCCGTACACTGCTGATCTAGTCCTTTAAAACATTTAGAAGAACAACGCGGTCACACAAACACAAGAAAAGCTACTTTAAGTTATAATAAGTTATTATTATTATATGAAATAACGTTATTTTTGTTGCCTCGTTTGTTGACTGATGACTACTTAATTAGATCAACACTATCTTCATTTGTTTATTTGGTACACCGAAATAAATCGAAGTAAAAGCCAAGACTGACTCAAGCAACATTTCCTGGTGACTTTAGCCCGAGGAATGATCAACAACTGGGATACCCTTTATTTTAAAACTTTTTCGCATTATATAAGTACTCTCAGCTTCTGCCCTTGAGTTGAGAAGAATTGGGGAGCTGCCAACGCACTTGCGTAGGGCTTCGGAAAGAAATCGCGACCCGAGAATTTGAACACCAGCGATATTGTTGAATCTATCGTTCACGCCTGAATGACGACTGTGGCAAGTAATGTCAAGAAACCCATGCATAAAAAGTTAATGTTTTATTGATGATAGCGTGCAATGCACCATACCCTTTGCTGTGGGCGCCTATAGCCCTTGCATATCAAACGATAGTACCGCCTTCAGAACCCTTTTCCTGTCAAAGGAAATGTGACGGCAATTAGCCTCCACTTAATTTTTCAGAAGACGTACATGTCATTTGAATGTCACTTGTCTTGTTCCAAGTTGCAAGGATTTCATTCGGTCTGGGCCTCAAGTCTGCTATTACAATAGTGTCAGAATGGTCTCGCCATTGTGAGTATTTGACAGTGTTTGTATGGCAAATCTGTCAAAAACTCACAATGAAGAGACCATTCTGACACTATTGTAATAGCAGACTTGAGGCCCTGGACGACCCACAGTGGGCTACAAATCGATCTTCATAGACTTAGGGATTGTGTGATATGTCAAAAAATGCAGAAAAATAAGGGGTATAATGCAAATGGGGCACTTGTAAAAAAGTCGAAATATATCCTTTTTTTACATAGGGTAAAAAAAAAAACGTTTATTGAAGACCTGAAATAACATTTAATTAATCAATATAGGACATCTAAACCCATTTCTGCCAAAAAAATCGAAGATCTAAGTTGATCCGTAAGTCTATGAAGATCGATTTTCAGCCCACTGTCCATTTAAGGGCTGTATGGTAGTGGGTTCCGGAATATCCGCTGCATGCAAGTTGTTTGACTACTTATTACTCGGTAACTTGTAAAGCCTACTTAACTATGATAGTTTTCCTTTTAACTTCGTTATAAATGTCTTAGGATGATTTGATAAAATTTTAATTTTCGCGAAAATCCTAGGGATATCGCGAAAACATGGATATTAGACGATAATGAAAACATTTCTCAATCTTACTGGCAAAAGTTAGGGTTCAACTTTGAGGGTTTCTTGTTGACTACGGAACCCTAAAAAGGAGGTAAGCAAAGTATGTCGTACAGTAGGCCGCACGTCAGTCTTGACAAACCTGTCTAAGCTGGCCTCTTATTCTGTTGAAACTCACTACTACGCTAGGCCAGCTCAAGGGCAAAGTGAACTACAATACTCTGCTATAGCAATGCTCACTTAGATGGACCTAGATCTATGAGCATCAAACCAGGGCCTCAAGTCTGCTATTACAATAGTGTCAGAATGGTCTATCATTGATTTCATAATTGTTGATTTTGATAAGTTTGGTAATGTATATACTAATATATAAAGCTGAAGAGTTTGTTTGTTTGTTTGTTTGAACGCGCTAATCTCAGGAACTACTGGTTGGAATTGAAAAATTCTTTCTGTGTTAGATAGTCCATTTATTGAGGAATATTATAGGCTATATAACATCACGCTACGACTAATAGGAGCGGAGCATAAATGAAACATGTTACAAAAACGGGAAAAATTATTCCTTTTTGAGAGCTTCCGTTGCGTGCGCTGCGTAAACGGTTTAAGTAACGTAAATATCATGTATGATGGAATTGTTCCTCTTTAAAAGTTCAAAAAAAAAAAGTCCGCGACCGCATATGTCTATCTTTTAAGATTGACTCACTATAACCTTTTTTTATGGTAATATTTTTTTTTCGAAATTAACGCATTATTTGCGAAGGAGTTTTATCAACATAATATTAATCCTTATCCAAATAAATATGATATTAATCACAAGTATTTAAATGTAAACAAAATTGTCCTTGACATCACTTGATTTCAATAAACATCTTAGAAAATATCATAATTTTAAAATAACTCCGTAACAAAATAAGTAGTAAATTCATTACTTAAACCACTCTCTCTCCTAAGTGACGCAGACGAAGTTGCGCGGGTCAGCTATATTATAAAGCTATACAGTACAGTATAAAGAAGAGTTTGTTTGTTTGGTTGAAGGCGCTAATCTCAGGAACTAGATTATAATGGTTCGAATAGAAAAAATATTTTAGTGTTGGATAGCCCATTTATCGAGGAAATCTATATAACATCACGTTAGATCCTTAGTTCCGTGTGGTACCGGACGTAAAGAATAGCTCCATCCCATTTCCTACCGTGGTTGTCGTAAAAGGCGACTAAGGGATTTACTAGAGAATGGGCAGCAGCGTTCTCTATTTATTTTTAACACCATACTGCGATCGCCAACCCGCCTGCCAAGCGTGGCGGTTATGGCAAACCCCCCCAATTGGGGGAGGCCTATGTGCAGCAGTGGACGTCTTTCGGCTGAAATTATGATGATGATGAGATCCTTAGGAGCCAAGCGAAAAGAACAAAAGTCAGAAAGAACGCTAAGTGATAACGAAGTTATAGCGCGGGCGAGCGACGGGATGCGACGCGATGGGTGGCCCGAAATTTCACGCGGACGAAGTCGCGGGCAGAAGCTAGTCTACCAATATAATGGCGTCATTATGACTTTCCAATGGTCAGCCACTGACACTCCATTGAAAGAATTGGTAATCTCGTACATAATAACAAATGAAACTTCCTACTAAACTTCCAACTTCCTACCTTCAGATTGCTTATAACACTAATAAATAATATGTTAAAATATATATAAACTAGCTTTTGCCCGCGGCTCCGCCCACGTGGATGTCGGTTATCGCGTAAATAAGTAGCCTATGTCCTTCTCCGTATCCCAGGCTATATCTCTGCCAAATTTCATGATGATCGGTTCAGCGGTTTAGGCGTGAAAACGTAACATACAGACAGACAGACAGACAGACAGAGTTACTTTCACATTTATAATATTAATATGGATAAGCAATGACTCATTTATGATAGCGCTTTCAGATAGATAAAAATATCTACGTACCCTCTGTATTGGAGAGAGTCCTTACCAGTGAAAAAGGCCAGGGAAAAGACCAAAGTCCTCGATCAAAACGGTGGGCAGACCTGACCCTCCGAACCATGGGAATTTGTTTTCAGGAATCCTCATAAATATTCTTGAGGCTTACTCAAAACAAATTCCAGTCTATTGCCTAGGATCGAGATATTTGGCTTCAAGCCGGGTCAAAACAATTCACAGATGGGTCACGATTCTCAACAGTGAGGGGCGGAGTACCTACACCTCAAGAAGAGATAAGAAGTTCAGGGTTCTAATAGTAGATTGTACATCAAGTGCATAAAACGTACCATTTTACGCGAGACATTTATCCATCCGAGCGAGCTTGCGAGCGAGGATGGATATATAGTGTAAAATGGGTTTTATGGACGAGTTATACACTCTACTTTTCACTTCGATTGCGAGGAAATGAAACAGCAACATGTCAAATAATAAATGGACGAAATAAAAAATTTAAGTTTATTTCATGAAGTTTTATTGTGTACGTTGACTGTTGGTGTCCTTGCCTTGTTCTTATAAATACTAACGAAACGAATTAAAATAAAGAGGTTATTTTATGAAGTTGAAGTTGTTCGTGTGGCTCTTGGAGCGATTGCCTTGGTCTTCGACGAAGATTTTACTTTATGCTCTAGAGCATAAAAAGCGACTTTATGTCGCCTACGCACGACATAAAGACGAACTTTTAGAGCATGAGAAGTCAAAAATATTTTTAAACACTTTTTTAGGTACTTGACAAGTTTAGAACGATGGCTGCTTAGGTAACAATGATACACGCACATAGTTACATTCAACTTCTATTAATTTGCTTAAAAATCCCCTTCGTAAACCATATTACATTATAATACCCACTCCATTTAGCCCTACTTCATGTAACTTTCTGAACATTTTGAAGCCATATCAACATTTTTGAACAACTCCGACTTGTTTTAATTCACTCAGTCTCGCAACGATTAAGTTTTTCTGTTTTTCAAAGAAACTGTTTGTAATTTATTTTTCTAAAGATCTAAAAATAGGTGAAACAAGCGAAAAACAAACTGCTTCCCGTAAAGAGGATTGATTTTTTGTAATGCGTAATTTTTTGGGTTCCTTAGTCAACAATAAACCCTTCCAATTGAATTTTAATGTACATTTTCTTAGTGATTAATGATATACAGGAAAAGTTTTTAATCAGTGCGCAATTTCTGACAAATTAAACTTAAACGTGTTTTATTATACACCTATTTCTTATTCTGATATGTCTTAGTACAAAAAAATTAAGTTATCGTTAACGAAAGATGTTTATTTTGAAACTGGTATAATGGATACTCGTCGCGCATCGCGCCGCCGCGCCGCCCGCTGGCGCGGTTTGTGAAGCGGAACGCAGTAGTAGGTACACCTATCATCTGTGCGCTCGCCCATTGATATTATTACGAATAGATTGTATCCATATTTTGCTGATTTCAAGTAGGATCAAACAATAAAAAAGGGTTGAACAAATAATGGAAATGTGTTCTATTATTGATACTGTACCACCAAAAAAAAAGTGTGGTCCTAGGTTCAGGTCAGGCAACGAGTTATGGATTTCCGCATCAAGAATTTCTTAGTACCTAGCAACCCAGAGTAGGTAGGTACTTTAGGCATTTTTGCTTGGCATAATTAGCCTATTGCTCCCACTGTTGAGACACAGGCCTCCTATCGGTGAGAGGGAGTGGGCCGGAATCTACCACGCGGGTCCAGTGCGGGTTTGGTAGATGTCACATGTCTTCGAATTTTTGGTTCTAGGACATGCCGGTTTCTTCACGCTGTTTTCCTTCACCGTTTTGAGAGAGTGGTGATGAAACAATTTACACAAAGCGAGTAAGAGTTCGAATGTCGCTGCCACCACTGCTCTTCGCCATCAATCCCTTATATTTAGGGATCCGTAGTCAACAAGGAACCCTTATAGTTTCGCCATGTCTGTCTGTCCTCGGCTTACCTAGTCAGAGACTCTTAGTACTAGAAAGCTGTAATTTGTTATATATATTAATCACTCGGGAAAAGTAGTAAAATAAAATCTTTAATATATTTTTTTAGGGTACCTCCCCTACACGTTAAGTGGGATATGATAAAAAAAAATCTCGTCTATCCCTTTGTGTGGGGTATCGTTGGATTCAATAGGCCGTTCGAAAACCAGTTTTCGATTCAGGGATACATAATGTTTCCCGCCCTGCCAGCTAAATGGTGATTTTTGGTTATTTGAAAACATCACAGAAAGAAATAAATTTTATTACACTTATACATATTATATTATTATTCTTATATTTACATTATCCAATTATTTATTAATTATTTTCCTTGTCCAATATTACAGATTACAATTATCACAATAACGATTTATATCACTTTTTATAGGCATTCACTTACTTATAATAAAGGTATATTTAAGTTCTTCACTACTACCTGACCATAATTACTATACCTAATCTTAGTTATACTTATTTATTTGTTTATAATAATCACCATGAGTCGTTCAAAAATTCTGTAAAACTATAATATGCTTTTTGTGCCAAAAACAATTTCATTGTGTGTTTAAGTTTAGGTATTATAATTTTTAGCTCTTTCCAACTTTTGGGCAATTTGTTATAGATAATTGGTGCCATAAAAAAAACACTTGCGCATAAGTGCAGTTTTCGATGTATGTACACATATTTTGCTATCATCACGTCTATTTCTTGAAAGTTTGTCTGCCATACGAGGAAGCAAATGTGGATTTGCCTTTACAAACATTGCTATTTCTAATATATAAAGTGAAGGTAATGTTAATATTTGATATTTAGTGAAATAATTTTTACAGCTGTCGGTAGTTTTAAGATTAAACGTAGATCTTACGCAGTACTTCTGTCTTTTAAAGATGATATCCCTATCGGTAGAGTTACCTCAGAAGATAACACCATATCTAATGAGGGATTCAACTAAACCATAGTAGGCCGTTAGTAGCGCTTCTATATTTAGAGTACGTGATAATTTATATAACGCATGTGCACCACTACTTATTCTTTTGGCTAGAGCCTCAATATGCGCTTTCCAATTTAAGCTTCTGTCGATTGTTAGGCCTAAAAATTTTGTAGTACTAGCTGTCTGTATTTTATTATTATTAAATTCGATGTCATGCCTAGAGAATAATGATGATCTTTGGCTAAAGTAGATAATCAAAGTTTTATTTATATTCATTTTTAAATTATTATTATTCAGCCACGTTCCCGCTTCAATCAATGTATTATTTATGTCAGATTCATATGTATTCTTATTATGGCATGGTATAGTTATCGTACTGTCATCCGCAAACAGTGTCATGGGATGTTTAATGGATTTAGGGAAGTCATTAATATAGAGTGTAAACAGGGGTGGTCCGAGTACACTGCCTTGCGGAACTCCATGAGGGACTGTACACTCGCATGTCGTGAAAATCTCTTCACGTTTGGAGCTCATATTTATTCTACTAATTTGCGTTACTTGTTTTCTGTCTTGTAGGTATGATTGTATTAAATTAAATATATTTCCTCTTATCCCATATGCATCAAGTTTATTTAGTAATATATATTATGTTGGATATAATCGAATGCCTGTGTCATATCACAGTAAATGGCACAGATTGGTGTATTTTTATTCAAATTGTATATGGCTAAGTTAATTGTTTTTTCTCCCTAAATCCTTTCTGTTCATCACAGAGTTTATGATTATGAGGTACAGTAGTAGTATAATTATATAACGAACTTAAGAGGAAAACTATCACAGAAAAGTAGGCTTCACAAGATAACGAATAATTGTCAAATAACTTACATTTGCAGTTGGAATGTATGTGAGAACATGTATTTCAACTACAATGTTAAGTTTGTTCTTTAGGATATATTCGTGCCAACTACGGAACCCTTCATTGTGCGTGGTCGGACACGCATTAGGCCGGTTTTTTGGTTGGTAAATGACAATAGGCTAACCGATATATGAAACTTAATAAATAACTGGCGCAATCGATAGTAGCTAAAGCTATAGACTATTCAAATCCTTATTCCCAATTGATGTTATTTCCAATTCAACAAATATCAACTTCATGTCAGTATTAATTAAGTCGACTTTAGAATTACCAGTACTATCCAAAACTCATAAAACTAGGTGAAGTTGCAGTGCAAAGGGAACTTTAAGTATACGTAATAAAGTTATTTTTACAAATACGTATGTTTACATTTTTGGAAACTAAATTTAAACAATTTTTTTTTGTTTTTTTTTTTTGTTCGGGAGGCGTGTTATATAGTGTTTTTGTAAAAGCAGTAGAGACTGTATGGTTAAATCATGACTATCCTACATGTTTATCAGTGCAGTGCATTAACAAACATTGAAATATAGATTCCAGTTGCAGTTCTGAAAGTTAGAGCACCTTTTATGAAGAAATTCATAATGTCCATCGGTCCATACGAAACTTACGATAAGTTAGTAGTGGGTAGGTAACTTGCACATGTCGGAATATGTAGCATCAATACCTAAGATTAATCTTCGCTTTTTTATTTTTCTAAACTGTTGCATTTTTTCTAGACAAGCAATCAATACCGAATGAAACCGGTACAGTAAAATTACACCCTTTTTATTATTATTATTAAATAGGCGATTATTTTAAATTCTTTGAATGCAGTTCGTATAGTGTTGATATTGAACCACTTTAATATAAAACAAAAATATATTAAAAATAATAGAAAAAAAAATACTCACAGGTGTCATTTAATAAAAAATAAAAAATTAACTATATTTAACAATTTTATTATTTTTTATTTTATTTAACGTAATTTATCTAGCGTATGTCCTAATGTTATTTTACAGTTTATTAATTGTAATTGAACATTTCTTATAAAGTCATCTTTTACAATAAGTATCTTTTTTCCATCAAATCAATTTTCAAATCCTTTTTTATCGCTTTTAATAGGTACTCGTACTGTCCAATTTATATTGAAATATGTTATCATTCTGTTTTATTACATTTAGCATCCGTAAAATATTTACAAGAAAGAATATACATTTATAAGAAATAAATGTATAAGATTAAGCCTTTCGATCGGTACAGTAAAATTACAGGTATTTTCTTTTCACATTTAGCGGGTTCGATTCTCGGTTCAGACAGGCGATTATTTAAAATTCTTTAAATGCAGTTCGTATAATTTTTTCAATAAAAATGAAGTCTTCATTTAGTAAAATTTTCTAGTATTTAAGGTAACTACTTTCATCTAAGGTTTAAGTGTAGGTACCTAAAGTCGTGGGACGCCCTGTGTAATGGGTGGAGTACTTACTGTGCCATATTTTGAAAATAAGATTTTAATCACTGACACCTATTCGTTTAATTGGATCTGGTTTCACGACCAAGGGTACAGCGGTTAAAATAGATCTTCCACTGTACCATTAAGGGAACAGCCAAGGGTACACAGCAAAAAAAGGGGCGGGGACTCCTCGAAGGCGGGGTACTAATGAAATTCATGAGTCGTTACATCGTCTGCGGGGAACGCAGTTAATATTAATGCCTGTTGTGTTACGCAATTAGGGTGCTGGGTACTGGGTATATTGCTGGGTCAGATTGATTGTCCAGTATCCTTTGTTTGAATCTAGAGCACCAGCAATTCGCGATAAGGATCTAATTGGTTTTGACGGCATAATAGCTTACCTAGTCAATGCAGCCAAATAGGTCTACTTACTAGGAAAATATTACTAGATACAAAGATATAAGAGAGGTACTGTCAAGGAATTAATTAAAATAAATTATTTCAAGGTCGTGCCTCGGAAAGCACGTTAAGCCGTTGCTTGGTCCCGGCTGTCATTTGGTGGATCTTTGACAGTCGTTACGGGTCGTCAGAAACCCGGAATTCTGACAACCAGTCTTACCAAGTGGTATTTTATTACTCAGTAACTAGATTGTGGAGGTCAGATTAGCAGTCGCTCCATGTAAAATACTGGTATTCAACTGCATTCGGTCAGACTGGAAGCTGACCCCAACGTAGTTGGGAAAAGGCTAGGTAGATTGATTGATGTGTATTTAATAATAATAATAATAATCATTTTATTCAAGCAACAAGACTCAGTGTTTGTGACAATATACTTACTAACTATATACTTATGTGTATCTATTCAAACACGAAATATTTTAAGAGTTACACCTATAGGTGGTAAAGAAGCCATGGAAACGATTTTTTTTTTAAATCTGTGTGTATTATTTAATAAATTAAATAATTTAAAATAACTTGATATGATGATTAATTATCAAAAGGCACCGCGCTCGTGCCGCCACCGTCGCCGCGTCCGGGCGGGTCATTCATAGAATAAAAAAAAGTAAGTAAAGGTTTTTTGCAAAATGTCTCAAGCAATTTTAAAATTATAATAATTACTTATGTAAAAATATAAAACACCTTGATAAAAATAAAAAAAATTCGATGCCATGGCTTTTTTACCACCTAAAGTTGTTTCTGTTAAAATATTTCGAGTATTTTATTTTTTTATTTTACTATGGGTTTGCTCTTGACTTTGGTCTAGGTCTGAGAGACAGAGACAAAGTCTACGATGGAGTGAGCTTACCCAGAAGAAGCCAGGGCCTCAAGTCTGCTATTACAATAGTGTCAGAATGGTCTCTTCATTGTGAGTTTTTGACAGATTTGCCATACAAACACTGTCAGTGTGGCCCTGTTCATTCTCACTTTGAATAGATTAGGGTTGTATGCGTTCGGAAACACAGACGCAGGCAGAGAGTTCCACTCATTTGCTGTGCGCATTATAAAAGACGTTTGAAAACGCTTATTGCGAGTTGGTGGAATATCAACTAGGTAGGGGTGGTAGGTAACTTGCAGTGCGTCTAGATGTCCGATGGTAGAAGGGGGCCGGTGTATGAATAGATACACCTTATATCTTCAATAAACAATTTGCCAATTTTAAATTTTTAGCAATTTGTGACATCACTGCTGCAAGGGTGACAGGCCCAGCCGTTACCTTGCAGCAGTGGTTCACAAATGCACAATCTAGTTTTGTAACAGCACTCTCCACTGCAGAAACAGCTACCTTATCTCCATAAAAATTTACAACCATATTTCAAAACTAGAGAACTACCATTTCATTTGTACAAAAAAATTATCTAAAAACATGGCTTTTCCATAATATTTTTATTCAATAAAAGATTTTTTAGTTTATTAAAAATTTTGTTTTTTTAATACAAATTTTGTTGTTGTTGTGTTTTTTTATTTTATATTGTATATTTATGTTTATAGTCTAACCCCCTTACTAATAAACGTTGTATAGCGTCTGTATAGTTACACAACGCTTTGTCTTCTTCTATCGAAAGTCAAATTACTGACGAGTGAAAGAGAAAAATCGGTGTGTAACTATACAGACGCTATACAACGTTTATTAGTAAGGAGGTAAGTGTTTTCTTTTGTTTATCAGAGTTTAATATGTAGTTTAAAGTTAGGTTTCATGGCCCTGTGTAATCCATACTTCCAAACTAATATTATAAATGTGAAAGTAACTCTGTCTGTCTGTCTGTATGTTATGTTTTCACGCCTTAACCGCTGAACCGATCGTCATGAAATTTGGCAGAGATATAGCCTGGGAAATGGAGAAGGACATAGGCTACTTTTTTACGCGATAACCGACATCCACGCGGATGGTGCCGCGGGCAAAAGCTAGTAATATTATAAATATTCGTATGCCGCTTTTAGCGACGGATGTGTCCTGAACATAGCTGCACTAACTAACTTGTACTGTACCTACCATATCCGACAAATAAATGTCTTTGTCTTTGTCCTTGTCTAGCCTGCTTGCTACCATAGAATAAAGAAAATAACATTAATAAAGAAAAGTAGTTACCTAATAAATTTGATAGAATTCACAAATAAAAATTTGAAACGTCACGATAATACCACTTTAGCAAATTCTCCATGGATGAATAATAGGTTTTTTATGTACCTAGGTACTACTCGTATGACACTATCAATCAAAAACGTATATCGTACTACAGCCTAAAACACTGATTATAAACTGAAGTGAAACACGATCTTGCTAAATAATTACTGGTTTATTTTTATTTAAGGTGTACGAACAAAACATTATTATGTCGGTACCCTCAATGTTATAATATTAATATCATCTTCCCCTTCATAAACTATTTCAGGAAGAACTACACCATGTTGATAAAGTTATTAAAGACAGCAGTAACCTGCATGTTCGTATGCAACTGAAATTGTTAGAAAAGCGATGTAAAGGCTCCTACAAACAGGCGCGACACGCGACGCGACACAAAGCCACCGCGTGCCGCGCGACGAGCGTTCTCATTGTGTCGCGTCGCATGTCGCGCCTGTTTGTAGGAGCCTTAATATATTACATTAATATGTACAAAAAAGTAAATTTCTCATTTTACAAAGGGTCGAACCATTTATTACTTCTTCCCTACCATTAAGGCTCGTACAGACCAGTGCGATATCGCGGGCGCGACGCGACACTAGTGGCACAATTTCTTTGTCGCTGCCTGTCGCGCCCGCGATATCGCGCGAGTCTGGACGACCCTTTATCGTGCCCCCCGGTCTACTCCTTGATATATTTATTATGCAATGGCCAATGTAGCCCCACGAAACATGAGGCTCCAGGGGCTGAATCTTTGGGTTCATTCGAGTAATCGAACACGCTGGGGTCGATGCATTCATTCATTCAATCATAAAGGCTCGTGCAGACTGGCGCGATATCGCAGACGCGACAGGCAACCAGCAGGTGCAAGGGTCGCGTTGCCTGTCGCGCCCGCGATAACGGACCAGTGTGTGGGAGCCTTTATACAAAGCTTTCTGTGAACGGAAAAAGATTCATTGCTCTTTGTATGACCCAAGTAGCGTATAAGTAACTGTTTATTTATTTACTTAAACTTCTCGCACAAAATAAGGTGCAAAGGTGAACTTAATGCCTTAGGCATTCTTTACCAGTCAACCAAGGGTGGTGAAGAGTGAAGAGATAATATGGCTGTGTTTAAGAGGGGATCAAGAGGGGATATCAAGTACCTACATAAATAGGTTATAAACTTATATTTGACATAGGTACATATACTCGTATAATATATACCTACTATAAATACATAAGACGGATTTCTGCTTCTGCGGCCATAAATAATTGGTCAACAACAAGACAATAAACGAAGGTAATCGAACCCAGACAAGTCAATGACACAGCAGCGGAAACACTTACACTTCGACAACCATACTGCTTCGACATAAAGGCCCTGTCAATAACGAACTGTCAGCACTGATGTGCAGTTAACTTTACCTACCTACCTAAAAGCTTTGTGCTCGTGTCACGTTGCAACGTTCCGTGTTCACGCAATTCGGCGAATCAAACGTGAAGCTGAAACTTTTTGTAAAGCCGTGCACTACCCATAGTGTCAATTTCATTTGCTACAGTCCATTTTAGTATAGTTCAGAGGTGATATATGGGCTGTCCGGTAATTAAAAGTTTCAGTAGTCAATACTACCTACATCTATAAATAATAGAAAGCTGACACTATTGCAGACAAAAGTTTAGGATTCACAATATTGAAAATATCGTTTGAACATTTAGCTTATACAATTAGCTTAAAGCATTAATTGTATAAGCTATAAAAATTAAAAGCATTAATTGTTATAGCTTATACAATTAATGCTTTTAATTTTTATGGCTCCTTTGTGTTCCATATCGCATGAAGGGTATTACGTAAAGCCCACTTTTACAACGCCCTAGGAGTAGCTGGCTTCATAGCTCGCTCTCACCCCCCAACAAGTACTTTCTCCTATGACGTCAAAGATGGGAGGCAGACACCGCGACGCCGTTGCCATCGATTGCTCAGCTCATTCAATGCCAGGCGGGATGACGCCGTTCCACACCCCATGGGATACCGTCACCGAACTGACCGTTCATCGAGGACTCATTTATATATGAATGAATGGAGTCCTGGGTACTGTCGCGGTCCGTTTGGTAGATGATTACTAGCAACCAAGATTAAAAATATAAGTTAAGAAATAAAATGAAAAGAAACATTTTGTATGAAGTAATAAATAAGTGATATTTAATGAAAATAACAAAGTAAGTAATTAATATTAATGTGAAAAATAAAATGTTTTGCTTTGTGCCTACTAAGGCCGCTTTCCGAATTGGCTATAATCGCTCACAGCGCTCACATCTTCTCACATGCGTTCCGATTTAGATATTACGATTATTACAGCCGAGGGCTGTCAACAACTCGGAACGCTCGTGAACGCGCTCACGGTGCTCACGCAATGTCAAAACGATATTAGAGTATTTCTCTGTTAAAAATTTGTTCTTAACCTAACCTAAGAAGGTTAGGTAGCAACTGTAGCCAGAAGAACAATTTTGAAAATGCCACGATACGATAAGATGCGACTCAAAACAAAACAGCACACTGTCATTTTTGACAGCGCTCACGGCGATATTAGTAAAAGGCATGGTCGGCGTTATCGCAAGATGGCGAATGTCATGACGTCATCTATGACGTTTCATGGGACATCGTTATCGCGCTCACGCTAATTCGGTACGGGTTTTAGCACGCGAATATCGATATTATCGCAACTCGGAACGCATGGTAAGTATCTGTCTGAAGTCTGGAGTAAAGTTGTTGCAAGCTAAAACTATTTTTATATAAGTTTTAGTGTTATACTTAATAAAGCCCACACAAAACAGGTGTGGGTCCAGATAGGCACCGCGGTGCGCCATTTGGTGACTCCTGATTACATTGATTTAGTTTTAATTATCCCTTTTAAAAGAAAGTGGGACAAGTGGGCCGGGAAGTTTGTAGGTTCAGTTTTTTTTTTACGTCTAATTTACCTACCTACTCTCGGGTAGCAAAATAGACTTTAGAGACAAAGGTCAAAAACTTTATATCCTTTCAGCCGGAGGTTGGTTGACGAAATAAATATTATATCAATATGGTCAATACCTTTATTGTACCTGCTTATTCGTGAATACTATTCTTTTAATTCTGGCCACCGATAGAATGCGTTCCTGACACCTGTCAGTTGGTACCACGATAAAGTTTAAATTCATAAAACACGTTTTGTTTTGTACTCAGCTGACAGGTATCAGATATTCTCTCATCGGCCGGAGTTTATAACAACATGCAAGTCTGTAAAATCTGATCGCCTAAGTTTCAGATTACTTTGCGGTTAGGTGTCATTCATTCATCATTAATTTATTATCTAATCTAAATGAAAGACGACCGGTCTACGCTGCCTGCGTCCGTCGGGCATATAATATTGTTACAGTTTAACTAATCTCATGGATTTGATTGAACCGACTTCCAAGCAGCAGGCTTACCATGACGCTTTCTATTTCTACGAAGAATAGACATAGCTCTGTCTATACTAAATGAAATTTCGTTTATCCATTTTTAACATCGCACCGTAGAAATCCTTCTACAATCTGACATTTTGTCTTTCGTTTCTAACGGTCTTTGTCTAGATGCTTTTTTATGTAGACTATTTCAGACAAATTTCAGAAGAAAGTTTTCTTTAAGTACCAAACTGTCAAAACCACACTGACAACTGACAGTTGGGTAGTGAAGACAATTTGATTTTGTAATCGCCATGCTAAAGACAGTAGAAAACTTTCTACTCGATCCGATGACCACAAAGTATGTACGGGTTATCTACAAAATCATGATTTTACAGGAGAGCGTTTTAAACGCAAAACTGTGATAATATACAGAAAGAAGAACAAAGCTATCTTCTCCTATTAGGAAATGGTTAAGGCCAATATTACTAAGAGACTTTGAGAAAAATTGTTGTTGTTGTCTTTATATACGTGACTATAAATACGATCTTAATAAAAACGGCCCCATTCCTCTAGGAATGGGGCCGTTTTTATTAAGATCGAATTTTGTTGCTTCGTGTCTCAATATTAAACTTTATAAAAGGTATTAGAAAATTCTAGACTCGCTTACCGAGGTAGCTGATTGAGCCGTTTTCCATAATTACTTCTCAGTCACGAGATAATATGTTTTTAAAGGAGTGGCGCTAGTCGACCGGTGCCAGCGCTCTTAAATACAAAGCTTTGTTTCTCTGCATAAAAAACCGATCGTCAAAGATCGAATGTAATAGAATAAAATGACGTTAACCATTGGGTATGACCAAATTGCTATCTGTACCATCGGCCTCCACTAATTATCTAAAGATGTCACCATTCTTGCGTCTACCTGCATTATATAACGATAAATTCCCATCTTTGGACCCCTTTAATATCACACGAAACGGGCTTAAAAAGGAGATTATCCAAATCCTTCAGCAAACGCCAGATACTCAGCTTACTAAGTAATACCAGTTTAGTCATACATACATAGACATACACACAACATCACACATATTTATAATTTTTTTTATTAATTGATTATCATCATAGTCAGCTTATAGAAGTCCACCGTCGGACATAGGCCTCTAACAGATGCTCAGCTACTTCCTTAACTAACCTTACCGTTTACCTTTACCATTTTTAGGAATCTGTACCTCAAAAGGAAAAAACCGAACCTGAAATGAAATACCTTTTCAGTACAAACATTTCTGTATTTATATTCTTGCACACATACAAAATTGGTACCTATAATATTTAAAAACTACTTAATTAGAAGACTTGAGACTTCTTGAAGACAACCTTTATATTCTGAGGGTCGAAGAGAACTCACTTTCAAAACAAAAACAAAAGCATCATGTTTCCATTAGAAAAAACCAGTAACAGTCAAATGACAAACTTTTAAAATTCATGACTACGCTGATACAAAAGTCAATTGAGGCAATCATATACTCTCAATAGTCAAGGAAGTCGCCAGACGATGGCCCAGAGGAGGGCAGGTTGATATATGGAGGATGGGAAAAGTATGAATTGAAGGTACAGTCAAGAGCACATGAAGCTGTAGTGCGAGTCTTACCTCTACGGCGATAATAAGAACGGTACAAAGACCAATGTGTAAAGCACCACGAGCTCTTTAACTGTACAATAAATTAAACTTGTAAACAAAGTTATTATATTTATTAGAAAAATGGAATAAAGTTACAGTATTTTAATAATAAAGTGGTAGAGAGAGACCCTTTATTTTTTTGAGTTAATTAAAACATAATCTTCCATGCTTTTTTTTGCAAACTTCTCGACCACATGATTATGAAAATTTTGTAAGTTTTCATTAATAAATTTTCTGTGTACACAGAAAATTTTATATTGGCAATACATTGCCAGACCATTTTGAGGCGATTTTCCCGCATAATGGTTTTTAGTTAGGATTTTGGTTGCTTTGCATTTGGCTACAATTTTTTTTAATCTCTAGGAGGGGGCAGCTTCCACTCCCTGCCGCTTTTGGCGACGCCCTTGTCAGTAGTATTTAAAATCACTAGAAATCTTATTAATACTTGGAAATCATGACATTCGGCCATCGTTCGGCATTTTAAATAAATCATGACACAAACCCGTATAGGATCACTCGTGTAAAAAAGAGAGAAAGAAAATTATTTTATTTAGGACACGCACAGGAAATACAATCAGTAAAAAAGGGGCATTTAAAAGTTACAAAATTTACATTAAAAACCATATGTGTTTGTCATTGTCACATCACAGCCGATTTGCTCCGAATCCTAACCTAATTAAGTCGAAAGGTACGCATATCAGTTTCTGTGACCCAACCACGAATGTATTACGTAAATAAACAAATTTTGAATATGGGGGTAACTTTTGGGAAGCAAATTAGAAAATTTAAAAACGTGTTACCTTCTGTAAGGTGTGACCTCAAATGAAAGGGCTTATTGTAAGGATTTCAGTTTTTTTATAATTTATAAATAATAAATCGTTTTAAACTTATTTAAGAAAATATGTAGATAGAAATTGACCATTCCCAACCCACCTCCGAAATTACTGAGCCTAAAATTATAAAAAAAATCTTTACTTAAAGATTACAGAAACACTTATATGAAGTCTATTGTCTTGAAATAACATGGTAAATCTCTCAATATTATGCGTACAAACTTACATTTGCAATTGGAATGTATGGCAGAACATGTTTTTCGACTACAGTGTTAAGTTTGTTCTTGGAATAAATTCATCCCAACTACGGAACCCTTCATTGTGCGTTGTCCGACACGCGCTTGGCCGGTTTTTTGGGTTGACATTATCGATACTGTTTTCAGAGTGCATCAGGTACGGTTTTCTTTTGATGTAGGGTGACCAGCACATCAAATTACCACAAATTGTCAAATTTTCTCGTTTGTTTGGAGAAATTGCTGCAGCTATAGCTTGAAATGCTGTCCAATGTACTTTTAAATGACACTCCAATGTCATGTGTGTATACTAGGTAACAATATAAGGTAACGTGACTCAGACTCATGTCTATAGAAGGACTAATTAATCCGTCAATAGAAATATAACTTCTATTGACGGATTAATTAGTCCTACAAAGAACAAACGCAATTACTTATAGTAATTGCGTTTGTTCTTTAAGCTTCACATATTATTGCAGCATGGCATAATCACTTCAAGCATGAGTAAATTACCGGACCTGACCAGACTCAAACATGACAACATCGATCATCAGATGATGCATCCCATAATTCTACCAAAAAACAGTCGTATAGCAAAACTAGTGATTGACGAGGCTCGCGTTCTAGTATTTCATGGCGGATGTCAGCTAACTTAAGCGAATATTCAACAAACATATTGGATTGTAGTTGTAGGCTTAGAGTTCGGCGTTGTGTTAAGGCCCAGATATATGCCAGTGACCTTAAGTGGTTAGCTTGCGTGTTCTGTACTGAGCTCACGCAACGCGTCGTACGTCCAGCCAGTAATAGGACTCGCCCATCCAGGAGCGCTGTCCCAAATAAGACGCATTATTAATTTATACATAAAATAAAAGGTATTTTAGTAAAACACGTATATTAAAAGATCAATGATTAAATTGTCTTTAAAAAAGTGAAGGTTTCAGAAAAATACGCTTGATGGATTTTGCGTGATTCTCAGTTTTTTATCCGCGTTAGACATAACTTTACAAATTAATTTCACTATGTAATAGAAACATAATCTAAAATATTCACTTAATAACTTATTTAGATAATTAATTAAACACAAATTTAACACATATTTTTTCCAAATCATTAACACTACTCGTTTAGACGTGATCTTCAGTATAAAATTATTAAAATACGGTTATCGTCGTCTTAAATGCTAGCAATCAGCATCCAAAATATGGAAGACTTACCTCCACAGGGGTCAAATTCGTCACGCTATATAAAAAAAATCGGTGTAGACTATTATAATACAGGTCATGTTTTATCAAGGCCAACAAGCCTCGTGGGATATGGACGAAATTTTATGCTCCTGTATACAGGGCAAAATTGAATTCATGAGCATCCTCTTAAAGGGTCATTATACTCATCACTATGAACAACTTTCACTATGGGACCAAACCTGAAATTGCGAAAAAAGAATCAGCTGTTCTCTACATTTATGTTCGCATAGTTCGTAAGTGTAGCGTAAGTGTAGCGAGCAGCAGATTTTTTTTTCGATATTTCATGGCGCTTGTTCCGCGCTCTCGCTTGCACACTCGGCTCAGGCGGAACGTGACAATGAGTCATGCTTTTTCGTGCGTGCAGTGCATCCGGTGTTCATCGATATCTAAGACGTTATCACGTCAAAAATGCGTATATAGGCATCAGAAACTATCAAAAACAGAAAGAAAACAATGCTTTTAATGCCAAAACGGCCTCAGCTCAGCATAAGTTAGATGACAATACAAGGTACAACGAGGGGACGCAAATTTTCAGCTGCAGCCCACGAGTGTCATACTCACTAATAATCATTTGCATGGCAACTAAAGCAGTACACTTGGAGTCTGATTTGAAATCATCGTCATTCTTAACAGCTCTACGCACGATGATTGCCTGACGAGGACTACGTCATCTATTCAGCGATCAAGGAACCAACTTCATTGTAGCCATCAAGGTCTTATAGGACGATAATAATGAAATCAGAAGCACATTTAATCAAGAATTTCAGTCAGAAGCAACCAAAATGGGTATCGAATGCACTTTTCGACACCCTCATGGGCACCAGCATGGAAACTATGGGAGGCTGCCGTTAATATTCTTAAATATCATCTTAAAAGAGTGGTAATAGTAGATGAAAATTATCGTTTGAAGAGTACCTTATTTAAGACAATAATTATCAGTTGATTTATTCTAGATCGTTATGCTCATTAATCACAAATTCTGCAGAATTGAACATAATACGCCCGTTCACTTTTTATCAAGTGGTTGCAGAGATTAGCCGGAACGAACAGACAGACAGACAGACAGATAGATAGATAGATAGATAGAAAAAATAAAAAATATAGTTTTTTTGTTGTAAGTACCGGATATACTATATTATTTCGTTTCTTTTCCGTATTCATTACTGTTTTTCAGAAATTCAGTGGAATTGTCCACCCAAATCAGACTAGAATTTTAATTGTATATTGTAAACAAATGTGCTAGTCATATTATTGTTAGCTTACCTACCGTCATATCCTACCCAACTCTACCCAAGTACAAATTACTAGAAATTACCCACTGATGCCATCTCATTGAGACTAACTGGCTACGCGTATATAATTTTTGATAATTATTTTAAAATTTGTACCTACCATACACTAATACAGCAATGACTCCTTACTTTGCTCGAGCAAAAAATATTTAATGATTGTTGTGGTTGTTTTACCAAGATTTGGAACCTCTGTTCTCTCGTCTTACTACATAATGCCGTATATATAAAGTACCTACCTATTGTATATGTAGGTATCTTTTCAAACACGAAATATTTTAAGAGGTACACCTATGGGTGGTAAAGAAGCCGAAGGAAACGATTTTTGTTTAAATCTGAGTACCTATATTATTTAAAAAATTAAATAATTTAAAATTACTTGATATGATGATAAATAAAGCGCGGTGCCTTTTGACAATTATTATCGAAAGACACAACGCTCGTGCCGCCACCATCGCCGCGTCCGGGCGGGTTATTCTTAAAATAAGTAAGTAAAGGTTTTTTTGCAAAATGTCTCAAGCAATTTTAAAATTAATAATAATTATGTAAAAATAAAAATAGATAATTTTTTTTATTTATTTATTTATAGTAGAACCAATAGCTGTAACAGATGGATAACAATTTAATATGAAACATAGAGCCAATTACAGGTTCTCACGGGTAAAAACAGAAAAAGCAGTAGAATCTTAGGATCTTAGGATCACTAACAAGCACGATAGAAAAGATTAACAATATATTTAAGGTACAATAAGCACTATGCACTTCTAAAGAAGTCAGCGGTCAGCTGAGTGCGCGCAGAATAGGTTTTGGTGGTAAATGGGTCAAATGAGAATTCTTTACAAAGAATATTAAAGTCCTTACTCGCTCGCACCATGTATGAGTTTTGCCTATAGTTAGAAGAGGAAAAAGGAATAGAGATAGGTGGATTAAATCTAACTGATCTCTGGGGGACATTGAAGCGAAGTTTATGCAAAAGATCAGGACAGTCAATCTCGTTGGAAATAATTTTTAAAAGAAATGTGCAATCTGCTAGTCTACGACGATTAATAAGTGGCTATGGCTCGCTGTGGCTATCGCTGCTATGGTTCTCTTAAAATATCTCGTGTATAAACAGAAAAACCTTATATAGTCCGTAACGACTGTAACATCCGTAACTCATACCTAAGTCGGGTAGTATAAGATGAGCAGTCAAAACTGTGTGAAATGTTTGTTGAGGCTATACATAATCTGCACAAAAAAATTAAATTGATGTGTCTGTTTGTAATTTCAAAATAACCGTTTCTTACGAAATGCATTGTATATGTCGGAGACGAGTTGTATCTAGTACGCCAGCGCCATCTAGTGGCGTTCGATTGAGTTGGTGGAGTTCGCGCCATCGATTCTTGACTAATCGGGGCGCCAGTGCTGCCTAGCGGCGCATGACAGAGTCTATAGCATAAAGTTCGACTGGCGGCAAGTGATCGCCGCACATTCGACAAGTGGAGTTTATCGGTGGCGGTCAAGCAGTCAAGACGTTTAGGAACAGTTGCGCGTTCGGTATAGTTGTGTCGTGTACCAACATTAATTACTTCGCATACCCCTTACTGTATAGAATCAAGTTCTTCTAACTAAACAGACAGATGTGCTGCTGGGGAGTTTGTTCCACTACATCTTCTTCCCAACTAAAACACTAGGAAGTGGTGAAGGGATCGGCGTTTTGGGGGATTGTCTTATGTAAACTTTAAGGTTCTCAGGTTGAGTAAATGATTTCTGAGTTTAATTCGGTTTTTCTATTGCGCAATAACCAACACTACCCACAGTACGCCCACAGTAGTTAAAATATGGCTGATGATAACGAGAGAAACCTACCGTTCTCCGACATATATTTACAAGGTGGAGACAACAAAATTCCATTAAACTGCGTATATCTAATGCCGTTCCCAGTCTGCACTGGATAATTCAATCAAATATAACCAATAGTTTAGTCAGTATAGCTTTTTAGTCAAATGTTGGCAAAACTCATCACCCATGCCGTGCAACCCATAGTCATAGTCATAGTGTGTTCCATAGTGCGACCTATCACTATTGTTTAGTTTGTTTGAAAAAGTCACTGTTCTAATTTCGATGCAAGGATTTATTTGATATTTCTAAAATAGGGTACTCTTATGCATTCATATTACCAGTGCCAGTGTTTTCATTTATTTTCGTATTGTTGTCTCCACATTGAATACAAAACTCACAAAAAAAAAAACTTTTTGTATGTCTGTCTGTCTGTTCCGGATGTATCTCCGAAACGCTGGACCGATCTTGACGGGACTTTTATTGGCAGATAGCTAACATCAGCTATCTGCCAATTAAAGTCCCGTCAAGATCGGTCCTATAAGGCTACTTTTATTTTAGAAAAAGACACGAGGGCGAAGCCGCGGGCAGCGGCTAGTACCTAACTTCTGAAATCAAAAGTGAAACTGAAATAGTAATCTATACATCTATACATACAAATAAATTATATTGAAGTATCTGTTTCTAAAGTTAAAATAACAGCATTTTACTAAATGCATATGAAAGTATAAACGGTACCTACTTAAAAGGAAAAAGAATTTTATCCGTCTGTCTGCCCGTTGGTCTGTCTGTCTGTTTGTTCCGGCTAATCTCCGAAACGGCTGGACCGATTTTGACGGGACTTTCACTGGTAGATAGTTGATGTTATAAGGAGTACTTTTATTTTAGAAAAAGCCACGCAGGCGCAGCCGCAGGTAATTTATAATTAGCAGCTAGTAATTATATTACAAAAAGTCGCACATCCAACGTGCATAGCGAAATGCCAATGATGCGCAACTCTCATACCGACCGACGCCAATTCGTCAATGTTATATGTAAATACATGTCATAGTAATAGCGCAATACTTCATACACTATCAGTTCATCTAGGAATATTCCGATACACTTAATGCTAATTAGTTTTGCGGTTGGTTGGTTAATATCTGCAGATTTTTTGCTGATGTCTGAGGATCGGAGCCAATGTTTTTAACGCAACAGACGCAAGACAAGACCACCCACTCTTGATTTCTTTGAAGCATACGTCATGGACTAAAACTGGAGCCAGGAAAACTGACGCGTTGAATTCACGGGATTCACAGTCTTTTGTAAAATTCGCGGTTTTTGTTTACCTAATGTTTGTTCTTTAATACAGAAATACATTCGCGCCCACTGAATGTTACAACTCCAGGTTTATTTACAATTAGAGACCCATCGAAAATAGAAGATTTTTTCGGCTGAAAACGAAAGAAGAGAAATAAAAAGAAAAACATTTTATTTTGGACATGCACAGGCAACACAAACAGTACTACCTAAAAGAAATACAGTAGCGATCTTTTAATCATTGAATTAAAGCATTTAAAAGTTTATCACACCAACGTTTTTCTCAAAGATTCATAATCACAGTGAGATAGCATATCTTAAACATGACTATAAAGCTAACATAAAATAAAAAAATATCTGTAATAATAACATACTTACCAACTAAATAATAATATATAATAAACTAAACTAAATAAAACTGATAACAAAATAAATTAAAATATGGCGTCGGAAAATTCCTCAGCATCGCTGTCGACTGGTAATGTACCCAAGAGACTGGCAGCATTGCCACGTTGTATGGCAACGCTTAGCCTCTGGCCAAGGTAAAAGTCGGGCTGACTTTTACCTTGGCCAGAGGCTAAGCGTCACGGGAAGTGTCAACCAAATACATAATTAAATATTAATCAAGCAATCTTCTTAGTTAAGCATTTCCTTAGTTATTGTGCACTAGCTTTTGCCAGCGGCATCGCCCACGTGGATGTCGGAAAATAACCTACGTGAACGTCTCTACTACTGGGATTAAAAGAAGGTACCCTATATGTGTTAATTCAGGTTATAAACTATCTGTATGCCAAATCCGTTCAGCCGTTTTTGCGCCAATCCGGAACATACATCCAGACAAAGGGATCAGGGTAAGAACGAGTTACAGACGAAATTCATACATAATCAGAGCGAGTCATGTGTATAATGCGGTCTGCCGGGGCGTCGACATCGATGTTTTCAGTACCAGCATTTCAAAATTAAATAGGACTCTTTGTGCCTTCTTTTTTGATCACGTCAACTAATTGATTTCAATTTACGCTGTTTAAAACCCATTTTTACTTATGATAATGTTTTAATTTTAACTCAAAATACTGTCTACCTTCTCAAATGTTTTTTGTTTATTAAGCTCTCTTCTATCTGTGAAAACTTGTAATTGGCCTTTATTTTTGTTATTCTCAATCGTACAAAAGTGTTTAGCTGTAAGTTTTCCAAAAACTGTAAAATAAAATAAAATAAACTGACAAACGGAAAAAAAATCTTCGTTACTATTTTATTATATCGCTCATTCGGTGCAACAATGGCGTAAATACACTTTTGGACAGGAGAAGCAATCAAAGATTCCGATTAAAGGCTCGTACAGACTAGTGATACGTACGATATCGCGGGCGCGACGCGACTTTAGTAGCACAATTTCTTTGTCGCTGCCTGTCGCGCGATATCGCGCGAGTCTGTACGAGCCTTTAAGGTCTACATTCTGAAGAGACTTATTAAGAACATCGTGGTTTTAAAAGTTCAATATGTAATTTCTATTATAATCCCAATCTACTAGGTACATTGTACATAACCTGGTTTATAGACTTAAATAAAAGAAGGTACCTGTAAATACGTCACTGTTGCTGCAGAATTCAATATAAAAAATAAAGCGTTAACGCGTTTCTGTGACAAATAAAACTATTTTTCTTTCTTCTTTCTTTTCTTTCTTTCTAGTATGAATTTAAAGTTTTTACGATAATAAAAAGAATTCGACCGGGAATATCCTAAAATTGTATTTCGCCTGATACTTGCCGAAAACCGTAAACGAAATTCGGTCGGACTCTATTTACAACATTTATTTTTAAAACAGCCTTTTAATTAGTACAAAAAAAAAACTGTTTTTAACAAAATTTTAAACCAACCAGTAACGGCTGATCTAATGGGCTTAATTGTCAATTTTTTTTCAGGCATAAAATCAAGAATTAAAGGTTTAATCCGAAATCAAGTGGCTAACTGCCAATTAAATATGTTCTAAGAAAGAAAAGAAAGAAAGAAAATAAAGAAAAATGCGTTTATTGGCATTACAGCAAAAAATGCACCTTAAAACTATAAAAAAACAGAAAACAATGATTATAATGCCAAAAGGGCCTCAGCTCAGCATAATGACAGATGACACACAAGGTGTACCACCTAACGCTGATTTTCAGCTGCAACCCACGTGTGCCATACGTTAGAATAATGAAAATATAGGTAAGTGTGTCCGTTTTAATACATAAATTAAGATAAATTAAAGGTGATATAAAATGCTCATACGAAATAAAATAAATTGTTATGACATAAATGTTTGTATATGTGTTGTGCTGTGATTAATGGAAAATGACTAAAATAAATACCCAATATAGAATGCCTATTACCTACATTATAATAATAAATCTATAAATAGAAAATATTACTCAAGGCAAATCATGTGACTGTGTTGTTCTTCTGAACTATAAAACGGAATTTGATGCGGTTTTCATCAACATTTTGAGTACTTAAACAAAAATAATTGACAAATAAATAACAAACAAATCAATAATAATAATATTGACAAATATCTATAAATATCTACTTTCCTATCGCAGGTATGCTGGAAGAGATTTCATTAGAAATAAGCATCACCTTTGTACGTATTTTTCTGTTCCTTTCTTCTTGTCTGTTTATATGTGTGTACATAAATTATTAAATAAATATTAAAATTGATAAAAATATTTTTTTTTTTTTTTTTTTAAATAAATTATTTTATATGGCAGATATGTCGGCTCGAACATTGAGGAGCTCGCGGATAAGTAATAACAGCCGCACGGGTCGATCCGTCAGGTTAAGCTACGCTTGCCGGGGTTGGTCCGTGGATGGCTGATCTTTACATACCGAGACTCCTCCGTGCCTCGTAAAGCACGTTAAACCGTTGGTCCCGGCTGACATTCGTGGATCTTTGACAGTCGTTACGGGTCGTCAGAAGCCCAAAAAGTCTGACAACCAGTCTTTCCAAGGGGTATCGTGTTACCCAGTTACTGGGTTGTGGAGGTCAGATAGGCAGTCGCTCCATGTAAAAGACTGCTATTCAGCTGCATCCGGTTAGACTGGAAGCCGACCCCAACATAGTTGGGAAAAGGCTAGGCAGATTGATGTCGGCTCGAACATTTTCAAAATCTTTTGGATGATTTAATAAAAATCCTTTTAATTTAAATTTGAAAGTTGAGCACCTTTTACTGTACTTTGAGGAATATTTTTCCAGCATTTAGTAGCAGCATAGCGAAAACTGCCTCTGAAAGCTGCTGTCTTGTGACGTGGGATGGAAAGCTGTTGAGAAAATTTTCTTCCCTCACCAATTCTGTGTCTTCTTGTCCAAGGTAGTCTGTCATATAAGTAAGAAGGGGAATGAGACTTAATAACGCCAAAGAGTAGGCTCGCTAGGTGGATTTTACGTCTAACTTTCATTTTTAAAATGTTGTTTTCATTAAAGAAAGGTGTAACATGTCCCCTAAAGGGAACTTTAAAACAGAAGCGTGCACAGGCGTTTTGAAGTCTTTGGATCATTATCTTTTTTTGACAGAAGGCGTTGGCCATACACCGTGTCCACATAATTTAATTTTGATAAAACCAAAGAAGCTACGCTCAGTTTACGTTCATATTGATTTTTACGCAAAAAATGCGCATTATTTGCATACACTTGTTTGTTTTATGGTCGCCATGGCAACTATCCAGGTTCCTGCAGTTTCCGTAAACCTTTTATTACAGAACAATCGTATAATGGTAGAAAATTTAAACTTATTTCCTGGAACTGGCTAAAACCAGGGTTTTAACGCGAATTTCCGGCTGTTATGTAGGTACTAATACTCAGTTAACTTTACTGTAAATTTAGGTCTTATCGTGCCTACAGTCAATCCAGCCGTTGAATGTAGTGGATATAAGTGTATCTGAACGGAATGTTTCGAAACCATATAACTCCGTTTGAAAATGAGATTAGACATTAAAAATAACCCTTTTTACAGTCCGTTCAACCGATTTTGACTTTTAGAGGTATGAAGAACAGGGTGTAAAGTTCACTCATACTCTATAGTAAAGGGAGGATCCTCCGACCAGAAAGATGTTGTGTCTGGTGGGCAACTGCCCAACGGTTGATGTCGGGATTTTGTATACAACATTATTTTTAGTATATGCAAAACCTGAATATAGTTTGTTCAGAATAAGTAACTGAATCGATTCCAATAGTTTTTACACCATGTTATATTTTTCCCAAAAATATTTAAAAAAGGTTACAAGTTGGACACCGAGCGACACTAAGTACTTGACCATTACGAAAAAGTCCAAAGCCTGCAAGTGTGATGGAAAATTTTATCACCAGTTAATTACAATACAATCGTGGTACGGTTAGATACCTACTGCCAAATTAATATTATTATTAATGATCGTAAGGCGCGGGCGGCGTGGGTGCGCCGCGTGGTGAGCATGTTTTTGTACGGACAACCAGGTCACATAACAAGCTTATAACTTTGTTATTTTTCATGATACAGTTTTGAAATTTTGTACATAAATTCTTTATATATAAATACTAGACACGTGTTTCGGGTTTCGCATAAACTAAAACTAATGTTGTATATGCTAGTCGCGCGGTAAACTCTGATAGCGCGATGCAGGATTTGTGACGTTAGGTCTTTGATGCGTAGTTCGCATGTGGCGTTGTTGATACCGTCACATTACTCCCCTCCGGAGACCGGAGGTCGATAGTGGGCTGAGTCAGTGCATATGATGCTTGCCAGGGCCAGTTGTGATTCCAGTGAGTCGGAACCGGGTGCCGCATAGTTCACGGTAAATTACAGATGTCAACAAATTCAATTACAAAATATGTCAATTAATTCATTACAAATGTCAATAAATTGGCAGCATAGACAGCATATACACAGCAGCATACACAGCATTAACAGAGAGTTTTGTCATTAACCAACTTACCTTTAAGGTTGGTAGCCTGCAGAGCTGGCCATTCAGATCACGCCTGGTAGAAGCATTTATTTTATCGTCACGTGTGGAGGCTCTTTAGAATGCATCTTTATTTAACTATATCGCCGGGTTAAAGGCAAAACCGACTATCTGCGTTTAAGTTTTTCACTTTAATATATCTAAGTACCATTCGAATCGGCATTTGATTCTTTATCTAATGGTAAAACCAACTAAACCGCAGGACTTACTGTTCCTGAGTTACCGAATGTAAAAACCGATTATAATATAATCGGTTTAATCAAACCGGTCAAACTGGGTTAATCGGTTTCGGCAGATAGTCGGTTTTGCCTTTAACCCGGCGATATGTAATTAAATGTGTCAGCATATTATTGCAAAAAGAAACAGACTGAATACAGACATAATGTAAAAAGATGGACCAGAAAACGTACCTGTGGATGCCAATTTTAAGTGCCACTTACAAATTGAGTGCTTTGATTTATTTGTTCAAATATTTCGATCCAAAATTGTAATTATAATCCCCTGAAAGATGTTTTTGATTTGAAAATTGAGGTTAGTTTTATAACCTCAATTTCCGTCGATGAATTTTCAATAACAATTTAACAATAAAAAACAAAAAATAGTTGTTGGATCAAGTTGATAGATATAAAGTTAAAAACCTTCTAAATACAGAAAAAAATGTCACCTTTAGTAAGTGATTGCGTAATTTTTTTACCTGAAACGCTCACAATGGGCCATATTAATAGAAGGAACATACTAAAACTCAGCCAAAGAGCTATTATTAGAGTTTCTCTACGTGATCGAATCAGAAATGAAGAGATCCGCAGGAGGACCATGGTAACCGATATAGCCCGAAGAATTGCCAAACTTAAGTGGCAGTGGGCACACTGCTCGCAGAACAGATGGCCGATGGTGCCGAAAGGTTCTGGAGTGGCGACCGCGTACCGGAAGACTTAGCGTTGGAATGTCTCCCACGAGGTGGACCGATGACCTTGTGAAGGTCGCAAGAATCCGCTGGATGCGGGAAGCACAGAACCGGTTGAAGTAGCGGTGCTTGGGGGAGGCATATGTTCAGCAGTGGACGTCTTTCGGCTGAAATGATGATGTTGATGTTACCTGAACAGGGTTTGTTTACACTTTTATCATATACTTTTGAAACAAACTATAGGACTTTAATGGTTCATTTTCCATATAACTAAAAGATAGACGAGACATAGATAAAAGGGGATGAGAAGAAACGATAGATAATCTAAATCTTGAAAGGTTGTTAAAGACCAATAAACTAATTTCGACTCGACTAATAAAGGCTCGTACAGACTCGCGCAATATCGCGGGAGCGACAGGCAGCGACAAAGAAATTGTGCTACAAGTGTCACGTCGCGCTCGCGATGTCGCACTAGTCTGTACGAGCCGTAACACGTTTGCATAGACAACATCACTCTATACAACAAAAGTGGAAGTAATCACATAATGACCTGACACAATGGACAGTAAAAAAAATGGCGGCGATAATCGTAGGATGCAATGTTTCCTTCAATTAGCCGTTAAGCTAGTAACCCGCCTCTGATCCGGACGGGTGCGATAAGTTATAATGGCCGCATTCCGAGTTGGCTATAATCGCTCACAGCGCTTAAATCGTCTCACATGCGTTCCGATTTAGATATTACGATTATGACAGCCGAGGGCTGTCAACAATTCGGAACGCTCACGGTGCTCACTCAATGTCAAAACGATATTAGAGTATTTCTTTGTGTATAAGTACACCAATAATTTCTTCTTCTTAGGTTAGGTAGCAACTGTAGCCAGAAGAACAATTTTGAAAATGCCACGTTAAGATAAGATGCGACTCAAAACAAAACAACACAACTGTCATTTTTGACAGTGCTCATGGTGATATAGTAAAAGGCATGGTCGGCGTTATCGCAAGATGGCGAATGTCATGACGTCATTTATGACGATTCACGGGACATCGTTGTCGCGCTCACGCTAATTTGTTTCGGGCTTTAGCACGCGAATATCGATATTATCGCAACTCGGAACGCACCCACTATAAAGGGGGAAGTGTCAGGGTAGCCCGCTAAATTCAAGTTTTCTTACGTTTTTTGGAACTTACAGGTTGTATGTTGATCTAAATATGATTTGCGATCGTAACAAATATGTATTTCCAGAATTATAATCATTAGAATCAGTAATAGTCTGTTTGTATGACTATTTCATAAAATCGTAACTTTTAGGATTATACTAACTTAAGGAGTTGTATTACTAATTCTAATGATTTGAAATAATAAAAAAAATATAAAAATACTAGCGGAAAACATTCTCTAAATGATGGTGAAAACCGCATCAAAATCCATTGTGTAGTTTAGAAGACACTGACAGACATGAAAAGCGATTTTGTTTTATATAAATGTTACCGGTAAAGCATATAAATAATTCAGGCATTGTATAGAATACCTAGTGATTCTATACAAAGCTGAGTTTGTCTAGGCATTGTACACAATTTTTTTATACTTTATCTTTCTATCGTTTATCATTCACTAGCCTTTGCCCGCGGCTCCGCCCGCGTGGATGTTGGTTATCGAGTAAAAAAGTAGCCTATGTCCTTCTCCACATACAAGGCTATAGCTGCCAAATTTCATGACGATAGGTGTAGCAGTTCAGGCGCGAAAACGTAACAGACGGAAAAACAGAGTTACTTTCACATTTATAATATTAGTAGGTATGTATAGTTGGGAAAAGCATACAAATATTGAATAGATACTGAACATTGAATGTTGAAATAAAAATGGTATGTATTTATTTGTTTTACATGAGGAACTATTATGACATTTTGATGTATAGTCGCTATCACACCAGGCTATTCGAAACTGTCACAACAAACGATTGTAAACCTTAAAATGTTGATGAGTTCAAATCGAATAAGAAAATTTGTATTCCACACGTTAGCGGTTGAACATTCGGTATTGTATAGAATGCCAAGGCAAATTATGGAATAAATTACAATTCATACTTTCCCTGAACATTATAGGCATTCTATATGCCTCGGTCTATAGAATACCTTATTAAGGCTACTACAAACAGGCGCGACATGCGACGCGACGCAAAAGCACCGCTCGTGGCGCGACACGCGGTGTCTTAATAATTAATAATAATAACAAATGTCATAGCCACGGAGGTTGAGGGGCCCGCTTCTCATAAACGAAGCTGCTGGTTTGAAAACCGGGGGGCAAGCGGTAAGTACTCACCAGTATGGCTTTTTAATAGTAAAGGTGCTCCTAAACGAGCCATATTTTCCCGGCAATGTGTAGTGGCAACAGTTGCCAGTAATGCTCAAATGTGGCTGGTAATACTTTTAATCTACTTAATAAAAATCTTAAATTCATTCATTCATTCACTGACAGACAAAGCACAGCGTAAACCGCTGGGTCTAGCACCATGACATTTTGCATGGTTACAACAGTTCCGTAAGGCTCCTAAAAACAGGCGTGACACGCGACGCGACACAAAGACACCGCGTGCCGCGCGACGAGCGGTCTCTTTTGAGCCGCGTCGCGTGTCGCTCCTGTTTGTAGGATCCTTTATACAGATTGTCGATAACTTAGGTAGATAGATATACAATAGATAGACAAGTTCTGTTGAAGCGGGCACCGCTGTTGCAGCCCGATTAATCCAATTACATCAAGCGAGTTACGAGGTGCACGGTACGGGGACACACTGAAATTGAATTCATATAACCTACCTAACCATATAACCTGCACTTTACATTCAATACATTAATGTGTACCTATTAAACCAAATGTGTGTAAGAGGTGTATTGAACTATTAGGAGCAAAAGACCCAACGGGGATATTGTATTTAATAAGGTCCTGTAGACCGATATTAAGGCCCAGATATATGCCAGTTACCTTGAATGGTTAACTTGCTTGTTCTGTACTGAGCTCATCTAACGCGTCGTACGTCCAGCCAGTAATAGGACTCGCCCATCCAGGAGCGCTGTTCCAAATATCACGCATTATTAATTTATTGTACATATAACAAAAGGTAGGTATTTTAATAAAACACGTATAATAAAAGATCAACAATTAAATTATCTTTAAAAAGGTTTCAGACAAATACGCTTGATAGATTTTGCGTGATTCTCAGTTTTTTTTCGGCGACAGATATGACTTTACAAATAAATTTCACTATGTAATACATAATCTAAAATATGCAATATTTAATATGTCGGAGAAGAGTTGTATCCGGTACGCCAGCGCCATCTGGTGGCGTTTGATGGAGTTGGTGGAGTTCACGCCATCGATTCTAGACTAATCGGGGCGCCAGTACTGCTTAGCGGCGAAGACAGAGTCTACAGCATAACGTTCGACTGGCGCTGGCGGCAAGTGATCGCCATTCGCCGCACATTCGACAAGTGAAGTTCATCGGTGGCGGTCAAGCAGTGAATACGTCTAGAAACTGTTGCGCGTACGGTGTAGTTGTGTCGTATACCAACATACTTTGATACCCATTACCGTATAGAATCAAGTTCTTCTAACTGAACAGACAGATGTGCTGCTGGGGAGTGTGTTCCGCTACTTCTTCTTCCTAGCTAAAGCACTAGGAAGTGGTGAAGGGCGGGCGTTTTGGGGGAACTGTCTTATGTAATTTTGAAGTGTTGAATATCAGCCTAGGTTGAGTAAATGACTTTTGAGTTTAATTCCTTTTTTCTATTGCGCAATAACCAACACTACCCACAGTATACGATCACAGTAGATTAAAATATGGGATCTTCAGTATAAAATCATTAAAAGTCGGTTATCGTCGCCTTAACATCAGCCTATAGCTGTCCATTGCTGGACATAGGCTTTTCGTATTGTACATCACTGAGCTCAATTTACACCCCTTGTTAACAAAGTATCATTATTATTAGCATTTCTAACAAATCCTTACCATTGGTTGAATATACTTTTGGAGGACATACAAAACCACAAGCAATGAACATTCCACTATCATAAACGAATAACAAAATCGAACCATCAATGTGCACAATTCGATATTGCGTGTTCTAAATCAAGACCTTGCAACGCAATCCTTTTAACAATATTTAGAGTTCAAATCATTTAACCGAACTAGGTACATCAGCATCTGATGGACCTGGGGCCTTACTCCCGAAAACGATTCGAGTTTGATTTTGATTCCGATTCGATTTCGTTTCTGAACTCGATTTAAAACTTAAAACTGACCGAAGTTAGTTTCGCTTCGAATCACCGCACGATCGTGCGCTAGTGTTGGATTCAAGAGTATGGATCGGCATTTAATTCGAACCGAATTCGATTGATTCAGAACTCGATGCTGTCGGCCCCAGAAGCGAGTTCGAATCGGAATCAAAATCAAACGTTTGTTATGTTTTCTTAAATTTTGATTCTTAGATTTTTACATAGTTTAGTATTTTTTTTTGTTGTAATTTGAAGCAAACATATTTTAGTTTTAATACGAACATGTTACATTTAAAATAATTTTTAAATGGTAAACCCTCCATATTGGTGCACAAGATACAGGCTTGCCTAGTTTGTGGCCAATGTAAAACCTATGTACATACGTAGGTAATCCTTTTAACAATAAAGTTTATTATTATATTATTACTAGCTTCTGCCCGTGACTTCGTCCGCGTGAAACTTCTTGTACCCTCCCGGCCCACCCCGTCGCAGCGCATCGCCTACTCGCGCTATTACTTCGTTTTCGCTTAGTGTTCTTTCTTACTTTTTGCTAGGCTCCTTAGAGTCCTAGCGTCATGTTAAATAGCCTAAAGCCTTTTTCAAGAATTGGGCTATCAAATGCAAAAAGATTTTTTCAAATAAATACGATTGGTAGTTCCTGCGATTAGCGCGTTCATACAAACAAAAAAACAAACTTCAGTTTTATTACATTATTATTATTTGGATAAGGAAAACACCTTCATTATAATGCACTATTTTATAACAAATTTGATTACCATTAAAAAAGTTATAGTGAGCCAACCTTAAAAGATAGACATAGACTTATGCCATTGTGGACTTTTTTTTAGAACATTTTAAGAGGAACAATTCCGTCATACATGGTATTTGCGTAACTTAAACCGTTTATGCAGCGCACGCAACGGAAGCTCTCAAAAGGGAATATGTTATCCCGTTTTTGCAACATTTTTCATTTATGCTCCGCTCCTATTGGTTGTAGCGTGATATTATATAGCCTATAAGTTTCCTCAATAAATGGACTATCCAACACAAAAAGATTTTTTCAATTCCAACCAGTTGTTCCTGAGATTAGCGCGTTCAAACAAACAAACAAACAAACTCTTCAACTTTATAATATTACTCGTAGTATAGATTCCGTGTTTTGTATTTATTGCATTTCAAAGTTCTGAAGGACGTTCGTTAACTACGTTACGACTGGTTACGGCTTTAAGGCTCCTACAAACAGGCGCGGCACGTGAAGCGACACAAAAAGACCGCTCGTCGCGTGGCACGCGGTGTCTTTGTGTCGCGTCGCGTGTCGCGCTTGTTTGAAGGAGCCTTTACGACATTAATTTGTTTCTGTATTATTTGTATTTCTAACTAGCGACAGGTAGAGGCGAGGGCGAGGGTAGTTTTTATGAGTTGACAAAAAAAAGATATTTATTTATTATATTTATGTTTTATGCGATTGAATTTCCTACACAGATAAACCTTCCAAAATAAATTCTATAAATGATGGTGAAAACCGCGTCAAAATCCCTTGCGTTGTTTAGAAGGACAACGCGGTCACATAGATAGACACGAAAAGTTATTTTAGTTTTTAATATGTATAGATTTATTATCTACAAGCAGATCTGAGAGACCTTGCCCTGTACAAATTTCAATCCATAGAAAAAAACCACATTACATTTTTCGGAAAATTAAAAAAAATCTTTGCTTAAGATTGTAATTCGGGCTATTACAAGCATTTAAAAATAAAATAACAGCCATATCGGTCCAGCCGTTCTCCAGTGATGCGATTATGGTGAATATCACCAATAACGATTGGTCGCCATAAAAGGCACGTGGCTTTGCGAAGTAAAGTGGAAAATTATAATTATTATTGCGGAAATAATTAGCCTACCTACGCAGAGAGAATATTCTTAACGCTTTGTGTTCTTACTTCAAACACAGTAGGTAATATATTCATCGTCAGCAGCATCTTTCCAGCCGTAAGACGTCCACTGCTGGTCATAAACCTCCCCGAGCGTCGCCACATCGACCGATCCACTGTTTTGGGCTTCTGCCTCTAGGTCTTTTGCCCTCTATCTTCCCTGTTACCATTAGACGTTCCATGTTGTTGTTACCTCTGCGGGCAATGTGGCCGAAGTATCTCACGCACGACACGTTGCGGTCAGGTAGAACAAAGTTTTTGTGCTTTCTCTAGATATCGAGACATTTGTGCGGAGGGCTGTCCAGTAGGCGGCGCCAGCACCACATTTCGGAAGCGTCAATTAAAACTTTATGAAGTTTATGCACAAGTAAAAAAATACCGTACAAAGGCGGACTTAATGGCTGTGAGATGATTTCCCATCGGCAAAAATAACGAACTTCCATACAAACTATCATCACTTGTTTAATCGCTTCGCGAAAACCCTAGGGATATTGCGAAAACACAGATAATTAGACATCGGTGAAAACATTTCTCAATCTTACTGGAAAAAGATAGGGTTATAATAATAATAATAACCCCACCGCCGTATCTCTACGTTGACGTCGTGGTGGGGCTTGCGCGCTCCGAACTCTAGGTCTGTGCCGGTAGAGTTTACTTTGCCGGAACATGTCTAGGGTGAGGAGCCAGACCAAGAGATATACAGAAACCCGCAGGGCAGCATGTGGCGAGCTGTTGGGCAGTTGCGACCCCATGGACCCTATCTCCCGGGAGAAGTCATGTTCCTCATCTCTGGCTTGTCTTTATTGGCCGGCTGGAGTGAGCACTGACGAGGAACTGAGGTCCCACCTCATTCTTGCCTTTATTGGCCGGCTTTAGTGGAGATTCGCAAGAGCAAACGTGCTCGGAGGAAGGAAGTATTCCAGTAAGTGCTTGTAGGGATCTTGACCATTTTCCGGGCTCTGGGATTGTTCTGAGAGCCGTGGAATACCTCTCCACTCCTCGAGCACCTCAGGACATGTTGCTCCCTTGTCGCTACGTCACTATGTGCTAGCGACCGTTTTCGGGGGCCCATTATTGAGTGTGCAAGTCACCCCCTGCCATTTTATCCGTGTGTAAAAAAACATTGATCAGGCAGGGGCCATAGTCCTTCCATAGTTTTAGGTAACCAGTCCATTTTAACCACCCAAACCCATAGTCCAATATCTTTGGTTCCATATCCTGCAATAGTCCCACACCAACCGGGGGTTGTCCTTGGGTGCACTTGCGTAGTGCGTACAGGGATAATCGTCGGTTGGTGCCTCATTTAATTAAATAGCGTCTAACGGGCCTCTGCGAGTTGGCTTCGGCCCCTCGTACGCCTTCCAAAGGTCCGAGATATGTCAAATATATAAAAATTAAATAATAATAATAAACCAGAAACAATATAACATATCACAGGAGCTTGTATTACACTAACTCAAAACGTCATGGTTCTAGACCCAGCGGTTTACGCTGTGCTTTGTCTGTCAGTGAATGAATGAATTTATGATTTTTATTAAGTAGATTAAAAGTATTACCGGCCACATTTGAGCACTATTTGGCAACTGTTGCCACTACACATTGCTGGGAAAATATGAGTGTCATTCTGAATTTCGACAGTTAATTATTTCGACACGGTCTTAATTTCGAAACACAATAGTTCGACTACTCATTACTTCGACAGAACATACTCGTATATTCGACAAGCATTAGTCCGACAGAACATACTCGTTTATGAGAAGCGGGCCCCTCAACCTCCGTGGCTATGACATTTATTATTATTATTTCAGTGGCCGATTTTTCAAACGTCAGATAACTTGTATCTGAGAAGTAAATATGACAGTTGACAGATTTTGTATAAAAAATTAAACGCGTTTAAACTCTGCAGTTCAAAAGTTAGTTATGGTTGAATAATCGATCCAAGTCTATAAAATTCTGGATCGAAAACAGCGTATGAAACAGTTTTGCATGTTGCATTGCACCCCCACTTGTCACTTTATGTCATCTTTCGCTCTCCCTACTCGTAATCCCTAACAAGCTACTGAGTTACTGACATGCTCCATATTCGCAAATCGGTCAAGGTTAATCGGTTCAATTACGACACTTAGGGTAATTCTTCCATGTCGTGCAAACTTGGCGAAAATAAGAGATTTTTTTTTTACTTCAAAACTAGAACTTTATTTCTAAAATATGCATAATTCTTTATAATTTTACCAATTAATAGCCAATTGCACACATAAACTTAGAAGTTATAAGGGTTTTAATTTTTTTTTCGAACTGGTAATGACTTTGATAGTGAAGGTAATGACAACAGGGAAGACTATATTACTATCTTCATCAAAGAACTCTTCTATTTCTCGTTTTATTCAATTCTCCTGATCTTCATGTACTTGTTTTTTATTTCTCAATGTAAATGGCATTATTGCTGTCGTTATTCTGTGTTTTTTGAAACTTTCTTTGTCTTTTACAATAACATCACTGAATTTACGTTTATCTGTTTTTCTTAGAGTTTTGAACCCTTCTTTCAGCTGTTTAAAAATAACTTCACCAAATATCAACTTCTTTTTCACTTCTTCTTTTTTGCCTTTATATATTTTATCCAATAAATTTTCAATTTTCTGTTCAGTTGATGGATTTTCTTTTTTAGCTTTTATATTCTCTCTCCTAAGCCTATCATTTTTTTCAGCTCTCTCTTCTCATTTTGTTCCTTCTGAATTTCTTTTATCAATATTCCAATTCTTTTAGTATAAATATAACGAATGCGCCGTATTGTTTTTATTCTTTTAACGCAGTTTTCACATTTTTTATTAAATTGATCTCCTTTATTCTTTTTGACTTCGATCTGAGAAGTTGTTGGTCCCTCCAGTGGGTCAACTTCACTAACTTGAGGCACTTGACGATCTATTGTTTCATCATCACTGGTAGGTGGAGAATTATCAACAAGCATTTGCTCTATTGCTTTTTCTTTTTTCTTCTTTTCTATGTATCGTTGACGATTTTCTCTCCATTATTTTCTTTTCTGTCTTTGTTGCCGTGGCGTTAAGTCTTTAACTGACTTTATTTTAATCTGTTCTTTGCGTTTCAAATATTGTAACCTTTCTTTTCCTTTTGGAGCAGCATATTTTTCTGGATCTTTTTTTATTTCTTCATACTTTTGTCTTTTATGAAGTCTTTGTTGAGCTAACTTTTCCTCGGTAGTTTTCTTATTCTTCGCCTTCAGTTTCGCCATGATTCTTATTCCTGTAAATAAAACACTGTATTTAATTATCTATTTAACTAAAGAATACTAAGCTTACTTTAAGTTCCCTCTGCCGTGACCTTTATAAATATATATATATTTTTTTTTTTTCTATAGAAGTCATAAAGTATGTGCTTATTAAAAAAAGTACACGATAATATCCATAAATATGATAACACCAGTGTTCTTAAGAAAAATCCAACCCACGACACCGCAAATTGTGTACGGTCAGCTGCAGATAAATCTCACCCCCTAGCAATGACTAAATACATTGCTAGGGGGTGAGATTTCTCTGCAGCTGACTGTACATTTTATTCGTTTATTTCCAAAAAAAATACTAATTATACACATTTTCTGTGCTGTGTCTTGGGTTAGATTTATCTTAGGAATGCTGGTATATAATATTTTAAAGCTCCGAATAGCAATTAATGTGCCAAGTACTTGATAAAGAAGATCTGGATAAAGATAAATTAACGGACCGCGTAATTGAAACGATTTAAGTACCTACTCAGAGCTTTAAAATTAAGATTTAAAAAGTAAATATTATTTTTTTATAATTTCATCACTACCTTCCGTTTAGGATCATTACCTTCAGTTTCAAAGCTGAAGGTAAAAGAAGGTGATGATGCTGAGGGTAATGACATTTTAGGACATTTTAGTCTGTAACCCTATATCCGTAAATACGACAATTATCAAACCAACAAGAACATTAATAATCCTAGTGAGCTTCCTTTTTAAAGATCAAACATAAATAAAATCTTATTACTTACCCCACAATTTAGGCGACGGTAAAGACAAATATTTCGTGACAAAGTAAAATTTCGAGTATTCAATGTTCTATAATTCTCCAACCCAAACGCGCAGCCTTCCTCTCCCGTGCCTGTGGCTCAACTGGCTGGCGAGTGAAATGCGGGGCGAGGGGAATAAAACCACAGAGTAACATACACAGATATTTTGTACTTTCAAATTTTGCCGCTGGTAATGATCAATTTTGTGTGACAAAAGTTTTTTTTTTCTTTTCAAATTAATTATCCAGTTTAAGTTTGTGAAAAACATGACTACAGATTCTTTGTAATGTATGTAATAATATTTATTCACTTAGTAATTGATTGTAGTAACGCAGCATTAAAATTGAAACACCTATTCGGCAATACTCACGAACGGACACTGAAGGTAGATGATTTTTAGCATATTTTTGTAAAATATTTATTAAACCCATTGGAAATAGCAATTTACGTTACCGTATGGCTATAGTTTAATACTATTATATTTCGTTCTGATAGAAAGCACACACTCAAAGTTATTTTTTTTTTTTTTTATGACTACAAATAACAAATTTGCACGAACTCGTAGAAGTACCCCTTAGGACTCTTTCAATTTAGACGTTTACCACAGGATATTTTATATTCTGTGCGTTTACTGTGCCGCTCTTGCTACGTCTCGAAGCAGGACCGTAGCAGGACGGCAGCAGTCAGACACCAACCGTCTAAACTGAAAGCGTATCCAGCACATGTAATTTTTCTGTGCTATGTCTTTTGTGGGCACAGAATAAATGTTTTATCTATCTATCTATAAAAAGTTATATATGTAGATGACAGCAGAGCGGTCGGTCTGTTAGTGATGTATTTAATCGAGCCTTGGATTCAGACGAAGAAATATTAAGGCTCCAACAAACAGGCGCGACACGCCACGCGACGCAAAGACACCACGTGTCGCGCGACGAGCGGTACCTTTGTGTCGTGTCGCGTATCTCGCCTGTTTGTAGGAGCCTTTATTGTTAGTACTTTTGTTAAATAAAATGAAGCAAAGCTTAAGAGCTAGTTGCTTGAATAAAATGATTATTATTATTTCCTTTATTTAAATAAATCCATATAAATTATATTTTTAAATATTAGAATATAAACGATATAAAAACACTTAAAAATATAAAAAAATATTATTATTATTATTTTTAAATGTCTTTGACTTATCTCGGGACCCAGGGGTCCCGGGCAGGAAGGCGTACGAGGAGCCGAAGCCAACTCGCAGAGGCCCGTCAGACGCTTTTAATTAAATGAGGCACCAACCGACGATTATCCCTGTACGCACTGTGTAAGTGCACCCAAGGACAACCCCCGGTTTGTGTAGGACTATTGTAGGACATGGAAACAACGATATTGGACTTTGGGTTTTGGGTGGTTAAAATGGACTAGTTACCTAAAACTATAATATTAATAATAATAACCCCACCGCCCTATCTCTACGTTGACGTCGTGGTGGGGCTTGCGCGCTCCGAACTCTAGGTCTGTGCCGGCAGAGTTTACTTTTCCGGAACATGTCTAGGGTGAGGAGCCAGACCAAGAGAGATACAGAAACCCGCAGGGCAGCATGTGGCGAGCTGTTGGGCAGTTGCGACCCCACGGACCCTATCTCCCGGGAGAAGTCATGTTCCTCATCTCTGGCTTGCGTTTATTGGCCGGCTGGAGTGAAAACTGACGAGGAACTGAGCTCCCACCTCATTCTTGCCTTTATTGGCCGGCTTGAGTGGAGATTCGCAAGAGCAAACGTGCTCGGAGGAAGGACGTATTCCAGTAAGTGCTTGTAGGGATCTTGACCATCTTCCGGGCTCTGGGATTGTTCTGAGAGCCTTGGAATACCTCTCCACTCCTCGAGCACCTCAGGACATGTTGCCCCCTTGTCGCTACGTCACTATGTGCTAGCGACCGTTTTCGGGGGCCCATTATTGAGTGTGCAAGTCACTCCCTGCCATTTTATCCGTGTATAATAAAACATTGATCAGGCAGGGGCCATAGTCCTTCCATAGTTTTTGGTAACCAGTCCATTTTAACCACCCAAACCCATAGTCCAATATCTTTGTTTTCCATATCCTGCAATAGTCCTACACCAACCGGGGGTTGTCCTTGGGTGCATTTGCATAGTGCGTACAGGGATAATCGTCGGTTGGTGCCTCATTTAATTAAAAAGCGTCTAACGGGCCTCTGCGAGTTGGCTTCGGCCCCTCGTATGCCTTCCAAAGGTCCGGGACCCTAGGGTCCCGAGATATGTAGACATATATAAATAAAATAATAATAATAATATAATAATAATAGTTTATTTGTTCAAAAATATACAGACATTTAAATAATAAGGTGATACACTAATAAAACACTTTATTCTATCGTCAGAAATTGAACATCTGTGTCCGAACTAGTTATAGAATATCTGTATTTCAGACATCAGCGCTCTTCCCCTGTTGTATGCGACACTTAGAAAATAACTTTGTTTGACCTCTATAACACATTGGATCAAAAAGATTTAATAAAATAATATTAAAACTAAAGGAAATGACAAATGTAGGACAACAATCTTAAATTAGTTGTATAGTGATGGCCTCCGGTGAGTAGAGTGTAAATGAGTGGATGTGTGTAGGAGGGTGAGTATTATTTATAAGCTACTTAACTAAAGACAACAGGTTTTCGGTCTCATTGTAGTTTAGCTTACGAATGTAGTCTTCTACCGTAAGTTTACATTTGTTCCTATTTCAGGGGTATATATTTACAAGCTTATTAAGTCTTTCATACAGAAAAGGGCCTTGGTAACAAAAGTACTTGTGAACGTATGGGTGTTTAAAGGTCGGAAGATCATTGTATGTAATGACTTTTCGTCTGCGCTTAGCCAAATAAGAGGACTTGTCATACTTTGTATTAGCATGGTGTCTTAATACTGCGTGCAGGACAAAGAGCTGCCGGACAGTGAGGACTTTACAAGACTGGTACAAAAGGTACGTTGGGAACAGATAGGGCCGGAAGGTGCTGACCTTGAGTATAGCTCTTTGTGCAACTTCTACAGGTTTGAGTATAGTTTTGGACGTGCCTCCCCATACAGAAATACAATACTGCAACACTGATTGACCAAGCGCTAGGTACACTTGCTTATATAATTTAGGTTCAGCTGCATGTCTTAGATTTTTGAAAACAAATATTAGTTTTCTTACCCTAGAAGTAACCATGTCTATATGAGGTCGAAAAGATAGATTATTGTCAATAATTATTCCTAAATATTTAACTTTATTGGTTTTACTTATGGCAGGGCAAGAACAGCTTACATTATTACAGCAATTGTGTGCTATTATGGATAGAGTCGGGGGTGGGAGATTACAGTTACGCATAGAAAAGGTTAGATATTGCGTTTTACCTGCATTAAGAGTAAGAATATTTTTTTGCAGCCAGTGGCTTACTATATTAAATCCATGCTGTGCACTCCTATACACATTTTCCCAAGTATCAGCAGAAAACAGAAGCACCGTATCGTCCGCGTACGATATTATTTTACCTCCATCAAGATTTAGCTCACAAAGGTCATTTAAATAGATGAGAAATAGGCTTGGACCCAAAATACTACCCTGGGGGACACCGAAAGAGACAGGTAAGTCACTGCTTGTGTTATCACCTATTTCCACACATTGTGTGCGATTTGAGAAATAGTCTTTAAATATTTTGAGCTGGTTTCCTCTAACGCCTATTCGTTCCAGTTTCTGTAAAAGCAATGGCACAGAGACCGTGTCGAAAGCTTTGGCCAAATCCAAGAAAATCCCCACAGTCCTTCTACCCGCATCCAAATTTCCCACTACATAATCAACAAGCTCTTGGGCCGCATCATTAGTCGACTTGCCAGCTCGGAAGCCAAATTGATTTTTAGAAAGATAGTTACTAGCTTCTAGGTATTTTACGAGTCTTTTATTGAGGATGCGTTCCAGGAGCTTGGAGATAGAGGGCAGAATAGAAATAGGCCTATAGTTGGCGATGCAGTCTTTATCTCCGGATTTATGTATCGGGTGCACTACTGACTTTTTTAGGACTGTAGGAAAAACACCTTGTGATAAACAAGTATTAAAAATATGTGTTAAAAGGGGCACAAGTATGTGTTTATTCTCTTTAAGAAGGCTATTTGGTATGGAGTCCAGAACAACGGAACAGATATTTTTCAGACCCATGATCAAACTCTCTACCTCCGCCTCATCTGTGTCCATTAAGGCGAGAGATTTTAGACAGGGCTTTCTGTTTTCAGTTGCGAAATGAAGGTGCTCCGGATTTGCACAGTTTGTAGTATTATCAGCCAAGTCTTTGCCTACACTGACAAAGAAATCATTTACTTTTCCCACCGATTCCCTTGCGTTTGATGTATTAATTAATTCTGTCGCGGTATTTTTGGTCTTTTTAGTGTTTGTTATTGTTCTTATTGCATCCCATATTTTTTTGTTATTAGTGCCTGCAGCTTGCAATAAGTTCTTTTCGTACGATGTTTTAACTTTCTTTAGTAGACGATTGCAGAAATTTCGGTACCTACTATGGAAGCACTATGGGTCCCTGATCAATGTTATATTATACATGGATAAAATGGCAGTGGGTGACTTGCATACTCAATAATGGGCCCCCGAAAACGGTCGCTAGCACATAGTGACGTAGCGACAAGGGAGCAACATGTCCTGAGGTGCTCGAGGAGTGGAGAGGTATTCCACGGCTCTCAGAACAATCCCAGAGCCCGGAAAATGGTCAAGATCCCTACAAGCACTTACTGGAATACTTCCTTCCTCCGAGCACGTTTGCTCTTGCGAATCTCCACTAAAGCCGGCCAATAAAGGCAAGAATGAGGTGGGACCTCAGTTCCTCGTCAGTGCTCACTCCAGCCGGCCAATAAAGGCAAGCCAGAGATGAGGAACATGACTTCTCCCAGGATATAGGGTCCGTGGGGTCGCAACTGCCCAACAGCTCGCCACATGCTGCCCTGCGGGTTTCTGTATCTCTCTTGGTCTGGCTCCTCACCCTAGACCTGTTCCGGGAAAGTAAACTCTACCGGCACAGACCTAGAGTTCGGAGCGCGCAAGCCCCACCACGACGTCAACGTAGAGATACGGCGGTGGGGTTATTATTAATATTATTATATGTTTAAATATCTCGGGACCCTGGGCTCCCGGACCTTTGGAAGGCGTACGAGGGGCCGAAGCCAACTCGTAGAGGCCAAGAGGGTAAGATAGTATCACCGATGATATAATTCTGGTGATTTTCATACTCTTTACGTAAACTCTGCTAAGTTTTTACTATTTGTGTTTTTAATTTTTTTCATCCTTTATAAATTTCTCACAGATACCTTCCCAAGCATTTTTCTCGAAGCGATTATTGTACCTAACTTTCACATTTTGAATGCCACACAGCAGCCGATTAGTGCTAATACGAGTATTTCACAAAATATAAATTACAACTATTCCCCGCACTAGTAAACAACTAACTAAGCACGTAGAATTTGCGCCGTTGCCGTCCTGCTGTCGTGCGTGTGCGGCTCCGGTGCCGCACTGCGCGCTTGGTGCATAATTGTATGGAAAAAGTCGACTAGCCGTGCGCAGTACGACACCCGCACCGTTGCGGCGCCGAAGCTGTCTAACACGAAACGTCTAAATTGAAAGAAATAATAATAATCCCTTACATATTTTGTGGAGTATCTTAGTTTTTTTTAAAGGCTATGGATACGACTGACCGCTGACTACACTGCTACCATGACCATTTATGAGGAAACTAGCCAATTCAAAACGTTATTTTCATAATGTTACTGTACACAAGGCTACATATCAAGCTACATTTCCAGAAATATCTGACTTCTCATTATACGGAAATCCTATACAATGCCAGATCAGCGTATACTGAAAATGTACATATAGCTTGATGTGTAACCGTGGGTACGTGTATAACAACATTAGTCCTTCTTATTAATCTCAGAAGATAATGACTACGTATTCTGAATAAAAAGAAAACATTGACTGATTCAGTAGTGAACTGATAGCGATAACCGTCACAGTCTTCTTCCGAATATCTTCATCTCCTTGCACAGCTCGTCGCGCGACACGCTGTGCTTATATGTCGCGTCGCGTGCCTCGCCTGTTTGTAGGAGCCTTTGTTGACCATTTTAATCGCACTGATTATTATAACATGGCGCCACTGTTCACAGTGGAATTGTTTGCTGTGCATCGAAATCTTAACGAGTGTTCGAGTGGACTATCAGTTTATCTGATATGAGTCACCATGTGTTTCAACCTAGCCATTCCGAGAAATGACGCAATAAGATCTATTGAAATAATGATAGCACGCGGAATACTTAAACAGGAAAAACACAGAGGCACTAATGATGATTCTTTTGAAGGCAGGTATAGAAAACGTTTCAGAATTATGAAGGCGTATAAGTTCACAGCATGAGTTCCTTGTGTTATACATATATAATGTTAGATACAATGCACCCACTGTTTGCATTTACATGGTTTTAAACGTATAGCTGTTGTTGCTGAAATTCTACATTCTACATGACATAAAAAACAAATGTAGTGAAATCAACAGCAAAAACAGCTGCTCAAGATTTAAATTCATATTCATTAGGATGAAGATGTTTTATATTGAAATTTAATAAATCTCAATTTTATTTTGGGTTTTTATCCGTTTAAAATTTTAAATAGTTTATAATTTTAGTGTATTTTAGACATAATTCTAGTCCTCGACACGTCTATGGACTATAATTATGATTGAAATAAATAAATAATTTAAAAAAAAAACATTGTTATTATTTCTTCATAATTTGATGGGGAATAAAATTGAAAATTATAATAGTATGAATAGTACTTAGCAGGTGAAAAATGAAAAGTAAACACGAACAAAATAAACATAACTCGGTCGGAAATAATGATAAGAACCTGATGATGTAGCTCTGGAGAGAACTGGGTCCAAACCAGAGATAGGCAAAATTGATTCCCCAATATTTATCGCAGCGGGATTTATTTATTTAGCCCTCAGTTTTAATCAAAGGATGTATTATTAAGAAGTCGATAACCTTGCCGAGAACACAGAAACTTTTTTATCAAAACTTATCATCGTGTACACATGAGCCATCATCGCTATACTCGTAAAAGCTATTTTAGTACGCACAACAAGACGATAACGTACGAATTCAAAATTAACTGCTACCATACATAAAGATGTGATGGATTGTATCGTCATCCACCTGATAATGACTAAAATAAGGTGTGTTGTCTGTCTATAAACCATGAAATTGACCGATTTATTAACACCACAAGAAGTGTTAAACGATCGCCTTCTCATTGTTTCGCACGATTCTTTAAATTGTATGACGTTTCAATTCGCAACTACAATTTGTATGTAGATAGCTCATAGATACTATTGATCTCAACTCATTAACGAAACCAGAATCATCTTGATTCTATTGCGCTGTAAAAAATATACTTATGAAGCAATTGAAAGAATCTTGACATCATGATGAAAACTTAACTATGGTCATTATTGCGCCACCATTGTGACACGTAGTGATTGATTTGCATTTTTCAGTCACAGATAATGACACGACAAATATTGACAAGTTCATAAACATTCATCTGTTGTAAAATAACATAATGCCACGATTACGACTTTAAAAGAGACCTCTGAGTTTGTTTAGGTATTTCTTCTCAGAGTAGTCGGTTAGGAATAGGAATCATCGAACTCATATAGTTTTAAAACATAATTTAGACAGTTATGTTTAGTTAGGGCGAGCCTATTGCCATCGTTATCATCATCGTTTCTGCCGAAAGTCGTCCACTGCTGGACATAGGCGTCTCCAAAGCACCGCCACATCGACCGATTCTGTGCTTCCCGCATCCAATGGATTCCTGTGACCTTCACAAGTTCATCGGTCCATCTTGTGGGAGGCCTTCCAACGTTACGTCTTCCGGTACGCGGTCGCCATTCCAGAACCTTTAGGCCCCATCTGCCATCTGGTCTGCGAGGAAAGTGCCCTGCCCACTTCCACTTAAGTTTGGTATTTTTCGGGCTATGTCGGATACCTTTTGCCATCCGCTGGTCATAAATCCAGATTTCGGGCTGCTTTTGAGAAATTCCTGAAGGGGAAACCCAATAACTCTTTGTCCGACAAATCAAACCCAGGACTCTTGGGTTTGATTCCAGGACCTCCTGCTTAGCACACACTAGACCAATGAGGATCCTTCCAAATTTTCAGGTTGTAGCTAAAACCAAATGTATTTAAAATGACACATTTCACAAAATTTTTGTTAAGTAAGTACCTACTTATATATTCAATTAAACTATTCAAACTTCTTAGTTATCACAGCTGAATCGATTGCTGTTATAATTCGTTCCTTTTTCAGCGTAACAGTCATAATACCTTGATTAACGACTGCTTAAGCCTCGTGTTTCGACAATACAGTTTTATTGACATTGTATTCGCTCGCTTAGTATGAAGGATTCCGTGGCGCCTGACGAGGGGAATTTTCCATAGCTTTAAGTACCTACAACTTTTTTTATTCTAATGTATGCTCATCGTAAATCCTTATAGGATTGGTCGTTATGCATGTGGTTCCACTGCGATGTTATCACCCATCCTTAACTCCATTAAAGTGCCGGTGTTCAGGATTTTATTGGCTATTATCAGTCACAGTAATATGTCTACAAAATGTATTTTGGTATTCAGTCATTTCAACGATTAGGTCACCTGAGCTAGGTGTTATGTCTGTCTGATATTGCTAATAATTTTCCTTGTGACTATTTGTTGCAGGTTTATTCGTCTTCCTTTTTTGTATTGTTGTCAGTATATTGGGGCAGGCAGTAACCTGTTCCATTTTTATTACCTGTTCTGAGAATGGCTATTGAAGATGTCTGTTCAGATAAATCTTCAAATAAATACAATGCTTTCGTTGTAGCGACAAGGAGCCATTGATGCTTTTTTTGTTTTGTTTCTTTTTTCGTGTCCACCCTTCAAGTGTTTCGTCCTGAGACACAAAAATCTTATTCTGGACTTTAAAATATTTTTGTAACTAATATCGCACGTTTTGCGGCCATACATTACCATGGCTACATATTTTAATCTGGCGCTTGCATTTCCTAGGCCGTAAATGCAAGTTATCTGAGACTTTTAACAGTATTTCGTAAAAATGGGTTTTGGGGGAAGGAAAAACACGTAGCAATTCCTAGAAGTGTCCACAAAGGATGCTAGGTAAGTACCGGTCGCACGATGAAATAATAAAGATTCAGTAAGGGTTGCATGAAATCTTTGGTTTTTCTATTAAAATCAATCATCGAAAGCAAAATGTGCAAAAACAGAAGAATAAAGAAAAAATATTGCTACGTACAGACGCCAGCACATCAAGCTACTACAATCTGTCAAAATACTTTAATAGATTTTCAATTTAATCACTACAGTATAAGGTTCAAGGTTGATTGAAAACAAACTCAGAGGTCACAGTCTCTTTTAAAGTCCAGACATAATCTTGGTCAAATCATGTGAAGACCATGTAGACTGGTGTCTGAAATGGTCTTTTGAAGAAAGAACCACACAGATTGAGTGGACCTGTCCATTCAGTGCACGCATTTGTCAGTAATCGTGCAGCTCAACTCAGAACATAAGGAGCTCAACGATTCGACGAACAATACCAAAGAAAGGACATTTGGGCAGGCCGCATAAATTACTCAAACTGCCATACCATGAACAGGAAAAAAAAAATGTATATACTGAGAAGGAAAAAAATAAAAAATAAACAAAGACCCACATAGTCTTCACATTCACAATAATTAAAATAATAACATTATACTTCACAAGTAAATATTCATGTCAATGTGTATTAAGCAATCACAATAAAAAAAAAGTTTCAATATATAAAATTTGGAGCAGCTCAATCCCAAGCCTTTTTGTCCTCAATATAATCTTTAATGGTATAAAAGGCTTTCTGGCACAACTTACGTTTAATGAATGATTTGAATTGATTAATGCTTAGATCTTGAACGTGGCTTGGAAGTTTATTATAAAAGCGTATACATTGACATCTGAACGAACCACCTATTTTCTTGAGCCGTGTTTTAGGTACAACATACATGTGTTTGTTCCTAGTATTTATATTATGGATATCACTGTATTTTTTAAACAAATTTATGTTTTTATGGGCATATAAAAGATTTTCAAAAATATACTGAGAAGGCACAGTCATAACATTAATTTCTTTCTTCTCAGAGTAGTCAGATACGAAATGCCGACCTCATCTAGTTTTAAAATTTGATTGACGTGTAAAAGTGTTTGTAAAAACCTACTTACAGAAATAAAATCATTTATCATTTATCATTTATCATTTATCATTTATCATTGCGAAAATTTGAAAGTTTCGGGTAGCTTGACCTGCTGGCGTCTGTACATATATATAATCAACATGGTGTCTTTAAATAGTTGAACAATCGAAATGGTCAGCATGCAAAATAGGAGTATTATTATAATCATTTTTATTGTGTTTTATCTAAGTAAAATAATGTATTACGAGTATAGACATAATTTTCGCAATAAATGCTCTAACTAAATGATGGTGAAAACCGCATCAAAATCTATTGTGAAGTTTACTTGAGTTCCTTAAGTCCTGAGTTGAGCTACACGATTACTGACAAATGCTTGCACTGACTGGACAGGTCCACTCAAAGTGTGGTTCTTTCCTCAAAACACCATTTCTGACACAGATCTACATGGTTCTCACCAATTTGCTTCTCACAATGGACCAAGATTATGTCTGGACTTTAAAAGAAACTTTGAGTTTGTTTCACGATTTCTTCTCAGTGTGCAGTGGTAGTCAGAAAGTCGACTCCATCTAGCTTATTTTTTAATATGACGTGTAAAAGTGATTCCGTTATCCTATTTACAGAATAAACGCTTTCATCTCAAAATCTAAGCGGTGACGCTGACATACAAGAATTGCGACTTTGTTTTGCAATGTCGCTATTCAAAGTTTTGTTTACTATCTATATACATAATATTATGTATATTATGTAGATAATTGTGTAGATATAAATTAATTATTGAATTACTTGAGTTTTATTTTCACACCACGAATCTTTAGCACCTGTTTCACAAAAACCACAAGCCTGCGGGCTGTATGAAAACATGCAACAGCTGTTATCCATAGGGGTCCAAAAAACGGCGTAATTGCAAACAACACGCGATTGAAATTTTGCAATATTTGGGAAGATATTATGGAAACATGTTGAAACAGAAATAGCTATATAATACAGCCATGTTATTAGCTCTACCATCGCCAACATTTTATTCAGATATAGTGTCAATTTGGTCTGAATACAATACTAAGTTTGTGTAACCAAAGATCTCCAACAAAAACTGTAACAAACACGCCTGAGAATTGAGGTAGTACGGGAAGATATGATGAGAAGACCCGAAGATCACATGCAACACAAGTCCAGAACAAAAAAATTATATACACCGGTCCGAATAAGCGCGGAAGACTCTCCCTAGCTTGGATGTCCATCGTGAACAACGACCTGGAGGCAGCACACATAGATGTCTCGACGACCCAGTAAAGACACGTCTTCTGGCGAAGAAAGACGAGGGAAGCTGACCCCAGGTGAAGGGATAAGTCTTGGCAGAGAGAGACACGCTATCAGCCAGCATTCTCTATAACCTTTTTTACAAATCTATAGGTCTTTCTCAACTCTTACAGCTCTTTCTCTCACATTCATACTCTAATCTTTCCTCACGACATTTCCCTAATTCCAGCTTACCTATTGCAACGATATTAACTAAATGACCTTAGGACAATCGCTTTCAAAGCGTTTCGTATTTCTACAACGACTTTCAAGTTTTTCGATAGCTTATGGTTATGACCTAAGGAGCTTTAAAGTTGGTGTATTATGTTATAAATATTTAAGGAATAAAATTATCAGCTCAAAATTATATACAGTCGCCAGAAGATCAGGCATCAGGACACGAAACTGTCAAATTTCTCCAAAGGGATTTTAAACTTTAGTAATTATGTTGACGGTTAAGTTTAAAATCAAATGAGAAAATCTGTGTTGTGCTGGCGAGTGTACATAATCATATTATGTAGGTAAATAAATTTGTTTTTTTCACTCACTCACTCAGAGAACTCAGATGTCTCATGTCCCAAGTTCTTTCAATCCAATACATTTTTGACTTTTCCATAATCGATATCACTTTGTTTAGGCGCTCTTGTGTTAAATCACTTAAAACTCGACCGTCTGTGGCTAGTCTACCATCACCAAAGTTTTTATGAGCCGTGTTTCGGGAAAGCAAGTTTTAACGTAAACAAAATAAGTAGGTAGGTACTAATGTAATTGTGTCGTCATTCGTGTTATAAACACTTCCTAACAATCAGAAATTATTTGAAGTTTAGACGATTGTCTCTTCTGTGATTTGGGTAGTTTTGTGTTATTTTGATCACCGCCTGCAGAACTGGTGTGTGAACTGGGGGCCAAGTCTAATAATGTACAAACGTTGCAATGGTCTCTTCATTGTGAGTTATTGACAGATTTGCCATACAAACACTGTCAAATACTCACAATGGCGAGACCATTGCAACGTTTGTAAATTAGTAGACTTAGGCTCCAGGTGTGTGGTTGTGTGTCGTGTGTCCAGTTGTATGTAAGGACGTCCAACTGGACTTATTGACGATGTCGAGAACCTAGCTGTCGCTCATGTTTGGGAAAAGAAGCAGTGGTGAATAGTCAGTATTAGTTTGTTTTGCCCGAAGAAATCCACAGTGCAAGCTGAAACGCACTGGGATTTTGTGAAGCATGGATTGTATGACAGGCAACGAAAACGTTTGGTGTCGAATGATGGACATAAAGTTGGCTGCTGGTAAAATAGCGGTAAAAGACGCAAAATAATGGAGTAAGTTCTTATATTCTTATTCAATGATATATTTATTAGATTCATTACTGACAGCACAGGAGAGATTTATGTACCTAGGTCTGCAACGGAGCGACGCGCGACGCGGCAACGGTTGCGACTCGTTCTCTGCTGTAATGGTACAGAAATCTGCAAAACAAATACTTTTGTTTATCAACAAAATATCAGTAGCTGACCTTACCTACTACGAGTATTTACACTTCAGGCTGAGATTGCTTTGACGTGGAATTAATTCATTGTAAGATTACTGACTAGTGCTAGATATGCGATGAGATGATAGAGACGTACCGATGTTTTGATAGAAAATATCAGGATTTTCTCATGGCAAATTAGTAATTAAAAACATACATACCTACATACTTCCATGAACAATTAAATGGGAACATTTATGATTTTTTAAATATACATGGGTAAAAATGACGTTGTGCCAGCAATATAAAAAAATATTTTCTTTTTACTTGTCTTCTCGTTTTAGAATTTTGCACTCCGGGAAATCGTACGCAGTGATGCATGTGTGCTGGTATTTTACTATAAACATATATAAGATATAAGTATATAGCTAACAAGAGGAAAAGGATTATAAGATTTATAAAACTCTTGACGCTGCAATCAGTACAATACTTGAGGCAGTAATCAGTACAAAAGCGGTCGCTGCAATCACTGTTTATTGGTAGTCTTCTACTGGGCTTCTGGACAAAAGGATCTATCTTAGACTTTGTAATGGGTCGTAAAACGAAGCTAGCTGTGTACACCATCAGTAATGGAGAGCTCCACAATTCCAGCCAAGTCAAGTAAGTGCTTTGTATCGCCTAGCATTGAATAGCCGCACTAGGATAATGTGAATGTTAGTCACGTGTTTTGAAGGCTAGGCGTTTTGTATGGCGGTTTTCAAGCTAGGGGCGTGCTATACCGTCACAGCAATTTGACGCAACAGTGAAAAACGATGAACAGACTAGATACAGCGCTTGAAAGGAACCACCGCGGTTTTCAGGCCGCCGCTGTATTGCGCGAGACACGCTTACGTCACTCGGTGCCTCCTCGGTCCGCTCCGCTACAGCGACCCCTCAGCGGCGCGACTCACTCCTTTTGGCTTGGCGCGCTCACTCGCGCCTCACCCGTTCATTGCCGACTTGACCGCAACGGTGGCACGACGTATGGTACACTATATTACCGACGCGTCTCACTCAAATTAAAGTTAACTTTTTTGGCACTGTTAAGCAAGTGTCCAAATAGTGTACCCATAATTTTTTTTTTTTCTAGAAAACAAACATCGATTTGTTACCATATACGTAAACGCTCGGCGAAAACTTTTAACTCAATTTTTGTCATCGACGACTTGAACGCAACTCGTTTTCAGTATACGATTTCTTTAAAATTGTTTTTAAAGTAACAAATATAGTTTATTCAATATTTGTGAGGATACCGATACATAGAGGCGTGGAAGGAAAGACTCGAAAATGTCGAAAAAACATCTTCACAACCAAGCGGCTATACCGTTAGCTCCGGCGGTGTTTAAGGTAAGTTTTTTTAAAACATATTTATATTTTGAATGCGAATTTTTGTTTTTTTGGATACTGTTCCGATTTGTCTTTGGATTACTTTCCCTAAATTGCTTTGCGATCATACTTGAATCATCAACTTGTTTGAATTGATTGATTATAATTGGGCTTGTTTAGAAACGTATTGAGATAATCGCCGTGAAACTTACTGGCTCATAAACAGAGAAGAGGCGAGTAAAGTTTGGAAAACGTCACGTAAATAAATAAAGAAATACGTCAGTTGACATGTATTTCAGAACGGTGCCGTTCCGTCGCTTTTTGAAGTAACGCGTTTCATAGACGTTGTGAAACGACGGAATGCAGCGGAATAATTACCTCGGTCAGACCGAATCTTAAACACTCTGTTCTCAGAACTGCGTTTTAAAGCTGTGCGATAAACATTGGTCATTATTTATTAAAGTATCATAGTTAATTAAAACCATGGTTTTATAAATATACACTATAAAACTGAAAATAAGTCTTTGAAAGATCACATAGATATATTGAATAAGTAGAAAAAATGCGTAGGTACAGTTTGAAATCAGGACTTTATTGTAAAAAAAAAAAAATTGATATATGTACAGACGCCAGCAGGTCAAGCTACCCGAATCTGTCAAATTTTCGCAATCAACCTTGAACCTTATTCTGTAGTGATAAAGTTGAAAATCTATTAAAGAAATTTGACAGATTGTAGTAGCTTGATGTGCTGGCGTCTGTACATGCAACAATTTAAGTAGGTACCTATTTATATAAATAATAAACATCTGTACCTATATTACTTAGTATTAGTATATTATTATACTTAAATCAATAAAAAAAAATTAATTGATGTTCATAAAAACTTTGAGAGAAATTTGTGTCTATTCGGAATTGATGCTGAGCTCGAGATTATAGATCAAATGGCAAATCCTTCAATACTTTAAAAAAATCGATAAACATAAATAGTTCTTTTCTCAAACATGGATGCAAAAATAAAATAAAATATTTTTTTTTCATTATTTTCAAAAAAAGAACACGCGAAGTATCAAATTAACGGACAAAGAAAATCTAATCCATTGCAGAAGCGTTTTTTTTAATTTGGAACATTACAACGCTCCAGGGCCTCAAGTCTGCTATTACAATAGTGTCAGAATGGTCTCGCCATTGTGAGTATTTGACAGTGTTTGTATGGCAAATCTGTCAAAAACTCACAATGAAGAGACCATTCTGACACTATTGTAATAGCAGACTTGGGGCCCAGCAATGTTGTATGAAACGGTGTGCTGGGGTTAATAAATACTCTTTGATTGAATCTCTTATCATTCTTCGCATACCAAAGTAAGTCCCTTTGCTTAGCACAAATTGCGTTCACGTGGCTCTATAGCCATAAATGCGTTTGCCTTTCGGCACAAATGACAAATAGAAAATTGGCGGCAAAGCTGAAAATTCGTCTTGATTTGTTATTTACCTATAGAACTTAATACATATAAATTTAATAATTAAAATGAATTCCAACGGTTCAGGGAGTGAAATGGAGATTGATTGTACTCCACCAGTTTTATGATCAGAAGCCAAATTGGCAATGGGAAATCTGCTTCCAGCGAAGTCAAAAGAACAATACATGAAAGTATGTCTTATTTCCCTGCATTCTTTTGAGAAAAGCACTATATTATATGCCTCGGCGGAAATGGCAATTGCCTATCTCGTATTAGTCAAGTCCTCGCCTACGGCTCGGCCTTCAAACTCATACTCGACCTGCAATTGCCTATTTCTCGGCCTTTGCAATAATGTACTATTTTATGTTAGCTACGGTTCACAATCTTGTCATCATCCTAACCTTACCTTAACTAAACTTTTCCCAAATATGTTGGGGTCGGCTTCCAGTCTAACCTATCTATCTGAAATTCACAACCCAGTTACTGGACAACACTACCCCTTGGCCTAGACTTGTAACATAACGACTGCCAACGATCTACGAATGACAGCTGGGACCAGCGACGTGGTTTCTAAGGCACGGAGAGGCCTCAGTAAGTAATGGATGGTCACCCATCCACGACCCGACCGCGGAAAGCTTAGCTTTTAACCTTCGATCGATGGCTGTTATTACTTAGCCACGACGAGCCCCTGCACTTCAAGCTCTAAACGTCTGATGTAATTTTAATATTTTTTACTCACGCCATTACCTCGTTACAAAGTTACTTCACGTGGTTTATGCAATATCAGTTTCCTTTTATTACGCTCGAGTGTTTGAAACATCCCCCTAGCAATTTATTACTGTATTGGCAATCATATTTGTTATGGTGTACAATAAAGAGTATTCTATCTAGGTATATCTATCCTCTTAACTTTTTATTGAAATATTGGCAATAAAGGATTTACAATGAATTCCTACAAATTGATTACTATCTACTGAGTTCGATTATGATGTGGAAGTAGGTAAATTAAACATAAAGAAGCAAAAAAACACTCCGGCAGTAAACACAAAAACTGCGCCTGAGGCCCTGAATTGTTATTCTACCACTAAACTTTCACAAAAATAAAGCGTATACAAACATACCACAGACATTTAACAGACTTTTTCGCATCAATGACCGTCAATGGATTCTAAAGAAGATAGGAAGCATGTTTTGAAAATGACGCACTATCTTTGTTAAACTAACATTACCAGAACTATGTGACACGAGGACTTAACAAATACAGTTAGCAAAGAAACGGTATAATTAAGCTAGTTAGAAAACTACAAAAGCAAACAGCCGCAATGGGGACCTTAACCCAACAGGAAACAATATACAAAATTCCACTGTAGTTCATACTGTTACTACAACCACGAATAGAAGTGATGGGACCAATGCACCCTAACTATAATGTCAATCACTTACTACTTATAACTTATGACAAAACTAACAAATCATTCTACATGCTTGATTTGTAAAATCGTGATAAAGCACCTAGCTTTATAACGATATTACACTCACGTGCCCCTGGAACACGTGATAACAGAACGTGAATACGTGATTTTTGAATCTAAACCTTAGCTTGAAGAAGCAGAAATAAATAGTCCAGTTGAGGAATAGGCAAATAACAAGTCAACAGTAAAGCAAGCTAAGCAAATATCCACAGTAGTCCAAAAACGCCAAGTCAAATTGAATCAAAAATATTCTTATGGCACGTTTAATTGAGTCACTTCAAATGTAACGTCGTACGTCACGGCTCATGGCGACATCACGTCAGCGTAAATTTTTTGTATGCAAAATAGACGAATATATTACTAACTGAACAGTTCGTCGCTGTAGACTGAATTCATTTGCACCATTTATTACCTCTTAAAAGGCGTTTTTACCTGCGCATTATGGTTGAACTTAGTTTGTTTTGTCATAATTGTTAAACAAATTGAGAATCATCATGCTCTGTTTTAACATCCTTTAAATTCCAAATATGTAGTTATAATAGTTTGGTTTGAATATTATGAGAACGTATTAGATGTAGATGAATCCGAGCGCACATTATAATATAATTTACTATTTGTATTTTCCTGAAAACATTATCACAAAGTAGATATTCAAATAGTACCTACAGTTGTGATTTTGCAATGGACAAATTTTTAGCATGCGACACAAGTCTATAGAAAGATTTCAATTTCATGGCATTATGTTCCTCTAATTAGCTATAGATTGTCACGGTCATGGTGCGTTGTTCTTGGGATGATGGATGGCATATTTGCAAGACGAGTATTAACTACCGGTTTACTATATTATTTTAGCTGCTTCATAATGCGACACCGTATGGAGCCAAAACTACCATTATTTCCTGGTGCTGAAAATAATTCAACCAATAAGTCCGCAGTATGAGTAATAACAGCAAAACTAAGTTTAGGGGTGAACCAAACATGGTAGAAACCTAAAATTACTAAGTTAGTAACAGACAGAACCCCTAATTTTAAAAGGGGACAATTCAAATTAAATCCACTAGCATAACTTATTTATTGAGGGGTTGCAGCATAAACTGAGGCATTAGGGTCCGTCAATCACTCTAAGGAAGGAGTTAACACTGAATAATAAAAACTGGGGGCTTTCATACAAATACGGATGACTAATCATTTGTTAAGTAATGGTGGAAAATATTCTGTAAAAGTAGGTGTTGAAAAACCCAAGTCTAGTGTGAAGAGCGTTGATTGATCACCTTCTTAATGTGATACTAGTTCACGTGTAGATAATAAATCATTCTTAAACAATTTTATCCGACTGTGCAAGCGACTTATTATAAAATATTGTATCAAAATGGCTAGTAGGTGTATCGTCTTGTACTTCGTACACGTAAATGTTTGAATGCTGCAATACCTTTACGTAAATATTTACTTTATTAGATTTCATTCGGTATTTCTTATTGGTTGGGGAAAAATGAAAATGCTGAATGTTTTGTCTGGTATTTGTTGTTTACAAATGGTGTTCTGTTGTACTGTGGCCAACACATCAAGCTACACGAAATTTCTCCAAACGATTTTAAACTTTAAAAATATGTTGATGATTAAGTTCAAAATCGAACGAGATTTGACAGTTTGTGGTAACTTGATGTGCTGGCCACCGTACTTAAGTTGGGAATGAGCTTATTCCAACGGACTACACTGCCACTGACAGTGCTATAAACCACTCCAAAGGTTGTTGTGTCGCTTTTGTCACTGATACCTTTGTGGGATTCTCTCATCTCAGAATAGTTCATTTGGGATATTACCTCGTCCGTCTTGCGTTGGATTATTGTTTCCGTTTAGTCTGTTATTCGCTCCTTGGATTAACTACTTTGCTTCATGTTCCTTAATTTTCTGATGTTCTTCTTACTTATTTTTGCTGTAAATATCCTTAATTTTTTGTAATTCACTCGAATGCTATGTGGCAAAAAGTTTTTAAATGGTCCGAAAGTTCTCCATCATAGGTGAGGTAGTTAGCAGGTGAAATCGCACATACTAATGACAGAGGTATTGTAATGTTATAAAAATTCTCGTGTCTTTATTCATCAACAGTATCAGGTGTTCATTGGGTATTGTCTACACGATCCGGTGCAAGCGTACACTCGCCAGTATGCGCAAACGCTTGTCCACCACAGACCCGCAGTCCGCACAAGACAATGCTAGACTTTAGAGGAAAACCTATATGTTATATAAACATGTAGCATGAATAACTGACACGGTAATAATCGCATCGAATAACGCATTTTCCCTTAACAATCGATTTCCTTGTTTTGTGTAGTACAGTGTTAAAACATTACGAGTATAAACTCATTTTGTTATAACATATTCTACTGCTATAATAATGTTGCGGTACCTATTCTATCATTTTATCAAATGCTTGTAAGGGAGCTACGTTCAAATAAAGTTTTAGGCATCCATAACCGCTAACATGTTAAGATTAATCTAGAAATAGATGCGCTCGCGGTGCCCGTCTCCATTTCCGTCCAATGGAAAATAACCAAAAACGGGATGCCTTTAGACAAGGACAGATATATTCAAGTTCGTCTGACGCTTGCCATTCAAAGTGAAATCGAGCCTAGTTCCTTCTGTTAGAGATCAATTTAGTTTCAGACGGTAGACATATCCTAAGATTATAGCGAATAACCCCGGTAAGTTAGTAGGCTGGCCTCTGTATTACTGAAGCGTGGAGCCGAAAGTTGCGCGTGCGACTACACGGCGCGGCCTCCAAATTGGTGCCATGAGTGTAGAGGAGGCGGTCGCGACCGCGGACTGCTTCGGCTCTCAACTTTATTCACTTGTTAACGATACAGAATCGTTTGTATTCAATACCTATATTATGAGCATATGTAAGTCTCATTCAATTTTTTTTTGTACACCATGTCTTTATCACCTTTGAATTCCATTTAAAATTCTAAGTAAAACAGCAATAATTTCACAAGTTAGTCTCGTATAACTTTATCGTGAACGCAGTCAGAGAAAACCATAAGTCAGTTTCGATTATTTGGATATAAAACGCGTGTAGTTCGCGAGGAGAGGCGGTGATCATGCGTCTCTCTCTAGCCTTTTCGCTTGGTTTAGTGTGTATGTGTACGCGCTATCAACGGCGCTTGGGCAAGGCAATGGAATTTTCTAGAGACGTACTCTTCTCCCCCCCGACGCCGATACCTGCCCCACCCCGCGCCGCTCGCTTGTTGTACCCAAATACCGTTCTCAAGGCGCTCTCCCCTTCGATGGTATCAAAGGATTTCATATTTCTATACAACAAACCGCTCCAGCTTGTTGTCCGCGCCATTCAAAAGGACATAAAGGATCATTGATAAATTGTTTAAAACCAGTTTCTTTTTTGTAAACTCGCTATTGTTAAATTCTCAATGGCTTTAGGAAAACTACTGAAGAGTGTATTATAGTAAATTAAAAGATTAGTTGGAGCAAAAATCAAGGTCATTCATAGACAAGGAGCGGCGTCTAAACGGAAAGATTAAAGCGTGTCACTTGATTGCGCTGCGCGCCTCCGCCCGCACTTTGCGCTGCGGTAAAAAACATCGCGACTCGGTCCACGAATCGGATGCTTTGTCTTCTATGGTAGGTAAGTTACCGACTACCTGTTATAGGAACTCTAACAAGCAGTCCGGATTAGTTTCAACAATTTGTATTTTAACTTCAGTTACATCTTGATTGATATTTTAGTCTCTACATTTTTTTACGGCAAGTAGAGATTTCATAAAATACTCTAAAAAGCTTGCATTTTGAGTACCCACAGTGTGTTGATAAAAAAGACATTGAATAAACCGAAAAAATAATACACAATCTCAGCTGTTAAAAAAGTATCAGCAAACAATTTTGACTTGCACAGAATAAAAACTCTATAAACCGAAACTGCAAAAGGTTGATTCTGAGAAAGATAATATTCTAAATGCCTTAGACAAAATTATGCCCAGACAAAAGTGTACTCTATAATAAAGGAGTAAGATACAGATTCGCGTTTTGCTCCAAAGGTTAATTCAGGTTTACATTTTGATGTATGCCTTGTTTCACCGTGGCTATGCGCACATTGGGTTGCGAACTCAAGTTGTAGTGACCCTATATAATGTATGAAAAAAAAAAATCTGCGAGAGTAATCTTCAATTTAAAATAAAGTTTCACCTTTTGCACTGAAATATGAATAAGATTTTTATTCGTTTTGTGTAGTGGGTATAGTAGGTTAATATTTTCTTGATAGAAGATAAAATAAAATTTTAGATTTCTATTTACTTACAGTCATTATAATTTGAGCCTCAAACATATGACAAAAAAAGAAAAACATGCTTCAAGAGATATTTGTTAGACAGTTACATGCCGTTATCGAAGTTTCTAGAGTCTTGAAATGATTTAAAGTTGCACATCATAAATTCTAGACGTGGGTCTAACTTGGTGGGTGGCTGGTTTTATAGTTGCAGATTACCTACGCGGCTTTCACATACCATTGTTTTGACTGCACTTAAAATACTAATGAGGTCGCTCGTTGGACGGCTAACACTCGAGGTTGCTAGTCTGCCACATAACTAACTACACATAGAAATGTAATCCCTACAATCAATGATAGGTACTAATAATTTATTTTAAAAAAATCTTTCATATTCAAGCGAGCTCAGTGGTGTTTTTGTCCGGAATCAGCTTCAAATGTTAACCCAATTTTTTCTTTGCTTATTTAAGAGCAAGTTTTACTTAGTTCAGTCATGTAAATAGACCTTTTAATATGAAACAACATAATAATAAGAGCTGTGCTTAGGTTTATTTTCTAAACAATAAAAAGTTAAAGACTAAAACCGGATTGATCGACACGCGCCGGCGCGGGCGCATAGCCCGGAGAAGTGGAGGTGAGTCTGAGAGTCTGCAGACTTAGATAGATATACCTACACAGACTATCTAAACTGCAACATAATGCTAATTTCCATTTCGGATACAATTAAAAGTTAAGGTTTAGTGGAAAATTAAACAAAATTACTTATGAACTCTCCACATGTAGAAATTGAACAGAATAAATTGCAAAATGCAAAATAAGGCCATGTTAATTCACATCATAATACAAAACTACTATTTGATACCTCATTAAAACTGTCAAATAAATGTTAATCATTACCAGGATTTCATATATTTTATCTATATTGTAACTTTTGTTTTTTTTTCAACTCTCCAGTCGTTAATTAATAATATGCCTTTTCTTGAGAATAAGGAATCTTATTCAATGGCTAAGGTAATTGAACTGGCCACTCACAAAAGCGATAAAAAATTATAATTAATTATTGTTTCTTACATCGTCTAACCTGAAGTTAATAATATTACAGAGGACATTAGCATTTTAATCACGAACGTTAATAACAGAATCGATAATTATTAATTTAATTACAAATACTCACGTTGGTCGCAAGAATATTTGCTGATTAGGTTCCTATGTATTTCCTATTTTCAATTATTTTATGGAAATATTCCTATAATTATAATTTTAATTGCATACCCAAGAGTCTTATGCACATAACTAGCTAGCGTGACTTCGTGTAAAATTTCGGTCCCCGACCCACCCCGTCGCATCGCATCGCCCGCCTGCACTATTACTTCTGGTTAAAGACATTTAATTCTCATAAAGAAATTTACATTTCACTTACATGAGACCAAATTTGTACTTAGAATACAAAAACTAATCATACTTAGTCCTTCGACACTCGGACTCTTACTTCGTTTTCGCTTAGCGTTCTCTCCGACTTTAGTCATTTTGCTCAGCTCTTTAGGGTCGTAGCGTTATGTTAAATAGCCTATAACCTTTATCAGGAACTGGGCTATCCAAAACAGAAGATTTTTTCAAATCCGACTAGTATTTCCAGAGATTGGCCCGTTTAAACAAACAAACAAAAAATAAATTCATCAGCATTATTTTAAGTATAGATATAGATAGATACAGTCTTGCTTGATAATCAACAATGACCCTAATTCTTACCAATATCAAACAAACAACAATACTACTGCGATTAAAGTGCATAGATTATTTCTCCTCAGCATCAGTATATTTTCTCTTGTGTTCGGTCTTAGTGCCGTGAAATTGTAATCTCGGGCACACGCGTTAGTGCACGCTCTCGTTACACAACGAGTATAACATACCTCCCAATGAAAAGGAAAACCTAGTGCTTCTAGTTATCATCTTTATTCTCCTGCCTTTATCCCTATTTATTTGGGGTCTACGCAACATATCTTCCCCCATACTCCTCCATTAGTCGTCATCAGTAATCACTCTCTTTCTAACCATATCATCTATAAAACAGTTCAACACTCCTCCGCTTCACATTCCCATTCAATGTCAACCGATTTCCATAAATCTGGCTATTTTCCTAATGAAGAAACTAGAGCTTTCAAAATCTGCGGTTTTTCCCACTTCTGTGACTCAGGCCTCCTCTCTGTGAGTGGGCCATGGTCGTAGCTAATTCTCCGCGTGGTCGGTGGATGTTGTCTTCGAATTTTTGGTTTTTGGATATTGGTGCCGATTCCCTTGTTCACAAACTAAACTAAATTTAAGTTCAGTGCATCTTTTTTCTTTCTAATTTGACAGGATTAAACTAAAATTTATCTTCTGTCCTTTTCTTAATGAAATAGAAATAAAAAGATGCATTGAACTTAAATTTAGTTTAGTTTGTGAACATGGGAATCGGCACCAATGTTTTCCTTCGCTCGTTTGAGAGCATTGGTGATGAAATAGATAACAGAAAGTAAATACTTAGCCTGCCTGGTTTTGAACTTCAAACATATGACTACAATATGTTATAAGTCGGGCCATTGGCCACTGAGCCACCAACGCTCTTGTGGTACAGTCAACATAAAAGTGCCATCAATGTCAAAATGGCCATCGATGTGCGGTTGTAAGCACTAACAAACTACACATGAATCTGGTAATTCCGGCAAAATTGGGGGAATTACTTGCATATTTTCATGTTTTCAGCTGCCAATCCCGGTAGTTTTCCTTGACCTAAAAAGTAAGAGCTATGTGGCAGACCATTGTTAGTAATGTATGTGATTCGGTTTCATCTTCTTTGGTATTTAGGTTGAAGGACGAATATTACCTAATGATCCATTTTAAATAGTCGTTGTTCTGGTTGATGTTTTTATGAAGCACTTCAGGATAAAGTATGTAGGTACATTTGTATGTACAGTTTTACCACAATCGCTTAAAAGGTTCTCAAGCGTTAAAGTGCTTATGTACATAAGTAAAACCTTTTAAGTTTTTAAGCGAGAAAATACGAGGTGGACATTGCAAAATAACCTAGTATTTTTAATAATTCGTAGAAGAAATTTAATATCGGGATATAACATCAGAAAGAGGAACTTGTTTTGCTGAGCTCGAAGTGCTATACCTAGTAATTATAATACCTATGTTTTAACTAGGCGATTAAATATTACAAGAATCATTAATGTAGGTACCTACCTATTAGAAATTCAACGTTGACTTCTCAGTTGTGGCTGTGGCATACCTAAGCAGTTTTCTAGGATTGTAGAAACGTACAGGGTTGTCTAAAAAATAAATTAGACCTCGGATGCAATGAGCCTCCTATACTCGTAAGGGGGTATTTATTAAGTAGTATTTTTTGAGTAACCCTGTATACATACGGGAAAAAAAGTCTATACAAAAAAGTCTACTCTCCCTATAAGGGTATATTTACTAAGTAGTATTTTTTATGTTTACATACGGGGTTGCTCAAAAAATACTACATTACCTGTTTAAATACAAGGTTACTAAAAAAATACTACTCAATAAATATACCCATATAGTCTACTCTCCCTGTATGGGCATATTTATTAAGAAGTCTTTTTTAAATATTTTTTTCTATACAAAAAAAGTCTTCTCTCCCGTCATAACTTCATAAGTAGACATACCCTCTAACAGTGCATAGTACGGTTAATTTCTATCACATTGTTGTAAGTCGTATAAAAATCCGGACGGTTTACGATGCCATCGATTAAATTACCATGAGCACGCACCATGGCACGATAAGATAAGGTTGTCCTTGGCAGCGCGGTTTGTTATTAACGCTTGCATTCCCCCCTTTGTTTTTAAAGAAAAATGAAGGTTAGGTTCAAACATAATTTCATACACTTTCAGAAACTAACTTCATACACTTTTAAAACATCTCTCTGTCTCTGCCATCTTCAAACGATTGACAGAAATAGAACGATGATTTAAATTCATTTGGCGCTAATCGTATTTAGTGATTTGTGGTACGGTGGCCAGCACATAAAGTTACTACAAATTGTCAAATTTTCTCGTTAGATTTATAACTTAATCACCAACATTTTAAAGTTTATAATCGTTTGCAGAAATTTGACAGTTTCGTGTAACTTGATGTGCTGGCCACTGTACACGGCTACATAAATCAAGCTATACATTTCCAATATAAGCTGCCCTCTTATTGTACGGAAATCCTATACAATGCGAGATCAGCATATTATACTGAAAGTGTGTAGCGTGATATGTAGCCGTGTGTACAAGCAGTACTACTAACACACAGTTTCTGACAGGCTTATCAACACGAAAATTAGGTAACTGTAAAACTTAAGTTAGTCGCTGCGATTGGCTGGCTGAAAAATAAAAATAGCCAATCTAATCGCCTAACATGATTTTGAAAATAGAAATTCACATAATATCTACGGTAAAAAAAAAAAAACACATTCTTAGCCAATGAGGAATATCTACGATTAAGTAGAACGCAGTCCAAACTATTTACTTCTTGAATGTAAGTAGGTAATTTAGCTTCCCTTTATGTCGAAATTAAAGCATTAAAACAGATAACGATGGTGACATTATTTTATGTATAGTGACATTAAGAATGAAGTAAGTACAGTCGAACTAGCAATTTGGTACTTATACAGTTAAAATATTCATCTTTTTACAACTTACACTGCTATTTTATTATGGCTTTTTTTTTGTGTGCGTGATAACTTCTAAAACATACGAGTGTGATGTGAAAGAATTGGTACAATGCGTGCCATGAAAGATGAGACTTGACCGCGCCTCCCGCGCCCTTTCCATCATCCCGATGACGACCGATCCCGTCCCCCGCACAGACCTCATACCGCTAAAGAGACCTAAAATCGTGTACTGCGCAAGTCAAACCACGTGGTGTGTCAAGTCTCATCTTTCGTGGCACGCATTGTACCTCAGAAGTCAGAACTCTCACAAAATTGCAAAAAAGTAGTTGCAAGTTAGCTGCCTGTTTCAAACAGCTGCGCTTACAGTAGGAATGGGTTTCATTTTGACAGTTCAACAACATTCATTGCGTTATTAACATTGTTGAGCAGACAAATTTTTTAAACATTATGAAGCAATGGATTAGCAATATCCTGCAAAATCATTCAGATTGTAATTGATAGTGTGTTACACAATTATAGGGTGCTGGTTTTACTGTATATGAGCATATGATATAAATGAGCGACGATATTAATGAAGAACTGAAAGCACATTGTTTGAAAGCATTTATGGTGGTATCAGAGGTAATTAAAATTTATTATATTTTGATTACAACATACTGTCTTTCAATACTGGTAATTAACATTATAATATACCTACCGTAAAAAGGAAAGAAACTGCTACATTGATAGAGAAAGTAGTTAGATAATTTGGTACTTACGGAACATAATATGACAAAACCCAATTAAAGGCTCAAATGTCACTAAGATCATTTAGATGTCTTGAAGTCTGTTTTTTTTTTGGTAGAATTTTACTTGTACTCTAAGTTTACCGAAGCGTGGTTATCCCCGTGGTTTACAAGTGATGTTTTTATTGTTTGCGAGCAAACGAGCAATTAAACTATATTTCAGACAGTTACGACTGGTACTGGTACTTTTTTACTTTATGGTTCGCGCTTATTTTGGTATCTCTCGGAAACTAAACAGCCTAAGGAAGAATTTCAGCAATGAAACTGGACGCGATCAGCACATCTAAACCGCGTTCAAGAACCGCGTTCACATTGTTGTGGAATATTGACATTGATAGCTCTTGAAGACAGTTGAATACGCAGTTTAGATGTACTGATCGCGATCAGTTTCATTGCTAAAATTCGCTCTTAGATACTTCAGAAATTCGCCTCTGAACGTATGAATTTGCCAGAGTTATCGCCCGTTCTAATGTCTATTTCTCGAGATAATAGCCGGTCATTGAACTAGTAGCTTTTAAAATCTGGAAGCTAGGTACATTTAGATTTAATGGTTAACAACGCGACCAAAATAAATTGCGTCCGAGTCTGACTATACCTACTCCATTTGTAATAAGATTAGATATTTAAGTAAACCTTTTTTACAGTTCGTTCAACCGATTTTGACTTCTATTGCGTTGGTGGTATGACTAATGGCAGCTGCAGTAAACAGTTGGTATTGTAACCACTTTTTTACTTTTAATGCCATCCTAATGCCTACGGAATAGAAGTGAAAATCGGTCGGACGGACTTTAAAAAACGTTTTTTTCAAATGGAGTATAGTCTGACTCAGACGTAATTTATTTTGGTTGATACAGCAAATATTCTACACAAATTAAAAAAAAATAAGTGTCTGTTTGTAATGTCAAAATAACAGATTTTTACTAAATGCATAATTACGAAAGCAAACGGTACTATTAAAAAAAAGGAAAAAAAAATGTCCGTCTGTCTGTCTGTTTTTCCGGCTAATCTCCGAAACGGTTGTACCGATTTTAACGGGGTTTTCACTGGCAGATAGCTGATATTATTAGGAGTAATTTAGACTTTTGAAAAAGTCACGCGAGCTAAGCCGCGTGCAGCTGCTAGTCTTCCATATCGCTGGTTTGTGAGAATATCGACGTAATTCGATCATAAATAAATCTTTAATATTTTATCGTGAACGGCAAATTTTCCTTGAATAAGTAAAGTCAAACCCTTCAATAAATCATGTTTCTACATTTTTTTTGTGCACATCAATATTTATATATAGAAATTTGATAATTACATTCTCTAAAATCAATCATTTTTAGTTACGTCATTATTCTCGCAAACCAGCGATATATCTTTAGTTGCCGTCATCTCTTTATCTCTAAAGTTACCTCCTTTCTTGTCATATTCTTCATACAAATCCATCCACCGTTTCTTCAAGCTTCCCCCCTAATCTTAAAATACAAACATACTACCTATATATATACCTAACGGACATTTATTTCCATTAATACAATAAAAACAAAAGTCCCATGTCTCCGGAAAATCAAAAACCTTTGTTAAGTTGTAGCTTTTGCTAAAATATTATTAGATAGGCATTTTCCATGGCTTTTATTAATTATTTCGATAGCAAAATAAATAACGGCACTCCTATATATCGTGTGTCAGAGTGGGTGCGGCCAGTCAGGGCTTTATTGGCATTACAACCGAATGGCGGATTATCATGAAATTCGCGAACACACATTTCACTGGCCCTACATAAACTTAGCTGCCTCAGAAAATTGTCGGGGAAAAACCTGCCTTAACGACTTACTGCATTCATAGAAACTATAAAGGCTAGCTCAGCCAATAGCAGTGCTGTTTGTTTTCCTGAATAAACTAATAGTCTACTATGTTTTTCCCAGGACGCATTGTAAAAAAAAAAATTTGAGTGATTATAACACTGAATATAAGCGTCCTAGGTATAAAATGTTACCTTATAAAACACAGAAATTTTGTCAATATTAAAATATTGCTTTTTGTCATAACTTAAATTATCTAAAGTTCCTAACCTAATCACCTAACAAAAAGTTACTTAATATAATTTTGTACGGCTACCTTTTACGGATTTTACTCTGTGTTGGATAACATTTTTTAGTGGACGCATAATGTAGGTAGGTACTCTATATAACTCTAGCTATCTGTCTTAGTTTTTATCTTTTTATTCATCGATATCGACATAATGCCAAGTTACTGCTCTAGCAATTATTCTTGCTTTTTTTACATCTGCCATTTTGACATCTATCAATAGGAAGTGGTACGGAATTTATGGCTTATTCCACTAATCCCCCCTGAGAGAATCCCCCTCAGTGGGGAAAACTGAACCCTAATGTAAAAAAACCACTTTCAGGGGATCTTGGAATAAGATAAATAAAAAAAAACAATTCTAGTTTTCCCCCCTAAGCTGGATTATCTGGGGTGCATTCTAGACTTTTTTTATAGATTCAACTTTTCCTCTGAAGGGGGAATGTCAGGGGGGATTTGTGGAATAAGCCTAATTTATGAGCAGATATATGGATTTGGACATTTGTGCAATTTAGTGGTGATTCTTCCACTAATCAAAAGTTGAACTGAAAATTAATGACTGATATCGGTGTAGATACAAGTTCTTGATCATCACGCATGAATCATGATCATAATTCGAGTATTATCATAACTCTTGGACAGGGTTTAAGCCTGTAATTATGGATGACGTTTGTTTATTATATCACGTCGTTATATTATATCATATATTTTGCAATATTTAAATGTAAGTATATCAGATTATCATATCGTGTTCGGTAAATATTAGGTACTATCAGTGTTAAGCTTTATTGTTGTTTATGATACGTCACCAATAAATATACATACTGACGCATCTCCGTATATATTGTATAGATAATTTTCTTTGATATCGATAGTTATCTTTAGATGCGTGAAATACCTATCGATAAGATAGTGAAGTGATGTACCGCGGAAATCACTTTCAAGATTGTTTTAGATATTGCGATAACATAATATAACCGGTTTCAGAGACTATCGATAATCATAATTTTGATCGGGAAGAAAGATATGGATCGAAAAAGATTCTGCCGAATGTAGATATTGTGGAAAATTATTTTTAGGAGCCGTGATTTGAGTCTGCAATATTGAAATCCATCGTCGACGTTGATACATTTCTGAGAAAAATGACGTAAAAAAAAATAACAAACAAGGAAGGAAGTCAGGTTCTTAGAAACGGTAAGAAAATACATGACATAAGCCTAATAAATATGTCATTTAAATAACTGAAAGCTATTCAGGAGAAGATAGATCTACACTTTCCTTTTGTTTGTGTATTGAAAGAGCGATATAACATCAGCCAACCTGTGAACAAAATACGCACAGTAAAACAATTGTCTGATATTCACAAATGAACCCGAAGCAATTTTCCACGAACTAATTAGTATTTTATCATATTGAAATCATTTTATTATTATTCACACCTCACATAGGCATAGATAGGTCTGTGTGTAGTGCTACATGCACTAAAATATATCTGAGCTGTATATTGAAACCAGGGCTTGTTAACGTTACCAAATAACAAAATAATAACCATTACGTAACGTAAAATTTCAATGCTATACTTACTAACGTTACAAAAATTTTACGTTACTTGATAACATTACCAGTAATATAACGTTAATTAACATTAACAAAAATACGATAATTAACGTTAATTTAGCTACGTTGCCGTTCTGTGGGTAAGAATTAGGCAGATTCAGGCAACGTTTTGATCGGCACGGCATCAGAGAGGCGCGAGGGCGGACTTCCGCCGCGCCACACGCCTCGAGCCCCACTACTTACATCTCACCCGTTTAAAATAACGTTAAAATTAATAGTCTCATAAATAACGTTAAATCGATTACCGTTATTTTAATAATAACGTTAACTCGGTCAATAAGAGGTAACGTTATGAACATTTACCGGTATTTAAAGCCCTGATTGAAACGCGGGGATTCCGGTAGTCTTATTCTGTAAAAATCTCACCGTGAAAACTTGAGCTTGAAGTTAACTGTCATACTACCTGACGCTTAGGAATCTAGGGATTGACCGATTGACAGCTAGACCAGTTGGACAGTGTTTTTTTCTCCATACAACTTACCATGTCAAAATTCAAAGGATACCGTGTTCAACGTGAAACACATTAATAATGAGATAATACACTGTGAACCGGTTACAGCCGGTATTGCTGCGTGTGTATAACACTCCGCGAGCCTCAGTTTATAAATACCAGCCATATTGTGAGAAGTACTGCCCATTAGAATCACGTATTCAGGCATTGCGCTGTTAAGAAATTATCGCACTCAATGGACTTATTTTACTAAGAAAGATAACTTTTGAGATTGAATAAATGAATAGCTTTGCTGAACAAATAGTTTTAATTCTTGGAATGGTTAAGGATTTTCGATTTTTGTTTGTTCTTTGGTTTTTTTACGATAATAGTATTAATCTTTTGCTCAGAAAATGGTTTTAAGCTGTTAGCTGGTCACTATCTTGAAGTCTAAAATCTGTTAGTGACCTATCTAATTGCCTTCTCTTCAGCTACATCTATACGAGTACAAATATAGCATATATAGTAGTTCCTCGAATCATAACATAGGTAATTGTTTAGCCGAAATTCGCAACGACATTATGCAACGTACTGCCAAGTTTGGTATCGCAAAATTTATAAAGAAAAAAAATTGTTATTTTATAGCCTACCATGTAATATGATATAAAGCCGACAAGAGCAATATAATGCGTCATATTGAAGAAAATAAATTAAGTTATTTTACTGCAATGTACTTCCAACAAAGTACACGTGAGTGGTTGTACTTCGAACGATAATGATAAGTTCAATTCCCCGATTTCTACTGAAGAAGGTAAGGCAGGCAAGCTTATCAGTGTGATAACATCAGCTGAAGCTTGCACATAGTGAGCCTACATTGTAATCTATGCAAAACATGCGGATAAACCACATCAACACCTAGTCACGTTTTCCCAGTTTTCCTAATGTGGTCGTGTATTAATAAATCAAACAAATATCACAGATATGTGTAAAAATATGTCGCTTTATATATCCGTTGATTGATTTACAGAAGCACTAAGGATATTTGCTTAGAACTCTTTTAGGAATGTGATAATTAATTATCATATTCGAAAAGTATAGAAATTTGTCATTTTGCACGACACGTGTAAAATTGCAATGAATGCAAATAATAGTGATGTCAAATATACATCAATATACATCGATTTCTTGGGCACGGGAGGTAATATAGTATAACAGTAGCATAAAAATAGAAGGCCAGAAGTCTAGTAGACAGGGCAAGGTACCGTTACAAAATATTACCCAACAAATAAATATAGATCTGCATTTTCCCTTAATCACTTTAAAGAGCCTTAAGCAAGTGTCCACCGCCCGCGCCAGTAATAGCGACTCTTTGCAGGCTTCTCACAATGTGTGCAAATAGCTCAAGATTCCAATATCGTCTATAAATTATATTTATACGTCTATACTCCATTTGAAATAAGATTAGACATTTAAATCAATGTTATTTTAGTCAGTTTACAGACATAAGACATAAGGATGCCATTAAAACCAAAAAAGTGGTCACAATACGAACTGTTTACTGCAGGTGCCATTTGTCATGCCACTAACGCAATAGAACTCAAAATCGGTTGAACGGACTGTAAAAATTGGTTTATTTAGATGTCTAATCTTATTTCAAATGGAGTACTTATATGTATTATGAATCGACCTTATTATTTCCTCGATATGAAGTTTCAGGCAGACACCGGGAAATAAGAATTTGATTTAACGAATTTGCTTTGCTTTGCTTAGCGAATTACTAGGAAAATTATTAAATAAATGTTCTATTATAGTATTAGATGATACTTTTCCGGAGTAGTGCGTAGTTAATTTATTGATCAATAGGCGAGGGCGACTCATGGGTACTTTCTCATACGCCATACTGTGACGTGTTGACAATATGAAAACAATGCTTATAGCCTTATAGGGAAATCCTATTAGCTTTGCGTTACGTCTATGTACCAATTAAAAGGAACTGTTATTTACTAAATAACGCGTATAATTCAAACTATTGTAAATCACGTTTCGTGCTTTTTATTCGATTTAGTTTTACCTATGACTTTGCCTGAGTGACGTTAATATTCGTTATTTTACAGGAAAAAATTGCTACTTACGCACATTGTATATCATAAGCGGAATAGCTCATCAGAACTCATGGTAGGCTTGGAACTGAAGCACATTCATAACTTTATTAAATCGAATATATCTAACTGAATGTTGTTGCCTTTTCGGAAAGTGTTCGAAATTCAAAAATGAAAAATCTTGTATTAGCCGCACGTGCAAGATAAAGGTGCACACGTGCTTTTTAGATCAATGAGGATAACAAATAAAATAATTGGTACCATCTATTAACGGCATTACAAATCATAAACTGTATAACTAAAATATCTTTATTATGTACATTTATTCCCTTACTGTATAGCATACTATAGTAGTAGGTAAGTACCTATGCGTAATGAGTTGTTTCGATAATGAACCACGGAAAATTTATTAAAATAATCAACTTTAACGTACCAACATAGTCACGTATTTATAGCCATTATGTAACTCGAAATGTTACAATTATAGTTTCTTTGAAAACCAACTAGAGTAGTGATTAAAATGCAATCTGCCATCCGCCGAGGCGTTAGGATCTAGGGTTGGCAACCACACGTAAATCAGAAAATAGCAAACTTGGTTACCGATATTATCAGTAAAATCAAGTTTATGAAATTATTAAACCATTATTAATATTATTTACTGTTAGGAAAATATCCAATTCCAAAAATAATTTCGTGAGCAACGTCACCACTGTTAATAAACGATTATTAGATTTCAAATGGGCTATAAAAAATTTACTACAATCCACATTCAGATGAGCCATTAAAGTCAGTAGCTTGACAAGTTGATAGACACGATTCCGTAAAAAAAAATGTAGGCAGCCCTGACTGAGGTACGGTTGCGCAGGCGCACGTGGTGACCGCGTGCTCCGACCGAGCGTGCTCTTGCGCCGGAACAAGATCCGACCGATTGCTCACAAACCGTCTGTGTGGGTTGCCTATGTTACGAACAAAACAATTTACCATCTATTACCAATTTATCCTGTTAAAACCCCATAACTGTAACAGGACTTTAATCGTTTTAACTTGTTCAGAATGACTCTACATCTTTCCTTTTTGATTCCAGACAGAAATGTAATAAAACTATAAAAATCTTCTGTACGCGAAATTCCTATTCAACTGCTGCACGTCCATTTCATCATTTCGTTAGGAAATGAACGGAAGTGTATGCAATAATGCATGTACACGTATCGGTATCACACACACACAACGTATCATCGCACGCACACACACACACGTCTGGGCCATTCTCAGCGTGAGTTTGCGCAGGCTGAAGCGACGAACGCGCCGGTATCCGCTATTTAAAATTGCACACAATGAAAACTATACTTTAAACCGTGTCTGCGACCTGCTTAATTAAAATAGAAATCAGTTTATTTTAGAAACATTTATCTTCTTTATGGGTTAAATGCGTGGCTACGCGATTTTTTGTAACTTTGCGATTGTTTGTCGTGTTTTGCAGCATCTCGCATAGTATCAAATGATTAGAATTGAGGCCATCTCGTTTCTCTGCGGTTTCTATGTGCAGTGAAATCTACTTATGTGCGCATTTTATAAGTATCTAACTAGCGAGGCAATTAAAGTTTTATTAATAGTAAGCCCTCTAAAATGATAGCAGTCAAACTCAAGGGCATTGGAGTCTCTATAGAATAGCATGTATTCATTTTGGCAAATCAATATGTATTGTTTTTTATTTTTTATTCAATGTTCGCCTGTACCATTAATTTGTATTACTTTCCTATTTTAAACTACGTAATTTTTAACGCATCCTACATGTTTATCAGATTATTTTTATTAAAAAATCTTATTTCTGTATTATGAAAATAAGTAAATGTACGTAATTTAATTTTACAATTCTAAATGTATACTGTATACTGCATAGTACTTTTATCGACAATACAAAAATTCCACTAAACGATAAGATTTTATTTTAGGTACCTATATCCATTCATTTAACAGTACCTACCTACAGTATGGCTGCAACATTTAAGAGGCCGTGCACGAAATCGACTGATTTTGATCAATTTTGTTCATTGTTTGTGAGAAAGGGAAACATAATTTATACAAAATTATTTGAGATTTAAAAAGTCGTGTTCTTTGTTTTGCATGTGGCTGAAAGGGATTTTTCAAATAAATTAAGTATTCACGATAAATCACTAATATTTGCAACAAGTTTTCCGAAAAATGACGCGAGACTGACATTTGATCATCATTCTACAGGAAACTACTTTTGATTTTGAACCCTAATTTGGCAACCCTATCATCACATCACTATCATTCCGGAATGCAGGATTAAAAAGTCTCATTTATTTTATTATATTTATTATTTCATTTTCTCGTAATTTTTGCCGTCTCATAATATCTTTATAATATCTACTAGCTTTTGCCCGCGGCTCCGCCCGCGTTGATGTCGGTTATCGCGTAAAAAAGTAGCCTATGTCCTTGTCCATATCTCAGGCTATAATATCTCTGCCAAATTTCATGACGATCGGTTCAGCGGTTTAAGCGTGAAAACGTAACATACAGACAGAGTTACTTTCACATTTATAATATTAGTATGGATTATATCTATTCTTTATATCTTTATCTATGATTGTGTTTGCTAGCTTAGCTCCACTTGTATTCATCTACATAATTAACAATACTTTGAATATTTTGTGCTGTAATGAGGTTCAAGTAACCTTCATTATTCCACCTTCAATGGTATATAGTATTCTGTTTTTTAAACTCTTTATTACATTTTGAATTAATAACTACCTGTTGTCCACGGCTTTGCCCGCGTGGCCGCCTCAGTTACTCTTTATAACATCAGATATCTGCTAGTGAAAGTCCCGTCAAAATCGGTCCAGCTGTTTCGGCGATTAGCCGGAACAGACAGGCAAAGATTTTTTAAATTGTTGTAATACTCGTAGCGTGCGCGTGAAATGCACATTTGGCGCGCACAAGACGTCCAAACTATGAGAAATTGTTACAAAGTGTGTTAGCTTTCATGATACATTGCAGCAATGTTTACGGCAAATTCTTTCATTGCATGATACATTTCATGTTACGTTTCACCAGTCTGTACGCACCATTAGTTTGGCTGCAACTCTAACTTGCAATTTTAGGCCTATTTGTATTGTAAACCATATTTTTTTTACTTGTAGGTGCTTACAAACAATTTTATTAAGTATACAAAATATATATATATATATATGTATATATATTATCAAGTTAATCTAACCAATCTCTAATCTAATTCAAGCGGACATGACGAGTCTAATTTATTTATTTTTTTATTTTACCTCTACCTCAGACAATGCTTCAGGTACAATGCATTTTTTTTTTATTGTACGTCTACATGCTGCCATAGAACAGAAAATGTATAAAATACTGGTCCTGTAAATTTAAAAATATCTTTTGTATTGCAATCCGAATTCCAAATGACTTGTTCTAAATTGTGCACCATATAGTGTCATCCAAATAGTTGATACGGACCGATTTTTATCGGATTTGGATCGGATGCAATGCGCTAATGATCTTAGTCATGCTGCATGCATAGAGTGGATAGACTGACAGGTGAACCTGTGTCAGTCTTTCAGTAGTCACGGTGGTGGTCGGTGTAGTGGCACTAGTCCTGCAATCGATGGATGTAATCATACTTGAGTATATCCTCAAAAGTCAAAGTCAAAAGTCAAATCATTTATTTCAAATAGGCAAATAAAAGGCACTTTTGAACGTCAAAACCTCGCACAGTACGGATTTTTATGAGATGAGGCGAAACTGCAATTTTTCGAGTTCCGTACCTCAAAAGGAAAAAACGGAACCCTTATAGGATCACTCGTGTGTCTGTCTGTCCGTCTGTCACAGCCGATTTGCTCCGAATCTACTAGACCGATTAAGATGAAATTTAGGACACATGAATTTCTGTGACCCAAACACGGACGTGTAACGTAAATAAATGAATTTTGAATATGGAGGTCACTATGAGGGGCAAATGAGAAAACTAAAAAAATAAACTCAATATTGTGCGTATAAACTTACATTTACAGTTGGAATGTATGGGGGGGGGAACATGTTTTTCAATTACAATGTTAAGTTTGTTCTTGCAGTCATCCTAACTATGGAACTACTATGGAACCGTTCATTGTGCGTGGTCTGACACAGTTTGCACCATTGTTCATGCCCAGTTTTAACCAGTTATGGCTAATCTTATGACTACTTAGTACAGGAGCTCTACCATACATTTTAGGGTACCGTACCTCAAAAGGAAAAAACGGAACCCTCATAGGATCACTCGTGTGTCTGTCTGTCCGTCTGTCTGTCCCTCTATCACAGCCAATTTGCTCCGAATGTAATAGACCGATTAAGTTGAAATTTGGTATACATATCAATTTAAGTGACCCAAACATGGACGTGTATCGTAAATAAATGAATTTCGAATATTGGGGTCAGTTTTGGGGGGCAAACAAGAAAATTAAAAACAAAAGTTTTGCAAACTGTACCGTGTGACATATCAAATAAAAGGGCTTACTGAGAGGGTCTCAAATATTTTTATTTTATAATTTTAAAATAAATTGTTTTAAAGTTATAAGTGAAACGAGATGAAAATTGACCATTCCCCCCCTTATCTCCGAAACTACTGAACCTAAAATTTTGAAAAAAATACAAAAAATAGTTCTATACTTATAGATTAAAGGAAAATCTATAAGAAGTCTATGGTCTTAAAATAACATGGTAAATCTCTCGATATTGTGTGTACAAATTTACATTTACAGTTGGAATGTATGGGAGATTATGTTTATCAACTACAATGTTAAGTTTGTTCTTAGGATAAATTCTTTCCAAGTACGGAACCCTTCATTGTGCGTAGTCCGACACGCAATTGGCCGGTTTTTTTTAACGTTTTGAACATAAAAATAATGATGATTATGATTAATTATTTTTCAACAAAGAAGCTGTCAACATCACGTGTTCTCGGGCAGTTGACTCGAGCAATTATTTCATAATCCTAGGTATAGTAGGACTGGGTATTTATAATAACCGCAGTCAACGCTGAACTCCTGTCACTTCCGTGGACTACAAATTGCTTGATAGTTATTTTTATTGCTCGTACGACTCTCGGTGCAATGCGAATGTTATTAAAAGTATAGCTGTTCTTCTGCAGTTATTTAAATAAATAAATAAAAATAATATGAGTTTTTTTTTTGTGAAAACAGTGTTATACTTGTATAAGCAGAGATTGGAATAGTTAGAGTTTTTTTTTATATTTAAACTTCGAGGAAAGAAGTAACATACTTCCTTTTTAAAACAGTAATAAAAACTTGAGTACACACGGCTACAGATCAAGCTATAATTTCCAGTATAAGCTGATCTCGCATTCTACAGGATTGCCTTACAATGAGAGGTCAGCATAAACTGGAAATCTATAGCTTGATGTGTAGCTGTGGGTACATATACAATAGATTTGCATCGTCTTAAAATATCATTCGGGAACAGGATCTACATGTTCTGCCATTTAGGGAGTTTAAAAAAAATTACAATTTAACTATATAAATTTATACACAACTCTACAAAAAAAAAAAAAAAAAACATAATTGTGGGTATTTCTTCAATGGGTTTAGGGATTTTATTGTAAATAACTGGTTCTAAAGAGAAAATACTTTTAAATGCTTTTAATAAATATAAAATACCTTCAAATGCTTCGTTATACTGCTTTGAACGCCATTTGGAACTAAATGAGTTCTAAAGGGCATATAATTAATAAAGGTTCATATGTATCTATATCTAAGTAAGTAAGTACTTACCTATACCCAAAGTCAGATAATTTATGTAAACAAAGGGGATAACATAACAAAAAAATATCTTCGTAATGGTAATTCACATAAAATTGCGAAATAAGAGGTTCAATTTTCTTTTAAGTACTGATTTTAAGAAATAATAATTATTAAATAATCATACCGTAATTATTTTTATAAATTTTCGGTTTTAAACAAAGTTATTAATAAAAGGAGATTTTCTGGTATAAAATATTTTATGATACTGGTAACAATGCAGGAGATACAAACATTTTAATTTTTTTTGGCTTAAAAGAGCAGATTGTGACGATCATAATTATCGTGTCTCCGCAACACTACACAAAACATTTTTTGGCAACGGTATTTTGTTTGCATAGTTCTTATAATTTTATTATGTCGATAATTATTTACAAAAACATTTAATGATAAAATGTTTTGCACCACTGTCCTGTCATTTTGACAGTGACATTTCTCGACATTACTTTGTTTACATAAATTATCTGAATTAGAGACTTTGGGTATAGATGAAATAATGTTTATTTATTGTTACTTTGATCACTTTTTTGAGAACAATATTTGGAATATTTACCTGTTGTTATAGTGTAAAATGTAATAATTTTCATTATTGTTTAATTTGTTTATGTGCAAAAAAGGTGTTTGTTTTGAATATTCACGGTCCTATGCTATCCAGATATAATTATATAACATACTCTATATTCGAATTAGCTGTTAGTTTGGTATTAATAATAATACGGACATAATAATAATGTATTTTCTATCTTGAAACAAACTTGCATAGCAAACCTTGCCAAGATTTTCTGGTTTAGCTGAGGAATGTCGATTCGTATTGGCCAGTTAACCGATGTTATCGAACCGTCAGGTGCGAAAATTATAATTATCTATGCACATCGTCTTGTGTGTCTAGCGGAATGTTTGATCGATGAATCACCGTTAATTACACTCTGATTAATAATTTACAACGTTTTGGGGCTGTGAAAACAGTGTTATACTTGTATAAGCAGAGATTGGAATAGTTAGTTTTTTAAATTTAAACTTCGAGGAAAGAAGTAAGTAACATACTTCCTTTTTAAAACAGTAATAAAAATCAATACGTTTTAGACTTTGCTTTTTTGAATACAATATTATTATTGTAAAGTAATCCATTATACGCTCACATGCCGCCATTATGAGGTCAAGGATGCCTTTTATTTGCCGAACAAACTCTTGAACTAGCCTTTCGCTTGTAAAACGGTAAGTTTGTCTTGCGATTAGACTGAAAGTCATTAAAAATGTTAAGAAACGAACGAGGCCAGTCTAAGGCCCGTATTACAGAACGTCACTCAATAATCAAGCATTACTTAAAACTAGATTCAAGCCATTTGATTGGTTGAAACTAGTTTTAAGTAATGCTTGAGTATTGAGTGACGTTCTGTAATACGGGACTAAGAGACAGACAACAGTATTTTGTAGTTTATATATCAATAAAATCTGTTTCAAATTTTATGAACAGTTACTGAAAGTATCGTAAAGTAACTTATACGATCTAAATTGTAATTCTGTTTGAGTACAGCTTTTAAGTACCTATACTTGTTTTTATCATCGTACTTGTTCAGCAAGGTCGTGCCGCGTGCACTTTCTACAAACATCTCCCAGCGAATTGCATCGATCAAATCTAAGAATTTCTATTTCTTGTATTTGTATTCAATTTGCGCCGACAAACAATGATCACAGTTTTCCAGTTACAAAGAAAACAATACAGCGACCGCGACGGTAACAGATAAACATAACTTGACATAACATTCCTGATGTATGAGCCAGAGCCATCTTAGTTGCACGTAATTGTATGTAATATATTACTGAAAATGAGCCAATAACCGTTTTTTGTGATGAGCGTTATTCAATGCAGCAATCGTCACGTAACGAGGGCTGGAGGGAGGGGGGAGGTCTTTCGGATGCCAAGCTTTGGCGCCAGAGAGGGGAGGCGTCCAGACAGTTGCGTCACGAGAAAAACATGCTTTCCCCTGTACTAGACCAAGGGCCCGCCACCAAGGTAAAATAAACATCAACCTAAACTTTCAAACACAACTAACAATATCGAGTAGGAGGCTGTATCGAATTATAAAAACTTTGAAGGATTTCATAGACTATGCTGATTAGGTTAATGTTACATCAAACAACAAAAGACTAAAGACTACAAAACTTATAGTAATATTTTGTTAGCCATCGCCGCAGAAGAAGAAGAAATAGTTAATGTTTTTAAAGAAGGTAGGTGTACACACGGCTACATATCTATCAAGCTATACATTTCCAGTATAAGCTGATCTCGCATTGTAAAGGATTTCCGTAGAATGAGAGGTCAGCTTATTCTGGGAATGTATAGCTTGATATGTAGCCGTGTGTACCTAATAACTTCATTAATTTTTTATTATAAAATCAAAATATTTTATTTGACATAAACCTACATGGGCACTTATGAAACGTCAGAAGCTAGGTGCACGGTTCCAATTGGTCGTTTCTTATGGAGAAGAGCCGGCAAGAAACTCCACGGTTCCTCTTTTTACAGTTGAAATCCAGCTACAGACACTAGTTGTCGGGCACACTTGCCTGCTAGTTTCTTACATACTAATTTACACTTTTTATTTGATTTTTTTATTCTACTTATTATATTTTGTCATGTGTGCCTTTTAACACGCTAAGAAAAGTCACCGGGCCTACGCAAGAATTCTTCGTTTCTACACACGAACTGTGTACACTGCCACGGTGCTGAACAAGACAAAATCTTGTCTGCGCTAGACACGACGCGCTCTGAATTGCTGTGGTATAGGGAGGGACGGGGTAGGTGAGGTGGTTCAGGTTTAGTGTACGTTTAACGCTTGGACGTGTTCTTCACTCACAAACAATTGCAAATTAATAACAGACTTGACTAGAGCAGCCTACCATACCCTACACACGACTGCCCGAAAACAATCTCATCGTGTACACGTTCATATTTGTCTTGTCTGCAGCAGACATGAAAAGTTTTCGTGCCTAGGTCCGACAAAATTTTTGTCGTGTACGTGATGAATTGGTCCTGTCTGCAGCAGACACGGTAAATTTTCTTAGCGTGTACGAGTATAAGCGGCCTTAGTCTATGCCAAATAAATATAAATTCTTCCTTTTAATAATAATTGGCTTTTAAATATTTTCAAATAAAAGTGTTAATAGGTATGTGAGGACAGTGTAGGCCTGTACCAGGTACTAAATAAAATAGACATGACATTATGTCAACAAATCTACAGTCTACTAAGCCCCCAACGTTCTCACTCGATTATTTATAATGTGCACATATCGAAAAGAGGGAAGCTATGCCTAATTTTAACGACGGCAAAAATATAAAAAGAAAATATAAAGATTTATTATTAATTTTTATGGAATTAAAAAAAAAATTGTTCGCTACTGTGACCCCAGTGTAAACAAAACGGTGTAACTTTTAAACTAAATGATCTATCACGATCGAACAAACTCCATAATGATTGAAAGTAATTAGGCGTCCTCATAAAACAAGAATTGTGAAAAAAACTGCCCTCAATTAAAAATAAACATGTTATTTTTAGCAAAAATATTTTTTTTTTTTCATCCTTTTTTACAATAATCGCAACTAAATTTATAACTCAATCCCAACATTTCTTATCAACTGCAAAGAAAGGCCCGCATGGCTACGCACTATTGTTTAGCAGGTAGCAAAACTATTTTTTTTTTGGAAAAATTCAAAAAATATTTAAGTTTTTTTAAATATTTTTGCTGTCGATAAAATTAAGCATAGATTCGATATGTGCACATTATAAAGAATCACACTGTGTAGATAAAGGTAATGCAAATTATTTATCAGCGTGAGCTCCTTGGCTACGCAAGTCACATTAATGACACTTCGAGTTTTGTGAGCACGACTTTCACATGTCACAAAATATACCTACATTACTAGCTGCTGCCTCGGCTTTGCCCGTGTGGCTTTTTCTATATAAACATTCGTAATTTTATTATCTACTTGCTTTTGCCCGCGGCTTCGCCCGCGTGGATGTCGGTTATCGCATAAAAAAGTACACTATGTCCTTCTCCATATCCCAGGCTATATCTCTGCCAAACATGACGATCAGTTCAGTGGTTTAGGCGTGAAAAAGTAGCATATAGACAGACAGACAGAGTTACTTTCACATTTATAATATTAGTATAGATACTCCTTATAACATTAGCTATCTGCCAGTGAAAGTCCCTACAAAATCGGTCCAGCCGTTTCGGAGACTAGCCAGAAAAAATAGACAAAAATAAAAAAAAATGCTTTTGTCTTTTATGTACCGTATGTACTTTCAAATGTATTTAGTATAAAGCTGTTATTTCGACATTACAAACGGACACTTCAATTTTATTTATTTGTATGAATATATGTATAGATAATATAATTATGAATGTTTAAAAATTGCACGTCATATTAATTTTCTCTTATTATTAAAGGTTCATACAACTTTAAAGAAAGACGCTACTTAGAGAAAATTTTGCTAAGTATGTATGTTAGAATGGGAACGCCTCAATGCCTACTTGATCATGTTACCACTTAAGTACCTACTATTATGTTGGTAGTAACTTCATCTAAGTACCTAGATACCTTAAGTAAATATGGGTCGTTTCAAAACGTGAAGTGATATTTATACAGTCAGCGCGACTCTGTGCTTTCAGTTGAAAAAGACAAAACATTTAATTCATTTGCTTTCAGTTTTTCATCAATTTTCTCTATTAGAACGTCTAAATTTATAATATCGTCCCTTGGGACCTTGGGTAGGTGCCTGTGGTACATGTTCAACTATTTTCTCACTTCAGCGTCCTGCGAATTTATTCCATTCTAACACTAAAAACTATATATGTTTTTCAACAAATTTGATGAAACAAATATCAGTGGTATTAGTTTTAGGTATTAGAATGGAATAAAGGCTCGTACAGACTCGCGCAATATCGCGGCCGCGACAGGCACCGACCAAGATATTGTGCTAGTAGTGTCGCGTCGCGCCCGCGATATCGCACAAGTCTGAAAGAGCCTTGTCCTGCGTCCGAGGTCCAACACTTTTACATAAATCATCAAAAATGACACAAAATGATTCTACAAATTGTAGCTTTTTAGCCAGTTAATATCTATTCTTTGAGGTTTACTTCTGTAATTCTATTCCGATTGCAATTAAATATTTTGCTCAATAATTAAGGTCAATTAATGTCAGACGCGTGTCATTAAACGTAATTATTGTCTGGTCACATTAATTTTGGATCTTATTACCCGACTGCGCAACAGCAAAGACTGAGGGTTATGCATTTTCAGCAAGTCTTGCACAATGGTGGAAGTCGTTGGTTGTGCGAGTCTTAATAATTTAAGAGACGAAATTTAATCCGACAGCACTTTCCCATTGTTCTTTTCGCACTTTGTCATCATTCTGACCGTGTCAGCAAACAATCATTAAGTATCAACAAGGGTTTCATCTTGACTACATTCAGCTTGAGTACTTACTTTGAGGCGATTTTGCATCGTTATCATTACTGTAGGTAATAATAATATCCAGTCTTACCAAGAAGTATCGTTTTAATCAGTAACTGAGCTGTGGAGGTCAGATAGGCAGTCGGTCTATGTAAAATATTGGTATCCAGCTGCAAGTCACAAGTCATACTGGAAGTCGTTCCCAACATAGTTGAGAAAAATCGATTTATTCCGTTCTAATACCAAAAGCGAATACCGCTATGTATGTTTTTCAACAAATATGATGAAACAAATATCAGTGGTATTCATTTTTGGTATTAGAATGGAATAAATCGAAAAATCTAGACAGACGATGATGATACGGTAGTAATAAAAGTAGGTAGCTCATAGTTGCACTGTCGCGATTACCACACCGATGATTATCATGAATAATTCATGAACGACGAATAAATTAATCAAAATAAACAAATACTTAGATTATTTTGCTATTTATTAATAAGCTGATGCCGATTGTAAAGAAATAAATAGATGTTTTACTATCACATACATCACTACATATTATAAAACATAGTCCACCGCCACGTCTGTCTGTCTGTCTGTTCGCGGTAAACTCAAAAACGACTGCACCGATTGTCATGTTGTTTTCACCAATTGATAGCGTGGTTCTCGAGGAAGGTTTTAATATATAATTTGTTAAGTTTTTGTATACATTTATGTATACATCATTAACGATATTGTTGGAGGTGTCGGAAAAAAATAAGCCGTCTGAGAGCTTTCAACGAAAACGCTGTCTAAACCCTTTGAGATATAAATGGTTATGGGTTTGGGTGGCTAAAGTAAGTTAAATCATCCAAAGTCAAGTAATTTCGACGTTTTAGGGAATTTGTCGTTAAATCGAGTGGCGTTAAATGGAATTTATACTAAAATTTCCTTTGCGAGTAGACAAACTGCCACAGTCGTATATCTTTTGACAGAACGAAGTCTGTCGGGTCAGCTAGTTGTGAATAAGTTACAAATCTCAAATCTTTACAAGGCAGATGTGGGGGAAACGCCGGGAGGTGACGCCCTAGGAGGACATATAGTGACCTAATTAGTGATGTTCTTCAGAAAGGTCAGGTGCGTAGCAGTCGCAACCGGCGTGCATGTATGACTAGATGTATGAACGTTAATGAAGCAAAATGAGTATATAAGGAGCGTAGCAGGTGGCGTTCTATAGTTTCTGCTTACCCCTATTGGAAGAAGGCGTGAGTTTTTGTATGTGTATGTATTGTTGTAAGCTCGTCGAATCGAACTCATGAAATTAAAGGGCATTTTGATGGTCGGCAATTATAATGACATCAAGTTTATACGACATGTTTATTGGTCGACAATTAAACTCAACGATTCGTTTGAAACTTGCTACAGGATAGGCCTAAACTTTCCATTCGTATCTCTATTGAGTTACCAACAACCAACCATTCGTTAGCTTGCCGATCTCTGTAGAGCCACCAACAACAGCTCATAACATTTTACCAGCGCATTGTTTGGGATAAGGCATTGTATTCGATTCATTTATAAGAAACTGTTAATGAATAGGGTGAATAAGAAATAGTCTATTTATGTACACAAGTAGTTAGGTACACAACATAACAAATGACGCAGGTGGTCGTTTTGACTTAGGCTTTTGACGTTTGCTGGGGAGTGAGAAGTGTGAGGACCCCTATCTTTCAGTAGATATCGAATAACATATGTAAAAGACCTAAAGAAAGACCGCTTTCTTATCTGTAAGCTCAACAGTCGTGTCGTACCTAGACTTACATTTCGTTAGTCCTGTTATTATCCACTTAATACAAAACAAACTCATTGTCTCGAATAATTTTCTTGCCAAACAACACTTTTCCCAAAGAAACCCACTAACTCTGCTCTGCCTAGCAGCACTCATGCTTGCTAACACTGGGCCACTAGATAAATGAGGCAGTCATTCTGATATTCTGTTTACTTAGGAACGTCAGTGGATGTATATTAGGTACAGTCCATCAAATACTAAAAAAAATATTGGCAGTCATAAGGCTGCCGACAGAAGTGAAAACACAAAACTTTGGAATAACTGTTCTTTGATACATATACCTCATGGAAAGCGTTCGGTGACGATGACACGAGTTCCATGATTTTTGTTCACCCAAAAAGTACACATATACACAGTATACCTACACATAGCTCATGGAAAGCGTTTCGTCGACGATGACGCGAGTTCCATGATTTTTGTTCACCTATATATACGTACACATATATACACAGTATAAATTGTGGTATGTGATAGCTGAATATGTGGTGTATCGGCCCCTAAACGTTGGATCACAGCCTGTATGCCAGTTCCAAAAAATCCCAGTAGTCCCATAATGGAACTACTGGGCTACGGCGGTAAAATCAGAGGTATAATTATGTTAACAGACTATGAAAGAACTGATTGTGTTTTATGTACTTATAACATCGCTTGACAAGGACGTATGACGTATCCAGGTGGGAACTTGATGACGACAAACAGGTACCTACCTATGATAATCAGAATATCACGTTTATATCTCGTGGCTGATTACTGAATATACATAAATGAACAAAATTATCTAAATAGCTAGCCTATATTCTCAATGAAAAATAGCTTGGCACTCAATCATCGAAGTTCTAAGAAATCGTTCTCTATAAAATGTAGGACAGTACAGACTTAAGTAGGTAGTCACATTTTATTGTTTGTTTACTAGATAATGTATGGATTTCAGTTGAAAAGTCTGTAGATTTAGATTTTAGAAAAAAATAAGTATAAAAAATGCCATGAAAATTTCAAAAGTTTATATTGTAAATTTGGTAAAAGACAAAAATACTGGCACTTTCTTTTCAACGTCATCACTATATGGACGATGTACGATGTGAACTATACCAACCTTTTTTGTAGATTTTAAAGTATATTACAACTAAGTAAACACTGAGAAGTAGAGGAGGAAAGAGGCTTCCATATATTCGTATGTAAGCTTTCGCCTGTTTGCAGGTACATGGATACCTCTACGCAGAACTCTATATACGATTGTAAAATATTTGCACTACTCGTATGTTACAAAACACTAAAGTTTTACGTAGAAGCTACAAAACTATATTCAAGAGCCTAACGCGTATTTTTCAGAATATTCCTTTGGATAACAATAAGTTGCGATATGAAAACTAAAAGTACCTTATCTCTTTTATGGCTCCTACAAACAGGCGCGACACGCGATGCGACATAGAGACACCGCATGCCGCGCGACGAGCGGTCTCTTTGTGTCGCGTCGCGTGTCGCGCCTCTCCCTAGTAGTATTTTTTGTTGGCATTTAGTTGGGCCACTTACCTCTTGTTAGTTGGCAAATGCATACAATTGGCGGGCAGTTTGCGCGCCTAAAACGAACAAACAAATAATCATCTCCCTCGCCACTAAAAACATCGAAGTCTATTTTCGTCCAGTTTACCACCTAGCTGAATGTCCCTACGTCTATATTGATATGTCATACTAATTCCCTTCCACATGAGAGGCGCGGGCGCAATCATCTCGTAACATACAAGTCCGTTTAGTGTCACTCAGTGGAGTGCAATGATTAGAACGGCCTTGGTCGTGCCGAGGAAGCACCGACAAGAATCGCTTTGTACTCTCAACCACACCTCAGTGGCACTATGAAAATCGCCCTTACTGCTACGCCATAAAGACGCTGTTAATGTCAAATTTTTACCACTCATGTGCGATTGACTATACCTACCTTCTCCATGGTGACCATCAATCAGCCACAATAATAGACTATAAAAACTCTACGTCTATTGATTAATTTGTAGCGTTCTCGAGGCTGTTTAGATTTCATCTCAATCGTTTTGGTAAGTGGTTTTATTCAGTTGATTTCAGTTAAGAAATACATACCTATTTACAGTATTACGCAATCTTAAAAGCTGATGATGACATAAATGTTGACTTTTAATATACTTGTTGAGTGCCTACTTATAAAGATAGTTGCACACAAAGTATGAAATTGTATTGGAACAATCTAATAGCAGAAACACTTGGATATGTTATTTATTACTTATATTACATTATGGGCAAAAAAAAAAAATTATAGCCAAATAAAATTGACATGTATATACCAATTTTTATAATTTTTCACTGTATAATGTTAAAAAGAAACCATTGGCAAGAGATTAATTAGCCAACTAAAAATTAAGGTAAAAATTACAAACTAAAACTTCGCATCTATCATTCTCACCTCGATGATTGACAAACGCCGGCGCGATAACGTAAGCAAGTATGACGGGGAAAAGATGTTTTCGTTTTTGTCGCGAATACATCCGCAAAAAATTATAACACAGCATGCCAAAGTGTGAAGCTGTCAGTCTGTCCTCCCGTCGTTTGACCTTCCTACTCTACCATGTCATTGTCACTGCTTTTGCTAATATTATGATCGCGACATTGATATTTCACGTAACTGATGGTTATTAAAACAGGTTTTTACTGTGGATTTTCATGACACCAGCAAAGTTTGTGCAAACATAAGATTTACCTTCACACCATCAATCATCTAGATAACATACAACACAAGATGTTAACAGTAGAAATTCTAATTATAACAGCTGTCAAAAGCTTGGGCGCCATTTTTGATGCAGTTACAAAATGGTTACCGGTATTTTTTAAACTCGTTCTTTTGAAATACAGTATGTCTTGTTTTATAGAAACTTGAAGGTTTCAGCGTGAAAATTACAAGAATAGTAACGTTTGGTAGCTGACAGCTTATGTTAAGCTTAACTTAAGAAGAAAATGCACCACAATCCAAAAGGCATACTAAAATATTCGAGCTCGCTCCTGCTACCTGGGTTCTAAAACAGAAAATATTCTAAATGAATGTTTTCTGCATAAGTCGACCAAGTAGCTGCTATTTTTCTATGAATGGTTAAAAGAAAAGCTAACCCTATCTGTGGGAGGGTGCTAAAATTTTCGAGCTCGCTGCGCTCGCTCTAACGTCCAATATTGTCTTCACTGTCAAACCTGTGGTAAAATGGCAACAACGCTAGCGACCAAGAGTGTGCCACAAACGGTAGTAGTATTCTATGAAGAAAACAACAACCCTATAAGTTTTCAAACAAAATGATTAACTGTTATTATTTCTCATCTGTATAACAGACTTGTCACAAAACTTCAGGAGGAACGAATAATAAATCCACCTCAGCAGGGCAAGCACAGTGGCGTTGTCGAGCGGAGTAGTGCATGCGGGATGCGGGATGTACTATGTACTAAATGAGCAGAACAACTGCTATGCCAAGCGGGAGAAACACCATTGTGCTTGTCCCGAAGACTCACTATACCCAAAGTCTCTAATTCAGATAATTTATGTAAACAAAGTAATGTCAAGAAATGCCACTGTCAAAATGACAGGACAGTGGTGTAAAACATTTTATCATATTTTTTTATTGTATTTTTTTAATAGTCATCGCTTAAATTAAAGTGAATTAATTATAAGAACTATGCAAACAAAATACCGTTGCCAAACAATGTATTGTGTAGTATGTCGGAGACCTATGATATATCGATATAATCGTCATAATCAGCCCTTTTCAGTCCAGTACTAGACATAGGCCTCCCAAAATCGATTTCCACTCGAAACAGTTTACAGCCGTTTTCATCCAAAATGTGGCTAGATGCTACTTACAATATGAATCTATGAATGAGAGTTGTAATATTAGTGTTGTTGAAGATGTAAAAAATTTGAAAATGTTTGCATCCCCTGCATTGACGCACAACGGACCAAATGATAGTCTAAGTGCGGAGAACGGAGTCCCATCATCATCATCTCCTGCATTGTTACCAGTATCATAAAATGTTTTTTTTTTTTTTCAGAAAATCTCCTTTTTTTAATAACTTTTATTAAAACCGAAAATTTATAAAAATAATTACGGCATGATTATTTTTTAATTATTATTTCCAAAAATCAGTACTTAGAAGAAAATGAAACCTCTTTTTTCGCCATTTTATGTGAATTTCCATTACGAAGATATTTTTTTGATATGTTATCCCCTTTGTTTACATAAATTATCTGAATTTGAGACGATATTATTATTAATAGTAGATATTTAACTGGTTGATAAATATATGGTTGACTGGTAGAAAATGCCTGTTGTACATTTTGTGTACTTAAAGTATTAAATAAATAAATATTTGGTAGGTCTAAAGGCTCCTACAAACAGGCGCGACACGCGACGCGCCACAAAGGCACCAAGTGTTGTGCGACGAGCGGTGCCTTTGTGTCGCATCGCGTGTCGCGTGAGTGAGCCTTAAGAAGGCGTACAACAGTCCACTAGCGCCAGTCCTTTAAAAATATATTATCTCGTGACTGAGAAGGAATTATGAAAAAACGGCTCAATAAGGAACCTCGGTAAGTGTCTAGTCTAATTTTCTAATACCTTTTATAACGTTTCATATTCAGACACGAAGCTTGAGGAGCTCGTGGCTAAGTAATAACAGCCGCACGGGTCGATCCGTCAGGTTAAGCTACGCTTGCTGGGGTTGGTCCGTGGATGGGTGACCATCTTTACATACCGAGACTCCTCCGTGCCTCGGAAAGCACGTTAAGCCGTTAGTCCCGGCTGTCATTCGTGGATCTTTGACAGTCGTTACGGGTCGTCAGAAGCCCAAAAAGTCTGACAACCAATCTTTCCAAGGGGTATCGTGTTACCCAGTTACTGGGTTGTGGAGGTCAGATAGGCAGTCGCTCCATGGAGCGGAAGCCGACCCCAACATAGTTGGGAAAAGGCTAGGCAGATTTTATTGAGACACGAAGCAACAAAATACGATCTAGAGGAATGTGGTCGCTTTTTTTTTAGAACGAATTTTGTTGCTTCGTATCTTATTGAGCCGTTTTTCATAATTCCTTCTCAGACACGAGATAATATTTTTTTTAAAGTTAGTGGACCGTTGTAAGCCCTCTTAATACAATTTATAATCTCGGTTAAGCAACTGCATAGTATAGGAATACTAAGGTTTTGTATTTGGAGTGGCGCCACTTCGATCTCATTCCACCAAAAATTTCGCTAGGGCTACTGGCAAGTAGCTGTGTAAGTGTGTAGCCATAATAATTAAAAAAATGTTGAAAATCTTACATATATAGTTTTTCAGTTAAAGTAAACATCATCTTCTTTGTCATTTTGGTGGCAATGCGTCACATAATTAATCTTTCTCGTGTCACCAACGCCTTTAGTTTCCGAAACAACGCATAATTTTATAATAGGTATGTACATAGTTAATTTATTTTTTAATCATGACTAAGTAAGTATACATACCTACAATATTTTATGCTTCATCAAGTGATTTTGTCACGTGCAAGTAAATAGATTGTAAATAGTTGTAGGTAGGTACCTGAGGTACCTACTTACGCAAGCAATGTGCATTTTCGAAAAAACATCAATATAATTTACAAAAAAATAATAATAATTATAGCTACTATTATATTCCGGTTTACTTTACAAGATTTACGAATTAAACTACTTTTCCTAATCTGGAAACAACGCAAAAAAGGGGTTTATTTAGTTACATAAATACATATAAGTAGGATGCATCCCGCATCCGATACCGATAATGATGCCGATATACCTATCGGCGATACTCGATGGCGATATTTTTATGGCCGATTCAACGATACTTTTCTCATCAATGTTAATTTCAATTACTAAAACTATTTAACTAATATCAACCTGTCTATAGTTTTAAACGGTTTTATTTAGTTTGTCATGTTATTTGTTCTTTTATATTCATTAAAAAAATAACCTGACTTGTTTTTTATTTATTTTACCTTCATTTTTGAATTCAATAAGCGTATCGGTATCGCCGATATTTTTATAAGAGCATCGGTATCGGTATCGTATCGGCAAAAAGCGTATCGAGGCATCCCTAGATCAAAGTCTACATAACCATACACTTTTGATGTTTAAAAAAGGTCTCTTCTACTTTAAGTAACGTTTATATATATAGAGGAAAGTTTTAAGTGCTATCTATCAAACATTAAATTCTATGTTAAAAACCAGTTGCTGCCCTTGGCTTTGTTTTGCATACAAACTGCAATGCACCTTTGATTTTCGTGCTCGAGATACATTGTCTAAGGTACAGCTACTACCAAATTCCATATTTCTATTCCCTGAAGTTAGGTCGTAGTCTATCAGTCATTCAAGGCCCTTAAATGTACAAAAGGAACAAACAGGAAGCCGTTTATTCATGCACTATCCAGCGGATCTATTTCAACTGATGTCAAGTTCATTCCAGCCTCGCAGGAATTAATTTGAAAAAAAAATCTGTCTCATTCGTAAGTGTTAACATCCGGTCGTGAGGCAAGGCCGAGTCATTCGATAGAGTGACTGAGGACACTACCCATTGTTTCTTTAGGGCCCAGCTTGCGCTATTTCATATGATAAACGACCCGACTTACTCTACGCCCCCGTATGGTAACTATTGGTATTCAAATGTATGAGTAGATTAGTTACTGTTATCGTTGCTGCGTCTGCGCACGGGTACAGTCGCGTCCTAAGTACTACTAGGCTATTGTTTTATAATATACTAGCTTTTGCCCGCGGCTCCGCTCGCGTGGATGTCGGTTAATCGCGTAAAAAAGCCTATGTCCTTCTCCATATCCCAGGGCCTCAAGTCTGCTATTACAATAGTGTCAGAATGATCTCTTCATTGTGAGTTTTTGACAGATTTGCCATACAAACACTGTCAAATACTCACAATGGCGAGACCATTCTGACACTATTGTAATAGCAGACTTGAGGCCCAGGCTATATCCCTGCCAAAGGACATTGACCAAATGACTAAGGAACCTAGTATCGGTATGAAACATGCGGTGACTCAAAGATTTATGGTTTAATTTAAAGAATGATTTTAGGGCTTTCAAATGTTATTTACTATTTTATCATAATTCTCAGCATTACACAGTAATTAGCTGCTTAAAAATCTAAGTTTCGAATCGAATCTCTTAGTGACTTTTTGTCACAATGTATGCTGGTAAATTCAAAATAAGAATTAGTCAAAATGACGATTGAGCATTTTCAATACTCGTTAATTAATCCAGTCTTGTCAAATGAAATAAGATGCATACCAAAGTGAGGAGATATCCAACTAAGAATCGTGTTCCTTTCTTCACCATTTGGAGGCACTCTTATTGCACGTACGCGTAACTAGTACCTATAGATTTGCCACACGCAAAGCATACACTTCGATGGCTAAATGAAAGCGAATGCTGACCCAGCTTGGAGAGAATCATTTAGACAAACAAAGCATTCAATGCAGACTATGTCATCACATAAAATCTGTTAAACCAAATAATTAAATTAGATGAATCGAATTGTGTCCTGGTAGATACCTTAACGTTAATCCAACTGTTTTGTAGATCTCGTTGGTATAGTGGTCGCAAGCGCGACAGCTGAGCGTGGGTCCTTAGGTTCAAATCCCAGGTCAGACAGTGCTATTGGGCTATTCCAATAGGATTTTTTCAGTAGTAGCCCCGCGTCAGGATTCGTGCCCGGTTGATTGCAATAGGCTCGCCACCTATTACATGAGACTAAACGTAACTGCCGAAATGTGGGAGTAGGTGTATCTAACACACCTCTGACTAACCCTTTGGAGAATAATACAGACGCGATTATGTTATTTCCCAATCATATTCCAATCGGCTTTATAGTAATATTGCGATGAGAAAATACGGCGTCCGTACCTACGCGGTGGCAATATCAACGTTATTAAACATGTAGAAAGAATAGATAAGAAGTTATTAAACATAATTATGATCATAATAATAATTACCTATGTAGCTGCCGCCCGCTTTATTGCCGTTCAACCTAGTGCGGTGGCCCGCTACTTTTAATTATTTGACTTATGGCTGTTGGAGAAATTCAAGAAGCCAGAGTATCAAACACATTTTCACTAACTTCTCTCAACGACTGCCACCGTAAATACCGCAGTAGAATCGAACAGTTAATACACCGACGAACTGAGTCCTCTATTTGAACAACTTACTAATGTAACGCAAATAAAATGTTATGATTACATAAATCAAAACGAATAATATTACAAAAAATTAAAATATTCTCAAAAAAAAAAAAAAAAACAAGCGTTACAAAGAAATACAAGAAATCACAGTAGCAACCCATGCATTAAAAATTGGCGAAGAAAATGCAGGGTTTTACAATATTCAATTACTTGTTTTTGTAAGCACAAAGTTAAAGCGAATCAGAATATAGGTACATTTTTTCTGCCGTAAATGTTGTCACAATTTCAGTCTTCACTTAAATTAATTTATGTGACTTAAGACAGATATAGTTAATTAAACTAACTTCAAATTGCAAAATAATAATGGCCTAGTAAGATTTATTTACATTAAAACAAAAAATATAAATGAAATCATTCAATTAATTGCACAATAATAATAAACTAATAATAAAAGTAAATACCTACCGTTCGAGAATGTACTTAAAACAAAACGAATGGGACGTGCTTATAAGCTAGAAAGAGAATGCCCGCTGTTCGGTCGCCAGCATATTCTGCTCGGGATGCGCGCGCATTGCATGTTTTCAAAGAGTTTTTAATGATGAATGAAACAGGCAAAGGTCTCGAAAACATTATGCCTTTCGATTAACCAAAAGTTTTGCTTAGCTACTTTTAACACCTTATCAGATTGTTATTACAATGTAATTAATAAATAATTAGTTAGTTGTTATTAATATCTGTTGTTACTAATTATTCAACTATAAGTTCAATAATCGGATGCGTAATTTAATTATTTTGCGTAAGGTTTTATGGTTTACATACTCTTTGAATGCCATGCCAATGACAGGTGAAAATAATTGCGTGAAAAAAAAAAATATGTAGGTATGGGTAAAATAGGAAATCGACATAAAAACTAATACGTTTATGAAGTTTTTTATGCGGAGAATTTAAGGATTCGCGTTCCTAGATAAAATCATTATATTTAAAAACAAGAATTATCAACATTATAAACTTAAGTCACCGCAGAACAAATAACGATACTACATACGGTCAATCTCCTTTCATAACGATAGTTTCAGCGGTTTAGGCGTGAAAACGTAACATACAGACAGTTTCTTTCACATTTGTAATATTAGTATGGAAGTGTAATTGTTTGATTGTAGAATCATAATAGGTACTTTACTAGCTTCTTAGTACTTATTTCCACCAATTTGATCAATAAATCGCTCAGTGCGCAGGACCTGTACCTATACACCATGCTGAAAAGTAAACCTTGCCTATCTAGCTTTAATTGTAAACTAGATTTTATTGTATTACTAGCCTTTGCCCGCGGCTTCGCCCGCGTGAATGTCGGAAAATCTCCCACGGAAATATACTACTGGGATAAAAAGGATAAGTATGTTCCAACTCCCTAAAGTCAACAAATACCTACAAAAAGACAATAAAATGGATATAGTATGTTATCCTTAAGAGATAGACATATGCCATCGCAGAATTTTCTGTAAACCTAATTAAGATACACAATTCCACCATACATTATTTTGTTATATCTCAAAGGGTTTAGACAGCGTTTTCGTTGAAAGCTCCCAGACGGCTTATTTCTTTCCGACACCAACAAATATCGTTCATGTATACAAAATGTACACAAAAACTGAATAAATTATATACTCAAACCTTCCTTGAGAACCACGCTATCCATTGGTGAAAACAGCATGAAAATCAGTGCAGTAGTTTTTGAGTTTATCGGATATTATTAACAGACAGACAGACAGACGCGGCGGAGGACTTTGTTTTATAATACCTATGTAGTTGATTTCATTACTGAAAGTTATTCATGCTGTGAACAATGTTGGTAGATGACATAATCATGGGGTTATAATGTTATAGTTGACAATGTAAATCTCTTTAATAAAGTTAGTCATAAGTTGGCCTCTGACTCCGAAAATGGTTCATCTTATTCAATTTTCTTTCCGAAGGAAGTCTTCAGTTTAAAAATATCTCAGTAATTCGGTGACTCACAGTTATGTGAACTCACCAGCATATCATTACTGTGATAAGTACATACTTATAGATTCTACCGTTAGTCAGCGTTTACTAACGAATGTTTTGCTAAAAGTGCACATGAACTCACTACCTTACAGTCAGGCGCACGTGTATTTGGCATTTCACGAGTTATCACTCAATGAGCTGAGCTACACGCCCCGCGTGAACCTAGCCAATAACCAACACTGTACAGGTTCTTAAATAGACATTACATGGAATCTTGACTCCAGTCCAATGTCCCCCACCAGTACGTCGCTAGATGCACTTCAGCGCGACCTTAAACCTCATGCGACGAACAGTATACCCAGTTTTCGAATAGAAAACTTGTAGTTGAGAACTTGTCAAACTCCTCTTTAGCATTATTTAAAGTGAAAACCTGCGAAATTCAAATTACTTTTCCATAAAACGTATGAAATTATAAAATAACAAAAGGCAGCATTGAAGGAATCAACTTAAGTAATAGTAGTACTAAAGTAAAGTTTGACAAATTCTCAACTCCAGAAAATATAGATAGATAGAATACTCTTTATAATGTACCTACACCATAAAAATTACCTTAGAAATGTTCCATAACGTGACACAATGGGTGGTCTTATCGCTCAAGCCGATCTTTTACAGACAACCTTTGGGTGGATTAAAAGTACAAGGAGAGAGAATACTGCAGGTAGTCAGTGGTGTACCATTTACATATACAATAAATACATACATACATAAAGCATATAGGTACTTATCAATAATAAACATAAAACAAGAGCAAGTAACTTTAAGTAATGTTTAAGGAGAGAGGAACCTGGTCTTAGTCAACTCGGATCTAGCCGGACGAGGAATAGAACGCCCTTGTAATAAGGCCTTGAATAAGGCATTTGTTTATGAATGAGATGCTCAGCAATTAGATTCCATGTTTCAATTGGCCATAGGATCCAATCCACAACGTCAAAAATGAGTTAAGTGTTGGGCCAGTAAAAAAGATCCAATCAAAAAACACCCAATGGTTTGGACCCTTTTCGTTTAATTAACTTCGTCCAATTAACTGTGTCATGTTTCAATCTTTCGTTGAGGTAGGTACGGGCTGGAAAGTCACTGGTATTGGCACTTAATAAGTGTTTGGTTTCATAACATAGACGTATGTTATAAAGCCTCGACAAAACGAAACTGGACACCGTCTCCCGCTGAATTAGTGGCACAGCAATAACCTGTAATAAAAGTTCAGTTCAAAATTAAAACTTTAAACCGGAACGTCCATAGATGCATCAAAGGATAGGACATCATAGAATTCCCCAATGATAACATTCTTGCTACTTTTAAGTACGGTGGCCAGCACATCAAGTTATCACAAACTGTCAAAGTTTCTCGTTCGATTTTGAATTTAATCGTCAACATTTAAAGTTTAAAATCGTTTGGAGAAAGACAGTTTTGTGTAGCTTTATGCTGGCCGCTGTACATTATCATACGACTTCCTGAAAATAAAACAAGACAGCTGTGTCAGTTATTAATATTATTCAAATTATAGTAAAATTTCAGTGTGTCTTACTATAGTAGTAATATTACCTATACATAATATACCTAGTTGGCAAAGGCCTCACTTTCCTTTTTCCACTCAACTCGATCCTGAGCTAACTATACATATTGCTAATGCTCGTATCCTAATTCCTCTAGGTACTTCATTTACTCCATAGTGGCTTGTTGACGTTTCCATAATGTTTTGATAACCACCTGAAATTCCGACGCTGATAAAAATATCTATGATGTATCTTTTGAGTAATCTACGCATTATGATTATCAGTCAGGTATGTCCTACCTATAGCTTAAAGCAGCTGGAAAGTTTCCTTCATTCATTCAGGCGGCATGATTGAAATTCTTAGCGAACATGACCAAATAACTTGATGATAGGTCGCGACGAGCGCAACAATAACTTAAATTGTGAAGTAACTGCACATCGTCTCGGTTCGTGAGTATCATTTAATTTTGTCGAGCCAAAAAGTGGTTACAATGTGCCCAATTTAGTTGAACTACGCACACCTATTCTGTTTACCTGGCCGGACTGATCAATGTTTGGGTACAGTGTGACCATTTGACCAATCAAGTTTAACGGGTCGGGAAGTAGGTCTCGCATGGTTGCGTTCTCAAGGATTCCTCTCGACTTTTTGTGGTCACACCTCTCCCCAGTCAGTTCACAGACCATTTCAAGTGCTAAATCGTTCAGATCCGGCTTAGCACAAGTCTAATCAATTTTGCGATTCAATTCAATTGTGGCACGGGACGCGAATATGGAAGGCGGACGAACAGGGCCTCAAGTCTGCTATTACAATAGTGTCAGAATGGTCTCGCCATTGTGAGTATTTGACAGTGTTTGTATGGCAAATCTGTCAAAAACTTACAATGAAGAGACCATTGCAACGTTTGTACATTAGTAGACTTGGCCCCCAGGTTATTTTAAACCGTGTTTCGCACTTTGTAACATTCTGCGCATCTTTATACGTTGTTTGGCTTCAATAGATTTGTAGAAAAGACAGTATGGTAAATGGCAACTCTTCGGAAACAAATAAACGAGATCAACAGAAAAAATAAAATACAAAAAAAGAGGTTACTATTAGAATTAATAGGCATAATAATTAAATTATACACATATTATTTTAAATGAAGTCTGATACTCGTATGTAAAGAGAGTCCACAAAAATCTAAAGTCAGAACGGTTAAGTTCTAAATCGTAGTATATATAAATTTGTTTCAAGTTGACTGCGAATGTCCGCGAAAATATTCTGATGAGACGCAGATTTTCTATCTTGGATTAAAAATCTTTGAATATATTGTATTGTTTGCGTTTTAAAGAATGAACGTAATGTTTTAAGTATTCCAGTCGCCTCATATCGAATTTCTAATTACACAGTAATTTTTCAGGGACGTCAAAACGTATTTGTATAGTTTATACGAATTTTATGAATGCATTCGTCAAATTATTTGATTACTTACAAATTGCTTATTTGATAATAAACGTGATGATTTCAGGAATAATGTTGTTTCTGAATTTATATTGATGAAAACTGAAGAAGTTTTATAAATATGAAGCTATCCCCAAGGTACAGCACGCGTTGTATGACCACGAAATGACCACCGTAAAATCAAAAGTCAAAATGAGAGATTTCTACGATGCGATGCCAAAAATTAACAAAATAACGCTCACTTTGTATATGGCGGACCGACCAGACCAGATTTAAGTCTAAAACTTAATCTAAAAATATATTTTTTTTTTTTGAGTTTTAGTTTGCACTAACTTAGACATAGTTCAAAGTAAAAAATTTAAAAGTTTTTTTTTTTACTAGGTATAACATAATCCGGAAAAGTAACTTTTCACATTCACAGGTTAGGGTTTAAAAATCAATGTTGATTGAAGAGGTACCCTTCTAGTTTTGAGATAAGCAAAATCATAATTTACGTCTTCAAAGTCGATATCTTTGAGCATGTCATCAGCGATGTTTAAATTTATTGTATATTTATTCATCGCTAATAATCAGTTAATGCTTGGTGGTCTGGCAGGAACTAGGAGGCCCCTTAAATCACGGGGCCCTGGGCACTTGCCCAGAATGCCCACTGGAAAAGAGGGGCCTACGCGCGAGCCTTTATGAAATCCTTGTTATCCTTGGTATTTTTGGTTGTCATAGTATTTTCATCTTTGCTATTATTGTTTATCACTGGATATTACGTGTCTTTCACCTTTCAAGGTGACTTTAAAAGAAGACGTGTAGTTCGTTTAACTAATATTGATTAATGAGAGACGCAGAAGCCAGCAATTTCTGTTTAGGATGTAAAAATAGTAACTAATTTTGAAAACACCGTCGTCTTCTTTTGGGGCTATGCCAGAACGCTGTGTACCTATGAATCTAACTCATATTGTGGGTGTGGCAATCTTTTCTGTTGGTTTATTTTTATTTATTTTGTATTCTCATGGTTGTCTTATAGTTATGACCTTATATTGATTTTCTTCCTAGTTCCTATATCTTCTAATTGGTTCAGATGCACTTCCAACAGATTTTCATTTTGTACAATCCTCACTACAAACAAAGATTTGCCATATGTTTTTAATCCCTGTTAGCACTGAGTCTTTGCTTACAAGATACTATTAAATTACTAATTCAATAGTCACACTTCTTTCATTAAAAGTTACAAATAAGAAAGTTTGTTGCAAATATTTGACGATCGTGAATGATTAGATTTAACAACTTATACCACAGGAGGCGTGTCTCTACTTGACAAACAGGTAGTCAATCAACTCACCCATCCTTATCGCGTGATTAAGGTGAAAATGCGCACAACTTCCATGTAACAATGAACATGTGTCGTCACATAAGTACTTTAACTATTAGACCATCGTGACTATTGCCACAATCAGCTATTATGGGGGGCAACTCCAGTCACAATAGCTGTCGTGCCATGCTATTGACATTGGCTATATTTGTCACAAATATTGACATTGTCACGCGACTACAATCAAGAACATCACGGATTGAACTGTATTCCATCAATGTGGAACTGTTTGCACAGTATCGTCTCACAGTGTTGAGAGTGATGTTTTCAGAATTGTATTTTACCGTGCAATAGGTGTTTGAATGAATTAATGAAATGCACCGACCCCAGCGTGGTTTTATCAGACTCGATTAATCGAATGAACACAAAGATTCACACTAGCCCCTGGAGCTTCATGTTTCATGGGGCTACAGAGACCATTGCATATCAAGGGGCTGACATGTTGGCAAAATATGCAGCTAAACATGGAAACGAAACTAATATAACGCTAGATTATGCAGAAGTTTTACCTAAATTTAAGAAGAAGTGTTACGATGATTGGAAGGAGTATTTTGATAAACGTCCTTTGGAAAAAGGGATCTGGTATAAAACCATGCAGTGTCAGCCTTTTCGTGTGCCCTGGTTTATGAATAGTAATTTAAGTAAAAAATTGGTTGTTACAGCTCATAGACTCAGATCTGGACACATTCCATGAAATAAGTTTGCGTTCATGATGAGAAAAACTAACTCACCTAATTGTGTGGAGTTGTGGAAGACCTACATCATTTATTGATGGACTGTGTTCGATATGAGTCTGATAGAAATGATGTGTTTGGGGCCTTGAAGTTGAACCGACTTGACTTGGGTACATTTCATAGAATTATTTCTCAACCAAGTTGTGATGATGCGAAGAGTCTGTTCGGGTTCATGGCTCAAATGTAATGCAATAGAAACATATATAATATGTTATTATTATATGTTTAGGGTATGATGGGACTGTCATACGCATTGCGGTTATAAAAGTCCCTAATTAAAACAGAATATTAAAAAGGGGAATACCGGACAGCGCGATAATGGAGATGATAAGACGTACGCTTAGGGTATGGAAGGATTAATAGAGACGTACCGGATATGCATCCTTTACCGTGCAATAGGTATCCGAGTGTTTATCCGTAAAAATACCTAATTGTGTACCAATACCTCTCTAGTTTGCAGAATGCAGATTTTGATCAGGCTATGAATTTCAGTTTATCAGTAAATGATTGGGTACCTAAAACAAACTAAATCGTCACACGTGAATTGAGCACAATCTATGCCGTTTTTACCATAAGGGCACACGGGGCCCGTGCCCAGGGCCCCCGACCTCATGGGGGCCCCTGAAGGCCGATCCAACGCTTCTTTTCAATAGCGTTTTTTTTTTGTAATTTTAGGTAGATATTTCGAGCTCGGTACGCTCGTTCTTGTATCTTGTGAACGTTCTGCTTTTCTGCTTAAGTGGACAAAGTAGTTTGTCAATTAAGTGCAGAGTAAGAAATATCCTGAAAAAAATTGACTTTGAGGATTTATTATAGAAGATTTTACAGAACAGAAATCCCGAAAGAAACAAACATTTACATTTATTTTTGCCATTCCCTTTTTTTACTTTCCAAAGGGGCCCCAAATTCTTGTGTGCCCAAGGGCCCCAGCCTGCCTTAAGACGGCCATGAGCACAATATTGGACAATGAGACTTATGGAGAATCGTCAAGTGTGGCTATGACAATAGCGATAGGAACTTGAAGAATGCCAACTTCAAATAAGTAATATACATATCTAATTTAAATAGTAATAGTAACAGTAATTCTAATTTCTTTCCAAACTTCAATACACGTTACATCAATAAGGTCTCGATCCCTGAACTACGAGTAGAACATCCTGTATGACAAGGGTTGTTGTTGTTTTCGTTTTGTTTGTGCAGAATAAACCATTTTTCTTTCTTTATATCTTATTCTTTCATACTAACGAACAGATTAAAATCATGTTGCGATTTTTAATAACAGGCTGAGATAGAACTAAGTCGACACGGACGAAGTCGCGGTCACAGCAGTACGAGAATAAATATCTACTTTAAATTGTAATAGTAACAGTAATTTATTTTCAAACTTTAGTAAAGGCTCGTACAGACTAGGACGAAATCGCGGGCGCGACGCGACACTAGTAGCACAATTTCTTTGTCGGTGCCTGTCGCGCCCGCGATATCGCGCGAGTCTGTACGAGCCTTAAACGTTACATCAATGAGGTCTTGACCCCTGAACTACAACTACAACGCACAGCCTAAATCGCTAGGGCTAGAAGCAAGTGCACAACAGCCGATGAAGTGATCTGTCATTAGTGTCAATCCTTTTCGTTCCCAGGCATCATCAGGTGGAATGACAGCTTACTTCACATAAGTTTTCACGGTGAGATTCTGTCAAAATCTCACTGTGAAAATATAGGTGAAGTGAGCTTGAAGTAAACTGTCATCTTACCTGACGCTAGGGAGTCTAAAGATTGACAGCTCACTTTGAACTCACTACACCTACGAATTCACGGTGAGATTTTTACAGAATAGCGCTACAGCAGTGCTATTCTGTAGCCATCTCACCGCGAAATCTTAGGTGAAGTGAGCGTGGAGTGAGCTATCAATAGTGTCAATGCTATTCAGTAAGCATCGCACCGTGAAAACTTAGGTGAAGTGAGCAAAGAGCGAGCTGTAAATAGTGTCAATCCCAAGCACCTGCAGTGCTATTCTGTAAAAAACGCACTGTGAAAACACAGGTCATTCCATTGATGCTAGGGATTGACACTGTGTATTCAGTATAATAATGCTTTCAGAATGCTGTTGGGGTTGCCGCGCCATTGTAGTGCGTCACAAATGTTCGCAAATGCTCGCGTTGACGGTTTCCACGCTATAATGCGTAAGAAAGTGGCGTCATTATTCCAAAGACTGTGCGGTAGCACCAACAGCATTTTGCAAATGATTGCATCCCGCCATGACTGTCCCATACAGGCGCACTGGGTGGGAATAGTTACGGGAAGATTGTATTAGAAAAATATTTTATTAAATTATGTACCTACTATATATCGTAAGAAAATTGTTACTAACTCTTTTATGGATTCTGTCCGAAATAAATAGATAATAAAATAAATAAATAAATCAATTGCTGCTCACTTCACCTGAGTTTTCACGGTGAGATTTTTACAGAATAGATCGACAGTTCCTTATGTATCGCAGGTGAGCACTTTCATTCTTTCTTATTCGTGTGGTGTCAGAGTTTCTATGCCGCCCATGGGCCTCTGACTTGGCTACACATGCCGTCGAGAAATATCTCTCAGGCATTTGGTTTCCTCACGATGTTTTCCATCCCCGGTTTTTAGGCAAGGGATAATGAACTCTCGTTTATCCAGGTTCGATTGTATCTATATTTATATAAAAATCAATTGCCGTGCTTTAGTCTCGCAAAAACTTGAAAATAATTCGACCGGTTTGTTATATTTTTTTTTTTTGTCCGAAAAAAAAAAAAAAAAAGAAAAACCCAAAGGAACAGCCGAAAAATGCGGCCAATAATATAGCAGCTGTGCCCACGATTTCGTCTGCGTGTATTTTGTATTTTATACATTTTTTATAGTAATATTGCAGGCCTATGTCCTTCCACAGGGACCAAGGTTCTTATCTGTCAAATATGACGATCGGTTCAGTGGTCTATGCGTGAAAATGTTACAAACAGACAGGCGGGCAGAATTTCTTTCGTATTTTTAACTATGATTTATACATGATTTTTTCTAAAATGAAATTAGTAGCCTTAGTTACTCCTTTTATCATTGGCTATCTGCCAGAGAAAGTCCCGTCAAAATCGGTCCAGTCGTTTCGGAGATTAACCGGAATAAACAGACAGACAGACAAAAAATTTAAAAATTGTTTTTTTTTTTAATAAGTACCGTTTAAACTTTGATATGCATTTTTAAAATGCTGTTATTTTGACATTACAAGAAGACACTTCAATTTTATATATTTGTAGAGATTGCAACAATCGTGAACGACCAATTATTCATAGTATAGGTATTAGCAATAAATACCCATTTGTAGAAGTAGGATATCTACGTACTCAATAACAAAGCGAACACATGTGCTAGCTGGAGAATCATTGCCAGGTACCTACTCTCTGAACGATTTCGTGTACAGTCAAGGAAATAAATTGTTTAGCAAATTGAGTATCAACTTAAATTGTTCGTATATTCGAATAAGTTTATTTACTACTGTCATGTCAATTTTATCAGACGTAAGACAGACGTATCACAGTTAATTATAGTAGAGATAGTCTGATTTAATAATAATAATAACCCCACCGCCGTATCTCTACGTTGAAGTCGTGGTGGGGCTTGCGCGCTCCGAACTCTAGGTCTGTGCCGGTAGAGTTTACTTTGCCGGAATATGTCTAGGGTGCGGAGCCAGACCAAGAGAGATACAGAAACCCGCAGGGCAGCATGTGGCGAGCTGTTGGGCAGTTGCGACCCCACGGACCCTATCTCCCGGGAGAAGTCATGTTCCTCATCTCTGGCTTGCCTTTATTGGCCGGCTGGAGTGAACACTGACGAGGAACTGAGCTCCCACCTCATTCTTGCCTTTATTGGCCGGCTTGAGTGGAGATTCGCAAGAGCAAACGTGCTCGGAGGAAGGAAGTATTCCAGTAAGTGCTTGTAGGGATCTTGACCATCTTCCGGGCTCTGGGATTGTTCTGAGAGCCTTGGAATACCTCTCCACTCCTCGAGCACCTCAAGACATGTTGCCCCCTTGTCGCTACGTCACTATGTGCTAGCGACCGTTTTCGGGGGCCCATTATTGAGTGTGCAAGTCACCCCCTGCCATTTTATCCGTGTGTAATAAAACATTGATCAGGCAGGGGCCATAGTCCTTCCATAGTTTTAGGTAACCAGTCCATTTTAACCACCCAAACCCATAGTCCAATATCTTTGTTTTCCATATACTGCAATAGTCCTACACCAACTGGGGGTTGTCCTTGGGTGCACTTGCATAGTGCGTACAGGGATAATCGTTGGTTGGTGCCTCATTTAATTAAAAAGCGTCTATCGGGCCTCTGCGAGTTGGCTTCGGCCCCTCGTACGCCTTCCAAAGGTCCGGGACCCCAGGGTCCCGAGATATGTAGACATATATAAATAAAATAATAATAATAAAATATTTATTTGCGTAAAACATGGTATAAAATGGTGTTAAATACAGATTTATATGGCACAAACATGTTTAGCTAGGATAAAAAAGTAGCATGCAAAATTACGAAGTTAGGTGAAGAAGGCATCAGCCATCAGTATTTTTAAAAACATCAACAAACTGTGACTTTATTGTTCAATATTTTCTCTAATCCTTGTGTACCTACTTGTGTATGTTTTGTGGAGGGGTTTTCAATTTAAGTTTTGAATTAGACGTTAACTTCGATGTGTTTCAATATGCTTATCAATTAGACATAGTTTAGCAGAAAGGGGTCAACTAACATTAAGGTCAAAAATAAATTGTATATACCAAATTCAATTAATTCATTTATTTCAATCAACATTGGATCATAATAGCATTGGGTAGGTACATTAAATAAAAAAAATCGAAAAATAAATAAAAATAAGGCAAAACACAACACACAATTTCATTATTACATACAAATTTAATTAGCAAAGTCAACAAATTAAAATTAGAAATAATCATAAGTATTACATATTTAAAAATATTATGAGAAAGAGGTCTTAGCGGTTAACGGAAGGTCTACCTTCATGTGGGTTGGTTCCCATCATTCTAAAATCAACCTTATCTTGGTATTATCACGGATCTTTTTTGCTGAGTGAAAGAACCAACCGTTAGGACCTTTTTGTGGTATATACAACTCATTTTTCGCCATAATGTGGGTTGACTCCTTATGCTAAAATACGTCCAATAATTTCCTTGACTGTACATAGTGTAAGGTCAAGATTCAGACGACGTGCAGAATTAAGGCGAGGTTTTTCGAGCGTGCATTTTTGTTCTAGAGGTGGCATCTGGGCGCGAGTAAATTGTGCCGTGAATTTCGTTAATTTTGGGTTGAAAATTATATGTTTTACGATATTAACAATGTTAAACCCGACGGACATTACATCATCATAGACGTTTATTTTGATGTAATTTTCAATACATAATGTGGTATAATATTGAAATAAAATGATTTTAATCTACAAAATAACGGCATGTTTGGATTTTTTTCTATCGAGCGAACTTTATCCAATTATATAACGAGTATCCGACGTACCTACAGAAAGGTCTCAAAAGCAACATATAATTTTTTCACGTGTTTAATCATTACCGTTTCTAAATAAAATGACATTTCCTAGAGGTTAACTTGAAGAACCTCGCCTTAAATTCGTAAAGTTATGAAACAATACACTGCGTCTGCTACGTAAAAGCATGCGAACGCCATAAATAATAAAACAATGTGATGTTTTGGGGTTACGCAGTGCGAATATAAAAACGATATCATTCTACTGAGGGATCGAACGTTCAACAGTTGGAAATTAATAAAATCCAATCACGTTTTGAACATTGATTTAGTATTCTAGGAGTAGTAGATCTACTAAAACTATTTTATGGCAATGTATTCAGAAGACGGCTTTTTGTTTACCCAACTGAACTGTGCTTTGATTAAGATCTTCATGTACCATCACCATAAAAAAAAACCGGCCAAGTGCGTGTCGGACCACGTGCAATGAAAGGTTCCGTAGATGGGATGAATTGATCCCAAGAACAAACTTAACATTGTAGTTGAAAAACATGCTCTTCGACATGTCTTTCAACGTTGGTCGACCATTACTCGGTAACTTATAAAGCCTACTTAGCTGTGGCAGTTTTCCTTTTAACTTCGTTATTAAATATAACTACTGCTGTGAATTTTTTCACACATCCAAATACAACCATTTAGCTGGAAGGGAACTTGACTCCAACAAAAATTAGCACTTAGAGTGCTAATTTTTGTTAGAGTCAAGCTTAGTATTACGCAAACTGATCTGTGAATCGAAAAATGGTTTTGACAAACTCGCAATATTTTTGAACGACCTATTCAACGATATCCCACACCATGGGATACAAGAAAAAAAAAATATCATTCCCACTTCACGTGATGGGCATCCAGCTTTCTAGTATTAAGAGTCTCTGAGCTAAACCGCGGACAGACAGACAGACGGAAGTGGCGAAACTATAAGGTTTCCTTGTTGATTACGGAACCCTAAAAAACATTGATAAGTTTTTTATATGGATGGAGCTCGTGCAAATCATCATTATAAAATTCGAGCTTGACGCTTTTTTTTACAGTACAACCGACCGGTTCCTTCCAAATTTTTTAAACCAGTTCAATCCAGTATCACGCGCAATCTGTCTTGTCGGCAAACAGACACCACACTATACATTAATCTACATAAACTTTTCCGAATGATGCTCAAAATACGCACATAAGTCAATGCAATAAAGTTTAAAATTGCATAACGAAGGTAGGAAATAGCTTGGTTTGACTGAATAAAATTAGGTAGGGGAAATCGCATGAGCGTAAAGAATTCAATACTTTTATGAGTCATTTTGTTGCAGCCGACAAGGTAACCCTTTATTTATATCCTAGATCCCATATGGTGATATAAAATCTAAACGTTTTCGTGTGCCTGAATGCGAAATTTACTACCTCGTTAGAGTCGTTAGGAGAACTCAGCTAAAGTCGATACTTTAGCTGATTTCTCCTAACGACTCTCAGTCGACTCTCGGTTTTATCGAGATAGGAAACAAAAAATTAGGGTCCAAACTCGATAGTTTGGGCCCTAATTTTTTGTTTCCTATCTCGATAAAACCTATACTCCGTTTGAAATAACATTAGATATTTAAATAAACCTTTATAACAGTCCCACCCAGTCCCAGTAGGCATAAGGATGGCATTAAAAGCAAAAAAGTGGTAACAATCTGCAATTGGTCATGCCACCAACGCAATAGAAGTCAAAATCAGTTGAACGGAAACTGTAAGAAAGGTTTATTTAAATGTCTAATATTATTTCAAACGAAGTATAGTGATTGTTAAAGCTTCGCATATTATGCAGTTTTAGTAAATACTAAAGTTTTTTTAAATTCATACTCGGGTTTTTGAGTTACATCATCATATACCTACATGTTGGGCCTTACAAATAAACACGGAATAAAGTTATCCTAGGAATAATTTCGGTATCACCATAAATTTGACGTTTATACCTAGCATAACTATTCCGTGTATATAAGTAAGGCGGTAAAGATTTAGGCTGCTCTTCAGTCCAGCAATGCCCAGCATTCTTGGCATTTCTGGACATTTTTTTTTTCATTTCATTCCCTATTCAAGACCATTGTCTTGGATAGGGAAGCACGAGGGTGAGATTGCGGTCAGAGATTGAACAACGAGCTTTTAAAAATTCGCTAACGTTAATAATCCTGTGGGAGATCTGTGTTTCGTACTTATGCGGCCGCGATGGCTATTTATGTCTTCCCAAAATAGAAACGGCTTGGTCACATGGCCACCGAACCAAGCCCCTGCAACGAATACCGCCTGACGTCACGGCAGCGTCACTCAGTGTCTTCAATGAAATTTGTATACATTCTTAATTCTGGCACATTACTATCAATCTCGGTTCAAAATTGAAATCAACATATTTTATTTCACCTAAACCTACATGGACACTTATGAAACATCAGAAGCTAGGTGCACGGTTCCAATTGGTCGTTTGCTATGGAGAAGAGCCGGCAAGAAACTCCACGGTTACTCTTTTAAAAATAATTGGTTTTGACAATATTTTCAAATAACAGTGTTAATAGGTATGGGAGGAAGGTGTTGGCCTTTCAATAATTACCAGATACTTAACAAAATAGAAATTGGTCAACGAATCTACAGTCTACTAGGCCTTCAACGTTCTCACATTTACAAAATAGGAAATATTCTATATAAAGAAGAAAAAAAATATATATAATGAATATCTATTTAAACCCAATTACACATGGTTGCCACACACAACTACAGTAACAATTCCGAATCAGTACTGACTAGGTAAATATCAAGTCCACAATAGCAACTAATAAATAGTTGAAATTACAATTGTAGGTATATAATGTCAAATAATGAGATAATTATTTTTGATCATGTCAAAGAAGAATGTAAAAAATAAAACATTATTTGGGAGCAGTTAATATACATTTACATAATTATGCCGTTAATGAGTTAGGTACCAGGGAAGCCACATGTGCAGAAGGAATTATTGCCAAACTTCCTTGTCTTCAACGTAGTCTTTAATCTTATGTTCCCAACGAAAGCGAATTTTAAACACCATTAATCCTTGGAACAGTATCCTCACAAGGTCTTGCATTTCTTTCTGTCGTGACAATTCGATTACTCAGTGCATTTTTTTTTTTTTCAGAAACCTCAAATGCGGCCAATGATAGTTGAATATGACCCCAAGAAAAAAGGAGTCAAAAATGACTTATCTGATGTCGTTATGGTCAAGTAAGTGACTATGTTCCGTACATTCTGCAATGACGATGCCAGTAGAGCGACAATCACTGAATCAGCTTTGATTGCCCATTTTGTGTTGTCAATAATTAATTTCAGTTTGATCTGGTGCCACTACCGATCAATGATTATGTTGTACTGCTTAGTAATTAACTAGAAATTTAAATGAACATTAAAGCATGCTTCACAGCTTACCTCATTTTTGTTTCTGTTCAGCAATTGATATTTTAATTGTGGAATATCTTCTCACATTTGCCTTAAACCTAATAATTTTGACGTTTTTATTTCTACAGGACATTGAAAAGAAAATGTATACCTATTAGATTTTATGACCAAGGTTAAACTATCCTAAATCGGTAGCAATTAGAAGTTCAATAAGAGTGCGCTACTAGGTGCACCGAGCGCGCAGCTCTGCTCTGTCGGTCGCCCTGGTCGCATCTCACTGTTTTTTTTGACAAATTTATTGTTTGTCGTGGTATTTTATATTGTATGTTGACTGTTAAGTACTCGCTCCTTAAAATGAGCTAAAATGCTCGAAGCTGTACGGAGACGATCCGGGAAGACGAGTGCTGCTTCCACGAGATAAATGTCGTTCGTCGACCTTGATCATCTTGCAATGGACTCATACACCGGTACATCATTCCATTTTATGGTTTCAATTTTGTTTATTTAATTTGTTTTGTTTGGTAATGGTAAAAAATTTGGAGATAATTGCGTACGAATAGTGCCCAAGTCCGCTGCCACGGCGCCGACGCTCGCGCCGGCCGTGCGCGGCGGGCACTCCTGCGCCATCTCTGTTCAGGCTCGGGATTGGCTCGCAAACTGGCGATTTGTACAAATTTGATTTAGCTTTATGTTCAGTTTACATGTCTCTACTTCATTTCTTACTTACTTCTATCATCCTAGAGATACAATATGATAGAATTAGAATATAACTCTTATAAATTTTTTTACTAGTTAATAATCTAATCATTTATGTAACCCCATTGTCCAATTGCCATCTTTGTCCGTTAAGTTTATTGACTTCACATTTTTGATGATAACGTAAAGCTGTATTGAATTTAACGGTTGAGCCACCTATTTGTAAATGCCAAGTCTTAACAGAGTGAAGCGCACACAAACAAAATATATTATACTTTATTTTGGAGACCATAATGAATGTATCACACTTCACACCACAACACTCACACAGAGTAACGCAGCTTACAATCAGTTAAAATAATCTTGATCATTCGCGAACAGTTTATATTAGCCACAGAATCAGTATTTCGATGCGAGTAGTGTCATGTAACTTGTTGTAACCGCGGTCGCGACATCCACACCTCGTTCGTTTCACATTATAGCTTGAAATGTGGCGCTTTACGTGTTCTCGCTACCATTACATAGATCTGCTTTAAATTCAATGAATTATTAGAGACTACACTTTGTTACCCACCTCACTTCTAACCTATCAACACCACTTTACTTAGTTTGTAATATGAGGTTAGCCGAGACACTTGTTATAACAGTATTTGGGGAATGTTTTACAGGTACAAAGTTGACCCAAATGAGATCCCAGTGGAACAACAGGCAGGCTCCACCCTGCCCCTCATGGAGATCCCGGGCAGGGACATTGAGGCTGATGAGGACTATAATCCTTTCGAGCATAGGAAGCTGGCGCACCCCACATCGTAAGTTTACTTGAATAATAAAATATTTATAACTAGATTTTGCCCAAGACTCCGCCCGCGTGGATGTCGGTTATCGCGTAAAAACGTAGCCTATGTGCATCTCCGTATCCCAGGCTATATCTCTACCAAACATGACGATCGGTTCACCGGTTTAGGCGTGAAAACGTATCAGACAGACATACGGAGTTACTTTCACATTTATATTAATAGTATCTATGGATGGATATACTTAAATATTATAAAATTTTACAAATTTCAATGCAGTAGTTCATTTACTAATTTAATACTTTTCCTTCCAGGGATATGGATACCCTGATTCATTTGCTGAAAGGATCCCTCGGTAGTGGGATCTTGGCTATGCCTATGGCATTCCGCAATGCCGGTCTGTATTTCGGCTTGATAGCAACGTTCGCCATCGGAGGTATTTGCACTTATTGCGTGCACGTACTTGTGAGAACAGCACACGAGCTTTGCAGGCGGTTACAGAAACCCTCGCTGGGGTTTGCTGAGACTGCTGAAGCCGCTTTCTTATCCGGACCACCCGCTGTGCATAAGTTCTCTCGACTTGCCAAGTAAGTTCTATAATCAATAGACGATACTGATTCATTCCTGATATTTAACCGAAGCCTTAATGTATTATTGTTAATGTTTCAGAGCTATGATCAACTGGTTCCTTGTGATTGACTTGCTGGGATGCTGCTGTGTCTACATCGTGTTTGTCGCCAAAAACGTAAAGCAAGTAGTTGACTTCTACGCGGAGGATACTTCATTTTATAACATGGATGTTCGTTACTATATGGCTGTTCTACTTCCACTGCTCATCCTCATGAACCTAATAAGGAACCTGAAGTATTTGGCGCCATTCTCGATGATAGCTAACTTACTGGTCGGAACTGGAATGGGAATTACTTTCTATTATCTATTCCAAGATATTCCAAGTTTGAGCGACCGCTTGCCTTTCACTCGTATTGAGCGCCTACCAACCTTCTTCGGAACCGCTATCTTCGCACTGGAAGGCATTGGCGTCGTCATGCCCCTGGAGAACAACATGAAGACCCCCACCCACTTCATTGGATGCCCTGGAGTGCTTAACACTGGAATGTTCTTCGTGGTTTCACTGTACGCGTTCACTGGATTCTTCGGCTATTTGAAATATGGTGAGGCCACCGAGAGCAGTATTACTTTGAATCTCCCGCAAGATGAAGTGTAAGTACTTACTCTGCTTTAAACCCTAAACTTTCAGACCCGTATTTTGGAGTCAGATTCTTAAATCAAGCTTCATGTTAGAGTATAATTCTTAGAATTAGGGTGTTTGTGACAACCTAGTGTCAAGTTAACTGATGAATAAGCAAATCGATAGGTATAAAATTTTCCGTAAATTCGGATGACAATTGACAAGCATATTACACGTCAAATTGACTCAGTGTGTCTTCTGCTCAACAATCAAGTGTTCCGACTGCTCTTTCTAATTTGAATTGAGACTAGTATGAAACTGTCACTGTTATTCTGTATTTGAGGACAGATTTTTAATTGAGCAACGTTTTAGAAAAATAGTACAATAATCACTAATACGAGACAGGCAATTGCCATTCCCGCCGAGGCATATATAGTGCTTTTATCAAAAAAAAAAAAAATGCAGGGAAATAAGACATACTTTCATGTATATTTCTTTTGACTTCGCTGGAACCACGTTTTCCATTTCCAATTTGTCTTTTGATCTTAAATCTGGTGGAGTACAATCAATCTCAATTTCAATCTCTGAACCGTGGGGATTCATTTTAATTAAATTTATATTTATTAAGTATGTAAATAACAAATCAAGACGAATTTTCAGCGTTGCTGCCAATTTTCTATGTGTCATCTATGCTGAAAGGCAAACGCATTTATGGCTATACAGCCACGTGAACGCAATTTGTGATAAGCAAAGAGACGTACTTTGGTATGCCAAGAATGATAAGAGATCCAATCAAAGCGATATTTATTAACCCCAGCACGCACGCCATTTCATACAACATTGCTGGAACGTTGTAATGTTCCAAATTCAAAAAACGCTCCTGCAATGGATTTAATTTTCTTTGTCCGTAAATTCGATACTTCGCGTGTTCTTTTTTCGAAAATAATGACAATATTTTCATGCATGTTTGAGAAAAATATGTTTTCTTTATCTGCCTGGCTAGCCTTTTCCCTACTATGTTGGGCTCGGCTTTCAGTCAAGCCGGTTGCAGCTGAATACCAGTATTTTACATGGAGCGACTGCCTGTCTGACCTCTACAAAACAGTTACTGGATAAAACTATACCCCGACTGGCTGTCAGACTTTTTGGGCTTCCGACTACCCGTAACGACTGTCAAAGATCTACGACTTGATTATCAAAAACAGTGTTTTCAATATATTGACAAAATATTCATAAGTTCTAATATTGTCTTATAATATTTACAGGTTGGGTCAATGCGTTAAACTGATGATAGCTTGCGCCATATTCTTCACCTACAGTCTTCAATTCTACGTGCCAATGGAGATTATTTGGAAAAACGTCCGTCACTGGTTTGGAGCCAAGAAAAACCTTGCCGAGTATAGCATCCGAGTCGGAATCATCATATTGACATTGGGCACGGCCATTGCTATCCCTAATCTTGGCCCATTTATCTCATTGGTCGGCGCCGTCTGTCTCTCATTTCTTGGCCTTATCTTCCCAGCTGTTATCGAAACCGTCACTTACTGGGACAGGCCCAATGGCCTGGGCCGTTTCAACTGGGTTCTCTGGAAGAACATGTTCTTGGTTGCCTTCGGTATTCTTGGTTTCTTAACGGGAGCTTATGTCAGCATTTTGGATATAATCCACGGTGAGGAATAAGGACAGACGTGCACGACCATTTCATAGAATAAGGCTCAATAGATATGATTTAGGCTAGGGCCGATTTTTATAAGTATTATGGCTTCGATCAATGATATTTTTAATATAATATCATTGGGTTCGATGGGTTAATTTGATTGACTATGGCTTCCATTTTAATAAAAACTTTTTTAAATAATACTTCTTTTTTTACATGTGAATGACTTCACAAACACCATGTTTATCGGAAAGTAAATCTGCACAAAAAACTCATCTAAAGTTTTTCTTATAAAATCGTTGACCTAAGAATTGAAAGTAATGTTAATTTCGCTATTAGTATTTTTATACTGTTTGTGGTTATCGCCACTTTAAGTTGGTATAGCAAAGTTTTATTCTCTTAATAGAATTGAGTTATTGTATTTAATTTAATGCTCAATTTGTATTATATGAGATTAGTCTTTTCTATCTTATTTACATTTTGAGTTGAAAATTAGTTGATGCGAAGCAGGTTGTGTATTCCTATTACTTACATTTATTTAGCCCCGAAACTCTGTAGCCATTTTAGTTATAAGCGAAGTGTAGATAAATCTACTTTTATAAATGTGTGAGAATTTGTCTAGTGCATTATCGAAATGTGATACAACTTTAGGTTAAAGAAAAGGCATTAAGGTATTGGAAAATATGACTAAAAGAATATAAATTGTTTCGAAAATAGACAATATTGAATGTGTTGTAGTAAGAAAAAGTTTGAACCTGGCTACAGCTTGCCAAGTTGTCCTAAAAATGGATTAGAATTTTGGGGTGTAATAGTAGAAACATTGTTCGTGATAATAATTATGGCATTTCCATTACCAAAAAAAAAAAAAAAAATACATATAGGTAAGTATATAACTGCTTATGTAGTATAAATATTCATATCGAGCTTTTTTGAAAAATTATGAACTGAAGCATTTATCTATAGGTACCTATAGGTACAATATTAAGATCTTCCGTCGAGATCGTTAATGGTATATTAGAGAAAAACACAAACTCAGGCGACAAAGTTGGTAAATCTCAATAGCTACATAATTATGTACCTAAAGACTGTTTATAATATTGTATTTTTATGTCACAAAAATTATTATTTTCTATTGTCTCAAAATTGAAGTTGACACTTCTAGAAATAAGCTATGAAAAAAGGGGTTACTCATTTGTTATGAAGTAGTAAGTAATTACGTAAATATCGAAATCTTCATACGTGATAAGTTTTGGTAACCTTATTGTTCCTCGTACAAGTTTGATTCTGAATATTTATTTAGATACTAACCGAGTGAATGTCTGAGAATATACGAATGGCTAAAACTTAGATAATGAAATTATTATAATTGATCGTGTGTTAGTCATTCTGTATTAGATAATAGGTATTGTTTGACTTTTAAAGTTGGGTCGTTTTCCCTGACTTGTACATTAATGATAATTGTTTTACTATTGACGTATCAGCTCGCTGTCCCGACTCTGTGCGTATCGTATTTTACGAAGCTATGTTAAACTTCCATCTTTTCTTCATTTTTACTACGATACAAGGTCGTAGGCACAGCATTTTGGGGGTTAATAGTTATTTTGTAAAATTAGAAATAAAAATAAATCAATTTGACTTCTAACAATCCACAAGACGAAACAAAAGATTGTCACTTCCAGAAAAATATAAACAAAATAAACATGTAATGTCAATTCTGTATCTAAAACGTATTTTTGAACTGCATATATTTTTATGTGAAATTTTATTAAGTACCTACCCAAAAAGATGAAAATTATTTGCTACACGGTATATCACGGGATATCATTCCTACATATTTGGTAGATATAAAGTACCAGCCTACCTATTTTAGATACTTAGAAGTGGTTGTTTTGTTACAGTATTAAATAAATAATATTAAGGAATATATGTGTTTCATTGTTGTATCCTTAAATACTCCAAGATCGATGACTATAGCGCGGCAAAACGTAGCGTGTCAAACTGCTTAACCATTAAATTCCATGACTGTACAAATTTATCATACTAGTTTCATGTGGTTTAGAATTGATGTCGGTTTAGGTTGCAGAGTAATTGCAACTCTATTTCCGGAAACTAAGCCCGGGATACCCGACTCTCCTCAATTAAATCAACCTCAAAATAACAGAGAGCCATACCTACATCCCACAAGAATCGAACTGCGAATCCTACTCTCATTGATACGGCTCGCAAAACCCCATCAAAATAATGTCGAAAATAGTAATTTTTTATGTTATAGATAATTAAGTACCTACCGTAAAGGCGTTAGCAAATTTTTTTTTTTCAAAAAAAAAAACGAAATTGTTCTGTAGTTTGTATTGGTTAAGAGCAATACCTACAAACTACAGAACAAATTCGAAAATTAATTTTAAAGATACCTATTTCTTTTGAGTGTTCTTATAAAGAAGCAATGATTAATTTCAAAGATGTAATCAACAAGATGCAAGTGAATTTTGAATATATATGATAAGCGTAATTTGTTTTTTTATTTAAAGTTTGGGCCAAAGTGAAAAATCGCACTTGCAGCTATCAGTGGCCAAAGAAACCATCAAGGGCGGTAAGATTGAATATCCAGGAGAGGTTTAATGTATGAAAAAAGTCCGAAATAAATTAAAATACGATGTAAAATCAACATTATATTTCATAAAATTAACAGTAAAAAAATATTAGGAAGGTAAAAAACTTTCAAAAATTACAATACGTACTTAATATTTATTATCATATAAGTACGGCTTTAACGTACTTAGGTAACGATCTTCGATGAATAAGGTAACCTTCGTAAACATATTTTACTTTTCAGTCTAATAAAATTATAATTTCCTTCCTCCAGCCGCTATTTGTGTGAGCACTTTTGATTGGATTGCATCCACACATATTTTTTATCTGCCTGGGTGTAGTCGACATATCGACGACTACCAGGCTTTCGACTGTACACGGATGGCATCAGGAATGTCGCTCTTCAATTTAGTTCTGTAACAAATTGATCAAAAATAGAAAAATGTAAAGTTCTTCACTAATAAACTTCGCACTTCGCAGGGTTACTTTGGTCCGCAGGTCCAAAGTTACCCGAAAAGGCGGTCAATGTACCTATACAGATTTTCTAGATCTGTAATTTAACTCCCAAAATATAAGTAAATCGTCTTTAAAAAACAATTGCCATACTCCTACATACATACCTAAGAAAATAAATTACAATAGGTACTAATTACAAAACTTACCAAAATACAGCAATAAGGTCGTAGCACACGTATCAAATCGGAAAGGGATCGTCACCGTATCAATTCGAGCCGTTCAGTATTATTTGTATGAAACTCTCTACTGCAACGCACACTAATCGGGATCGTTACGTAATCGCCTCGCCTCGGGACAAGCTCACAACCGTGATGCGGTGCGTAGTCAAACTCAACTCAAACTCAAATAATTTATTTCAATTAAACCATTTACAGGCACTTTTGAATTGTCAAGCAGTCGGTCAGTAAGAAAAATTAAGCTACATTCCCATTCCAAAGCGTAGGTACCTATGGAGAAGAGCGGGCAAGAAACTCCATGGACACTTTTAAATTAAATTGTTACAAAAGTATTCGTTACATCTATAATGTTGCATTTATAACTAAAAGTGAGAACGATGTAAAAATAAAAATAATAAAAATGTACACATTAAAAGCGTCAAGCGTAGGTACAACAAATAGAAACAAAATAAAATAAAATAACCCGTGGCAGCTAAGAGATGACCAGTCCCAACTGACGGCGCCCGTTCACGAACATGACGCATGGATTAGCACCATTCAGCTCAACCATTTTGAAGGGAGCTAAATGATCCAACACACACGCCACCATCAGCGAGACCTTTAAATGAGCATGACTTACTCTCAACCGCCACGGCACATTCAAGTCAATGAAAGACATATTACCCGGTCAATGGTAGCTCTATAGTACATAGGACTCACACCTGTGCTATGCATTTATATAATACAAAGGAGATTGAGTTTATACAATGCAAAGATAGTCTTACACTCTTCAGCAGCTACAACATGATTGATCAACTAGCTGAGGTTGTGGAGCAGGACCAGCATTCAGCCAAGCATTTTTATCAGCTATGTAATCCCCCAACTTATAATATGCCTGCCTGCATAGTGTGCGTTTTCTACGAGATTTATATTTAGTCTCATTCAGTTGAAGTATGTGGGGAGGAATTTTATTGTAACATTTTAAACAGTACCCCATAAAAGATGAGTCTACTTTAGCCAGTCTGAAACCTGGTTGAGCTAATAGGTCCCTATTTCTAGTACTATAATTATGTCTTTCACCTCTTTTTCTAAAAAGATCGAGTCGACTTGCAGTTCCCGCGCTTACGGTTCTCCGTAGCCTAGCTTACGGCTCTCCGTACCCTAGCTTACGTCTCTTCGTCCACGCCCCTCCCGCGCACAGTGGATCGTCCCCAAAAGAGGTGTGACATAGAATCAATGACTAGTCGTTAACCAGCGGTCGGCGAGCCGTAAGCGCGGCGTCGCCTAGCCGTAGCCGAGTCGACGTATCGGGAGCTTCTGATCCGCTTTGGTTAAGTGCTTACGCAAGGTTGACGACTGTTTGACGGCGACGCGAAAGGCGATACGGCACAGAGCACCTTTATAAAGGCTCGTACAGACTAGTGCGATATCGCGGGCGCTACGCGACACTAGTAGCACAATTTCTTTGTCGGTGTCTCACAGTGGAACGAATGTATGGGAGCGGTTGGACGTAGACATGTCCGAAAAAAAAGAGTAAAATTATGCCAAACTAATGATGCCATCTTATTCGATTACTTAATGCCTTCATAACTTGTGGTGATGAATTTCTTCATAACTCCCATATTTCGGGAGTAATTTGAGAAAATGTGAAATTTTACTATGAAAATGAGTGTATCGAGCTCTCTCCCTCCTGATTCCGGGCTTGTTTCAAGTAGCGGTCTCTAATATCATAATGCTAATACTAAGAGCTATATTTAATACTAAGACACATAGTGCGCCAAATGTGCACTTTCTGGGATAAAGAGTGATGTTTATTTTATAACACAATTTTTTTATTTTTTGTTTATTTTGTTGATTAAAACCGTTTTTCTAAAGGTTTACCTTATTACAATAACATTTCTGAGCAGCCAATTAGAGAAGATATAAGCTAATTAGGATATATAATTAGGGACTTAAGGTTTACATATAAAACTGATGCACTAATGATTACTGATAAGAACATTGCTATTATTTAATTACTAAATGGCTCTTAATACACTAATTTAGCATGCATCATTTACTAATTATCACAATAACTAATTACCTTGCAATATTTAACAAAGGATACCTGGGATACCTGGATTTTATATAAATAGGTCACTATTAGTAACTTTAAAATCAGTGTTGATTTACACCTCGTTGTATCCAAGCTAATCTCGCAATGTATTTTCCAAATTTTAATACAAATCTTGATATTCACGTTGCTTTATGCGCACGCGCACATAAAGATTTACGCGACTTTAACTATTTGTTCAGTGTTTTAAAAGATAACAGTTGTGTTCAGTTATGTGAAAGTGCTGAAACAAGTTTAAAAGACTGGTGTCGTCGATTTTGCTACCGCATTTATGCAAAATGGACACAGTCTGGAAGAAGCACAGATAAGTTTCGGAAGAAACATGAGATTTGGCTACAGGCTGCAATTCAATGGCCGGAATTACAGAATGAAAATATGGAACCTTCTACAGAAAATATAAGTGACGTCATCGAGCCCATAATTTCTCCTGCTAAATCTGATGCTTCAACTTGTACACATCCTAGTCCTCGTAAATCTTTTGAGGACCTTAGTAACCGGCAAAAAAGAAGACGCACTGAAGATAGTCTTTCATGCAGCAGTAGCAGCGCTGAAATTATGTTTTCGGCCGAAAGGGCGCTTCAAAAGGCAGGACAAAGCGATACAGCTTATGTTATGAAATACTTGACGGAGAATCCAGAAGAGGCCTCAAAAATCAAAGCCTTCATTGAAGGTAAATCAATTCAGGTACGGGAAATATCCCCTTTGAAGGCATTGGCTCTTTATGTATCGATGAACTTATCGAAATGGCGCTATAACACTCTTCGGGATTTCAACACTCAAGAAGGAGCTCTTCAATACCCGAGTTACTACATGTTGGTTAAAGAAAAAATTAAGTGCTATCCGGCCAAAGAAGATCTCACAGTTACAGAGAGCTCTGCAAAAATCAAATTACAAGCCTTGATGGATTTAACCTCAAGAAGACTTATTAGGTCGTTAGAAACCCCTGTTGATCCCAATCAACAGCTCGTATTGACCAGCAAATGGGGTTTTGACGGATCATCTAGCCAAAGCATTTATCATCAAAGGACGAGTGAAGATGAGCAAATCGATCTTGCTAGTAATTTTATGATTAGTCTTGTACCACTGCGGCTCGTCTCAAAAGGTGTAACAATTTGGGAAAACGAGCGACCATCTTCCACTTCATTTTGCCGGCCAATATTGTTTAAGTTTATAAAGGAAACCAAAGAAAATGTGCAGAGAGAGATGGCTGAAATCGAAGCAGAGATTGAAGCCTTAACTCCATCCACCATCACTGATGGAATTAGTGTCAAACACCAACTGCTGTTGACAATGATTGATGGTAAAATTCATTCCATTATATCCAATACAGCAGCTTCAGTGTGTGACATATGCAAGGCTTGTCCTAAAGAAATGAATAATTTAGAGTTAATCAAAGATAAACACGCAAACGAGGACATGTATAAATATAGCTTAAGCACCCTTCACGCTTGGATTCGCTCAATGGAATGCTTATTACACATTTCCTACAAATTAGACATAAAATCATGGCAAGTAAGGGGTGATATAGCAAAAAGGCAAGTTGATGACAGGAAGAAAAGAGTTCAAGAGGCTGTAAGAAGAGAAACGGGCTTACTTCTCGATGTTGTGAAACAAGGCAGTGGATCCACCAACAATGGCAACTCGGCAAGGAGATTTTTTGAAAACTACACTAAATCTGCTGAACTGACCGGAATAGATGCTATGCTTTTAAGAAAAATCTGTGTGATCTTGCAGTGTATTTCATCAGGAGAGAAGATCAACGTAACTAAATTCCGAGAGTTCTGCTTTGATACTGCTAAGCTTTACGTGGAGTTATACCCATGGTATTATATGCCTTCTTCACTTCATAAAATTTTAATGCATGGGCCAGACATAGTTCAGAACATGTCAATTGTGCCCATTGGTTTTCTATCCGAAGAGGCATCTGAGGCTAGAAATAAAGATTTTAGAAAATATAGAGAGGGGCATTCTCGAAAGCATAGCAGTATCTCATGCAATGAAGATATTATGCACAATCTTTTACTGTCTTCTGATCCACTTGTTACAAGTATCCGTCCAAAAGGAAATAAGTTTGTAAAAAAATCTTCTTTTAAGGAATTTTATGAGCTTACGGATTCTGAGAAAAGTGATATCGAATTTGTTAACATAAATGATTTAGCGGACATCGATTCTGAATTTGAATTAATTGATGATGATGATGATGACGAAGATAATTAAATGATGTTATTGTTTTAAAATGTGTAACTTAGTAAATTAGAGCTTACATCTTAATTATTTATTGTACTTTTAATGAAACTAGGTAATTTATTATCAACTTACTTAAAAGTCATACTCTCATCAGTTCTTGTGAATATTTTTGTTAATATATATTTCTGTATATATATAATATATTTATAGACCTCTTAATAAGTCTGTCTGCGGTTTAAAGTAAATACAAATGGGGAAAAAACGTTTTTTTTTTTAAATTTTCATTTCCTTTTATCCCAGAAAGTGCACATTTGGCGCACTATGTGTCTTAGTATTAAATATAGCTCTTAGTAATAGCATTACGATATTAGAGACCGCTACTTGAAACAAGCCCGGAATCAGGAGGGAGAGAGCTCGATACACTCATTTTCATAGTAAAATTTCACATTTTCTCAAATTACTCCCGAAATATGGGAGTTATGAAGAAATTCATCACCACAATTTATGAAGGCATTAAGTAATCGAATAAGATGGCATCATTAGTTTGTCATAATTTTACTCTTATTTTTCGGACATGTCTACGTCCAACCGCTCCCATACATTCGTTCCACTGTGTGTCTGTCGCGCCCGCGATATCGCGCGAGTCTGTACGAGCCTTAATACTGGTATAGAGTGCTATCTCACGGGATTTTTATGCCAACCTGTCACGAGTAGCGCCATCTGGATTTCATGTTCCGTAACTAACCATACTATACATACCTTAGAATAATAACTGCTTTAGTTATTATTCTAAGATACATACCTACCCTACCCTTCATTTGTTTGCTTTTGATATTTCCCATAGTTATAGATTGATTGATTTAAAACCAAACCATGTTTGGTAGTGTGAACACACAACACTTAACTAATAGCGTCCAATACCGCAAAACTTAACTAATAGCGTCCAAATATCGCAAACAGACAGAATTCATTCAACCTTCGCCCCACGGCGTACTGACGAATCTGATGATGTACCTACTCTTCAAACCTTTACGGAGCAGCAGACTGAGGCTCAACTCAACATATTAGCCGCAAAGAAAACAGCATAAACAACACGACAATTTTGCGCACACGCAAATTGCAAAACATATCGGCCATTTTCTATTGACAATTTCGAATTTTGACATTTGTGATTCTCTTTAGCAGTCGTTATGATAAATTGATAAACCAAAAAGATGTATTTGTTCTTATTTTATATCTTTAAAATTAAAATAAATAATGAAAATAAATTAGAAATTAAAATTGCATTTTCAACAACGATTAAATAAAGTCTAAGTCGTTTTGTAGAGACATCGGCTGCTTAAAATCAAAACATAGTACTCGTTCCAACAAAAATATTCGGGGAGCCAAAAAACGGATCGGCTACTTTGGTTCGTTCGCCTAAACTAGAAAAGATAGCGATTTGGATGTTTGGCGAAAAGTTGTGCTATAGTGTTGACATTAGTTTGTAATACTCGTTATCATGGATTAACGCACATTTAATGGTTTTAGAGATACACGATTCTGCAAAACGTTACTCCAGCAGGAAATGCAATATCTCGAAAACCTGAAGACGCACAAATTATATTTTCGGCGCACATTTTTGCACTAATATAAGCTTTCTGCTCATGCAAAATATTTATCTCTCCGACCTTTCGTTTAGAATTTTCCTGCTGGAAAAACGTTACTCCAGCAGGAATCGTTTTTTCCGTTTTATTCCAAAAGGACAAAACGCACAAACATTTTATTTAGCGCACATTTACAGCAGATTATGCACTAATTATACGTTCCACTCATATAACTCTAGGAGACACTTTCCTGCTGGGGTAACGTACACCGTTTATTAGTAAGGTGGTAGGTATTTAGGTATACCACCTGCCTTACCCTTCGGGGAGTACAGGCGTGATATTTTTTGTAATAAATAAAACCTCCAGGCTCAGTGATCATTTTATTTTTTAATTCTAATTTAATATTTACACGTCTTCCATATAGTAAAACATACTTTTCCATAGAGTAATCGAAACAGTAACAGTTATTTTTAAAGATTACACAACATCAGTACGGTACATACCTACACTTATTGCTTCATTTATCACCCTACAAGAGATGCTAGGCAAAGGCTGTATGGGAATTTTTTGACAATAATATAGGCGGCCTGCACAACCCCAGTCAACCTAGTAGCATGAAGGAAGTTAAGACTGATTGGTATGAGTATTTTTCTTTTCTATTCTTTTGTCAGTCAGAAATTATTGGTGCATTTTATAAGTGCACAAATTACTTATCAGCTTAAAAGTATCAAAATCAGGATTAGTTTAGTAATCTCAAATAATGTTAGAGTTAATAATTTTAGGTCGAATGTTGCAAAATTACATATTAAATAAATATTACCGTTTCAGCTGTACCCTACTTACAGCAAATGCCACTTATGTCCTAATCAGTTTCTCTGGTATGATAGCGTACCGGCCGCCATACTAAATAAATAATGTTACATTTACGTACATACAGCCTAAAAGTTTGAGGTATCTCCGCGAGGGTTAGAGACGACACCAACACGCTCCAATGTGAGCACATTTACACGTTCACATTCATCGTTAATGTCCATAGAAATTTTAACACTAATTTACTCATGAATTTAATTCAGTTCCGAAGTGTCAACTTATGAAGAGTAGAAGACAAGGTGTTTTTAATAAACTAGTAACGATTCTAAAACAAATCATTTTAATAGCATTAATTGCCTCCACGTCACATGGAACTAAATAAGCGAGTTCCCGGCGGTGTCCCGGTCCGCCTGGTACAGGGGGCCTAGCGATAGGACCCGTTCATGTCACTTGGCTTGGAAAGTTCATTAATGCTCTGGCAAAACAGCATTTCTCGTACCAGTTTTTAAGGCGCTTTGTTTTTGTCTTTGACGTGCCTTAACAACGGTCGAGAAAAAACAGACAGACGCCTTTCTCCTCAGAAGTAGTGACATGGAAAATGCCGACATCAGATTACAAAACAACTATAGGCCTTTTCAGATATAAGCGACATCGATGTCGCGCTCGGTAGCGATATCACTTATATCTGAATAGACCTTAACGTGTGATCCAAGTATCAAATTTACGGAATACATAATTTCCAATGAGATACAGATATTACTTTCAGAACCAATTAACATCAAACTAGCCGTTTCTACGTTAACTTAAGACTGACAACGATCCACGCAAATGCCCCCTTTGTACTATAAATATTTGTATACATGAAACGGTTAAAATGAAACTCTTCTGGAGCTTGAACACGGTTGGCAATGACATAAAATATTCCTATACGGTATGTTAAAATTAAGGGCCTCATTCTCGGTTGCATTAACATGTTATTTAGTATAAGCACAGATTAATACAGATGGGACACTCCGTAAAATCATTTAAATAAAAATGACTCTTGCTACGACACAACAAAGTGCAATCCAGGGCATCAAGTCTGCTATTACAATAGTGTCAGAATGGTCTATCATTGATTTCATAATTGTTGATTTTGACAAGTTTGGTAATAAACTAATATAATGGCGTCATTATGACTTTCCAATGGTCAACCACTGACACTCCATTTAAAGAATTGGTAATCTCGTACATAATGACAAACGAAACTTCCTACTAAACTTCCAACTTTCTACCTTCCTACTACTTCAGATTGCTTATAAAACTAATAAATAATATGTAAAAATATATATAAATGAAATCTGGCATGAATAAATGTTCAAAATGCCATTGTAATACAATTCTATTACAATGGCATTTTGAACATACCAATGATCGACCATTATGAATTTAGCAGATTACGAACTTTTAGCAAAATGACAATGGGATCGTGCTGGAGTGACGAATTTATAACAATAGCAGACTTGGGCCCCTGGTCGCACAACGCTTATTACCTACAGTTATATTCACCTACAAGTTGCCTCTTTATCGCGTAAATCTTATACCGGCAGCGCGCGTCAGTACTACTGAAATGGCCCAGTGAGATAGGTCCACCGCGTACTTGTAGTTTCATACCTAAACTGCGGAGTGCACCATCTGTATTAATCTGTTATGAATTCATATGTGAATTTTGTATTTGATTATTTCATGGTGTCGAGAGTAAGGCCTTATATATAATAATGTAATACTCACAATCATTCAGCCAACTGCATTTAATGCGGAAATTGATTTGATTATTAATTATACACCAATGAGTGTTATTTACAAATATTAAGACACTACGAATATGTAAATCGGAACACATTTTAAATCAGCATACAAGAAAAAGACTACAACACTACTTTAAAATTGGTGGAAATGCATATGACGGATAACTGAATTTCCATCTACCACATGACGTACACTGCCGTGCTAAACGCAAAAGCGGTATCTCAGGGAAAGCTAGTTTCGAGAAAATTTTAGGTTTGTAAACTATTCTAATATTGCTAATTAAATGGAATTGATATATTATATTGGGTAAATTTTTTGTCACTTGGTTAAAATATAAAAAATGCATGTCGCCGCTTTACAAGAACAGAGTGATATTTAAAAAAAGGCGTATTTATGAGATGACACGTTGCACTTGTAAAGAGGCGAAGAATTATCATAATGTATTGTCATTATATTTGTAAACTATCAATCCGTGTTGTTTTTCCAGCCAGTAGCAGCAGGTCATTTCGCCTCTTTACAAGTGCAACGTGTCATCTCATAAAAACGTTTTTTTTTTTTTTAATATCACGTTGTTCTTGTAAAGAGCCGATGTGTATATAACTTTTTCATGAGATACTGCCATCCCACTAGGTGTTTATAGAATTAAGAATTGAGTTTCCGCTTCGTTACCCTTCCTTCGCAGTCGCAAAATAGATACCGCTATTTGGCTTAGTTCATTAGATGCGTATTTCTATGCGAAGCAATAAAAAAACCTTTTTTTTTTTTTTGAGAATCCGCTTTTGTGCCTAGTACGGCAGTACAGTACCTACATACTTCAGGAATATTGATCAACATATGGGGTTATTGGTAAAACACAGGTGGTTTAACTTTTGTTCTATGACTTTTGTTAATTCACCATAATTATTTTCATACAAAATAAAAATATTTAAATTCAACGCTCTTAAATGTTACGAACTACGTGTAGCAAAACAAACTGGCGTGTCTAGTGCAAAAGACAGGGGCGACAGTGCACGAGATGCGTAGGTAGGTACAATAAAATAAAGAATTCAAACGTGTTAGTACAACGACATCTTGATGGTTTGTTTTTAGGGTTCCGTAGTCAACAAGGAACCCTTATAGTTTCGCCATGTCCGTCCGTCTGTCCTTCCTCAGCTTAGCTCAGAGACTCTTAGTACTAGAAAGCTATAATTGGGCATGGATATACATATTAATCACGCCGACAAAGTGGTCAAATAAAATCATGAAAAAAATAGTTATTTAGGGTACCTCCTGTACATGTAAAGTGTGGATTTATATCTTCGCCTACCCTATTGTGTGATGGGTATTTCAAAAATATTACGGGTTTGTGACAACAATATCTCGATTAAGGGATCCGTTTCTGAAATATTAGGCTTTAAAATGCTTATTTTTGTTAGAGTCAAGTGTCTCCCCCTGCCAGCTAAACGGTTAGTTTTGCATAGATGAAAACATTCACGATAGTAGTATATATAACGAAGTTAAAGGAAAATTACCACAGCTAAGTAGGCTTTTCAAGTTTACGAGTAATAGTAGACGAACTTAAATTTGCAGTTGAAAAACATGTTCTCCTCATACAATCTGTATAGGAGAGCATGTTTCTCCACTACAATGTTAAGTTTGTTCTTGGGATAAATTCATCCTTCCTACGGAACCCTTCATTGTGCGTGGTCCGACACGCACTTTGCCAGTTTTTTTGGTAAATGTGTTATGTTTTGTAAAAAAAAGTCATAGAATAAAAGTTTTTAGTTATGATCTTAGTAATACAGTCCTTTAAGGTTAAACACACGTGTTCTACCAATAACCGTTTATAGCACAAGTACACAAAACACAGTTATCGTCAAAACTAGATATGTAGATCATATTGACAGTAGGGATGATGACTAAAAAAGCATTTTTTGTCCGTCATGTAATTATTAAAAATATTGGACACGTATATTTGAATTTTTTACCTAATCAAACCAGCGACACATTGAGTTCAAATGAGGCATGACGTCACTTCTCAGTAGATTTTATACGTAGCTGTGACGTAACGAGCCCCCACTCCCCAAGTTTAATGTGTTTTATCTAGGTCATTTTTTATTAATATGATAAAGCAAAAAAATACGTGTCTAATATTTTTATTATGTGATTGATGGACAAACAATATTAATTTTTTTAATCCAGGACGCATCCCTGTTATTGCAGATTGTAATATTTGATCATTAGTAATTGGTTTATATTGAGATAATACATCATGGACACACAAAAATATTTAAAACCTACAATTCAAAAGACATCAATGAGTAAAATAATTTACAATTAATTATACAAGGTGAGTTTTGAGATGGTCCTTTAGGGCGAAAACCGAAACGATCCGGTTTGAGACCGTGGCTTAAGCAGGTGTTATTTCGAAAAGCTAAGCATGCATTTTTACTTTTCTCAGAAAACCAAGCTCGTGACTCATTTGCCCTAACGAAATCTCAAAGTTCACATTTCATGTTGATTTTTAAAGACACATGCACACACGTATAATACGTGTTAACATAACGGCAATGGCAACAATAAGCTCAACAGTCGACTGGCAATATTACAATCCGATTACAAGCGCCGTCGGCACATGACCTGTCTACATTGATATATTTATTAATCACTTAATTCATCGTGCATAACACAATCATTTTACAATTATGCCTAAATATATAAAAACACGTCATCATCATACTCCAATTTAAAGGGCAACACGCGTGCTGCCATGTTACACAAATACGACGCCACGGGATTAGCAGTTTATATTAGAGACAGAGCCAAATAGATAATCCCTCAGAACTCAGTAATAGCTCATAGTTCACGTAAATAAAAAGAAAAAATCCGAATGTTCATGCATTGACTACAAAATATGCTTGTTAACAAACAAAGTATATACAAAACGACTATATAATATTTTAAAATGTTATATATACATAAAATACTATTAAAATCCTTATGATGTAGTTCGAACGTTAACTAAATTTAAAAAATCGGACATAAACAAATTCTGCCACACTATAGACAAATTAGACATAAAGAAGTAGGCATAATAATATATTAGAAGGTGCGAAACTTTACACGTTATACTACCCCATCAGGTATATATACCTATTGTCGTCTTATGTACAGTTATTGTAAGAAAATGCCACTACACAAATTAAAATAATAAATAATTAAAAATCATTACAATAATAAAATCCAACGAATAATAGTTTTAAAAATGCGTATCCCTTAAAGGGGTGACAATAATGAAAAAAAAAAAAAAAATTGCTTCTGAATATCGAGAGCACATGGTTTACGGGTTACGAGGACACGAAACAGTACGACCTAGTTCTAGTGTAACGGGGTGTCCTAATAGAACGATCGCCGCGATAGTCTGTTCTGGCTCGCTGATCTCTTTTCATTAGCACAACCTGTAAGAAATAGGCGCGGGTACAAAGGGGGGGGGGGGGGAAGGCAACGGATGCAGTTGTCCTTCCTCTGGGCTTCGACCAACCTTTATTTACTTCACCACATAACTCTAAATCTATACTAATATTTGAGTTTGTTTGGTTGAACGCGCTAATCTCAGGGACTACTGGTTCGAATTGATAAATTCTTCTAGTGTTGGATAGCCCATTTATCGAGGAAGTCTATAACATCACGCTACGACCCTTAGGAGCCGAGCAAAAACATAAAAAGACAGAAAGAACGCTATGTGAAAACGAAGTGATAGCACGGGCGAGCGACGGGATGCCAAGCGGTGAGTCGGGCTCCGAAATAACACGCGGACGAAGTCACGGGCAGAAGTTAGTTAGGCATAAACATAGTTTCATAACCTATATTTTTACTTTATACACAGTATATGACTAGGATACATATAATATACAGAATCAAATTTAATTCGTTTAAATCCTCTTATGGGATCATTGTAGGTACTCATCATTATGAACATCTTTTACTATGGGACCAAACCTGAAATCGCGAAAAAAAAATCTGCTGTTCCCTACATTTTGAGTGTCTTATCCATACTAATATTATAAATTCGAAAGTAACTCTGTCTGTCTGTCTGTTACGTTTTCACGCCTAAACAGCTGAACCGATCGTCATGGAATTGGCACAGATATAGCCTGGGATATAAAGAAGGACATAGGCTACTTTTTTACGCGAGAACCGACATTCACGCGGGCGGAGCCGCGGGCAAAAGCTAGTGGGAACATAAATGTAGGGAACAGCTGATTTTTTTTCGCGGTTTCAGGATTGGTCCCATAGTAAAAGTTATTCATAATGATGAGTACAATGATCCCTTATGAGGATTTTAACTAATTAAATTTTGAGTGTGTATATGTATGTAGATAAATCGAAGTCATCGAAATTGTCGAGTTTACGGAAAATTGGTGACGAAGGTTTTTTTAAAAGGGCTTTCATGGCTTGGGAAATCACCCCCCCCCCCCCCCGCCCCGAGCGGAAACCTAGATCCGCGCCTGGTATGAAATGACTGTAATTCTAATATCAAATGAGGCGTGCCTCGTCGATGGTTTATTAAAATATAACTAGTACTTTGCGGTAATTTCTGAAATAAACTCCACATCAAAAAGTAAAACCGATATACCCGTCCACAAGTTAAAATCTTGTAAAATGTGTAATAAGATAAAAATTACAAATTCCTCGATAAAATTGGAGACACAAATATTTTAGTTTGTGCTAGCTTGCCCCGAAAAATGAAAAAGAGATATCTTCGTTTTTCATTGTTTATATATTTCATAATTCTTACGCTTTGCATAAAGTCAGACAACTTTATGCAAACCATAATAATTATGAAATAATGTTACATTCATGGAAACAAGCTATGGATTCTTATCACAATTTCCATGTGGAGGGAAGCAAACAGACACAAAGTAATATACAGGGTGATTTCTTTAACAGGGATCAAGCTGCTAGTCGTGAGAGCAGTCTCAACTACATTCAAACATTTTTGACACAAGTAATAGAAAGTTACTCAACTCATCTACCTCTTACGGTTAGCAAAGGTGCTATAAAGATCCCTGTTAAAAAAATACCTGTAAACAGTATTTTATAAGACGAAGGAGAAGGATACAAATTATTTATATTATATATTAATTATTTTTTAAATTGAAATGATATAATAAAATTCATGTTGTTCCAAAATATTATAACGAAATGTCCATGCACTATTTATATGATCAAAATAAAATAACTCTCCTGCTTAGGTTACTCATGATTTACATTTAAACAGTCGTCATAAACAATTGCACGCCGTTTGATTTAAAATATACCAGTTATATAAAAATTTCCTCGCAATATTTAAAAATTACTAAGGGTTTTCACCATTATTATTATTGAAGAAATTGACTAGAAAACTGCAGGGACACTTCCCAAAGGAAGTCATGAGTTGCTAATCTCTGCTCCATAGATAATAATTATCGATAAGAGTCGGCAAAGTGACAAAAGAAACTCATCGTGATGACCAACTATAGTGTTTAGCTAAAATAAAATACGTGCTCTGGCTCTTATTACATGAATCAATGCCATATATCAAGTTCCACAATAAAAAAAACACGTATGCGGTCGGGGGACCCCCGTCAGGAGCGAAGGGGCATAACTCTTTTTCTTTCAACTCCTACCGCAAGCCCGGTCAAAGAAAGTCGTTCCAAAAACAAAAAAAAAAAAAAAAAACAAATGCAAAAATGTTATTAAATTATTAAAATAATCTCAGTTAATAACAAATATATCATCATAAAGAAATACATAATTATAAAGATTATGGGACAGAGATTAGTAGTTGAATTGTTTGTCTCAAGTATTTAGACACACTTTGTAGTCTGACCAAGAACGTTTTTTTATAACAGATAACACAAATTCGACTTTACCTGATAGAATATGACATGCAATATAAACAAGCAAAATGAATGCTCTGAAGAAGACACTCCTCCACTCATTCAATGGCCAGAACACACTGAAGGCACAATATTACGGTGGTTTATTATGCACTAGCTATGTGCCGGCTTACCATGCCCAACCTAGCTGGATCAAACGGTTTCTCTGGCAAATACACTTTATTACTATTATTAAAACAATTCGGTAACATTGTTCAGATTATTACACAGCGTAGAAAAGTATTGAAGATGAAATTGACAGCCAGTAATGCCCCTCGGCTCAATATTACGTACAATTTTCTTAAGAACTATTCTAAGTCTTCTATGCAAGTGGCATTGACGATACGACATTAAATGATGCCATGTATTCTATGGCGCGTTCTACGACCGTACCGAAAAAATCAACCAAGTAGTTTTAACTCACATGAGTATTATACGTAGAATTTCTTAATGAGTTCATTATTATATTATAATTAACGTAAACAGATATAGCTGAAAAGGGGTACACATTTCGTGACATTGCCGATTTTTGGGTGAAGTATTAACATAGGATAATTAACACAAAATAAATAAAATGATTAAAATTGATATGCACATTTAATTATAATAGTAATGCAGAATCAATAACTAAATAAATCGAATGCTATGCGTTGGTCGTTGAACGGCTGAACCGATAAAATATTTTTGTTAATAAGTGTCCCGGATAAGTTGCCCGGAATATTCGGGAAAAACTGAAAGTGCTTATTTTCTATGGGAATTTTGTACGAATTATTCTTAAACTTAAAGGGAAGATATAATAGACAATGTTTAAACCTGCTCGTCTTGTATGGGTCAAAATGTAGGGCCACAAAAGGGATGTATGACAGGCAATTGCATGCAGCTGAGATGAGAATTCTAAGAGGGATATGTGGTGTTACGCGAATGGATAGAATAAGAAATGAGTACATAAGAGGAAGTCTGAAAGTGACATCGGTGACTGAAATGTTGTGTGGAAATCGGCATGTAATGCAGAGGAGTAAGGAAAATGTCAGGAGGAAAGTTTTCAGTATGCATGTGGGTGGCTATAGTAGAGGAACACCAAAGAAACGATAAATGGACTGGGTGAAAGATGATTCGGCTAGAGAGTGACTACCGAGATGGCGTCTAGTAGAGAAGTATGGAAAGAAATATATGTTGCGCCGACCCCAAATAATTGGGATGACAAGCAAGAGAATGATAATGGACCGGACAACGTCTGTCAGGTAGTTGCAAATAAAATAAAATAATTTAATATTTGGCTATAATACAAAACTATACATTATAAATATAAAAAAAATTGGATTTACAAAATAAATAAAAAATTGATCTAAGGTAGATAATTATAGACTATACGGTCGTAGAACGCATCATACAATACAGTATTAACTTAATGTAGTATCGTCAACTTCACGTCATAATAATAAGTAATGATTGCTGTAAAGTATTATTGATTCGAGGGAGTGGAATAACTGTGCGATGGGGTGACGTAGGCTCGCGAGCAAACCCGATGGATACCACCGAGCGGTACGGGCCAGTCACCCGAGGCATCGACGTTTAGTAATAATAGTATCGACACAAGTGTTTATATCTCCGATGGGTTATCACAAGGCGAGTTAGAGTGAACACGAGAGGGGCGCAGACAGCTCACACGGTATCAATGTCACCCACGTTAATGCGGTCTTCGGATGCGGTGACTGAGAATCCCAGTATACGCACGTCGACCTTCAGCATCTTATTTTTCTTGGTTTTCTTTCCCTTGCCCTTCACTTCTTGGTAGTCGGAGCCCGAGACGGTACGCGGGTTGACGGCGATGGCGGGCGAGCACAAGTCGTCAGACGGCGTCACCATGCCGACGCGAAGCAGCTTAGACCTGCACAAACGATACTCAATCAGAACGATCCACCTAATTTAGATAGTTTTTTTTTTTTTTGCATAATATGTGGCAGGTACAAATGCAGTGCAGAGACACATTCCGCCATGTAGTAATGGTATGCAAATATTTAATAGATATTAAATATTTAATAGAGAAAGTAGTTATGTTTTTTTTACACACACATGTTGTTATGTCACATACATGTTACTGTCTAAAAAAAACATACCTACTTTATCTATTAAATATTTATGAATTCTATGAACTAAAAGATAATTTGTCCAATTCCAGTTTGTATTAAAATGATAAAAAAACACACATAACTAGAGATATAACATATTTAACCTGCAGTATTTGCGTTGTAGCTTGGTGCAGTAAAAATACAAATTAAAAAAATCTAATTATTAGCTATGAAATTATGGCTTTATAAAATATATTTTCTGAAAAATTTATCCCTGTATGCCAGGAAATCCGGGAATGCATAACTAATCGGGTGCAAAGAATGAAGAGACTTAAAAAAAAAAAAAAAAACAGGGATTCCGAGATGGCGTAACTATTCGGAGCCATATTTACTTAATTTTTCGCTACGTAGAGAGAGGAAAGATCTAATCAGATCAGATCTAAGTAGCCTGTATCGTCCGACTACGCAAGGCCTGCAGTATGACAATACTAAGCACAATAATTTTTAATAGACCTAACTAGTTTGTTTCAATAGACCTATATCCAAAGTCTCAAATTCAGATAATTTATGTAAACAAAGTAATGTCAAGAAATGTCACTGTCAAAATATCAGGACAGTGGTGCAAAACATTTTATCATATTTTTTTTTGTAAATAGTCATCGCTTAAATTAAAGTGAATTAATTATAAGAACTATGCAAACAAAATACCGTTGCCAAACAATGTATTGTGTAGTATGTCGGAGACCTATGATATATCGATATGATCGTCATAATCAGCCCTTTTAAGTCCAGTGCTAGACGTAGGTCTCCCAAAATTGATTTCCACTCGAAACAGTTTACAGCCGTTTTCATCCAAAATGTGGCTAGATATGCAACTTACAATATGAATCTATGAATAAGAGTTGTGTTATTAGTGTTGTTGAAGATGTAAAAAAATTGAAAATGTTTGGATCTCCTGCATTGTTACCAGTATCATACGAGTAAAATACGAAGATATTTTTTTGTTATGTTATCCCCTTTGTTTAAATAAATTATCTGAATTTGAGACTTTGGGTATAGGTGCATGAATTATTCTAAATATAGTCTGTTAACTAAACAAAACCCATGTCAGAATTGATTGCTATGCCAGTTTCGTAACAACCTACTTTAAAACATTAGATAGGTACATAAAAAACAGATATAGAGATATAGTCAGAAAAAAAACTCAAAATTTGTAAATTTTGAACTCTAGGGTCTTTTACGATCGATACAAAGGTGGTCCATATTAGGCAACACCTGAACGTAAGTAAATATACATCCGATTCTATAATTAGTACAGTAAATTCGTCGATCCCGGAATCGCTGGATTTTTTCGATACAAAAGTGCATTCCATATTAGCCAACACCTGAACGTAAGTAAGATACATCCAATTCTATAATTAACACATTAAACGCCTATTCAAATTTAGTGGTTGTTCCGTTTGAGCCATGGGGCTCACCGGTGAGCGCGCGACGGGCTCGTATTTGAACTCAATTGCAGACACAGTGCCGGTACAACTATATTTAGCGTGCCCGGTGCGGCCCTAGATAACATTTTACGCATACTAGCTGGTTTCGACAGTAAGTCCAAAAAAAAAAAGACTAAGATGTTTTTTTGGCTAAGTATACCAAGATGTGGTTTTATAAAATAAAATAATGTTTACAAAATATATGTTTTATTAGAAAAGATTCAAAAAGTTACCTACGTAATAAGAAATAATTATTTAGAGTAGGCTTTTTGACTATTTTGAACCGTATGAGCCAATAAAATATAATGTGTAAAATATGTCGAAATCGCGAATCGGCGTTAGCCCATAAGGAAAGTATAGTGGTGGTCACCGGTGACCACCACAGCGTTCAATGTGTTAATTGCTACAGTAAATTCGGTGATCCCGGAATCGCGGGATTTTTTCATTACAAAAGTGCATTCCTTAATATCCAACACCTCAACTTTAGGTAAATATGTATCCGTTTATCCGATCTGTACACATATCAACTAAATTAACAAAGTTGCATAAATAACTAAAAATGACTACAATGCATTCCTGAAGTGGAACATAAATAAGCAAAAATGTTCTGTAATATTGTTACCTTCTCTCCAGGAACTGGCGAGCAAAGTCGTTAGATTCCTTCGACTCGCCCAAGTAGCATTTAACGTAATCTTTCACCTCGTACGGTGACTCAATGTCCTTCAGGAAGCCAACGAAAGTCGGCACTGAAACAGGATTGAAACAGTATTTCAACAATTGTTTTGATAACTTATATATTACGACTACCCATGCAGTTGGGCAGTTATTTTAAGTACTCATATTAAAATAATGCTGTAATTATTCATCAAAACACCAAAATAATACGTGTTAAAAGCATCATCTAAACAATGGTATGACTAAGCATCCAGGTCCGATTTCGGTCGCTTCTTCGTCTGCAAGGTGGGGTGCGCTTATATCAGAAAATAGACGCGTTATGAGTTCTAATGACTAAAGGCGAATTTCACAAATTAAACTGAACGCTCATCAGCGATGATCAGCTCATCTAAACTGCGTTCAAGAACTGTCAGTGTCAATATTCCCCAACAATAATTGGTTAAATTCGCGTTATTTGTTAAGTTGAATGTTAAATTCGCGCTGAATTTAATGTCCTACCTTACATGTTACAAAGCTTCGTACACATTTATAAGAGAGGGGGATTTTGACACACGCCGTTGGTAAGCACAGCACAAGTTATCATGATTAACTACAAAAGCCAAAAATGCTGATGTTTGCGCAAAGCTTATCCATAATTTGCAGTATCGTTGGAATTATATAAAGGTACTGAAGTCTGGGAAGTTGCATTGCAAGCAGTTTGTGTTTGACGGGAGCAAAGTGAGATTACAGAGTTCAATATTACGTGTCGCATTATCGAAACGCGACGGTATGTGACTTGAGCGGCCCTTAAGTTTAGCGAGAACTGTAAATGTACAAAAACACTTTGATTTCAAACTTCAAAATACCCAAAAACTTGTAGCAAGGAAAAATAGGCACACAGATGAAACCTTCGCTATGGCAAGGCAATATGAAGTCCTTAGCAAAAGCAAAAAAGCAAAGTGCAAAAGTGTTATTGGGTTTTTCCATCTAGAATTTCTCAGGATTAGCCCGGAGCCTGGATTTGTGCCCAATCGATGGCATTAGGCTCGCCCCTTTTTACATGCGACTTGAACATAACTGGCGAAATGATAGTTTACTATAGGTACAAAGCTTTGTGGATTACAGGTATGATATTATGTGTTCAGTTCTTAACAGAGGATTATCGGTCCTTAATATTCGCACATTTAGGACACAGGCCGGCTCTCTGCGAGGGGGAGTGGGCCGTTAATACGTTATCCACCACATGGGCTTAGTTCAGGATGGTGGATATCACATGTCTTATTTTTTTTTGGGTTTTAGGACATGCCGGTATCCTGTAGATATATTATCCTTCGCTGTTTCGAGAGCAGTGGTAATGAAATAAATTGCCTACAACCAAGTGCCTGCCTGAGTTCTTATCCGGGACCTTCAACTCGTAAGTTGAGGGTCTTTACCAATACTGCTACCAAACATTAAAGTCGCATGCACAGCTACACAAAAATATACTTCCTGCGCACCGAGAGAAGTCAGTCAAGCTCCTAGCTGATTGGCTAATATTTTCGCCAGGGCATGCGCAATTCTCCTTTAGTTGATTAGAACTTACCGTCAATCTTGGAGCTCCAAGAAGAAAGTACTCCGGTGCACCAGCCCTCGAACTCAATAGCCGGCGAGGTGTCCTTCTTCGATGGCATGTTCGGAGTAGGCTTCTTCTTAGCCTTGGTGGGCTCAGAAGACTTCTGTGACTCGAACTGTTTCTCACCCTTCGACGAGTTCGGTTGTTGAGTGTCCCAGAAACCGCCTAATAAGAAAAATAAATAAAAATATATTCAAGTGGATGAAATACAAACGTGGTAGATCTTGTCTTGTTCCACTGAATGCCGCCATAAACGCTGAACGCTGTCGCTGTCCTATCTACGAAATTTCTGTTCTTTTCTTCTTATGTGAGTAGGTACATAAACCGATAAATAAAAATAAAATCGGCCAAGTGCGTGCCGGACCACGCACAATTAAGGGTTCCGTAGCTGGGATGAATTTATCCCAAGAAAAAACATAACAAACTTAACTGTAATTGGAAAACATGTTCCCCCATTTATTCCAACTGCAAATGTAAGTTTGTACGCATAATTTTGAGTGATTTACCATGATATTTAAGACCACAGACTTCTTAAAAGTTTTCCTGTAATCCATAAATAAAAAACTATTCTGTGTAGTTTTTTTGGCTCAGTTTTGGAGGAAAGGTGGTCAATAATCATCTATTTTCTTAAATAACTTTAAAACGAATTATCTTATAATTATATTTGATATCCTTAAGTTAAACAAAAAAAAATATTGTTTATTGTGACATAATAATTATGACGTAAAGCAGAACTGCCATTAGCTAAAAACGAAAGAAAATTTGAATTTCGTGGCTATATCGGATGTTCTCCCTGATGTATTTAGGAAGTCCACACTATTCGTACCCCGTCCTCCGACGAGACTAAAGCGAAAAATTGCAAAACTGAAAGTAACAAATTTACAATAATTTTATCGATACAAATAATCGACCTTTTGCTAACCGTAACATATATGAAAAATTTATGTGTGTGTGTGTTCGTCAAACGCAGCGTGACAACCAATAGCAAACTCGTGATCTAAATGTTTATTTGTGTGCGTAATGCGCGTACGTATTGGTTTCTTGCTTGTAGTAGAGTTAGAGAGTTGGAGACAAGCGGCGACACGCGTTTTAATACCAATCAGGAACTATTTCCTTTCTAACCACTTTTATCTGTTCTGTGGCGTAGCTTCACCTGATCGAATTGATTCGTGCGCCTGTTACAGTGACGCTAAGTTGTGTTGAATTACCTCCGTTATGGGTGGGGTTGGCCCATGGGGCGTGGTTGGTCTGCATAGGGGGCACGACTTCGGCTTCCTCCATAGCTTTAGCGGCCGCCGCGACCGCTGCCGCCAGCTGCTGCTTGCGAGCTTCAGCCTGTTTATCATTACGTTTTAATTAACAAAGGTTGCCTATCTCTAGTGTCACAAAAGTTGTTCTGCTTTATTGGTATCATAATGTAACCTTTTATAATTCTTCCATTTTCACCAGATGCTGATAAATATCAATGTTTTTCCCAATTACGAACGGACACACTAGCTGTGTGTCTGGCTATCGGTGCTTGGGGGAGACCTACGTTCAGCAGTGGACGTCTTTAGGGTGAAATTAATGATGACACTAGACAGCTAGTGTCATCATTAATGTAAATCGTGGTCGTGGCCACAGACCACGATTTACATTTTTATATTACAAAAGAATTTCGTCAAGATATCGTATGAATTTGGGTAACTCCTATTAGCAATAAAATAAATAAGTTCAATAACTACCTGAATCTCGGCCAAACTCTGTCCTTGCGATTGATTAGACGCTTTCTTCTTGGCCCACCCTAAACCAGCCTGCATTTCCTATCGAAAGAATACAAAACATAAGTTAGACAAAAACAATAATAATATAAATGCTATAGGCACTCATGATGCAGAGGATGATCTGTTAAAAGTGTTAATAGGATATTATAGTCGCAAGTTCGCAACTAGTTAGTAAAAGCAGGCAGCTACATTCTGAACCGATCAGTTTGACCAGCTCAGACAGATCAGCACCGGCTGCCTGCTGTATGCCTTATTGCGGCCTATATGTTAGCAGACGAATTTTTCGAACCTATGAAGCAATGAGTAGGAATATCGTTTAAAACCCTCGGAACGTGACTGTGTGATACGCAATTAGGGTGTTGGTAGACCATTACCTAAGTAAGGACATAGGATATACTCTTTACCCAATAATACGTTCCTATGGAATGATTTCAGGATGAAAAGTAGCCTATGTACCTTATACAGGTGCCAGGCTAAATATCTGTCAAATTTCATCACAATCGGTTCAGTGATTTAGCCATGAAAAGGTACCAAAGACTACTTTTGCATTCATAATATTAGTATGGATTTTGGAGAAAAGTGCTAATAAATTCACTAATCCTGCGCATCTTTACGAGTTAACAAAACGTGCGGTAAGCGTTTAGCATCTAAATGGCTGCAAAGTGGAAAAAAGTCGACGAATTTCTTCAATTTTAATTTGAAAAATTTGTACAACTTAAATTCAAATCTTCTGTACAAAGCTGAATCTCCAAGCTAAAGTTGAATCCCGACCTGTTCCCGAGCAAGTGCGGCTGCTTGTTGCTGAGCAATGATTTGCATCATTTGCTGTTGTTCCTTCATCTGTTCGAGTTTTTTCTCACGTTCGAGACGCTGTATCTCAGCGAGCGTGAGCCCGTCCTTGCTGGTCGCTTGCATGCTCTGGTTGGTGACCGAGGACCACGGCGCCTTCTTCACCACCGACTCAGAAGCCTGGCGTTGCTGCTGCTGAGCTTGCTGCTCCTGTAAATGTCACGACATTAGACACTGGTAAAAAAGAGAGTACATAAACTCAAATGAGGCGATAGTGCGCAGTTTATAAAAAAAAAATCTTTTGCGTATGAATCGTCTGTCATTAAGCCGATCGCCAGCAGTACTGCGCACGCGCACATTGGCTAGTTACTGCAGATGAAAATTCCCAGAAATTCACCATTCCATTCGTTATTACTCCGGGAGACATTGAGCAAGATGGAGTAATGAGTCATAAACATTAATATATACAACATTTCCCGGAATTAACACACACTACCATAGACCCCAATTAGAATATTATGTTAAAATCAAAATTCATATACACTAAATTTTTACTATTACGTATAAAATATGTTATTTTTTTTATTTAATTTAGATACACTTGATTGTGTAAGAACATTTTCATATTACAAATCACATTCGCAAACATAAATAAGGGTCTAGTGTACTATGTACTTCGTCCATTTTTATTTTATTTTGACTGTACAGCGGAGGTGTGCCTTTAATTTACGTATTTTTAATTATTTTTGGGAAAAGTTACAGAAATCGATTCAGTAAACGATTTTGCACCAACTATTTTTATAATGTACATTAATACAGTACTTAGTAACACATTGCATGTATGATGATTTTGTATTTATGTATATGCCAATGAAGTAGAGGTGAGAGATGAGGTGGAGGATGAGTAGAGGGGAAACTGAAAAATTATTTTGTTAAAAAAGAAACGCAAAAAAGGATAACGATAAAAAAAACTTACAAAATATTTCAATTTTACGTTTTGGGAAATTTATTTTCATCTGTTATTGTAACATACATGATGACTTGACTGTATTGCTTGAATTTTTTTTTTCGTTTTCAGTACCACCTGTATTTAGAGCAGTGGTGGCCCAGTGGTAACGGCCCCGACTTACAAGTTGTAGGTCGTGGGTTCGAACCCAGACAGGCGCTTAACTTTGTGTAAATAATTTCATCACCACTACTCTCAAAACGGTGAAGGAAAACTTCGTGAGGAAACCGCATGTCCTTGAACCAAAAAATTCGAAGACATGTGCCATCTACCAACCCGTACTGGGCCCGCTTGGTAGATACCAATCCCTCTCGAAGAGAGGAGGCCTGTGTCCAAGCAGTGTGAATATTATAGGCTGATTATGATGAACGCCACCGGTATAATTGATTCGGATGTCATTAATACACTGTACACACCTGTTGTTTCTTAGCCGTCTCAGCCTGCTTTTTCTTCTTTTCTTCGTCGGTCGCTAATTTCTCTTCTTCCTTCCTGTTAATATTATCAACTCCATCAAAATTAAACAAAATACTCATTATCTTAAGTTATGGTGTACCACACGCTAACTTAAAAAAAAACGAGTAATGTTAAAGTTATTTAACTAATATAGAAGTTCAAATACGTACCTTATGGCCGTATTATATCAATACAGATGATTTCTCTGCACACTTGCACAAAAAGAAATTATTATGGGCAAGCGTGCTTCATCGTTCACTTTTTAATGCGTAGCGCGCTACTGATGACTCTGAGCACTGAAGCTCAGGCAACCCTTGCAGAAAGATTCTTTCTGTTGGAATGTTTTATGGCTCAAATGGAGCCGGGAATGGTATTTGGTTGGATTCTAGCCAACATTCTGTTAGTATTGGAGACTGAGTCCATGATAGAAGTCTGTGCCTGACCTCTTGCGCTCTGCCTCGTCGGCGACGCGCGCTTCCTCCGCCTTTTTCTTGCTATCCTTGCTGGCGCTTTTTTCAGGACCCTTCACGATTGTAAAGCCTTCCTTGATCCACTCCTATACACATACCAAATAAAAATAATAAACAAAAAATACGAAAGAAGACACATAAGGCTAATTTTGTTCTGTATCAATGAAAATGATTAGCTAGACATTTAAAAAAACAAAGCCAAGCGACTGGCGATGCCTTTATTCAGGGTTAAAAACATAAGAAAGCTAAAATCAAAGTATTTCCAAATAAAAATTAGCAGTATTGAAAAGTGAATTTTGGCTGTACTTTATAGACGTAAAATAGCTTATTAAACGCTAATTAGATACTAGCTGTTTAGAAAATCGTAGCATTTTGAAGATGATATTCATTTTGACGAAGCAATAAACATAATCTGAGCTAAAAATCCATTTACCTTTTTCTCTTTTTCAATGTCCTTCTTCTTATCTTCTTTCTTGGTCTTGGACGGGGACGATTCCTGTGACCTTTTCTGTTAAAATATTTTGTGTTAATCACTTACTAATTAATCATGGCAGTGTGGCCATAATTAATTTATAAGTGTTGATATAGTCGTTTAACTTGTTTAGTGATCCTGCTCTTAACCTCGATCTCGCTTGATGGAAAGCGATGGATGAGGTCTACGATGGAAAGAGCGTGCCTAGACGATGCCTGTTCACCCTGGCTTTAAAGCCCGATTGCCTTTTAAATGGATATACGTGGAAGGGAAAACAGACAATGACAAAAAAATATATATTAACTCTGCGCATAATAATGTGGCGGAGAAGCGCTGAGTTCGACTGGTCGGGATATCAACCAAGTGCGGATGGTACTCTGAATTACTCTGGTAGTTGAAGGGTGAGGTGGGATCAGGACTTTTGAGCTTCTGCGCACACTCTCCGAAGTACAGTCTGTAGAAGACCAACAGGCGAGCAAAATTACGCCGATGAGCCAGCCTGTGAAGCCTAGCTACCAACATGTCGTCGCCTATAAGCCTTTTTGCTCTGCGTTCCACCGAGTCAAGTGCAGCATGTTGTTATTTTGCTGAACCATTCCATAAGTGGCTGCAATACTCCATACAGGAACGGACCTGTGCTTTGTACAGATTTAGAAGCTGTTCAGATGTGAAGTATCGCCTCACCTTATTTAGGATGATTTTGACTTGATGGTTGAGCCGATGATGAGATCAGACGTCAACTCCATGCCCAAAATCTTCAGGCAGTTGGTAACTGGTACAGATGCACCTAGGAAAGTAGGCTCTTTTTGGCAGTGAAAAGACATGTCTATGTTTTCAGTGTTGAATTTGACCAGATTGTCGCCCACTGAGAAACTAGATTTAAGGTCAAATTCATTCGCTTCTCCATGGCCTCTCTAAAAGTAGCTGCGCCTCTCTGCTAGCTCATACACTGGACAAGTATCTTTCTGATACTGTGCTGTCATCTGCGTACCACGACCTGCTACAGCTTGGTGCTAGCTGTAGCAGGTCGTTTATATGCAGCAGAAATAGAATCGAAGAAAGAACAGGCATCAATAGCCATATAATCCGATGAGCAGCCATCTATGAACACTGATCGATAGCTCACTCAGGAAGTCGGAAATCCAGGTGCAAAAGTCAGCTGGGATGCCGAATGCGGGAAGCTTACCCAACATACTAGCATGCCAGACCCTGTAAGACCTTTGAGATATCAAGGCGATATCACGTTGTTGGGACAACAGGGTATCGTTTAGCTGCTATTATGAATTTACAAAAATGTAACCTTATTTTAATGAATGCACAAAATAGAATCGATATACGAAAAAAAAACAGAGTTGCGCTGGCACAGATTGCGAATCTAATCATGAAGTTACTACGACCTGTTGTAAACTCTAAAAGATACGGCATTTTAAAAATTATTGCAAAATGATCATGACATTTACATTTCCCGTGAAGTTTGAAACGTCCATTGTGAAAAGATAATTCAAGCAAGACTTACAGATATCTTCTGTCGTTACAGTCCTCTAAAGCGAAACTGTCCCTTAATATAAACAAGACGTCCTTTATTTGAACGACGCACTCGGAGACTAAATTGGCCATATATTGCAAGCCTGTTTCTGTATTATTTACTGACCCCAGGCCAGAGTTCAATTTGTTTGACAGACTGATCGCGGACCAGCCTTGCCAATAAATCAACGACTAGCCCCCATGATACTTGTCACAACGTTAATATAGTGGTAGGTAAGGATAAGAAAAAGATATTTATGATGTCAACGACGGCAGTATTTGATAGTTATAAATTGGACAGTTTTTTTTAATTCGAAATTGTGAAGCAATCAGAAAAACCGGCCAAGTGCGTTCGGACCACACACAATGAAGGGATACGTAGTTGGGGTGAATTTATCCTAAGAACAAAGTTTAAATTGTAGTTGAAAAACAAGTTCTCCCATACATTCCAACTGCAACTATAAATTTTGAATATTGAGAGATTTACCATATATTATTTTGACACCATAGACTTCTTATAGGTTTTCCTGTAATCTATCAGTAAATAACTATTTTCTAGATGAGGGTAATTGTCAATTTTCATAAATTTTCTTAAATAACTTTTGAAGTATTTATTTTAAAATAATATCAACTTAAATCGGTCCAGTAGATTCGGAGCACATTGGCTGTGACAGACGGACAGAAAGACACGAGTGATCTTATAAGGGTACCGTTTTTTTTCTTTTTCTTTTGAGGTACGGAACCCTAAAAAGAAATGAAAAAGTTTAAAACTAAATTAAATATATTTAAATTATGTGTGTCGCCCACAGGGCACGTAATCGACGCGCCAGCAGCATCTAGAGACGGTCATACAAATAAAATTCGAGGCGTTGTACTTGCGTTGAGCGCACTAATTCTCTTACGGATCGCCTTTAAAGCCGTCAGTTTCTAGAAGTCATTTGTGTCGTAGTGCGAGTAAACGGTGACACGCTTGGCTTGTATGGAAAGTGTTGACAATGCCGCCTCGAGCAGCGGCCGCTGAGGAGCCTCCGTGCTTTGCGGTGTCGCCCAAGTTAGGGGGCATCCGTTAATTACGTGAGGCGCTTAGTGGAGTGGAGGGGGTCGAGCCAAATCTCACCCAATCTCACATGACGGACAAGGGCAGGTCTCGGCAAATATCACTTTTTTTTTTCGCAAGATACAGTAAAATGGCGAGAAAACTGGGTAATTATTATAAAAAATAAGTATGTACTATAAAAAATATATTAAGCAAATAATATTTATTTAAATAAACCCAACGCAATCCAGCACAGATTAACGTATTTACACTAAGAATACGCATTTCGACAAATTAGGGGTTGAGCCAAATCTTAAGACATCTCACCCAGAGGGGGTGGCCTCACGTAATTAATGGATGTCCCCATGTGTAAACATGATAGTGCAACAACGCCATTAACTACAATATACGCTAGGTGCGGTAAATTAACATCGGAAAATTTCAAAATCTTTTAGCTCTTCTGTTTTTTTTATCGTTCTAGTTTTGTGCAATCTTTTAATAAGCTTGATTTTTTTGTAATTTTTTTCGCATAGGCATGTCTCTTTTCATTGTTCAAAAAGAAGTCTTACCTCTGCCCTAACAAGTTCCTCGTCCTTCAGCTTGCCATCAGCAACATCCTCTTTCTTTTCTTCCTTAGACTTCTTGCTCTTATTCTTGGTGTTGTTATTTTCCTTGTTTTTGGTCGACTTGTCGGCTTCCTTCACTTGTTTTGTTGTCTTTGGCTCCACAATGGTTTTGGTCTGAGAAGACGACTTTATGACGCTCGACTCGCTGGAGCTCTGCTCAAGTTTGCCAGGTTTCGGCGTCACCGGCTGTAAACATTTTTGATTTATTTTTATTTAATCACGATAAGTAGCTCTAAATGTAATGTACGGTCAAGGAGCAAATATTAGCGTTCCGAACATTTCATTGGTCATTTTTATTCAAAATGTTGGCGATAAGTGGTCTGAAATATAATAAGGTGCAAGCAAAAATTAACCTTACGCTGCAAAAAATTTTCATTCCTTGACTGTAGTTTGTTTATCAAGACAAATGAACATTGGTACCTGCGGTTCGATGTTGTCAGGTTCAGGAACCGCGGCGATGCTAGCGACGTTGGTGACGCTGGCTTGGCCAGTAAGCGTTTCAGTCTGAATAAGTTTGTGTAGTTCCTCCATGTTGGGAGTGGCGCTGACGTTGGGCGCGTAGCAGTCCTCGGGTTTTGGAGTGGCTGCGGGCGGGCCCTGCAGCTCCGACATGAATTGCTGCGATGGCTGCCCAATGTTTTGTGTAGCGCGCAGCTGCGCCAGAATCTGATCTTCTGTCTTCATCTCCTTGGTTATTTCTTCCGGTAGGAGAGAATTCGAATTGATGGCAGAAGGCTGAAATTGATTGGCAATCCTCATACATAAATGTTCGAATGAGAGAGACGGGTTAAGCCTCCTACTTTTACGTAAACACACACAGTAAGCTTCTTTCATTATTCACACGACCGCACAGTAAGCTTTTCATTGATCGAGGCGTTATTCGTGCTAAAAATGAACAAATCCTACAAATCCTAAAGGGGGGATCATGAATAATTAAAGTGTGTTTCTGAGAATATATACATAGAATAATTATAGGGCTTCAAAATATAATCGTTTACAGCCGGCTAGCGTACCAACATCATCCCTTTTTCGATATCGTAAGACGAGAGAGACCACAGAGCAGTAAATGAAAAGAGTACCAATATATAACTTTTTCAATCAAGCACGTTAAACGTGTCATTTCCAAGAGAGCGTCGTAGCGTCTGGCAGTGCACGAGCGCCAACGTATGCGACGCAACAGCTGCACTAAATTAAGTATGTCGCCTCAGCAATTGACGTTGGCTGACCTTAATCGATGGCTAATAAACACTCCATTTCTTTACTACTTTGTTGTCTGTTATGAACCATTACCAGTCTTGTTAGTGAATAAAGTTTTTAGCGGATATTCTACGCGTACTGCACGTTTTGTTGGCCTAAAGTTCATTAACAGGTATAGATGCAAGAATGAACCGGGAAAGCATTCAACATTTTGAACTATATGTATACCGACAATTTGAGGTAATATGTACACTATTTCCCCAATCCTGTCGCGTCACGCAAGTGTTAATATTATTTGCTTAGAAATATTTACTCACAAATACATTGGCCAGCACTCGTACTGCTTAAACCCAAACTTCAGGAGAAATTCAGATAAGATAGATAGATAGATAGACAGAATATAATTTATACACCAACATGCAGTAAATTTCAGTTATTAGATATTGTTTTGAGTGTACATTCAATAACACAATTATACTAGGCTGCTATTAATAATGCAAAATATCTAGTTTTAGACAAATACTGTCACATAGGTACGAGTGAAAAGACGATGCTATACAATGCTGAACTTTTTCTTAAATTCCATATTATGCCTTATTAACAGCCGGGTACTGTGTATAAGTACTAGTCCATACAAATAAATAAAATTGAAGTGTCTGTTTGCAATGTCAAAATAAGACTTTTTTACTAATTGCTTATGAAAGTATATACGACAACTATAACAAACAATGACAAAAATTGTCCGTCTGTCTCTTTGTTCCGGGTAATCTCCGAAACTGCTGGACCGATATTGACTGGAATTTCACTGGCAGATAGCTGACGTTATAAGGAGTAACTAAGGCTACTAATTTTATTTTAGAAAAAGACATGTATAAATCATAGTTAAAAATACGAATATAATTTTACGAATTTTATTTTCGACTAGCTGCTGCACGCAGGTTCGACAACAGTTATATTACAGACACTTCAATTTTATTTGTAAAGAAAAAGCCACGCGAGCGAAGCCGCGGAAAGCAGCTAGTAATACATACGATTACTCGAAATCGTTATAATAGACAATGTACAGCGTGCCATTCATATCTGCTTACAATGGCGACCTCTTTATTGTTCTCGACCTAAAGTATCGGGTCCGCGCCCACTCGACCCGCTTAGACTCGACCCGAAGAATAATACCTGGATATTTCTGTTTTGATAGGCGTAAACACGTCGATGTATAGTCAGACAGAAAAGTGTCGATTTAACGCTTGCACCAGAGAAAGTGTAAATTTAAATAACGTGTGGATAAATAAATCAATAATTAAACAAGTAACTACTTTTCCTTTTTTAATAAATAATATATACGCTTTGTACTTTATAGTAAAAATCAAAGATTATTGTTTATTGCTAGGCAATGTTCAAATAAACGACCACATTTTGAAGTGATAATAACGCAGTTATTTTATTTTCATTTTAAAACAAGGAATAACTTTTCATATGTTGGCATATCTTGAACAAGAGTCGAAAATATCCAAATAAAACATCGTTGTTCATGTTTCGTTAAAAACTTATTTTTACATGGATGCATTGACAAATTCAGTAGCCGTTGTAAGACGATACAAAAGGTACATGGATACATGGTGTGTACATTTGTGAATAATTCTGAATTGACTTTGATATTTTTATTTCATTTTAGATAGAAGGAATGTATTGTGCATCGCGAGGCCAGTTATTTAAATCTAGATGCACACAAGTGAATAACTGTGGCATAGAGTATTATTCAATCAACTTCTTCTATTGAAAGAACATCCGAAGTGTTGCGGAGTAGCTAGATTGCAGCTATTATCTCATTGCAGACGGGCGGATCCTCCCTGCAGTTTTTACGAATTATTTCACTTTGCCCCACCGAGCCGCCCCACTGGTGGGGCAGAGTGGAATGCCTAAAATTTTGCAGTGGAATTTGCCCCACTAATTCGATTTGTTGGGGCAGATTCCACTACTCTAAAATCTTGTTGGATACGGCCCACTAGGGTCCTTTAGTCACCTGGCACCTTAGAATAAAAGATAATAGATGGAAATTTTTATTTCCTGTTTCTGGTAGGAAACAGGTTGTAGGTAAATCACAGATTTATTACAAATATAATATAATAAATTAGGTATATATTAAGTTGTAGAATAAATAACATTTCGTTTTCTAGTTACGAGGGACAAATCGTACCCAGTTTGTGATTTTGAGCTTAGTAGTTTCCGTTTCCTTCCAGAAACAAATAAGAAATAAAAAATTACAAACAATTATTTTTATACTTTTATTCTAAGGAGCTAACCCTAGAGTATAGGAATCTGCCCCACTAAATCGAATTAGTGGGGCAGATTCCACAGCAAAATTTTAGGTATTCCACTTTGCCCCACCTGTGGGGCGGCTCGGTGGGGCAAAGTGGAATAATTCGTTTTTACCATATTTTTTTTTTCAAGTCTAATTATAATTCTGTGGCTTGGTGCTAAAAGGACCAAAGTACGTTTTTGTGAGAATTGAGATTTTACTGCCTAATTATTTATAAAGTTATATATTTATGTATTCTAAAAGGGCATAAGTGTAAAGATAATATCTCAAAAGATACTATGTTAAAAAGGCCAAAGTATGGTGTGTGCTTTCATAATGTTACATCAAAATTATTAAGTGTTAAAAGAGCTGCAGTGTACATAAGCCACTAGGGATTTTTTTAAACACTACGCTACTCACTACGCTAGTAGAGACGGAACTAAAACGATAAAAAATAACTTACTATTTGAAATACATAATTTGGAACTAACATAGGATATAAATATTAAAAAAAAAACATTTTTTTCTTGAATTTAATTGATAAATCAACCTACTAACAGAACGAGATTTTTGTCATTCTACAATATAACATGTAGATAATAATTATCAATTTTGCTTTTTTGTTGTAATGCTTATTACTGAAAATAAGGATTATTGATATGTGCCCTTTTAGCACCAGGCCACAGAACTGATGCGATGCTTTGGTTTGTCATACGCGGCCAGAGATCTAAGGGAATCATATCAATCATGAGTATGGGTGTTATCACTACTTGCTCCATTTTTCAAAATAGGTTACAAAGTACCCTTATTAGTTCATTTGCTTGAATAAGAGGAAACCAAGATAACTGTTCTATATCCAGCAAGCCGTAAAATAGTAGTAAAGGCAAAATTACGAAACACCTAATTAATGGTCAATGAGAAACCATCAATCACCAGTGTTGTGAACCTATTAGTAGAAAAAGTTATGTTCATAGTGCATTTAATGGTAGCCCTATTTAGAATGCAAGTCACCGTATCGTAATAGTAGATTGTTATACAAGGGAAGAAAGGGACTTATGTAGGCACGAGATAGTTTGGCGCACGAGCGCAGCGAGTGCACTAATAGTTCGAGTGCCTAAATAGGTTCTTTCACCCGAGGTAAACACTCTGCTTTTCATTTCGAATATGAATGAATGAATGAATGAATGAAGTAAAAAAATGTTTAGTTAAACAAATACATATCTGAATCTGATGAACTCATTTTATACAAATATCATGTATGTAAATAATTAGCACTCGATAAAACAACTGAAGATCGAATTGCCGCATGTGCGCTTTTATGTTTATTTTTCTGTAGCATTCTACCAGCTAGTATTTTTATCATTGACTGTTAATATTTTGCTCAAATCTATGTAAGTTCATTAATAATTTAGTGAAAAGTAAATTATAAGTATAAAGTCATGTTACAAAATTGTTGACAATATTTTTTAATTACAATTTTACACCGCGATTTAAAGAGTGTCTGTATAAAAAGCTGGAACATGCCTTGGTTTTTAATTTTTTTATCAGCAGGTAAAATCGTTTCCAAGGGACAAAAAGTACTGTTTTCATCCCTCTGATCAGGTAACTTCAAGTATACTTCTCAAGTATGAGAAATGAAAAATATTTTTTCCGATATTTTATGGTATTCGTGTAGTCGCATGTCGTGGTCAATTATTTGAGATTTAGTCTGTCTAGATATGTTTAGAAAAAGAATGCTTAAATCGATCGCCATACGGTATCGATGTTGTCAGAAGCCTTCAGGAAAGCATAAAATTAATAAAGCATGACCAATAATGCTCTGTTTCAGAATTCGTTTTGAAAATTTAAATCATTAATGGGGAAAATACTGTTACATTACGGAAAATGTGTGTTTAAAATAAGTTTCATCTTATGTTACGGCATATTATTCTTTTCTATCTTCAAATAACATCATTATTTTTTTCTTTGGAAAACACACAATTTCTGTAATTATACCAACCAAAACCTCCTATAAATGCAAAAGCAGTCTATTTGTCAGATTTTAATTCATAAAAACATAATCCTTCTTTGCAGTTGGGTGATAACAATAATTTAAATGAATTAACATAAGGTGCGGATAGCTACAATACAATTTAATACAAGTCCATGTCATATTATCCGCAATGCGAAAAAAATATTATAAACTTAACTAAAAAACTTAATAAACATTATATTTGGTAACTAGGATAAACCTTAAAGGAATATTAAATTAGTAATCAACATTGCTGCCTCAACACACCAATCTTTAACACTCGCCATATCTTAACATTTCATAAATCAGTCTTTCTAGTAAACAGCCAGTGCAGATAAATTCGTACACAAACTTAACATAGAGATGTAAAGATTACATCTAATTTGTATAATATTGTGCCCGAACAAATATCAATTCTGCGGCCCAAATGAAAATACGACTGAGGACATAAAGTAGTACGAGTTTATGACCAAGTTCTAATATCAAAATGCAACCGTTTTTACCAAATAACGTACCTACAATACCGAGCCTCATAATAATGTTCGTACTACTGTACATAAGCACTTATTTTAATTTAGAATCATCCAAAAATATTATTATTTGGAATGGCTTTTTTACATAAGGGTCTTTAAAAATAGTAAAAGGGTAATTGGCTACTTTTTAACCGGCTCCAAAAGGAAGGTTCTCAGTTCGTGTCTTTGTCCGAACTCCACAAGTTTTGCTAGCAAAACATACATAAATGTAAAAAAAAGATGTTAAATTAAACTTTGAACGCCAGAATGAGTTTTTGTGTTCCTAATAGTAGGATTCTCTATTTTGGTTTCAGATACCAATCAACAGGATATTATTTTGATAAGAAATGCACTGTATTGGGTATCTTCCGAACCGTCTATTATGTTGAACGCAATCAAAGAGATTTCAAGAGAAGACACAACATTTAGTAAATTTAAAAAATAGTCATCTACCCTATCCTACTACTCATCATTGATTCAATATAAACCTTTGATTAGAATGTTTATTAAGAAATTCAAATACAGGGTTATTTTTTTAAGGAATGTCATTTAAAAAGCTTTTTCTATGAGAATAGTGGTCAAAGAAGTCATGGGCTCGATTTAGAAGGCAAACAAAACAATATTTTTTACTCGTGGGCAATGAAGAGATATGTGCGTTTCTTTGTATGTTTGAAGGATTTTTTAAATCCCTAGTATCATACCTGTTGCATGTATTTATGATAGTCGTAAGATTTGACACACATATTGTGAAAGAAGTGTTTATATTATTATACCAGACTCTAAGAAAGTGTAACGCGCTTGTTTAAAGTACAATCGACACTATTCCAAGTTTTAAAATAATTATCACCTCAAAATGTAAGTTAGATTAAAATTGCTTAGTAGCCTTTTAGGCTAGATTGCAATTTATTACTAAAACCTGGTTATTTATAAAACAGAATTTAAAAAAATGCCGTTTCATTTGACATGACCGCCCAGACGCCAGGTCAGGTGACGTTTTAAAAGTTGTAAAATACTATTCTGTTTCAGCAATATATATTTTTTTTGTACTAAAAGCGCGTCGGTGAAGATTTCAAAAATATAACCCACTATGAGGTTGAAAGGGGAGAGCTAGGAAACGTTTGCGTGATGACTTAAATTTCAATACGTGTTGAGAAAAAAGAGGTTTGTGTTACGACTGTAATGCTGAGAACGAACAAACCCTGGAAACTGCGAGTTTGGGAATTTTATTTATATTTGAGAAATGTACCTTGTCCGTGACTCTTTGAACCATATTTTTCCTTCCATACTTTCGGTTATTGGACTGAATACCCTCTTAAAAAGTCACCCTGTATATTTTTTTTTGTTTTTATACGTATAAATATAGAATCATTGCTTTACTCTGGAACATTAAAAAAATATTACTTTTACCCATAAACAAGCATATCAATATTAACTAATATAAATAAAATGGACTATCACTTGCCCTGCAGCATTATAAATTAGCATACGCAGAACACCAACCAATATCAGTTATGTATTCTGGATTCGCTTTGATGTTACTGCTATATTCTGCAGTAAAACTTACTGCTGCGATGAATAAATCGGTATCATAAGGCAATTTAATTTTAATAAAAAAGCATTTAATACTAAGGCATAAAAGCATGAAACAACAAAAAGCATACGCATTTTTCCACTAAGGCCATAGAATTATTACTTCATCGTATACAACAACTTCTACACAAAATTGAGATTTGAAACAAATAACTTTAATATGTAACGAATAAACGACATTCATATCATAATCAGTACTTTGTTACTACCCTGCCTTGAAATTCAACCGCCCTATCATAGACAAAGCTCGCACCTTAACCTAAATCTAAAAAAAAATATCAAAATTAAATCTACATAAAAATAACAAGTATCCTAAATGACCTAATCTCTTATAATGTGTCCTTGAAATGACAAGACAAGAAATAGCAACAACAACACATTTAGCCATTAAAAAGATGAATAAACACCTGTTGGTTTACATCTAAGTTTTGTATAATTAGAACTAGGTTTATTCAGATCCCTAAACTGAAATTGAATACTTGTCAGTTCACATTGCATTAAGAAAGTTCATGGCATCCATCTTGTTATACAATATTCGCTCTTAGTAAACTAACAAGTTAATCAAATATTTTGAAAATAACAATGGGCGAGTCCGTCCTAAGTTTTGTATCAATTTATGTTATTATTAACATCTTGTTACAATTGTATTTTGTTCTTTGATAAAAATGAAATACGTAGAGCAAAAGAATAATGATTTCACATTTATGAGCAATATATACTTTTCTATAGCTTTAATAATACATTTTTATTCCGTTAAATATTGAGTTCGTACTGTGCTGCAGTTGAGACCTGTCGCTTACGGTTTGATGGTCTACAGTCAGTCTTAGTTACAATACCAGCTCAGCATAATCAGCCTATTTCCCACTGCTGGGACACAGGCCTCCTCTCGGTGAGTAGGAGTATGCAGGGGAAAATATATTATTAAAAACGAGTAGAGGCCAAGCTAACATATATTATTATTTTTGGCACTTCAGTCGGCAATATTCGTTCGATGAAAATATATGTTTACTTCAAATTTATTGGTATAAGCTTAAATTTCAGCATGATATTAGCAATTTTCCTGCATATAACAAAACAGAACCACAGTTCTACACTAGTCTATTCTGATACAAGACTTGTGATGGAGTCAATACATAGACGCCCAACGTCCTTTATTCTAACACCAGTATTTTTTTTTTGTTTTGTTTTCTTACAGGTAGTACAGCTATGAGATAATCAGTGTTTAGACAAATAACAATGTTTGAATTTTTTATATAGACGTATAAAGGAGAGGAAGTAGCTACGCTATACAATCTGTTATCCAATGATACTCTTAAATAGTTGGTGAAACTTCACAGACCCGATGGGTAGTGATGTTTAGTCATAACAAAAACAAAGAAAGTCTATCATCATTTTACTAAGTATTTCTTGCGAATTTCGAAATGCTCTAACTAAATAAGAACGCTTAACAAACCAATAATTTACAGAATTTGCAAGTACATCTCACGAATATTTTTTATTTTATTTTACTCATTTTCGTCATGATTACATATCGATACCTTTCCATGAGGTTTGTAAAGTTTCGCCTTCTCATCGTACGTACATAAGTTAATACGAAGATGTCGACAAATTATAAGTGTCCAAACTATATGAATGAATACTACATTGACATCGATACAACATTTAGGTATAACATAAACAATTAACACTTCAATAATATATTTCATATAGAGTAATCTATAATTATGCACTTTACCTTTGCACATTACCTTTTTCTTTAAAACTTTACTTTTAATAAAGGGTTACACCCTCTCCCCTACGTACTCACAATAATTCTTCAATTTCTTCTTTAATCATCAATCAATTTATATAAGTAATCCTCGTTGAATATTATTGTCTGAAACCACAGCGCTCACTTAACGAGTTACTTATGTAAGAAAAACAAAAAAAAAAAGAAATAAGTGGAATCATGAACGATCATTTCTTCAAAAAAAAAAAAAAAACATTTTTAAACTAAACTTATAACCTCAGCCTATTTCTTTATCCCAAAACGCTTCATCTTTGACGTTCTTACATAATATTATCAGTTTGTTGTAAGATCGTTCCGAACTTATCACATCATTACAAATTACCCGCATTATTCAGCATCGCCTAAGTAAATGTCAAGTATTTACGTAATTTTAATTAATAGTATAGAAACAAGTCGATCGCGCCGTAGTAATTTTTGTTTCCCAGGATTCTACCTAGTCCATAGAAAAGTTAAGTTGCCTTTAGTGAATAGTTTTAAGGTCGATGTAGAAGCCTCCGAGATACCTTAGAGATTAAGATTTTAATGTCTACTTTACATCATACTAAATCTAGAATGGCACAGTGCCAGATTTTTAAAAAGCTTAGTGCGTGTTTATTTTTCCTATATTTTATAATCATAAAGAGTTTATCTATCCTCAATGTTGGACAATATATATATCGACGCTTGAAAGGCGATATTGACCAAACGACATGTTGGCAACTTTACACTAGAGCATTTTAATTCCAAAAAAATAAAGAAAACTTTAAAATGGAGTAGTTATTTTATATATTTTAATGGAGTAGACTCTAGTAGGGTAGGTATTTACTGGAGCATATTAGGTTTTTTTTTGAAAAAAAAAAAATCTTTAATATGCTCTAGTGTAACGTTGCCAACATTTCGTTTAGTCAATATTGCCTTTCAAGCGTCGATATATATATTTTTATACTTTTTTCTAAGATAAAATCCTATAAAATAATCAAAATTACTTTTTGTGTCTTTTGAAAACTAGAAGAACCTATTAAGATAGTTGTTTTAAAATTTCACACCTACGAATATAGTAAATTTATAATATCGTGAAATAAGAAGTGTAAGTTATTAAAGTTGAAAATCTTAATTAGAGTAGGTATACGGTATCTCGGAGAGCATCTCCCTCCCTAAAATCTTAATAGGAGTAGGTATAAGGTATCTCGGAGAGCATCTCTCTCGCTAAAATTGCTGAAAGCCTCAGTCGGTGTAGACGCCATTTATGTACATCTGGATGTAAAACTGTTGGCAAAAATATGCAAAATTGGATCCCTTTATCTTCCACCCTAAGATTTTACTACTCGTGATGTGATTTAACGCGGTACAAAGTAAAAGTCAAATTATGCGAACAAGACAAACAGGGCGTATTTTCAACCCAAACAACAAGTTATGTCTTCTAAATTAAGATTTTAAAATATTAAAAGTTAATAGATCGACTAAATAGACCCTGACGGATTATACCAATAGTAAGGTGCAGATGAAAAGTTTACATCGTCAATGATGTGAGCTTGGCGCTCTCGAAAATCATTTGAATATTCAAAATACACCCTGTAAATTTAGTCATTGGCACATAATTCTAACTAGACTACATAAACAGACAATGTGTTGTGCAACGTCCATATTTATCTCTCATGATACTTTTCAGTAATGGATGTCAATTGGCACATTGGTAAAAGGCAGCCGTCTTATTTATTTAATTGGAGTTTTCCAGGCATCATGTGGATTTTTCCTACAGATATTTTATTTATGTAGGTAATATTTTCATTTTAATTTAAGTACACCGAACCTTTTTAGTCCACCAGGCTGTCTATTGACTATAAATGAAAATAAATGAAGGAAAATGTTGAAGAAAGACGAACGTGTTCAGAAAATGAATACTTAGAGAGCGTAGATAGCTAGAACAAAAGAACCACGACATCTGGGCTAACCCCAACTTATATGGTTGCTAACAATGCACATATATCTTAAAAGGGGGAAAAAAGCAGAGCATAATTATGTTAAAAACGAGCACTGAAATAATAATGCTCACAGAACACACACATTTAGACTCGTTTGCTTTAAAATTGAGCCAATATTAATAAATAATAGCAAGGTTTCAAAATAAATTGACTTGACATGCGCACCACTTTGACGGTTAGGTTACTTCATTTGTCCAAATCGATCCAATACTTAAGACGTTAAAAATGTACTTACACTATTTTTATTTTGACATAAATAAACTAAAATAAAACGAAACGATTGTGGTATATCTACGAACGTGCTACATAAATGTTGTGAAAAGAATGCGACATCGCTAAGAGAATAAAAAGGAACCCTTAAATAAAAAGGACTACGGACATTAATGGACTTATGGGTTTCCAAGGTCCCGAATTGAGAAATCGTTTTTAAACCCAATAAAAAATAGCAACATTAATAGTGTTTGCATTAAGAACAAGTGCCAGGCTAACGAAAAAGACAGTACATATATATTACGTACGCAGACCGATGAAATCATAAGCCAACCATCTTCCAATTTTGGAGTACTAAAAGTTACAAAAATGGGACAGCAACGGATTTCATGATCCTTTTGCGGAGCATTTCTTTTCCGTTAAGTTCTTCTATATACCACATTTGCTCTACCACATTATCTTTTAAGTGTTAAGTTACAGGTTTGAGTGGTCATGAACGTGGTTTCAGTGCAAACCTAGTGCGGAGCTGAAAAGTGCATTGTGGTCAAGTTTAGAAACTACATTGTAATATTTACAATAACTAAATTTGATGCCGATTTGAATTATTTCTCTTTACTTTCGGAATGATAATAAACTATAGACAATAATAATTGAGAAACTAAATTAAAATTAAATTGAATTTAATGTTATGCGAATAAATAGTCATCCGCATTTTAAATAAAAAAACTTATAAATTTAGATCTAGAATAATCTGTAGTTGAATTTAACTGAAATGAGCTAAGACCTAATTAATTTTAATTCCTCTTAATCTGCACTTTTCGATGTCCATCTCAATAACTCCAATTCGGCAGCTCGCGTAGCACGTACTTAATAACAGTTTTACGTTCCTGAAGGGCGATGAGGCCTGGATATTATAAATCTAATAATTTTATTCCAACTAACATTTTTCGAAACAGTTCACTAGAAGTTCATCTTAATTGCCCACCACATTCGCAATAGCTTTAGTTTTCACAATTTAACATTATTAATTACGTTGAATTAGACTTTAATAAACATCCAGATGACAACTCTGTAAATATACATTTAGTGAAAATTTACTGTAAAAATTAAAGCATTTACGATTTTCTGTGATTCTGTTCGGCTATTAGGCTACTGGGTAATGTTAAAATCAGAATACAAAAACATTTTTACAAAATCTAGCTGCCTGCCAACATTTGTGACTATTGGCAAATTCAGCTTTTACAGTAGAGCTATCTTCTTTTCGCAATACTTTACAAAGTCCTTTGACAAAAGCATACGAATAGAAACCAATTTTATTATATAAGCAATACAATATCTTAATGATTGCACACCTATTTTGACAGATGGAGCTTTTGTTTATAACGCAATTAAAATATGTTAAAGTACGTGCAATCTAACTCCTATTTAATATAATTATTCAAAACAAACGACCCTAATTTGGGAAAAGGCTAGGCGTTATTGCCTAAGCCTGAATCAGCATTTGCTGGCCTGCAAAATGGATGATAAAATCCTAAACCGCGATGTAATTTTGATACGAATGCTTTCCACCGTGCCTATTAAGTTCATAAATATTGTAAGTTTGTCCTACACGCCACGTTCATACCGTGATCTCGATGAAATAGTCGTCAATAGCAATCGACTGCGCACTAGCATTTTACGTACCTGTTATGTGGCTGGAAACTCAAAACGCGCGCGATGATTATAGCTTATAAACAACGTTTATAAGTGTGGTGTGGCGAACTATGTTGTCTATATTTTGAACAGTGATATATGTGAGTAAATATTCCTCAAATGTAAGTGAGAACGGAATCTATCTATTATCCCCTTACTAGTTACTTCAAAGCAACTTGATAAATATAAAAAAAAAATATTAACACAAAGTGGTGAATATCTAAAAGGGAAAATATTAAAGGCACAATTAATAACTTTTTCTTTCAGGTCATTCCCATTTTTAAGTGATGTTGAGAAAATTCATTAATTTCAATGTTAATTTTTAACTACTCAATACCTTGTTATTTTCTGTCTAAATGAGCTCTCAAACCAGTATCGAATGGTCAAAGAGAATAAGTTGCCTATGCAGACTCCCATGCAGCAAGCCTGTCATGAAAACAACTGGTAGTCTTCTTGTGTGAATTCATTGGTTTATAAGAGGTAAATTGAATCCTAATTACTATTTAAAAGATCTGAGAAACTCAAACTCAAATCATTAATTTCAATTAAACCATTTACAGGCACTTTTGAATTGTCAAGGAGTCGGTCAGTAAGAAAAATGAAGCTACATTCAGACAAGTAACCAAAACAGCAGTCTTGGGTAAGAACTTTACTCGAAACCTTATCAATAGTACAAAATGCTAGTATGGGAAATCCTAAATTAAGAGCTATAAACTCTAAAGAAATTTAAATGAATTTTAAATTACGTCAAATTAAAAAAATGCACTTCTCATGAGAATGACCTTTATTGAACTCAAATACCACACACTTAAGTAATTGCCTATATAATGATTAGTGAAAAGTTATAAAGCAAAATTAATATTGATTATCAACAAGTTATTCAGTTTTTTTTTTGTATTTAAGAGTAAGCAATGACATTTTCGCAAACATGATGTTATTTCAGTAGTTATGTTAAGGTTTAACAAGATAATTACAAAGAAAATAGATGTTTCACATACGTCATTGCTATTTCTTAAACTGCGGTATAAGAAACCACTTTGTGTTAACGTGTTTTTAATGACACAACGGCTCATTTGCATACGGCGGTCTACATACAATGCAAATATTATATAAAAAAAGCGTTTTAAGCATTACAAGGAATCATGAAAGTGATATCTTCTATGCCTTTAAAACCTTAAAACTGGAGTACTTACTTTACAATAAATTATCTAAGTTTCAATGATGATTCAATTACGGGTTGTCTATTACTACTTCAGCTCTTGATTCGTCGCCTTTTGTGGAGTATGTCAGACACACAGCGACACGTATTTTTTAAAGTTATTATACTACGGTATTTCATGAAGGATAGAGGGAAAATCAAGTAAAGGTGCTTCGTGTGCTCAGGTATTGTTAAGACAGTGTGGCTCTTGACCCCGGTCTTTATGTTATTATCAATATTCTAGCGATGTCTAAAACATGAGGGCGGAGAGGATCGCTAATAGAAGATGCTACGCGTAAGTATAAAGCCCCAGGTATTTGCTGAGATGATAAAATAAATAACTAGAATAAATACCTATTGTTTTTGTATAATCTCTTAAGAAACATTCTAGGGTTTATTTATAAACATTGCTTAAAGTTGAAGAGTCGTTTAAACGTCAGAAAATATAAAGTTAATCCGACGTTAATCATTACTTAACTTTAAGAAAAGTTTATAAATAAAACCCTCTACAGCTTGCACGACTATTGATTAGTATGATGGATAAAATAGGTAATTTCCGGTAAATTACTACGGCGGATGTTGCGTTTTAAATTATAATATTCTTTGTAAACTATTAGACACATTTAACCATAGGTTGTATCTATATATAGTAGATCATAGTACAATGTTATTATGGGAGGTAATGCTCTGATAGTTATGCAATATTTATGATTCCTTTACTATATTTATGTCATTCATGATTCCTTTACTTGCTGGATGCAAATTGTGTGAACAAAATAGAAACACGACATAACACGGCGTTAAGCAAATTAAAGAATTATATATTTGTTATTAACAAGAAAGTGTTACTCTGCTGACATTATGTGATTGAAAGTAGTATCCAATCGTATTTCTATTCAAAGTTCGTCAACTACACAGTAAAAGTAAGAAAAAGCCCAAGAAATATACATGAAAGAGTAGAAAGGAAGTGCTTAACTCTAATGAAAAACTTTACTTAAATGCTAAGATCAAATAATACAGATCATGTTGAAACACGAAAAACTAGTCTAAAAAAGGCAAAGTATGTGTAGCAACAGTCATATTTATACTATAAAAAAAAAATACATGCAAAGTAAATTGCCATAATTTTACCACATTTTACCTTTTCAAAACTAGCAAAATAAAAAGTAATAAGCTAACTGGGGACTGATTCGCGTTAATCATAATGATAATGGTAATTTAATATCACCAGTAATGTGCAGTTAGTAGATTTAGATACCATCCACATAGTGCCAAAATAATGAATTATGCTTAGGTCGGTCTGCGCAATGTAACACAAATATAGCATTCACTTTCTAGGATTTTCAAATTCTTTTGCATAAGGTCCACCTCGTAAGGCGTAACTAAAAGTTTGCGACCATATTTTTGCGAAAATATAGTAAACAATTTTCAGGATCACTAAAGAAGTTTCATAGAAACAAACACTACTAAGATCTACCTAATAAATGAAAAAGTTAAAAATATGTAGTATCTAGTTATTTTTAAATATAGCCACAAATTTTGAGAAACCCTTATGATCCCAAATGGGCTTGAAACCCACCTGATGATCCCATGAGAAGAACATTGGCAAATTATTGACGCGTGCTTCTGCGCGGCTGCGAGGCTGTTGCATCCACACTAAATCAGCCGATGACGGCGCTCCCTGGCCCCACAGAGAGTCCACCTGAAAGAATCACACTTTATAGTTCCTGCACCAACCCTGTTCGCAAGCCCACACCACACATCAATTGTTTCCTATCAAAAATAATTGTGTAATAATATACAACAAAAAAAAAATCTTGCTGATGAAATAAGCAGTACCTTTGTGCTCTTGTGTTTTTATAATTTTTTTTATTTTTATTTGAGGGTACATAACTTAATCAATAAAAACTTACAAAAAATACCCCACCAAAACATTATTGCTGAAATGCTTGTTTCTTTTGCTTAGCTAGTCCTATTTGTGATGATGATAAAAATCATTGATTCCCAACGAGAATGAAATTTTTGTTGGATCAATTCGTGGAGCTCCTCCATCTACTTAATAAAATTCTTAAATTCATTCATTCATTCGCTCTCTGGCAGACAATGAACAGCCTAAACCGCTAGGTCTGGAAGCATGAAATTTGGTGAAAAGATCCTACAAAACGAAAGTGATTGTGATTTCACCACCTAAAGTGTTTAAATTAATAGGGCATGAAAGTTTGTATGGAAACTCCTATCGGGCATTCGGCATGTCAAACAAGAAAACAATAAAAAACATACCGGGTGTTTGGAAGCTGGATGCAAAGCCTTAAGGGGTTGATAGTTGGCACCATTTAGAGTATTTTGAGCCATACATGACTTAGACGAGGTAGGTTTTTTTTTTTAAAATCAGCTATTTTTGTTAATTGCCAAAAGTGTACCAGTTAAAGGTGATATGTTGTTTATTTTTTTTCTTTTTCTTGGTTTATTTGATGTGCATCTAATATAATAAACAAAGTTCAAAGCACCTGTGTTACTGAAAAAAAAAAAAATACTAGACACTTTTGAAGTCAGTGAATACTTTTAAAATTTGAAAAATAAAATACCTCAAAAGTTCAAACCTTTTTAAAAACATGCTCAAAATGCTCCAAATGTTGTCAACCATCAACTCCTTAGGCTTTGCATCTAGCTTCCAAACATTCAGTTTAATTAAAAACCCTTTATTCTTAAATCAGTTAAAAACCTCTATAAAGCATATAATTTATTTATAATGATTAAAACTATCCTATCCCGATTAAATATCTTATAAGACAATCTGGGGACATTTATGCAAAACCGCACCGCAATTGTTTGTAGATTTCATAATGCAAGAAATCATAAAACAAACATACAAACAAAGGTATTCTTATTGTAAGACTTTAATTTATTACCATTTGTGGCGGTTGGGCATAATTTTGATTTGCCATAATTCCCACAGATCCGAATTGTAATTCCATAGGTGCACTATCGGGTATATTTATAGTACCCAGATTCATCACCTAGAAATCAAGAAAACCTAATTATTACAAGGAATTCAGAATTCTATTATAATGCTAACTACCGCTGATCATTGTTCTGTCTCAGTCTACCTCTACATTAGAATGCATGAACCAAATATACTGACTTCTTTACTTACGTCTAGACCTAATGTAGCTTGTGCATTCATCATATTGTCGTGTGATCCTTGTGGACGATCGAAACCACCAGACATCGGCGGGAACGAATTCATCATATCCTGCGACAGTTGATTTGTCTTAGTAAAGTATTTATTCATTTGTTAATCTAGTGTCTATTTTAACAAGAAGAAATAAATACTGAAGATAATAAAAGGTAACCTACAGTTAAATACATCTACAAGTGTCATGAAGAGTACTAAGTTACATTTTATTTACATTTCATCATCATCATTTCAGGCCGGAATCAGCCACTGCTGGGTATAGGGCTCCCCTATCTTCTGGCATACTTCCCAGTTCCGTGCGGCCCTCATCCAGGTGTTACCCGCGACTTTTACAATATCGTCAATTCAACGCGCTTTTGGACGGCCCTGGTTTCCTTCCCTTTACGTTTATTTACGACTAATTTAATATGAACATAATAACAATATTATGCCTCAATTATCTCAAGCATAAGGCCACACACGAAGAGAATAGGCACAACAGAGTTTGCTCACATGGTACGAGGAATTCGTGTGTCGCATGGTCGCATAAGCACTGAAAAATACTGTTGTTTTATGCGCACGCGGGAACACATTTTGCTACAGACAAATGTCTTTTACTTGTGTTTATTTGAAATAACAAAATGCCTTCTAGTTATTAAACAGATATTAGATTTGATTCTGATACTTCATTAATAATGATTTGACTAACTTACCATCTGTGCAAATGGCACCACCGGCCCGTAAGTACCCAGGGGTCTCATAATTGATTCGCATGCTCGGCGCACCATCAAGCTTGGACTGAAGAAGCCTGCCCTGTACCAGTTGTACATGTCTAAGGATGTAAACGGACCCTGGATGTTCCTCTGTAAAATATTCACATAATGAGCTCCTCAATATTGTCAGATAGTAGGAAACTTACAAAGGCTACCATACATAGAGAGATCAATCTGAACAGACAAACCTGCGCCAGATCAGTCTGATCGGATGCGTGCACAGACATGAAACAATAAAATTGTTTAGTTTTAAAGATTGCTTCAAGTAGTAATTGCTTCGGCCGGAGTAAGCGATGTATCTTGAAGAACAGCTACAGACAGTACGGATATTGGTCAGATCAGACGGATCTGAAGGTAGATCTGACCAAGTATGGTAGCCTTTGGAGAGGTTGCAGAGTACTATTCTTTCACCATTGTAACAATAATAATTTAAAAAAAACTTTATATACATTGTTTTAACAGCCATTGTGCGCTTAATTAATTAATTTGCAGATTAGTAAGCATTCTGAACTTTACCGAAATAAAATGTAATGGACGTATGAGCATTCGAGCTTGTCAAAGACAACTATTTTATTTTTTGTTGAAGGGTGATGTAATTTTGTTTTTTTTTTTTTTGTATTAGTCGTAATATCCATTTCTATTCGATAAATCAATCTTATTTGCAAATTACTTCGATAAAGTGCGCATTAGTGGCAAGATTTACAAAATTACAATAGTCGCATACCTCAGGATCTTCATAATACCATTGATCAAGCATATTAGCGTTCGGCATGGCATTGTTTCCATACATTGAATTTCCAAAAGGTCCTTGTGAACCTTGCATACCCTGTAGTTGAATCATTATATTTTGTCCTGAATGATTTGACATTGGCATGTCATTTGCTGATGACATCTGTCGATAAAAAGGGCATAATTATTCCCAAAAGTTTAGTACGAATTCGAGATACATAAAAACGGTCAACAGAAAGTCGGGCTGGATGGTCGTATGGTCCGGAAGGCAAAAAAAAATCAGAAACTTACCGAGGTATTGTTAGAATTTTGTCCCAAAAACAATGAATTATTTGCAATGTTATTGGGCATGCCTGGCATGGAACCGCTTGATTGAAAATTGGGCATATTTCCAGATCCTTGCATAGATGGCGTCCCCATACCGCCCATTCCAGATGAACTCAGGGGTGAATTATTTGGCATCTGTTGTGGCATGCCTTGGTAGGGTTGTCCCATGTTAGGGCCAATGGGTAGGCCTAACGATGCATTTAATGCAGAATTGGTGATACCCACATTCTGCATGCCTGGTTGCATACCTGGTGTTTGTACTCTTGGAGCTTGCATCCCAGGCATGTTTTGCATGCCACCTGAAGGCATTCCTGGCATATTTTGCATGCCACCTGTTGGCATCCCAGGCATGTTTTGCATAGCAACTGATGGATATCCAGTGTTTTGCATTCCAGGTTGCATCGCAACAGGCATGCCAGGCATATGTAAGCCAGCTTGCATACCTTGCTGCATACCTGATGGCATACCCTGCTGCATCCCACCTGCATTTATTACAACCGGCTGCATCGCAGGTGAATGATGGACTGGTTGTATTACAGCTGTTTGCATGTTTTGGTTGTTCAAATGCATGTCCATATTCATGCCATGATTTGGTATCCCAGAATTTGACATGCTCATTTGCATGTTTTGGTTTTGCGGCATTCCACTTGCTGCAGAAGCTAACGCAGATGACATCGAATTGGAAAATGAGTTAGAGGAAGGTGTAGAGTGCATTTCCTTATCATCGAGAGACATGCTGAATATGTTATCCACTAGTAATTCTTCAGGAGATTTGTGTGATATGTGATCCCTGGAAACAATTAAATCAGTCAGGTTAAATATAAATCAACGGAGCATGTTAAAATCAATAACTTTTAAACGAGTAGATACATACATGTCTGATTGATTGTGTTTCATTGATCCTTTCATGTTATGCATTGATTTACCCGAAGCCTCCTTCATTGCAGGGACAAGATGCTGATGTTTCTGCCGCAGACTGTTGTTTGAATTTATGATGACTGATTGGAAGTTGCCCCTCTCATCGCTTGCTTCCTCTAAATCAATATCAGACCTCATGAGTGCATCAAAAGTTTTGCTCTCTGTAAACTTATTAGATTTGTAAGCACTTTGTTTTCCAAATTTGTGTTCACCTTGGCCTGCCGCGCTAGCCTCCGGGGGTTCCGATCCTGAAGCAGACAGTTCCTCCAGCTTGTCCAGCTCGCCTTCATTGCTTGAGTTGGACCTATTATTTGTACTTGAGCTTGATGCTTCTGCTATGCCAATACCAGGCTGCTGCAATATCAACTCATATCAAGAAAAAATCTTATCACCAAACAGAAATACAAAGTCAAATAATTTATTGCAAAAAGCCATTTAAAGGCACTTTAGAATATCAAAAATTACAAGAAAATAGAATTGATTCTAGGCGCCCCTTCCAAAAGGTAGTTTCTTATGGAAAACTAAACAAGTGCAGTTATTACGTACCTTCTTAACCTTGAGATCACTGGCATCGAAACGTTTTGGCGAGAGTTTCTTAGCTTTTTCTGACGCCCACCATTCATCAGAGCCTTCTTCTACTACCTTAGGACGAGGAAAACTGCCGTGTGTGTGGGACCGTGTTAGAGCTGCAATACATTCTCGATTACCACTTTTGACAAAACTTCCAGTACATTGAAACTTCACTATTGAAACCAAATGCTGCTGATAGTTAGAATTTTACACAGTGCGAAATAACGAGAAGATATCGATACTAGACTGCTAGACTAGTTTTCAGTTCACACTTTTCAAATTACTAGCTACTTAATCTAAATATATAAAACAAAGTCGGGTTAGTTACACCATTTATAACTCAAGAACGGCTGGACCGATTTTTACGATCTTTGATTTGTTGGACTTGTCCCCCGAATAACAGAGTAACTATTAAAACATGCGAAAAATTCACAAAAATAAAATTCATTGGCTCATACATTTTGTATGGAACGGCTTTTTTGATGACATCTCTAGAACGGATTGACTGATTCCGTTAATCCATTTTGAGTATTCATTTTATTTTATTAAAAAACTGAATTCGATTTAGATAATAAGTTAACACAACATTTATTGATTCTGAAGCGGTACGAAGTTCGCCGCGGGTCAGCTAGTTATTAATAACTAGCTTTTGCCCGCAGCTCCGCCCACGTGGATGTCGGTTATCGCGAAAAAAAGTAGCCTATGTCCTTCTCCATACCCCAGGCTATATCTAGACAAATTTCAAAACGATCGGTTCAGCGGTTTAAGCGTGAAAACGTAACAGACAGACAGACAGAGTTACTTTCACATTTATAATATTAGTATGGATTAATTCATCAATTAACCATTCTTTAGTTTGTTATAAACATTATTATAGCATCACTTACAATATGCAGCCTCTTGGTGTTTCGGCAGATTGCTGTCATCATTACTGTATCCATGGAAGGCCCCCGAAGAGTCAAAGGTGCCTCCACATTCAGCATTTTCAACGGCCCTAATAAGCAACATAATGTGTCAAATCTCCACACAAAAAATGTAGAATATATGCTTTATGCATTATTATAATAAGGTTAATTTTACCATTCAGGCAAATTTTCCTCATTGTTTTGGTTGTCCCCACCCCAATTACGCCTATTGTTCCAGGGCTGGGGTCTCTCGCCGCTTGGTCTGTCACCCCAGTCGCGGTCTGTGAAATGGATTGAAGTTCATTCTTAAAGACCATTCAGTAGCAACAAACGAGTTATTTTGTTTAAAAACAAAAGTCATTTATTCAAATTAGGTTGACAATCAGAACTTTTTGAACCACAAGATTACATAAGAAAGTCGCTTCCTAGTGCATTAGCTGGGAAGAAGAAATGGCGCAACAAACTCCCCAGCAGCACAGCTTTTTGTAAAATTAGAAGAACTTGATTTTAAACAATAGTATGCAAAGTAATTAATATTATTGTTAATAGTACATTGTGATACAAGGGTGGAAAGTAGGTTATGGCAAATAAGCTGTCACTAACAAGCCCGAGCCGAAGGCGAGGGTTTTTAATCGACCGCGTAACAGAAAGATGTCTATGCAAAAGATTTAATTTTCGAATCATAATTATAGCCTCTGAAAGTACGCCATGTTTAACAACTGTACTGAAATTTAATTTACCCCATTTCTCGAGTTGGCGGGTTCTGCCCGGTTCTGAAGATCGCCACTCTTCGCTGTCATCGCGCGCTTGCGATGATCGCCAGTTGGTAGTATTGCCCGGTCGCTTGCTAAAAACATAGAATTGCTCGTTAATATAATGCTGCTTCCAGTTAGAAATTGAATGAGGTTTATAAATATGGCATAACATACTTTCTGTACATTTTTGTGGCCCAGTCTGTCTGATCCCCGCTACTCCTATTCGGGTTGTTGAGGTTGTTATTTGTCCAGGGACGACTGGTGCCACTCGCGCCACCTTCGTCATCTTGACCTCCACTGTAAACGGGCATTCTCGGTCCACCGACATGCCACAAAGCTCCCCTAAAACAAACAAGACGAAAAATCATTATTATTTATGACTTGTCCTGGTTATTTTACAGATAGTGAACAAATACTAAGGCCATACGCCACATCAACTTTATGATTTAAAATAAATACAACACTGTTATACTACATTATTTACATTATGTGAGTCAGTATCTTATTGATAGCTTAAAAATAAAATATAAGATTGTTTTTATTTATTAGAACAAGCTTTTAAATTAAATATAGAACTTTAGTATTTTTTATTAGCTGGAGTCTATCCATCATAAAAAAATAAGTTGCGAGTCTCGTTTCCTACAAAATCTATGGGACTTTTCTAGTACTCCAACCTTAGTTGGTATTGCGAGTCTCGTTTCCTTCAAAATCTATGGGACTTTTCTATTACTCCAACCTCAGTTGGTAGGTAGATCTTTTTGATCCATTTAAGAAACAGGATTGTCATTTTTTTTTATGTTAAATGGGCCCATTTTTCGGTAACAAATAAAAATAAAAATTAAGAAGAATTCTTTTTCATATTTTTTTGTAAATCTGTTAATGTTTATCACAACTATTCAAAAAAAAAAAAAAAAAAACAGTCTCCTAAGACCGTTTTTCTGTAGCTTCAACGGTTTCGGTTACTACTGCCCTTACTGCCACATCTCAAAAATCCACCCTGTATATCTGTCCTATCACTTTCCGGTTTGGTAAATTTTCGTCTATTTTAATTATAACTTTTAAAGTATTTCTTTTAAAATCATGAAAAAAAAAACCGGGATTCCCTTTTATTTGATATGTCACATGGCACAGTTCGCAATTTTTTTTTTAATCTTCTAATTTGCTCCCCAAAAGTGATATATATTCAAAATTCATTATTTACGTTACATGTCCGTGTTTGGGTCGGCCTAGTAGATTCGGAGCAAATCGGCTGTGACAGAGAGACGGACAAACAGACACACGAGTGATCCTATAAGGGACTAACCACACTTATTACACTTAGATAAAACTATTAAATTAAGACCGCTCACTAAAAATAAATTGAAAATGTTTAATAATAATGTTTTGAGCACTCTTTCAACAGCTAATTTTAATTCACAAGACCCCAATATAAACTATGGTACATTATTTTCTACAGTATGCCATGAGTTCAATAAAGCGTGTCCAGTAAAAAAAGTCAAAATAAATGCTAAACCAACATTTAGTGAATGGGCCACTGCTGGTATTAGAAAAAGCAGTGACTTTTTATATAAATTTTACCACGAAAAATTATTGATTTCTGGTCAAATCCTTCATAATTATGTCAGGAACTATTCTATTTAAAAGAGTCTGCGCTCAAGCTAAATCTAAATTAATAAGTAACAAAATTAGTATTTCTAATAATAAAATAAAAGCTGTGTGGCAGGTAATTAACAAAGAAACTGGAAACACAATACAGCGAGATCAGAATGAACTGTCTTTAAAAATTCACTATGAAACCATTTCAGATAAGTTAGTAGTTGCTGAGACACTAGAAAATTTATTTACCAACATCCCAATAGTGGTTACGAAATCTCTCCCCTCTTCATCTAGATTAGCTGAATCTCTTCTCAAAGAAAACTTCAGTAAGGATATTCCAAGTGTTGAATTCAAGACCATTTCTATTGTCACAATTAAAAAAGCATTCAATAACATGAAAAACACTGAAGACTTATGGGGGATTTCCGTTAAAGTTCTTGGAGATATCATTGACACAATTGCCCCTGTTCTAACAGGAATATTTAATCAATGTTTGGACAGCGGTACGTTTCCAGACTTAATGAAACATAGTAAAGTAGTACCAACTTTTAAATCGGGTAGTAAGAGTGATCCTTCTAATTATAGACCTATATCTGTGCTACCAGCATTGAGTAAAATATATGAAAAAATCATGCTAGACCAGATGTTGTCACATTTTAACTCAAATGGGATTTCACATAGTCGCCAGTTTGGTTTCACGAAGGGTAGGTCGACGATTGACGCAGGAATAAAATTCATCAGTCACATTTTGGAATCCTGGGAGAAGTCCCAGGATGCAATTGGCATTTTTTGTGACATCTCAAAAGCGTTTGACTGCGTTGACCACAACACACTGATCGGCACGCCACTACGGAATTCGTGGACACGCTGCCGATCTTGTTCTTTCCTATCTATCAAATAGGCACCAAAAAGTACACGTTAACGGGGCGACTTCCTCGGGGTCTCTAGTTAAGATGGACGTGCCTCAAGGTTCAATTCTTGGGCCTTTTCTATTTCTAGTTTATATTAATGACCTTCCTTACATGATGGCTAACTTATCGGATATAATTATATTTGCTGATGACACATCTCTAATTTATAAAATAGATAGAAAAGACACGAATGTCTTACATGTCAACGATAGTCTCCCTGTTCTTTCTAAATGGTTCGCAGCTAATAATCTTTTACTTAATGCGAATAAAACTAAATGTCTTAAGTTCTCTTTACCAAATGTACCCCAAGTGGGTCTAAATTTAAAACTTGGTGGCAAGAAACTAGATACTATTACGGAAACTGTACTTCTAGGAATTACTTTAGATTCGAAATTGCAAAGGGGCGCCCACATTAGAGCTCTTTCAGGTAGATTAAGTTCAGCTGCATATGCAGTAACAAAAATAAGGCAGTTAACTGATATAGCCACAGCTAGGTTAGTATACTTTGCTTATTTCCACAGTATTATGTCTTATGGCGTTCTGCTGTGGGGATCGGCAGCTGACGTAGATTCCATTTTCATTCTACAAAAGAGAGCAATCCGCGCGATCTATAAAATGGGTCCTCGTGAGTCCCTTAGAAATAAATTCAAAGAAATTGATATACTAACTTTGCCTTCTCTTTATATCTTTGAAAGTATTTTGTATGTTCGCAAAAACTTAGGACTTTTCAAAATAAGAAGCGATTTCCATAATATAAATACACGTAGTAAACATGAAATTGTGATACCCAAATTCAGATTAACTAAAACTAGCAAGTCATTTCTTATAAACAGTATCCGCTTTTATAACAAGTTGCCAAAGTCGGTTACAGAAATTAGCAATGGAAAGTTCAAAACCCACATCAAACGTGTCCTTATCAAAAAAGCATAATATAAGATAAAAGACTACGTTGAAGACAAGGACGTTTAGCAATAATTCCTTCTGCACATGTGGTTTCCCTGGTACCTCATAAACAACATATAACTATGTCAATGTCTATTAACTGCTCCCAAATAACGATGTTTATTTAGATATTTTTTTTTTTTACATACTTCCTTGACATAATCTTTTCATTATTTGACATTATTTACATACAAATCGAATTCCAATTCTTTATTAGTGGCTTTTGCGGACATGATATTTATTCAGATATGTTACTGTAGTTGTAATTGCAATCATGTCATTCATATTTTATATACTTAGATTATTTTCTATTTTGTGAATGTGAGAACGTTGTAGGCCTAGTAGAGTGTAGATTTGTTGGCACTTTTCTATTTTGTTAAGTACCTGGTAATTGTTAAAAGGCCTACACTGTCCTCCCATACCTATTATCACTGTTATTTAATAATATTGTAAAGCCAATTATTTTTAAAAGAGGAACCGTGGAGTTTCTTGCCGGCTCTTCTCCATAGGAAACGACTAATTGGAACCGTGCACCTAGCTTCTGACGTTTCATAAGTGCCCATGTAGGTTTATGTGAAATAAAATATTTTGATTGATTGATATTCAGCTTTTGTCCATAGAAAACAACGATTTTGTATGGAGATGCGTACGCATCCGTTCAGCTTTCCGCACTATCAGATGCGTACGCAACTACGCATCACCATACAAAATCATTGTTTTCTATGGACAAAAGCTGAACAGAGCTGAATAAGGTTAGGGTTCCGTTTATTTTTCCTTTTGAGATACGGAACCTAAAATCCTAAACCGTTTATCTCTTCAAAATAAACTAGTGTTCCTATGTAACCTCCACCCAAGTAGTAATTTCTAGACTAAGACTAAGTTCATAATCTCGCTAGCTAGATAGATTATAAACCAATGATGTTGATAATCATACGGTGTCATATACATCAATGAGAATTAATTTGATTGTCTAAAATCTTTGTTCCATAACAATGGATCAATATGAAGCCATAAAACATTACACGTGGGGTACCTAATTGTAGCAACCCATTGATACAGTAATAAGAAACAAATATTGTAGACAATCAAACGAATTCTTGTCGATGTATACACCTCTTTGACGCTGACTGTACCATAGTAACTTTATCTATACCATATACCTATACAAATAAATAACATAAAAGTTTCTGTTTGTAATATCAAAATAACAGTTTTTTTTACTAAATGCATAGGAAAATATAAAATGTACTGATAACAAAAACACTTTTTTTTCTGTCTGTTTGTTCCGGCTAATCTCCGAAACCGCTGGACCGTTTTTGACGGGACTTTCATTGGCAGATAGCTGATGTTATAAGGAGTAACTTCGGATACTTGTATTTTAGAAAACGCCACGCGGGCGAAGCCACCGGCAGCGGCTAGTTTTCTAATAAAGTCTTCACGCAGTTAATACGTGTAACATACAGACAACCTCTTACAACATCAACACAACTGATACAAATTACACCACCATGCATACACTCTTTTTATAGGTTGCAATTTTAGGTTTAAAAATGTATCTTTGTATAATTATTAACGGAACGAAGGAGCCTGGATATCACAACACAGGGAATCCTAGTGTGAGGTCTAGTAATTCAATCCACCTGAATGTAAACTTAGCTAAATAAATTTATTCTTATTCTTAGTTACGGCATCCACAGAGTTGTAATAGTCAGCTTTTTGGTGTTCATACAAGTTTCAAAAGGAGTATGAAAAGATCGTAGCGAGTGGCGTTCCAATCTGTAATTGCTACCTACCTACTTATACGATATACTGGTTCGTATTTACATTACATTTGTATTATGTAGTTGTATTAATTATTTTTTTAAATAATTATTATGATTATAATTCTATAAATAAATATTTGATACGGCCGCGAATCATATTCAGATCAACATACAACCTGGGGCCTAAGTCTACTAATTTACAAACGTTGCAATGGTCTCACCATTGTGAGTATTTGACAGTGTTTGTATGGAAAATCTGTCAAAAACTCACAATGAAGAGACCATTGCAACGTTTGTACATTAGTAGACTTGGCCCCCAGATACTGACCATCAAATTGCAAAAAAAACGTAAGAAATTTGAATTTCACGAGCTACCGTGAAGCTTTCGCCTTATGCAATATTAGGTACTATTTAAATTCTATTATTGACCCATCAGCACCAGCACAAATGTAGCTTTTATGAATGACCTACATTCAACATACATACTTAAATTGATACAGATTGTATTATTATTTTCAGGGTTCCGTACGTCCGAATAAAAAAAAATTAACCTTTATAGGATCACTTCTGTGTCTGTCTATCCGTCTGTTACAGCCAATTTGCTCCGAATCTAATGGACCGATTAAGTAGAAATTTTGATAAAAATGAATTTCTGTGACCCAATTCGGACGTGTAACGACACGCTACTGTGGGTACTGACACACGGATTACAATAATTTTGATTAAATAAATATTTTAATTTTATATTATTTCACACATATCTATTTTTACTTTATTTTATTTTACTTTTATTTCTATCTGTCCGTGACATCACAGCGGGCCCTATCAGAATACCAGCGCTGCGACACTTATTTTTAAATGTCGCAGCATCATGCTGAGATAGGAGCCTTTTGGCCCCGTACAGGATTTTGTTTTCTTTTTTTTTCTTTTGTTAGTGTACATTTTAAAATAAACACACTTATAGTAATAAGTGTGTTTATTTTAAAATGTGATCTTCCTGTATGAGTCCCAATAAATACTTTTTCCTTCTTTCTTTCTAACGTAAATAAATGAATTTTGATCACTTGGGGGTCACTATTGAGGAATATAATAGAAAATTTAAAAAAAGTTTTACAATTATTAAAAAAAAAATGAGAGCCTCGAGAGTTGTGTGGTCCGACACGCACTTGGCCGGTTTTTTTATATTCATGGATTGCTAGATGAATAGTCGGATAATAATAGTACATTATGATACATGTGTGCTATGTTGATTACTGCGCTCGAGGCAGTATTATTCGCGCGAGCCGTTGGTGAGCGCGATAAGGAAGCCGAGAGTGTAATGATTAATGCACACGCGTTTCATACGACGTTTGACACCACACTTGCGAGAAAAAAAAACAGACTTGTATTGTTTAACTTTATGGAAAACGGCGCTGGTTTTGTTTTTCCACGTGCCGCGCTAGCGATGCGTAAAAAGTGAAATATGGCATTATGGCTCCAGCATTATGGAAGTCTCTTTGATGAGATTAAAAAAATGCGCAATTATCCGACTAGTGAATAGTTATCTGTGGAGTTACAGCACTAGCGCGGTAACGTAAAGTAAAAAGCACGCGTTTTTAATACACTACATTATGGACCTAAAAGCGGTTCATTAAGAGCCACTTTACGAGCAAGTGTGTTGAAAAAGAGTTTTATAGCGCAGCTGTCTGTATAAATATCCAGAAGAGGGGTGCCTTAGAAATAGTGATCTAATTGTTGGTGTCCTTGAAAGATATACAGAAATGTAAAGTATATGCCAGCTGTATAGAACAGTGGTCGCGGATGTGATGTATTTATTGAATATGCGTAAGATAAAACACAAATATGACGGAAAAACTTATATACAAAAAACTGCGGTATGCGGAAGACGTGCGTCTGCGACGTTGCCAAAATCAGAGGAATTACTTGTGTTAAATTCCGGCACGGTTTTGTTCCTTGATCAATAGTCCTTTATTTCAAACTCACCTCCCCATAGACGGCTGTCGTATGTAAGATCCGCGGGGCCTGCCGCGTCCGTCATTACTTGCGCCGCGACCTGCTCCACGTCCTAGAACGAATCTGTCACCAGATGTCATCCCTCCTATAGGTGGCGCACTTCGCAAGTTATCCCTCTGTAACAAAAATACATCGATAAAATATTTCTATAATCATTACATCTAGGAATAACTTTTGGTTACATTCAACAAATATTGATGAAAATAATATTGTATTCAACTTACTACATCATCTTCAAATGTATTGTTTAATGCAACGGGTTGCTTCCCGCGTGGTTGATACAAGGTATCGATAAATTTTAGCTCTGATGGTGCTTCTGCATTTCTATCATATAAGGCCAGCATCTCTTCTCTGCCATACCTGTTAAAAGTAACACATTAATAATGTTATATGTACGTAAATGCCGAAAATACGAAATGCTTTTAGTGTTACTGTTCATACCTTTGTTTAGCTAGGAGGACCTTAGGTTGCCCATTGTTTGAATTTGAAGATGCAGTGGCTGATGCAGAGTTCGTTGTGCCACCCCCGGGCGAGCCGCCTGAAGCCGAAGCGGTCGGGCCCGCGTTGGCGTTCTGACTGTTCAACCTTGCCGCACTACGCTCTCTGGACATATTGCGCAGCCACTCGGGACCAAACTTTATGGGATTGTTACGGTCACCCATTATACTTGTTGACGAAGATAATATTGAACGAATTTAAGAAACCCGCAGGCAGGAACAACTGAAACAAACACTTGATTTAAGCATAAAATTATATAAGAATTCAGCTATGTTGGCCAGCACATCAAGTTATCACAAACTAAGAAATTTTCTAGTAAGATTTTGAACTTCATCATCAACATATTTTAAAGTCTAAAATCGTTTGGAGAAATTTGACAGTTTTGTGTAGCTTGATGTGCTGACCACTGTACCAAACAAAATGAGGTTAAAAATAAGAACATAATAAAGGCAGATCCAATGTTAGAAAAAAACGAGTACACATAATATGTATTCGTGCTATTAAGTTACCACTTGGTATCCTATATAGCATCCAATACATTGTTAGCTGTAAGAGACCACATCCTTAAGAATAGCTGTTACCAAAGGCTTTATGGCAGATAGACCATTCTTATCTTATTCAAATGGCTTTGATGCATAATGCATAAAGGATACTCGCACAATGGGGAAACTCGCAAACGCGCATTGAGAAAATTAATCATATTCCTTGTAAATTTTAGTTTTCGCTGTAACATACACTCAAAATGAAATTAATTTAATATTGATAATTAATTAAAAATGTAATGTACTTTTAATCAACAAATAACACATTTATTACAAAATTTTGTGGTCAGAATACAGAACAAAATTATTGGAAAATAAAAAACTATATACTTTATTGACACTAATATTTTCACAAACTGAATATGTGATGCAAATCTGAACTAAATCAGAGCTGCAGTGCAACTGAATCAAATATCTATTAATCTTCAAAAGAAAATCACAATCCACCCATTGTCGCCAATTGTGCATGTGATTGTCATCCTGAATCAGGACCCAGTCAATCCATAAACGAACAATGGGTGTTAATTCAACTGTATTGCCAGGGTTTAAGGTCCAAAACAGAAAAATTGTTGCTTGAGTCACTTAACCGCAGATATCACTTAAAGGGTGACTGCTTTTTTCTTGTTTAACCCTTCATATTCATCAAAGTAGATCCACACGAGACATAATGGGTTTTTAATTGTGTCTGTAATTACGGCATATGAGAGGTTAATATCTATGTTCTAATATCTGTTAAGTAATTTTATAGTAGTAAATATGTATAGCAAAACTTCTGCACTAACTTAGTTTATTTAGTTAAAATACAAAACAAAACCTTAGAAATAAGTGTTTATTTAAATCTTATCATCACAAATCATTATGAATCTAACTGACTAGAAGAGTAACGCACAGCATAAATGCACACAAAAAAGAAATTTCTTAACGTATATTAAAAAAAAAAAAAAAAACAATAGTATGGACTTGAAATATATAAATGATATGTAGAATTGAAATATAGGTATGGAATCGCAAGCTTTAACTAGACTATAATAAATAATCTGTTTGCACACACATTTTCAAACCTGGACGGGTTTAGAACTATTCAATTAAATTCCTTGGAACTGAAGACATTTGTAATCTTTGACTTGCAACAAGTTCCTTTTTCCAAACTTTTCTCAATCTTCATAGAACTTAACTAATGTTTTGCTTACTTCTGATGACAATTGATAGAAAATATCACTAAATTGAACTCTTGGTATGTAATAGTCTGGTTGTTTGTTCCTTGCATCGCAACATGCACAATGCATAGAAGAAGTCGCAATTGGCCTATTAGATTCAATAGAAAATTGTTTATCTGTAAAGATGAATGAGAACGCCAGCAAATAGTTCTGTTTTCAGAATTATTTCACAAAACCAATATTATTGTTAGTAAAAAACAGACTGATGTCAATACCCCACAAATTTGATACACAAATTGTAACAGTTTTTTGGCCCATTTATTTGTATTAGATTTCATACCAATAAAATGTTTTATTGTTAGTATTTTAGAGGTCTCTGTTCAATACAGAAACCAAAACAAACCCAATGAGTAATATGAATAGTACACAAAACTCACTTATTATGGTACCCCATGGTCCCAGTGTAGTGTGCCTACATAATATATAGCAAATTTCATGAAGGATTGGTTATTACAAAATGAGGGCACTTTTTACTTATCAGATGGCAACTCTTAGGAAGTTTTAATAAAGGTAGAGGATAACTGGCAATTTCTTATTGTAGCAAAAATTAAAATATTATACTGATTTGCATCATCATAATTTATTATGAAAAACTAGACCCCTTGGTATGTGATGGTATGAACATTGTGTCAACATCATGTGCAACACTAACTGTGGCAGAGCACAGCGACAGCCACAATAAAAATATTGTTACACCTAATACACATGTGAACAAATAAACTTTTTGTTTCAAGTTGTAATAATAACAATTAATAATAATAACTTCCAAAAGGTACCACTAATAAACTGAAGTAAAACTACAACACAAAGATAAGTAAGTTTTGTTTGGAAAATGTAAACAAGAAATAATGTTAGATGTTGTATGCAAATGAATGTGAATACAATGCAATATCAAAACTACATGTTTAAAATGTTGAAATATTTACCATGAAACACAACACTACACAGATACTTACTCATTTTAGAGTTTCAGCTACGTTTATTCATTGAATTAAGTTACGAGTGTACATTAACACTAAACAATTATCACTTCAACATGCCCCCAAATACAAAAATACAATAAAATAATATGAAGTCGTTAAATTAAACATTGTTCATTAAAAAATACCTTTTTTTGGATAATATACAGCAGGCATCCACCAAAAACACAAAACTTCAATACTTTTATCAACTAATAACAGAATAATAATGGTTTTGCACAGGTAGCTAGGTACCTACGTAGATTAGCTCAGCACCGACTGATATATAATCACAATAGAAACAAAGTGCTGCAGCCACTCCGTTCAAATCACAACATTATTAGAAGAATCCATTTGTTACAAAAACACACTGAGAAACCTTAAGCACCTCGCGTATGAGACTCAACGGATTGAAACGAAACACACAATCCAAGAGTCAAGGTGGCAGGGTAGGAACAGAATTAACATACGTTTTCAATAAAAAGGAATGGTTCCGCGATTGATACGTAGTTTAATTTCAATAGAAGTATCGGATCATATCGAAATTGCAATAAGTACGGAATTAGATTATAATTACCTAAGTGCTTGAATGATTCAATATCAAACGCACGCACGGGGACGGCAATATGGCGGCGGAGGTAATGAACAGAAGTGAAGTGAGTGATGTGATCCACAGTGAAGTTATTTTTTTATGATCCCTCCAAATGTTGCCAAAATCAAAATATTCTTAAGTTCCGTATTTTCCTTATTTTGTTTTAGGAGTACTTTTATCATTGTTTTTAATAAAAATCTACCTAATATCCGATTACTCGACCAATTTTTAACTACGATATGATATTTCCAAAGAAAAACATTAACAATTAAAAATATACAGGGTGTTTGGCAGAACGTTGAACATACGAAAATGGTGGATAGGTGGGGTCATCTGCTACTTACTCAGGCCTAATTTATTTGGCCCTGGCCCCCTGGATATTAAAAAAAAAAATTTTTTTGCTTTCTTCTAGTTTCACCACTTTCTTAACTTTAAAGTGTAATTTGTATTAAAAATGGGTAAAACAGGCAATATTTTTATTTATTACATCTTTCTGTAAGTTTGAGGAGTCATAACTTTTTTTCTAGCTAACATCTGAATAAAGCAATAATTTTATAAGAATCTGCCAATATTAAAGATAAAAAAATAAACTAAAATATTGCCTGTTTTACCCATTTTTAATAAAAAAATACACTTTAAAGTTAAGAAAGTGGTGAAACTAAAAGAAAGCAAACAATTTTTTTTTTTTATATTCAGGGGGCCAGGGCCAAATAAATTAGGGCTGAGTAAGTAGCAGATGACCCCACCTATCCACCATTTTCGTATGTTCAACGTTCTGCCAAACACCCTGTATATAATTATTATTAAACGTAATTTTCTTATTCAGTTAATATAATATAAAATAATTATTGTACTTTGTTGTTCTTGTGATTTTAATTGTAATGTCAAACAATTGAAAACACCATTTATTTAGTAAGTACCATTTAGTAAACAATATACTAAATAGTACTTACTAATTCCATGCTCTTAACAAACAAAATTTGACTGACAACATAAGCCGCCTCCCGAATTGCCTATAATCACTCACAGTGCTCACATCGTCTCACATTTGTTCCGATTTAGATTTATTACGATTATGACAGCCGAGTGCTGTCAACAATTCGGAAAGCTCGTGAACGCGTTCACGGTGTTCACTCAATGTCAAAACGATATTAGAGTATTTCTCTGTGTATACACCAAAAATTTCTTCTTAGGTTAGGTAGCAACTGTAGCTAGAAGAACAATTTTAAAAATGCCACGTTATGTTAAGAGCGCTGTAATTTTTGACAGCACTCACGGTGATATTACCCTGCGTTCCGAGTTGCGATAATATCGATATTCGCGTGCTAAAGCCCGTTCCGAGTTAGCGTGAGCGCGATAACGATGTCCCGTGAATCGTCATACCCTGCGCTCCGAGTTGCGATAATATCGATATGCGCGTGCTAAAGCCCGTTCCGAGTTAGCGTGAGCGCGGTAACGATGTCCCGTGAATCGTCATAGATGACGTCATGACATTCGCCATCTTGCGATAACGCCGACCATGCCTTTTACTAATATCGCCGTGAGCGCTGTCAAAAATGACAGTTGTGCTGTTTTGTTTTGAGTCGTATCGTATTTAACATGGCATTTTCAAAATTGTTCTTCTGGCTACAGTTGCTACCTAACCTAATAAGAAGAAATTTTTGGTGTATACACAGAGAAATACTTATCGTTTTGACATTGAGTTAGCACCGTGAGCGCGTTCACGAGCCTTCCGAATTGTTGACAGCCATCGGCTGTCATAATCGTAATATCTAAATCGGAATGCATGCGAGACGATGTAAGCGCTGTGAGCGATTTTAGCCAATTCGGAAGGCGGCCTTAGAGAACACTGACTACCTCAATGGGAAAACCCCGTTATATTACTTTCCTCTATGGGGAAAACTATCTTTGGTTATTCGGTAACCGGTTATTTCCTTTACAGTGCTCCTTCCAGTATGTTCGTTGTAGAATGGTGCGGGTGACATTATACCATTGGACGAATTGTTCCTTTTTACTCTTGAACGTCACTGAGCTGAGTTATATAATCAAAACTGAATATTTTAGCTGCACAATAAATATCATAGTCGTAAAGTACGGAATCAGTAGGTGAGGTTATAATATTTTAATGTTGAGTAAAAATATATAAGTATTTATGTTGCAGACTGACCCTCGCGTAAATAGGTATGCATATTTAAAAAGTAGGATGCACAGATTATTTTTAGTACCTTTATAAAATATTTTATAGAACGTATAATATTAATTTTCCTGCTTGGCCTAACCGATACTGGTGCCGATTCTCTTGTCACAAAATACTCTAAACTAGACTAAAAATCACCAAAATTTAGTTTATTCCTGTCAAACGACCATTTCCTAATCTGAAATTGACTAAAGTGACACAACTTAACTATATTTTAGTTTGACAGCTCTAAGATGGTACTGAGTTTTTAAATTTTGTGAAAATGGCAATTTTGCTATTCTGAATTTGACGTTTTTAAACTAAAATTTAATAAATAATGAAAATTTCGACCCCCTTTTAGAAAACTTTAAACCCCTATTACTCTACATGTAGGTAATCTTTTTTTTTATTTTCTACACAAAAAGTGAAAAATTCCATTAAAAACACGTCGCGGCTGCCCCCACCTGCGCGCCTCCGGCTCTAAAAAAAAACATAGGCAAACAACGTTGCGAAGCCAAAAAAAAAAAAAATACCACGTGGAGTCACGATTGTCAAATTCGATTTAGTTGTGTCAAACTTATTTTTAAATTAAGAGAATTTTGTTTGCCGAATAGCTTTAAGATTCTCATAGCCAAAAGTAAGGAATTTTAGTGATAGTTTAGTTAGTTTAGTTCGGTGTACAAGAGAATCGGCACCATTATTTCTATAAAAATAATAATAAAGCGCCTGCACGAAATGTAGCTGCAACTTTTTATTTGAAGGTTTTTTTCTCGTTAAATTATTCAGGCGTAGAAATTGTTAAAAATGAAAAATTAATTTTGTAACGAAACTACTAAGATCTCCGTCACCCACTGTTGATTTTTGGAGGAACTCAATCACTACATCATTCTGATCAATACAGTACTAAATATTGGTTTGATCAGAATGATGTAATTCATTGTAGTTTTGGAGTACCCAGGCATTGTCTCGTCATTATGGCGCATCATAATAATGGCGGACCAGTGCTATCGTGAAATTCCGTTTATACCATGTGAGGTACAAACATTTTTAGGACAGGTACAAAATAGTATAAAATGGGTACTAAATAGACGAGAAAGAATTGTGGCGGTATCTACAACGCCACATGCGAACTACGCATCAAGACCGGACGTCACAAACTCTGCATCGCGCGTTCAGAGTTTACCGCGCGACTAGCATATATACAACATCCCGACATCGACCGTCGGGTCGGGCAGTTGTCCACCAGACACAATACCCGTCTGGTCGGAGGATCCTCCCTTTACTATAGATATGAGTGAATTTTACACTCTGTTCCTCATACCTATAAAGACTCTTTCAATTACAAGAGTTAGTCCCGTCTTTATGACGTTTATAACGATACCCCACATTAAGGGATAGACGAAAAAATAAAATCATCCGCACTTTACGTGTAGGGGAGGTATGTACCTACACTAAAAAAAATATATGGCAGAATTTTATTTTATTACTTTATCGGCGTGATCAATACGTATGTATATCCATGCTAAATTACAGCTTTATAGTACTAAGGGTCTCCGAGCTAAGCCGCGGACAGACCGACGACAGACAGACAGATGGACGGACATGGCGAAACTAAGGGTTCCTTGTTGACTACGGAATCCTAAACAAGGAACCTAAAAAAGTCACACGTTATCTGTATGATCTAAGCTATTATTTTATAATAATATTTGACTCCGGTTTACCTATAGCCTGTAGTCCATACTAGTTCCATGTTCCTGATATACGAAAACCGAAGTACTCTTTAAGACCTTTCAGCACATTAAGGGGGAAGCGCTAAGGTAGCCCGCGAAATTCAAATTTTCTTAAAAAAATCTAATTTGCAGCTCATTGTCTGCGTTTGTGTTGATTAAAGTATGATTCGCGACCGTAACAAATATGTATTTACAGAATTATAATCATAAGAATCCGCCATAAGTTAGTATACATATTCCTAAAAGTCATGACTTCATGAAATAGTAATAAAATAGGATTATATGAACTTAGAGAGTTCTATTGATGATTTTTATGATTCTAATTTTACAAATGAATATTTGGTACGGCCGTGAAAAGATTAACATACAACCCGATACTATCCTGCAAATTGCGAAGTAGTTTAGAAAATTTGAATTTCGCGGGCTACTTTTTCACCTTAAATTGTGAACATTTTATTTTTCTTTATTTTCAGCGCTGCCAATCGCGGGGAAAATCCTCGATTTGCGGTGAACTGACGGTTAGAGCAGGGAGAGCGCGGGAATGACAAAAATTGGGGAATTTCGGGGAATCAAAACCAATTTTTTTGTGGTAATACTTATAACTAAAAAATCACGTTCGGACTTGGCAGATAAAGCTCCACACACTACTAACATAATTTTGAATGGCAACACCACTCAAATTCAACTGTCATTTGACCACAATTTTGTATTTCTGAACGCACCCGTTTGTACATCATGAATTCATTGTTTATGGTTGTCGCTTTTTTTTTATTTGTGTGTACGGTTGTAATATTCAATAAAATGGAAAAGTGGTTAAAAATGCAGCTACTGTAAAAAAAATAGATACGGCTGAACATGCATCAGCATTATTAAAATATGATAGGTATGTATACTTAGGCTTATTTTTGACCAAATTCAATATTAACAATCTACCTACCTAACTTACGTATTCTGAAACAAATTTTGTTTAAGACAATGTTTTTATTCCAAAAATATAATTTCGGTTAATTTGTGTGGAATGAATCAAAAAGACGCGGGGAATTGACGAAATTTTTATTGGCAACCCTGTGTAGGTACGAGGAGCTCGTGGCTAAGTAATAACAGCCGCACGGGCGATCCGTCAGGTTAAGATATGCTTGCCGGGGTTGGTCCTCTTGAGTATTGTTCTGTGGGTTGGTCTGTCTCATACCGAGACTCCTCCGTGCCTCGGAAAGCACGTTAAGCCATTGGTCCCGGCTGTCATTCGCGTATCTTTGACAGTCGTTACGGGTCGTCAGAAGCCCAAAAGTCTGACAGCCAGTCTTACCAAGGGGTATCGTGTTACCCAGTTACTGGGTTGTGGAGGTCAGATAGGCAGTCCTTCCATGTAAAATACTGGTATTCAGCTGCATACGGTTAGACTGGAAGCCGACCCCAACATAGTTGGGAAAAGGCTAGGCAGATTGACTGTGTAGGTACACTTCTGCTGCCGCTGTGTTGAATTCTAGGTAACTGGAGTACCTACTTACGGAACAATGGTTCGAACAGATTTTACTGATTTGAAGGCGAACTCGATTGTCAAAATAAAACGAGTAACTTAGGGCGGGTTGTTTCAAGTTCACTTATCGCACGCATAAACGTCAAAAATTGCGCTAACTATCGTCAAACCAAAACAAGTGCGTGTCGGACCACGCGCAATGAAGGGTTCCGTAGTTGGAATGAATTTATATCAAGAACAAACTTATCATTGTAGTTGAAAACCATGTTCCTCACAAGATTGTGTGGGAGAACGTGTTTTTCAACTGCAAATGAAGTTCGTCGACACTTACACGGTAACTTGTAAAAGCCTACTTAGCTGTAATAGTTTTCCTTTCAACTTCGATAATTATAATATACTATTTTATATGTTTAAGAACCGCGATATACTAAGTGCGGATTTAGTCACGTGCATGATCTAAGGGTAAAGTTTTTTTACGATGCGGGTATGATTTTTAGCCGACTTCAAAAGAGGAGGAGGTTCTCAGTTAGTAAGAATCATTTTTTTTATTGTCCCGGAAACGGCTCGAAGACGGCTAGACCGATTTGAGAAATTATTTTTGTTTGAAAGGGTTTACTTTCCAGGTGGTCCCATTGTCATCAGGTCAGGATCTGACGATAGGATCCAGGAGAAATCGAAGGAACTCTTCAAATATTATAGGCACACACTATTGCAATTTAGGTATTTTTTATAGTAACTCGTGCATTTGCTCTCCGAAAGCACTATTTGGTGAAGTAGAACTGATGTTGAAGACCACAGATGGCCACCAAAACTACTCAATAGTATTTATTTTTAATATGGTTGCTAAGCAATTTATGCTCGTCACAACACGAATGATGAAATGGAGCTGATGGTGAAATTCCAGGAGAACTCCTCAACAATTAACGTCTCTGCGTCAGAAAAAGGAATATTTTGTAAAAGGAGATGAGCAAGTTTCCATTAGGCTTCTGTAACTTAAATCCATACTAATATTATAAATGTGAAAGTAACTCTGTCTGTCTGTCTGTCTGTATGTTACCTTTTCACGCCTAAACCGCTGAACCGATCGTCATGAAATTTGGCAGAGATATAGCCTGGGATATGGAGACGGACATAGGCTACTTTTTTTACGCGATAACCGACATCTACGCGGGTGGAGCCGCGGGCAGAAGCTAGTAATTTATAAACAGACCCACTGAAAAGTCAGAAAAAAAAAACTTCAAAGTTTTTTTGATAGCGAAAGTTGTTTAGTATGAGTAGTAAGAGTAGAATCCTAAAGCTCGACGGATTAGATTTTTTGTTGTTGTTTTGTTCACCTAAATACTGGGTAGTTAAAAAAAAAAAAAGAAAATTAGGAAAAGTCTAATAAGGAACAGTCGAAAAATAGAAAAAATCTAAATCAATATTATCGATCTCACGTGGTACGAAGTTACCCGGTGAACATCATATTTATTTACATGAATCACAATGTGAACTTAGGAACAAAAAACAACCCACATACCCTCACTCACACACAACACACAGGCACACACACTTATATAATAAAAGAGAACTTAAACTATTCGGGACGGGATTCTAAAATTTTCGAGCCCGCTTCGCACACTCTAGCATTCTACAAAAACAAAAAAAACAAAAATCTAATGTACCCTAGGCGGGGTGGGACATTTTCTAGCTAGCTTTTCTCGCTGTTGTCGCTTCCTACTCTCTCCTAATAAATTCTTAGAGTTCTTTGTATAGATAGACACAGTCAGTCCTCTGTCTGAATAAATGGACAAAAGAAAAACCTATCCCAATCGAGGCGACGTGCAAAGAGTTTCGAGCTCGCTTCGCTCGCTCTTGCATCCTACATTCTCTTATTCGCTTTTCTGCATAAGTCGACAAAGTTAAAATTCTTGTACACACGGCTACACATCAAGCTATACATTTCCAGTATAAGCTGATTTCGCATTGTATAGAATTTCCGTATAATGAGATGTCAGCTTATTCTGGAAATGTAGGTATAGCTTGATATGTAGCCGTGTGTATGAATGGACGAACGAAAACCTATAAGGGTCGATCAATGCTATCGATCGACGGTAGAATGGATTATTCACCAATTAACGGAGTAGACACCCAATCGATCTACGTCGACCATGTCGATCGATGCCATCGATCGACGATAAATCGATTGGTGTGTTGACACCCTAACATTTCCGAAGTAAAGTGCAAAAATTATGGGACTCGGTTCGAGGAGCTGAAGATGCTCGCCCTTGAAAATAAACCTACTGGCGCCCATGCATACATATACATAGCCTGTTAAAATCATAACCCTTCTTTGCCATAGCCGGGTAAAAATACAACCAACTTAAAAAAAATACAGTGGTGCCGATTCTCTTGTCACAAAATTCTCTAAACTAGACTAAAAATCACCAAAATTTAGTTTATTCCTGTCAAACGACCATTTCCTATTCTGAAATTGACTAAAGTGACACAACTTAACTATATTTTAGTTTGACAGCTCTAAAATGGTACTGAGTTTTTAATTTAGTGAAAATGGCAATTTTGCTATTCTGAATTTGACGTTTTTAAACTAAAATTTAGATTTTCTAACTAAATCTGACTATTTTTAATCGCGATTAAAAAGGTGTGGAATAAAATTAGTTTTCATGAACTAAAATTCACACCAATCACCTCGACTTCTGGTGGAAAACCAGTACTGTATAGAAGGAGTATCTATTCATACACGAAATATTTTAAGATAAACATCTTTAGGTCGTAAAAAAGCCATATCAGCGATATTTTTTTTTAATCTAAGTGTTTTATATTTTTACATAATTATTATAATTCTAAAATTGCTTATGACATTTTGCGAAAAAAACATTAATTTACTTATTCTATGAATGACACGCCTCGACGCGGTGACGCCGAATGGTGCGGTGGGGTGGCGGTATGGGCGCGGTGAATTTTGATAATTAATAATCATATCAAGTAATTTTAAACTATTTAATTTTTTGAATAATATACTCACATAAAAAAAAAATCATTTCCATGGCCTCTTTACCACCTATATAGGTGTACCACTTAAAATATTTCGTGTTTATCCCTATATATTTTTTTTCTTTTCTTTTGCTTATATCTCGAAAATGGTGTGTCCTATCGCAAAAATAATGAAAATTTCGACCCCCTTTTAGAAACGCTTAAACCCCTATTACTCTAAATGCAGGTAATCTTTTTTTTTATTTTCCACACAAAAAGTGAAAAATTCCTTAAAAAACACGTCACGCTGCCCACGCCATGCACGCCTCCGGCTCTAAAAAAATCATGGGCAAACAAGTACAACATTACGAAGACAAAAGAAAAAAAAAATACCACGTGGAGTCACGATTGTCAATTTCGATTTAGTTGTGTCAAACTTATTTTTAAATTTAGAGAATTTTGTTTGCAGAATAGCTTTAAGATTCTCATAGCCAAAAGTAAGGAATTTTAGTGATAGTTTAGTTAGTTTAGTTCGGTGTATAAGAGAATCGGCACCAGTGTAAAGTGAAAAATTAGTTTAATTTCGGAATTCGGTGTCGTTGGTTTTGTATTTTCGTTTTTTGCCACTGATTTCCGTAGTTATTTTTAAAACTTTGGTAGGTATAAAACTTTTGATACTGTTTGTTAGATGTAAGTAAGGGTTAGGTTTCAATAAATTATTGCAAATTGTTTACCAGCTTGACAGGCTTTTAACGAAAAATAAACGGTTTTAATCGCCGAAATAAATCGGGGACTTGTTTCAATATCTTAAACTCTCTTGCCCTAATTGTAGCTTCCACCCGGTTTTTATCGACTTTATTAAAGTCACGATGAATTCCGGAGGGATACCTCTTACTCCTTTATAGCCTCTTTGAGTTCCTGAATGGGTTTCTGACTTTTAAGTTCGGCTTATTCCACTTTCCTGAGAGAATCCCGCTCAGAGGGGAAAACTGGACGCTAATGTAAAAAAAATCCAGAAAGTCCCCTTTACATTTTGCGTTATTCCACTATTCCCCCCTGAGAGAATCACCCTCAGGGGGGAAAATTGAACCCTAACGTAAAAAAAATCCAGAAATTCCCCTTTTCATTTTAGAGTATTCCAATTTTCCCCCTTATTTTTAGATTTCATTTCTACGCTCTAGTAAATATAATAAAAAATAGTGATTAGATACAATAAAAAAAAAGACAATATATTATGTCGAGGGGTGAAAGGCTATTTGGTTTAAGCGACATTTTTGCAACTTTACAGGAGAGCCATTTAAAGTTTAAAATTTCCGAAAAAAAATCATAACAAAAAAACTTCTTCAGCTATTGGAATGGAGTAAACTTAATTTAAATTAATTTGAAAACGTCAAGGTATTGATGCTTATACCATATAAAACGGACCTTTAATTAAGAAGATAAATGTCGCTTAATACGAATTGCCTTAAGCCACTATTTTTCAGGGAACGGAAAAAAGATTTAAGTGACTTCATAACTACAATTGGCTACAGGAAAAAAATACTAAGCGACTCTGCAGTATATTTTCAGAATAAGCCAAACAGCATGAAGTGACGCAGCCCAAAATTAACTGTAGCAAGCATCGATTTAGAATACCCTAGATACACCGTCAACGCTTGAAATGTGTCTCGATAAAACTGTGCTTAAATTACTTCTAAGCACAGTTGCGCTCTCAGTAACGCGCGCTTCGTTGTCGGGTGAACACGCCAAAGTGCTCCGTAAAAAAGTGCAAAAATAATACTTTAACCACGTTGAAAAGGAATGGCATATCGTATTTTCGGTAAGTACTAGATAATAGTTTTATAATGTAGTGAATTTGTGGCAAAATACGCCTTCAAACTCATTAAAAACATATTTTTTTTAAATTTATTTCAATACGTCTCTTCATTTGACGCTACGCAGTTGGCTTTTTCCCTCGCGCAGCACTTGTATTAAGTGAAAAGGAGATGGAAGATGTATAAAGTGGAACATAGTCAAATATTAAATGAATAGAGTCGCTTATTGTTTTTTTCTTTCTGCGGTATGTCAATAATATGGAATTAACATAGAATAACTATAGCCCGTCCGGAGATGAGCAAAATTTATTTGAATGGTGATTGGTGTTTTTTATATTATAGTTATTATTAATTGAAAGGGAAAAATGGCGAAAAATTATAGCTAATGAGAGGAGTGAAGATTTTTTTAAGCCAAATGATTCTATAAAATATAATTATTGTGTGGTTCGCTCTTGTCACTTCTCAGAAAATGACATGTATTATACGAAGAAAGGCTTTCGGAAAGTATAGAAAGCGGTTATTCCATGTATTGCAGTAAGTTTTTACATAAGATATTGTGACTACTGAGTAAATGTGCTGAGTTAATGGTGCCGATTCTCTTGTACACCGAACTAAACTAACTAAACTATCACTAAAATTCCTTACTTTTGGCTATGAGAATCTTAAAGCTATTCTGCAAACAAAATTCTCTAAATTTAAAAATAAGTTTGACACAACTAAATCGAATTTGACAATCGTGACTCCACGTGGTATTTTTTTTTTTATGGCTTCGCAACGTACAAATGTACTTTTGCCTATGATTTTTGAGTCCGCGACGTGTTTTTTATGGAATTTTTCCCTTTTTGTGTGGAAAATAAAAAAAAATATTACCTACATGTAGAGTAATAATGGTTTAAGGGTTTACTAAAGGGGGTCGAAATTTTCATTATTTTTGCGATAGGACGCACCATTTTGGAGATATAAGCAAAAGAGAAGAAAAAAAAAAATTGGGATAAACACGAAATATTTTAAGTGATACACCTAGAAGCCATGGAAATGATTTTTTTTAATTCAGAGTATATTATTAAAAAAAAAAACTTGATATGATGATTAATTTTCAAAATTCACCGCGCTCGTGCCGCCACCCCACCGCACCGTTCGGCGTCACCGCGTCGAGGCGGGTCATTCATAGAATAAGTAAATAAAGGATTTTTTCGCAAAATGTCTCAAGCAATGTTAAAATTATAATAATTATGTAGAAATATAAAACACTTAGATATAAAAAATAAAAAATTTCGCTGCTGTGGCTTTTTTACGACTTAAAGATGTTTCTCTTAAAATATTTCGTGTATGAATAGATACACCTTATATACAGTAGGTACTGGTTTTGCACCAGAAGTCGTGAGAGTCGGTGATTGGTGTGAATTTTAGTTCATGAAAACTAATTTTATTCCACACCTTTTTAATCGCGATTATAAATATATCAGATTTAGTTAGAAAATCTAAATTTTAGTTTAAAAACGTCAAATTCAGAATAGTTAAATTGCCATTTTCACTAAATTTAAAAACTCAGTACCATCTTAGAGCTGTCAAACTAAATTATAGTTAAGTTGTGTCACTTTCGTCAATTTCAGAATAGGAAATGGTCGTTTGACAGGAATAAACTAAATTTTGGTGATTTTTAGTCTTAGTTTAGAGAATTTTGTGACAAGAGAATCGGCACCATTATCTATCAATCTTTTTAAATTGTTTTAATAAATAAAATAAAAATAAGTTAATTTTAACCACCTCAACCTGTTTTATTTAAGCACATAGTACTGAGTAAAATTTCAAGACCACTCCATTATCCTTCTGTTCCAAAGCAAAATTTTTTTACGATTCACGATTCATTGTCACGCGGCGTAAACTGAATTTGACTTAATAAGCATTTGCTTAAGGAATAGTATCGTTTAAAATTATCTTACCTACAACTGAGAGCAATAAAATTTTACGACTTGCGCGATGGTCTAATTTTGAAATGTCATAACCGCCCATCGCGCGCACTCGAAACTACACCTTAATTCCATTCACATAAGGTTGTATGTAAGGAAAATTGAAATGTTGTTAAGTACATTATGTGTTTTAGATTTGCCTTAGTAGACGCACACACTTGTAACTTAGCGATGGGACACTTTTGCGACTTTGATTTGTAGGTGATAGTGTATCTAGGGTATTCTAAATCGATGGTAGCAAGCTATTTATCTCACCTGCCAATTGAGATTAAATTGACTGACTGGCTAATTCACATAAGTAACATAATAATATTGAAAATGTGACGTTGGATGTAACATTTTAAGCGTCTAAATCAGTCAATGGTGCCGATTCCCTTGTTCACAAACTAAACTAAATTTAAGTTCAATGCATCTTTTTCTTTCTATTTCATTAAGAAAAGGACAGAAGATAAACTTTAGTTTAGTCCTGTCAAATTAATCAGCGCCTGTCACTACTCCATACAAGTTTAGACGTGATTAAAAACTTGCCGACTAAAATTACGCCAATTGACGTCAAGCGCTGATTAATTTGACAGGACTAAACTAAAATTTATCTTTTGTCCTTTTCTTAATGAAATAGAAACAAAAAGATGCACTGAACTTAAATTTAGTTTAGTTTGTGAACAAGGGAATCGGCACCAATGGCTGTTGAAACAACCTGAATATACCGCTATCACCGAAAATTTCAGATGCTGATATTGAATAAATAAAGAAATACACAGAATCAGTTCAAGTATTTATTAAGTCACGTAATAATAATAAAGTAGAACTCTTGTACGAAACGTCTCAATGTAATTATCTTATGTTTGCAACAAATGCAGGATTAGTTGCAAACATAAGATCATTAAAAATCTTTTATGTTTAGTAGTTGGTCACTCCAACTAGGAACAGTTGTGGTTTTATGAGTTTACGTGTTTTCCTTTAATTTTAAGGACCTCAGTGGGGATTTGTGGACGTTGGTTTTTTTGAATTCCAGATTTGCCACCTAAGGGGGCACTTTCAGGTCGGATCTGTGGAATAAGTTCTTTTCGATTCCAGTTTTCCCTCCTAAGGGTGAATTTTGGGTGGGATTTATGGAATAAGCCATAGATACTGCTGGCGAACCGTTGCGGCAACATGTGCTTGGCCATTATTCGGCAAGTCCTTCGCCTACAAACCAGCGTTTTGCGTCATATTATAATTAACTTTATTTATTTATTAATCAATCAATCAAATATTATTACTTATAAAATTGTCAAAATTGTGTATTGTTTTTGTAATTAACATATTTTGTAATAAATGATTTTTAATTTTTAATTTATGGCAGTAATGAGTATAGCAATGGGCAGTGACAGTGAAAGCGTCAAGAAAAGGCCCGAATGCACTCAATATTGATTTTCCATATAAAGAGATATCGCCCCAAACAGTCCATGAACCTCTTCTGAATGCTACTCTTCCCTCAATGCAAGCTTGCGCAAATTATTCTCCCTCTCCACGGTACAGTTCACACTCTTTTCCGTCCATTGATTAAATTAGGCTGATTTTGCATTCTTAAGAGATCAGTACGAGCCTCATTGTTCCAGCGACCTATCAACGACGGCAATTAGCTTTCGTTTAATCTTGGACCAGTAGGAGGTTTATGTGGAGTCAAACAACATTCCACAAGTCTTCGTCTTGCAGTTCACTCGCTTACTGTAACCTGTCGGACTTCACGAGGTCACTATTACACCTGAATATAAGTCGATTCCGCAAAGACGTTTGGCGAAGAGTCAATCGGAGGCCATATATGGATCCATATATGCCCTCTTAATGCTGACAACGTGAGCATTTGATGTTAGTTCTCTTTTTCGACACACATTTAGATCCATGTCAGACTGTATCTACCACCTTTATTCTGTGACTAGTCTCACCCACAGTCTAGCCCGGTTTTCTAAACCGTTCACTCGTTTATTAATCGAGTAAAATATCTTGTCTGACGTACGATAAGTACCTATTTAACGTTCAACAAATGGCAGAAGGACAAGGAATTGGGGCTGGTAGTCATGTCGATGAGGGAGACGACTTCGAGCTAGTACTTGATCCGTACAACAAATATATAGAAAGGTGGCGTCCAGTTTTGATGCAGGCTCTAGCCATTGCAAAGTCTGAAGATGAATGTAGTTCGATTCGCGCGGAGATCTGTTACCGTGTTTTTGTTGATGTCTTGGCGGAGATACGTCGTTGTTCTCGACAGGAACCGGAAGCCAACAGGGGAAGTGGCTAAATGTGAAAATTCTTCTTTTTTATTCGGTGCAACAGTGTTTACATTACCTATCCCTACTACATAAATCGAAATGTCTGATTTATTTAGGAAAAAAATGTTTCCGTTAACTCGTTTGTGATTCAAGGCATTTTATTGATAACTGATAATGGATGGAGATCAAAGAGGCGAAAACCAAACAAAATTACTAACAGATAAGAAAGAAATGGTGGCTGGTTTCCAAAAGTACAACGCGGGTCAAGAAAATGCAATGGAAGTGTATACATTAGGACGGAAATTTAAGGATTTTTGTTTATCAGAATCTCCAGATGTTGATAGTCATCAGGCCTATGTGAAGAATGATTCGGAACAAAGAACGATAATGCAAGACGTAGAACCGAAGCCCCCGGAACCGTTTGCAAACCCGTTCAATTGATTTTATTGTTCTACTTTTCAATATTAAAAATCTGAGTGTGGACAAGTAGATAGATAGTATTACTTAGTTTATTTAAGACGTTTAATGTATGTCCTGCGTAAGTTTGGAATTTCAATAATTACCTAATCTATTAAAACGAATTCTTAAGTAGTTAATCCGTTATTTAAGCTCCTTAATACAAAATAAAAACCAAAGAGCGAGTCGGACTCGCGCACCGAGGATTCCGTACCATCATATACAGCTTCATTCGTATAGGTATACCTAAATAGTTCTGTGCCTAGAAAAAACTACAACTGTGCTTCACCCAAAACAACCTGCGAGTGGGTAGGATGGAGGACATTTTGGTTGTGAACCGTGAAATGTTTTAAATTTTAAGCGGCGAGGCCTATATTCGTCAGAGAATTTTAATACTGCCGTGTAGAATACTGCAGTTTTAGTCAGCGCCATCTCTTGACCGATAGTGCAACGAATGTAATTTTTGTGGATAATTTCTGAAAAAGTGGGCTATTTAGAGACATCATTTTATTATTCCTGTAATCTTTACATAAACTTCTATCACATAAAATAATTTCAGATTTTGATCTATGCAAACTTCGGAGATAAGGGGGGAGAACGATAATTTTTTTTTAATTTCGTCAAAAGCAATAAAAGAGCGCGGCCTAAAAAAAATTAAAATATTTGAGAATGAAAATCTCGCCCTACTTCGATTTTTTAAAACCCACGTTCAGACCCTGTTACCAAAAAAAAAAACTTTCTTATTTGCAAAATATTTGGGCAAACGTCATCTAAAACTATTTCAAACAAGTTGATAGGATGCTATCAGCTTGAAATTTGGAATAGTTTTACACACAGCTAGCTTAGTTTTGATCACAGCTGGATATCTCAAGAACTACTAATGAGTAGTTCTTGAGATATCCAGTTGTGACAGACAGACTGAGTCGCACCATAAGGTTTCCTTTTTACCATTTTGGTATGGAACCCTAATAAAAAACTCGACTGTAACTAAAAAGTTCAAAACATTGACGTGTTCGTGAAACTGGCGTAAAGTCAAGTAAACCTTTGTTCAGTTCTAATGGATGTTACATAGAAAAAAGTTAAGTAAGTACGTATCGTGTTGGGTGTTTGCATCCTAACCTTAACTCTAGCCTTTTTAATGAGGTTATGATGGGAATAGATACAAGCTGATAATGTTTTCTTAAAGTAATAATAACGGTGCATTAATCAAGGTAGCTCTCTTCCAGGATACCTAGCGGCTATTTGAAGCTTTCCCCGCGCTCACCCCTTGATCCCCCCCTGCATTTAAATCAATAACTTGTGACCTGCGCTTTTAAATTTATATACGTAAATTAGGTCTAGGTTTCTATGCCTAAAAAGAAAACCTAAGGTGCAAATAAATACAAGTCATTTCTTTTCTATTGCTTGTAAGACATAATTAACAGATTGTAACAATAGAGGTTGTAATTACTAAACGATTTTTAAAATGTCAAGTGACATTCGCCATGGTCCGCCAAGCGTATTTTGTAGTGGGCGGTGGGCGGTAGTGGGCGACACTATGACATTGACGTTTAAAACTAGTTGCCAGTGCGACAAAAATGGTTTCCACTTTAAACTGGAAAAACTAAAAGTGGACAAATTATTATAAATTACATTACATTCTCGGCTTCCCTATATTTTCTAAAGGATAGCACTGTCACTCAATAAAATTAAATTTTTCTATGGAGTAGGTAAACGACTGTTCGTATTCAGGCATATTTGAGCACTACAAAAACCGGGGGCTACCTCTCGGCCGCCGCGGGGTAATTGCGTAACACACTATCAGGGCCTCAAGTCTGCTATTACAATAGTGTCAGAATGGTCTCTTCATTGTGAGTTTTTGACAGATTTGCCATACAAACACTGTCAAATACTCACAATGGCGAGACCATTCTGACACTATTGTAATAGCAGACTTGAAGCCCAGTAGGAATGTGTTTCATTTTGACAGTTCAACAACATTAATTGCGTTATTTACGTTGTTGTGCAGACAAATTTTTCCAACATAATGAAGTAATGAATTAGTAATACAATTGACAAAAACAAAAAAAAGATTTTTTTGACTGTACGCGTTGATCAAAAATAGTTGTTTCACCAATGTGTCAATGCCATATTAGATAATAACGGACGTTACTTGCGTCTTATCTCCATGTACTTATACTCAGTTAAGTTCAGAAGAATGTGATACCTCGTTATGATCGAAAATATCTGACATCACTTTAGCAGCATATATCAGATATTATTGTCAAGCTGTACTTTAATAGCTGCGTAGTAAATATATTTACATAAATAGATATGCTTACATAAATATATTACAATGGTCAGCAAAGGTATGCTTAGTCTACTTCATCACTTCTAATATGCTGTAGCGTAAGTACCTTGTCCGTGTAGATTTTACCAGATTTTACAGTCTAATAGCAAACGAGCATACGTTGGCAAGAGCAAGGACCATTTGAAGCAAATCGGTTTCACTGTATCGTGGCCCATAAGTAAACCCGGTCACTGGTCAAGCCAAACTAAAGCAGGTTCGCTCATAATCTTTCGAGTAGTTCCGAGTATTGAAATGGCCTGGTAACCTTCGAAGACTGGGTGCCTATATCTAGGTAAGTAGGTGAATTATAAAGAAACAAGTAATTTGAATCACTATTTACTTTATTTTTTATTTTCTTTAGACATTCAAAAACGCTTTTAAGTTTAAGAACAGCATGGACGCGTGCGTTTTCTGAAGCACCGCCGACAAGGCTTCTTTTTAAAAGAACGGCGTTTAGGACGGCGAGCGCAGCCGCGGGATACGTTCGCCATGTACCTGCTGCCCCGCTGCTCTAGAAAGCCCAGCACGGCACTCCTCCTTAATGTTTCTTCTGCCTTCCGCGTTAAGGTACTCATCTTCCACACGTCCCCGAACCTGTTCTGCAAGTAATTCGTGACCTCTGATGCCGTGGCGCCATCATTATCTGCTACTTTATAAAATGCGTTCATAACCAGCTTGGCTGTGTTCTGATCTTGCTCCTGTTGGTGGTTGCGCGACATTTTATCACATTTATGTTTTCTGCGTTTACGAATATAACATTGTTTCGGAATTTGAGATGTTAGTATTAAAGCAGATTAAAGCATCAAAGAATAAGCAAAGGTGTCAAAATAAAAATAAATTGAATGTATGTACGTCATTAAAATGCCCAATGTGCTGTCATATTTTTTTTTCTATAGTCAAAAGCACAGAACACTATACTCCTTAGCGGTCAAAAGTATTGTTTATCATTTGTGTAGTATTGTTTGGTTTTGGAAGATCAGTGTCTGTCTCATCGTGTTTATTAATTATCTATGGTTTTGGGGCCATCCTTTAATCACGTGAGGTTTCTTAGGCCATTTTCATGCTCCCCCTCCCCCTTTGTTGATACCTCGTGAGGTTTTAGGCTATACCCCTTCTCCCCTTTACCTCCCCACTAGTCAACATTATAGTAACATATTTCGTAATTCTATAACTGTTAAAATAATACAGTTTTAGTTTTTAATTAATTTTAGAACTGTGGAAATAGTATAACATATTATATCGTAATAATTTTCGATTAAAATATATTTTGTTTATTTTTCTTATTAATACACTCAAGTTCAAAATGTAATTAAAATCCCTCGTGGGCTCGTGTACACGGCACCGTCGCCGCGCCGCCACCGCTCCGTCGCCGCGCCTCTGCGCTGTGTATACGAGCCGCCACTGCGCTGCCACCGCGCCACCCCCCTGCAGTATTTTTATTCCATTACCGGCCGCGTACAAACGTGCACCGCGTGCACTTGCTTACAAAATTTAACTTTTTAGTAAACTATCATGGAAAATTTTGATAACGAAACGTTTATAAGTTTAGTAGAGGACAGAGAAGTGCTATGGGACAAACTGGACATCTCAATGCGACACGTGTGGTCTTCGTGCCTAGCAATGTATAACTAACAACCGTATATATGTATGGTGAAATCAAGCGGTGGCGGCGCGGCGGCAGCCCGGTGGCGGTTTCGAGTACACAGCGCAGAGGCGCGGCGGCGGAGCGGTGGCGGCGCGGCCGCGATGACGTGTAACCGAGCGCTTACTCTATTACTACTTTACCTCAGAAAAAGTAAAACTTTACCGGCGCCATTTCTTTAACCTAAGAAAAAGGACTTATGGACATCTTGGCTATTCAATTGAAAAGATCAGATTTAATTTATTTGTTTTAATTCATGGTTAGGATTCATGTGCGTATTGTATTATTATCACTTGCTTAAAAAAACGGTGAAGGAAAACCTCTTAAGAGCGCTGTCTCGAGTCCACTACTCCACCACCACCACGAAGCAACAAAATACGATCTAAAGGAATGTGGCCGTTTTTCTTTAGATCGAATTTTGTTGCTTCTTGTCTCAATATGAAACTTTATAAAAGGTATTAGAAAATTCTAGACACACTTACCGAGGCAGCTGATTGGCGTTAGTGGACCCGAGACAGCTCTCTTAAGGAAACGCCGCATGCCTGAGAGACATTTATCGACGGCATGTGTAGCCAAGTCAGAGGACCATGGGCGGCATATACATATATCAAATATAAATCGAGTTACAAATTATTGATTTAAAAAATGATACAAATAAAAATGTTATAAATGATTTTTCAAATCAATAATTTGTAACTGTGAATAAAGTCCAATAAATAATTTGTGGTTCTTAAATCCCGGGATTTAAACGTCATTATAATTATTCCGGGATTTTATAGGAGGTATTATCCACTCTATGTTACATCCTTTCTCGAAGTTAAGGTAAATTAGCTGTACCTTTTCCGATCTCTGCTGAATGACTTTGACAGCTGTGGGCGTTGTGAAAATGTGACACGGAAATTGTTTTGATTTATTTAGAGGAGGTCAGTTCTGATTTTGGCTACGCGGCAGAAGATCCTTGTATCCTTGTTGTTTTCTCTTTACTCCTTTTCAAATTAGGAACAGACTATTCTTACACCACCATCTTGAATATTTGAACATTTCAGTAAATCTGACAACCAAATTGATTTTAACAATACAATACAAATTTTTTGGTGAAACAAAACAAAATTTAAAAGGTTTAGTATAAAGTATAATTTGATATAAAGTATGGAACAAGTCAGTTCAATGGAGACAGAAGAGGGGGCATCCAAGCCATCCGAGAACTACCCGGTCCCAGACAAGCTCCCGGGAAAGTTAATTATTCAATTCCTCCAAGAGATGAAGGCGGGGGCTACGATGCGTGAGATTGTGCAATTCCTGAGCGCTGAATGTGGGAAGGACTCCGAAGAGCTGACTAGTTCCGTGGTGACTACTTTAGAAAAGGGAACAGCTCTGGGGTTTTTGGACAGAAAAGGTTCTCACTACTTAAAATGGGCGGTTCAAGAAGGGTGTGGCAGAAGACGTCGGCGCAGACGACGCCGCAGACGTCGCAGTTGCGGACGGCGGCGCAAAAGCAGGAGACGGAGCTGCAGAAGAAAACGGCGGCGTCGGTGCTGATTAAAGGACTTGCCCAATCCTAAATCAAAACGAGTGAACATGCTAAAGAGCATGAAAATAAAGAGTGTCAGGCAGGGCTGGATCCAATGATGTTTTTATACAACGTGTGGATATAAAGTGCTTGTTCGCCATTTGTTGTGGTTTGATTCGTTACAGATGTGTAACTCACGAAGGCCTTCGAAAGTTGTTCTTAATTTTGTGCGTTAGATAGTGAAGCTGAAACGGTTTACCAACAGTCGATTGGTCCATGAACCGTTGGTCAACATTATCTTTAAACCATTAACTTTTCATCCAAAGAACTTTGATGAGCGTAGAGCTTACGCTCACAGAAACATTGAGCACCATGCATCCGATCTGTGCACCATTATTTAGAGATGAAATGACCCGTGGCCGTCACATAATAACGCACGGCTACGCCGTAGATTTAACTAGTAGGTAGGTAGTCGATCAGTCCAACACTAATAATTAAATTATCGACTAGATTGCTGGCCGAGGCAAGGAAGTCTTCAAAACTTTTCAATGAAGTTATACATATAAGACAAATAAACTTTACCTTTGAGTTTAATTGGCCATCACCAAGTTTTTTATTTCACTAGTAGATCCCTTAACAAAAAACTACTTTCACTTTGTTCTTCATAAATCCTACTTTTGCGTTTTATAAATTACATATTATGTTAGGAAGAGGCGTCACGATGCGGTGCGGTGCGGTGCGCCGCCGCACTTGGCCTCCCTGCAGCTGTACAGAGGCTGCAGTTTGGCGCCGGGGAGCACTGGGCCGCCTTGTGGCCGGGCTGGCCGCAGCGATAGCATTGCTCACTGCGATCCGTTTCGGCAGTGCACCGCGCCCGGACATGCACAATGTCCAGGCATCGGTAGAACCGCATAGCCCTGGGCTGCAGCAGCTTGACCCTCGCCGCAACCCACCCCACCCTCAAACGTCCCCCGTCGGCAACCTTACTAGCCGCTGCCACCGGGCACCGCACCCAAATCGTGCCGAACCCGGAAGCGTAGGCGCGATTGTCGCCCGTCCGCACGTCCCCGGGTGGACATCTGCCGGGCTCGGCGACGGCCACCACGACCTCAGCCGGGGTCGTCGAGTCGTCCAAGCCATCGACGCGTAGCTCTGCGGTCTTCATCGGCCTGGACACTCGGACGTCCTCCGGGATGCAAGTCCACCCAAGGACAACCCCCGGTTGGTGTAGGACTATTGCAGGATATGGAAACTAAGACATTGGACTATGGGTTTGGGTGGTTAAAATGGACTGGTTACCTAAAACTATGGAAGGACTATGGCCCCTGCCTGATCAATGTTTTATGGTAAACCGATAAAGTTTCAGGTTATTATTATTATTATAATTGTTTATTTCAGGTATTAACCCATATCCATATTACAATGAATTGTTATTAAAATATTACATGACAATAAATTAGATTAAATTAAAATTAATTTACATTACATTATTAAAATTAAAATTAAATTAAATTAAATTAAATTTAAATTAGGAGTATAAAATTACATATCCAGGCACAAAGCCAAACGTCGTCGAAAAATACCACAACAAACCATAAGGAAACATTTTGAATGCGAGCCACAAGAACCTACACACGACGAATGATTTAACTTCTGTCCTCCGTGGACTTGACACTTTGAGCGGAGCAACATGTTAAAATTACCTTAGCATACGCATAAGTATTAGTATAATAAGCCTATAGTGTTCCCATGGCTGGGGCAGATGCCTCTTCTCTTCGAGAGGGAGTGGGCTGTAATCGACCACGCTGGCCCAGTAAGGGTTGGTAGGTAGTCTTGGTAGATGTCACATGTTTTCGATTTTTTGGTTCTAGGACATACCGGTTTCTGCGCTATGTTTCCCTTCACCGTTTAGAGAGCAGAGTGGTGATGAAATTATTTACACGAAGTAATGTGCCTGGCTGGGTTCGAACCCACGAACTACCACTCGTAAGTCGGGGCCGTTACCACTAGACTACCACTGCTCTCCATCTCATTTAAAATTACCTTATCATATTAATGTGTGTTCGGTGTTCCCTCTTCATGTCGTACCTATTCAGCTATATCAACTTTTCGTCATGCATTGTTCTAAAACCTTCTGGGCTTGCCTTCCAAATTACATTAGTTCAAGACAAATATAATGTTTAAGCCCCGTTTATCTGCCTATTAAATAGGATGCGAGCTTATTGTCATAACCGGGCAAAGTTTCCTGGAAATTACTAAGAAATTCCTATTATAGAAAAAACCCTAAAACACTGCGCGACCGGCTGGGGATTGATTTGATTTATCATGCATTTTAGCAGTTTGACAAAGATATTTATTGTGTTTGTGAGTGAAACATTTTAGTTTCCTTTGCAACTATAAATGGCGTTTTACCACCTCACTGGCTAGTAACGTAACTAGTGGCTGGTAGTACCAGGCTAGCATAACCCCGAAGAGTTTGTAAGGCGGGTAGGGTATCTTTTTAGTTTCTTTTTTGCAACTACATAGTTGGCGGTTTACCGCCTAGCACTGGCTAATAACTACCAGGATATGAATTTAAGATTTTTATACAGTAAGTAGTTTCTTAAAATATATATCATTCATTTTCACTAATATATCCGTATTGGCTGATAATGATGAAGGCTCATTTTCATTGGTCGGTAGGGGGGCTCGTATGCGGGATGCTGGAGATTTCTGTAAAGCATACCATAGGGCCCTATTCGGGGAACCGCTTTCATTAGTCGATAGGGAACGATTACGGTACACGGAGAACCTGCACCGCACGTTTAGCAGTTGCTTTGAAGGCTCACTTTCATTGGTCAATTTAATTTGGTATGAATTTCCGACCGATGACTTTCATTAGTCATTACCCCGCCTCCGGGGAGTCCTAGCATGCTATCCGAGTTACCGAGTTATCGATTAATGAAAAAGAGTCATTTTGTATATATTTTATCAGACTTACATTTTCCATGCATGCATTTAAGGAGTTAAACTTTTTAGTTTCCTTTAAACTCTGGATGGCATTTTACCACCTAACTGGCTAGTTACTACCAGGATAGCATAACCCCAAAGCGTTTGTTTGAAACAGCAGAAAGTCGGTCGGATGGGCTACTTGGCAGTGTACTGAATGGAACCAAGAGAATGGGGCAGGGAGGGTAGGGAGTTGGAAGGATAGGTTGTATGATAACATACATTTCAATAGGTAAATACAGTATATGGCGGCCATCGATCCTTGCAATGGCCAAAATGGTCAGTTGTGACACATTCTTCGTATTGCTGGAATAACTAGGTATTTGTTTATGTGGTACCTAAACATAATGTAAACATAATGGTCACAATAAAAACCATTACACTATCAATGCTCAGGCGCGTATTTTTCGTAGTTGGACTATAATAACCTCCTTTCTGTCTTCTGTTATCTAACGGCAGATTGCCATATTACAAAATTACAAAGTCATGACCTACAGATAATGATAATTAGTCTTGTGGATGGGTAATTACCAACGATGCGGAGGAATTTTTCAACACCTTATTTAATTTGGTTAAGAACACTCTAGTCGGTCATTCTTCCATACAAACGCAGTATGGTGATTACTCGTCGGTTTGACGCTGTAAATTCAAAACTAAAAATAATATCAATTTGTCTCGCCATTATCTAGTCCTGTATGGAAGCAGAAATTGAAAATAAAAATTGGTTAGGATTTTTTTTCTTAATTTTGACGTTAAAAAGTGCCTTTTAAGTGCCTATTTGAGATAAATGATTTGAGTTGCTGGTGTCTACGCTTATGTATGGAAGTGAATGTTGGGTGTGGCAAAAGAAGCATGAAAGTAGAATAAATGCTGTGAAAATGCGTTCCTTGCGAAGCATGTGACTGTGAATGATAGGTTGAAAAATGATGTGATAAGGCAACAGTGTGGTTTAAAAGAAGATGCAGTGACAAAAATTGAAAAGAGTATGCTTAGATGATTTTTGTCATGTTGAGAGGATGAATGAAAGGCGACTTACAAAAGGTATTTACAAGGCAGATGTGAGTGGAAACGCCGGGAGGGGACGCCCTAGGTGAACATATAGTGACCTAATTAGTGATGTTGTTCAGAAAGGTCAGGTGCGTAGCAATCGCAACCGGCGTGCATGTATGACTAGATGTATGAATGTAAACGAAGCAAAAGGAGTATGTAAAGAGCGTAACAGGTAGCGCTCTATAGTTTCTGCCTACCCCCATGGGGAAAAGGCGTGAGTTCACAATTTTCGCCATTAGTACGAGATTCTCCTGTACGGACATGGATGGACCTGCAAGTACTAGGAACGCAAATCATCCTGGAGGTTGTTCTTAAGGTGGTAGGCACTGCAGCACAGCTCACAAACATGAGGTAAATCATGTCAGTGTGTTTGAACCTTTAAAAGGGTACCCGGTAGTTCATTTTAATCGTCTATGTGTGCGTCATAATATGCTGAAAAAGGAAAGATATTGTATCCTATGGTAAGAGGAAAAGAGAGGAATATATTGTAGTCAGAAGGTCGTTTTAGAGGCGGAGTTTTTAGCACACTAATGCACCGACTGTATCAGCGCATTAGTATAAAGGCGCATTTTATTTAATTAAGTTTTTAATGAGTCCACAAGTCCTACAGTCTGTGAAAAAGGGTAAGTATAACAAGTATCAACGTGCGCATAAAGCGCGTAATACACATGCGTGTAACTGGCACAAAAATAAGCAAGTCGCGGGCGTGACAAGGCTTGCGCTGCCTGTCGCGCCAGTCTGCGCGTGCCTTTACATACTTAGCTGTCACAATTAAACCAGTTTACGAATAAAAAAATTGTTAAAATTAAATCCGGAAATACCTACACATGCCTGTAACTTGCACAAAAGTATGTGAGTAGCTTGCATGCCACTTCTGATTGGTGAATGTCACAATGGCATGCAAGCTACTTGCTTATTTTTGTGCCAGTTACACGCATGTGTTCTATATTTAAAATTTCTTAGGTTATTTGACATAAACCAACTGTTTAAATACGTAACCGGTGGTTTGAATGTTGGTAAACACAGGCCTAATAAGTTTAATTGCATGATTCTGTTTCTGGTATATCTGGTATTCTATATATAAATTTATGTTTTATTTAATGTGCCTTTCTTTTAGATCTTCAGTAAAATTATGCTAAAACACTTGAAATACAATTTTCTGCATGGACCTGTTTTCGAAAAACTCGCCGAAAAGCATCGGAAGAGTTTATGAAACATGTTTAGCTACTTACATTGCAAGTAAATATAATCAATAATTCATTAAAAATGTTAATAATATATACAAACAAATAAAATTGTAGTGCCTGTTTGTAAAGTTTTACTAAATGCATATGAAAGTAAATACGGTACTTATAACATAACTTAAAATTTTTGTCTGTGTGTCGGTCTGTCTGTCTGTTAGTTCCGGCTAATCTCCGAAATGGCTCGACCGATTTTGACGGGCCTTTCTCTGGCAGATAACTGATGTTATAAGGAGTAACTAAGACTTTTATTTTAGAAAAGCTACGTGGACAAAGCCGCGGGCACCAGATAGTATAATAATAAATATTGCCGTGCGAACAAAGAAAATATTACGCCATACTCTGAGGGATCGGGATTATGATGGCCTGGTAGCTCAAATCGTGAGCGCGTTGTTTTGTATGGGCAGACGACGAATATACCAGTAGCCCGGGAGTAACCAAGAGGTAATCAATAAAAGTTCCCGCGCTTTTACCTGCGCAGATAGAAAGAGAAAGTGGTTTCAGTTTCGCACTACGCAGATTTGCTTTTAGACTTGGAATACACGTCAGATTTTTTCATCAGATAGTCGGTTCCGATAGTCTGATCCGATTATCAGAAGGCGTTTGCGTTGGAGCCATTATTTTGCTTGACATTTAATATACTCGGATCGGACGTGCGATGAATGTTCAAGCTAGGGAGCCGGATCAGAATATCGGGTTGGTTTGATTATCTGATGAAAAAAATCTGACGTGTATTCCCAGTCTCTCCAGTAAAAATGACAAATCAGTACGCCCCGTAAGGTCGCTCGGTGGAAGTCGCGAGTGAAGACTATTTCATGCGTACAAACTTGAATCTCATTACTGTATCTGTCCAGTTACAGCTCGCATATGAGCACCCGGCTTAAGGCTACCTGTCCATTGAAGCGGAGCGAGGCTGCGGAGCGGAGAAACGGAGAAATAATAACCAATAGAATCTAAAGTCCGCTCCGGAGTTTCGATTCTATTGGTTAATATTGGCACAGCTCCGCTCCTCTCCACTCTTTTCCGCTCCAGTGAACAAGCAGCCTAAAGGCTCGCGACGAGACACGAAGACACCGCGTGCCGCGCGACGATCGGTCTCTTTGTGTCGCGTCGCGTGTCGCGTCTGTTTGTAGGAGCCTTAACGCGCCAGTCCGGCTCCTCAGTGTTTCAAAACTTGCATGCCATGCGCGAACGACGCGCATGCGTGTGGAAGAGTGCAATTTGTCAGAACGGCGACGACGTTTGTCTAAGTGAGTGATGATTTTCATGTGAAACCAAAAACAATGTGTTTGTTTTATTATTCATGGTATTATTGAAGACATTCATTTTACGTAATTATTTATATTAGATGTAAAACTGTTCAGGGATGGTGAACCTTTTTTTTTATCTGCGTGCTGTTGTCGTAAAACTGTTAGGTGGCATGGCATGTAATTTGGTCTACTTGGATATTCAAGTAAGGCAAATGGAATGATGATGTGCTAAAATTTTTAGCTCTGAGCCGAGGGTTCGGCATCCCTGCTCTAATTTGACACTTGGATTGGAATTTCATTTTTCGTTGTAAGTTGACGATTGTCTGCATCAATACACCAACTATTTTGAACTCTATTAACCAAATTTTTATTTTTTATTTAATACGTTGCCCCCATTAGGAATTTCTCCTGTATAGTGGGTGCGTTTAGAAACATTAAAACTCACATGCACAAACAGCTAGATCCGGAAGTCATACAATATTTGTTCCGTGCGGGAATCGCGGCGCCAACCGTGCCGTCGTGTAAATAAGTACTTGAATATAAATAGCTGAAAATGGTGCCGATTCCCTTGTTCACAAACTAATCTAAATTTAAGTTCAGTGCATCTTTTTCTTTCTATTTCATTAAGAAAAGGACAGAAGATAAATTTTAGTTTAGTCCTGTCAAATTAATCAGCGCCTGTCACTACTCCATACAAGTTTAGACGTGATTAAAAACTTGCCGACTAAATTTATGACAATTTACGTCAAGCGCTGATTATTTTGACAGGACTAAACTAAAATTTATCTTCTGTCCTTTTCTTAATGAAATAGAAAGAAAAAGATGCACAGAACTTAAATTTAGTTTAGTTTGTGAACAAGGGAATCGGCACCAATATCAAGTGTATGTCAATAATTCGACAAACAGGTGTGCGACAGGTCGTTAGTTCGACAAGCAATGTACGTTTAACAAATATGACTTGTAGGTAATACGGTGCTTGCTACTGGTGGGGTTACTGTTGTTTTTGATTTTGAGAAATGGCATCTCGCAGATCAACCTAGGAGGGTGTCGGCTGCTTAACTGGACTTTCTTGTGGGTATCTCAATAAATTAGGGGTTCCCCGCCAGGGCATGAAATTAAAAACTAATCGACTACACGCTAATGGCACCCACTGTGTGGTACGGACCTGGCTCAGGGCGTCGCTGGCAAGGGTTAGGCTGGATCGGATTAAGATTATTTGGAGGCGAATTTAAAGCTACAGGATCATCGGCGCGGGCTGGCTCGAGCAAGGGTCGGGGCGGGGATGGACTCCCGAATGTCGCGGTGGGCCTCGGCGGCGAGTACGGCTGTCTCTTTTTGTATTTACGAACTGTGCTAGTAGTGAGACTACTTTTCTGGAGGAGAGTAATAGCGTCATCGGGAATGGTGAGTGGCGGTTCCTTGGTCGGAATCATTCCAAATCGTACTTATGCGTAAAGGAGTGAATCGGGTGGTCAAATAGCAGAGTCAAAGAAACGCTTTGAGAGGCGTTTCATGAATTGCTGGACGGTGGGCATTCTGAGATCTAGATGAAGAGTCTCATTGCGAACATAGAACGACCCGTGACCTTTCTTAGGAAATAGTTCTGGAGGGTCTGCATCCTATAGAGATAGCGAGTACGTGAGCGAAGACAACGCAAGCATAGGTCATGATGGGATGGATGAAAGCGGTACTCGTAAATATGCGCAATTTGCACAAGTGACAATTTTCTGCGTGCGGTCAAAATTAACTGGAGCCTACTGAGACTGAAGGCGGGGCGCGAACGATAAGCTTTTATAGAGGTATTTAATATCGACCCTCGAAAGCTTGAGGAAGTGATGATGATGATGACGTCACGCTAAGGTAGATGCACGAAGGTTACGCCAATGTCCATGTCCGGGGTCACCAGTATAGAGTTATGAGGAACAGAGTCTAAAGTTCACTCATCCTGAAAAGGGAGGATCCTCCGACCAGACAGGTGTTGTGTCTGGTGGGAAACTGCCCCACGGTTGATGTCGGGATGTTGTATATATATATGCTAGTCGCGCGGTAAACTCTTGATTGCGCGATACATGATTAGTGACGTCATTGATGCGTAGTTCGCATGTGGCGTAGTAGATGCCGCCACACGCTTATGCGCTCAATGAAGGAAAGCAGCTGTTGGTCAAAGATCACACCTAGGTATTTTGCTCGATCTCGATCGGCTTGCCATAAATAGTGATTGGGCTGGAGACGGGGCTACTACTTGAAATTGTTTGTCGCACTAATGATCTGTCGAGTGTCGATCTTACGACCTGTCGAGCTAATGAAATATCGCACACCTGTTTGTCGAACTAATGACATACAGTCCAAAAAAATATCACCGGAATTCATTTCAATTTTGAAGGCTGAACAGGCAGCAGGGTAATTGCGTAACACACTTACTGTAGCAATGGCTTTCATTTTGACAGTTCAACAACATTCATTGCGTTATTTAACCACCACGCTACAGGAGAAATTCCTAGTGTGGGGCAACGTTTTAAAAAAAAAAAAATACGTTGTTGAGCAGACAAATTTTTTGAACATATGAAGCAATGGATTAGCAATATTCTTAAAAATCATTCAGATTGTGATTGAAAGTATGTTACGTATTTAGGGTGCTGGAACGGTTAGCGAGATTGTTCCAGTATATCGGTAAGTTGTCACAATATGTATTTAAAGTATGTAAGTAGTCAGGACTGGGCAAAATACATGCTTTGCTTTTTTGTAAGTATTAAAATACAAATTACAAAATATTTTCTCGCAATTATTTAAAATACGAAATAAAAACCTTTCAAGTTGTGTATTTGTAACATAAAATACTAAATACAGTATTTTAACTATTTTTTTTAAATACACAATACATTCAGAGCCTTTTAATAATTGTCGTAAGAGCACTAATGTTAGACCGACTTTAACTTGTACACATGAAAGTATCGTCATGCTTATGTAATTTTGGAATATGGTATAAGTACTAGGTGTACCTAGTTCCTGTGTCAGAAAACTTTACAAACAATTTGACAAAATTTATAACTTGTCTATGGATTTTTTTACAATTTTGTCCATAACACAACATATTATAGTTAGGTATATGAATAAATCAGCGTATTTTACATTTTCATTAATAAGATCGCTAAATGTATTTATGTTAAAATGTATTTTGAAGGCATAAGTATTTGTTTCACAAAATACCTCAGCGTTAGAAGTACCAATCACAAATTACATTTACCAAATACATATTTCAATAACAAGTAATTCAAATCCGATACGATATTACTACGTACAGGATTGGGCATCCTGTATGTAGTAATATCATTATAAACTATAGGTAACTACTTAATAGCTTTATATTAGTAGTAGTAGGTATATTAGCACTATATAGTATATACCAACTTAGATCTTCTTTATTAGATGATTCTTAACTAGAGCCCTATTACTTGAGAAGTGTTAGGTATTATTCAATTAATGATTTTATAAATGACACTACACTCTAGATTTAATATTTGACATTTCCTTGACATTTCATCCTTATGCTCGCTTTAAATTCTATTATTTTTTATTTTATGCCAATTTTAATTTTACTCAAGTGTTTTTTAATATGCAATTATTTTAATTTTAAATGTTTGCATGCCTCATTTAAGGGAGATTCTAAACGGATCACAATATTTTGTAAACACCTTTATTTATGTGCCTACTTTCTAAGCAAATAAACGATTAATTTGATTTGATTTGAACCAATTTTCAAATATCTCGTCGTAATCGTAGAACAGTGACGGATCTGAAATTTATGTTGAACTCTGCCGCGCGTGCAATAACAGCAGTAAGTATAAGTAAGTATAATTTTTGTCCAAATTTTAGCATTGATTCGGAATCAGCTCATTGCGCTGATTCCGAATCTAAGTTTGACTCTATTTGGACAAAAATTATACTTACTGCTGTTATTGCACGTGCGGCAGACTTCAACATAAATTTCAGATCCGTCACTGTTCTACGATTATGACGAACTAAAGGTTTGTTTTCTCTTATAGGATACGGAAGAATTATTAAATTGTGAGCCAATGGAGCGGTCGGATCTTGTTCCATCTTCCCGCAAGAGAGCAAGCACAGAACCAACAATATATTCAGACATAAAGAAACCGGTGACAGGGGATACAAAAGTATTTAAAATTGAAAGTTACGACGCTGGTAATATGCCAAAGCCAAAGTCTGAAAATTCTATCGGTAATTGTGAAGATGGGGTGAGCGCTCAACATGTGGTTCAAACTGAATTATTTGATGAGATATACAGCAGTGCTAAAGAAATTTTAAGTAAAATTCAGGATGAAATAGAAAATAAATCATAGAAATCTGTTTTTGTTTATGTTTACTATTTATTTATGTAACAGACAAATATTTTTTTATATATTATAATTTTGGAATCACCATATTTTACCTTTAGGCATGCAAAGTAATTAAAAATAATAAAAATTAAGAACTGAAATCAATAAAACTAGTCTAAAAATAAAGTTTAAACATAAATATTCTAATTTATCCTGCAAATACGCTGGAAGTATAAAGATAAGTACACAGTAATAAGGGATATTTATTTAAAAAAAAACTGGCCAAGTGGACGCGCACAATGAAGGGTTCCGTACTTGGAAAGAATTTATCCTAAGAACAAACTTAACATTGTAGTTGCTAAACATAATCTCCCATACATTCCTACGGCAAATGTAAGTTTGTACGCACAATATCGAGAGATTTACCATGTTATTTTAAGACCATAGACTTCTTATAGATTTTCCTGTCATCTATAAGTATAACTACTTTCTGTATTTATTAAAAAATTTAGGTTCAGTAGTTTCGGAGATGGGGGGGGGGGTCAATTTTCGTCTATTTTCACTTATAACTTTAAAACAATTTATTTTGAAATTATAAAAAAAAAATGAGACCCTCATAGTAAGCCCTTTCGTTTGATATGTCACACGGTACAGATTGCAAAACTTTTTTTTTTTTTTTCTTTTTTGCCCCCCAAACCTGACCTCAATATTCTAAATTCATTTATTTACATTTCACGTCCGTGTTTGGGTCACTCAAATTGATATCTATTCCAAATTTCAACTTAATCGGTCCATTGCATTCGGAGCAAATTGGCTGTGACAGAGGAACAGACAGACAGACAGACACACGAGTGATCCTATAAGGGTTCCGTTTTTTCCTTTCGAGGTACGTAACCCTAAAAAAAAAATTTTTGAACTTGTTATAATGCCTCCCCTCCCCCTCTCTCCTCTCCTGCAGGTAAAGACTTTGGCGATGATTGTATACCCGGGGAGCCATGCAAATTATACTGTTATTGAAAAGAGTAGTTTTATTATTAGGACAACTAATTTTACCATTGTGGTGTTTACTTTTATATTTTCTAAAAAAGTAATTTTCGATCTCACATAATTAATAATTTCAAAAATGTACATAAAAGCATGGAAGCCTTTAAAAGTTTGAGATTTTTTCAATAGTCTTTGCAGTCTGTTAGTTTAAGTTTACATATTGGTGAGAGGATGATGGTTTTAAGCCTCCGAAGAGATGTATCTATCTCTTCGGAGCCTTAAAAGCATCATCCTTAAGTAAATTATGTCCCCAGAACATTATTCCATACCTTATTACCTATGTATCCAACATAACCATGGTATCACACATTATAGTCGATATATCGGCCATTTTGGCAAGCTTATGAAAAGCATCAAGAATGCTCAATGTGTGCTTTCCAATTTAAGCTGCAGTCAATATTTAGACCCAAAAATGATGTGGTGTCTATCTAGATACCACATCATTTTTGGGTCTAAATATTGACTCAAATACTCAGAAAAAAAGTTACTCACATATCTATGTGAGTAACTTTTTTTCTGAGTATTTGAAGCTGACAAAGCGGTTTCTTTACCATCTGTGCTACGGAGATCACTTGGCTAAACAACTCACTAGCTACACTGACAGGTTGAGACACTATCACATGAACACACTAACCAGTCGTAGGAAGAAACTGGACTGCGTCATCTTTCACAGAGTATTGAGTGGAACGATAGATTGCAGTGAACTTTTGAGATCATTAGAGATTAAAATTTATACTCGGATTCCTAGGCATAACACATACAATTTATTTTACATCCCTGGGTCATTACGCCGCTGTGCCAAGACTTTGTAGGCAATACAACATGTTAGCTAAAACTACGAATTTAGACATCTGCGATTCTCTGTCTAAATATAAGAAGTGTTTAATAGATTTAATTTTATTTAAGAATCTCCTATTGTTATATTAACTTTGTATTTTTATGTTGTATTCATATGTAATGTTATTAATTTTTTCAATATGTTACCTATTATTAATATTTTAACTTGGTTAGCTTAGTTGTTAACTTTATTGTGCATGCTGTGGTCTCCTATAAGTGAAGGAGTTCACCTGCTTAATACCTGATGTTGTTCTTTATTTATGTGTCATGTATTGTGTACGTCTTTTGTTGGAGATCCTAAATCAATAAATAAATAAACTGTAACAACAACTTTATTGCGAAATATAATTTTATGAGATTTATCGAATTTTTTATTTTATTTTTTATTGATCCACTCTATATTTTTTTTCAATGGCGTCATTCTGTCTTTACCGTTAAATACAATAGTACAATCATCAGCAAAAATAAATGTTGCTTGTTTTATATTTTTTGGTTAATCATATTATATTATTGATCTAATATTATAAAAGACTAATATTATAAAAGATACGACTACATTAAAATTTAAAAGGGAGCTAAAATAAATTTTAATTATGAAAACTTATTACACGATTGACGATTTTCTTAATGACAATTCACTAGCTGATTGACTTAATTATTGTGATCCTGGTTTCTCTTAGGTACTTTTTATTTCCATTTGACATTATATAGACTTATTTTATTTTTTATTGTTGTGACCACGCTGACATTTTTTTATTTATAATTTGTAATTACAATGATCTGTTACTTATGTTTGGTTTTTTATTAGGAATTGTAAACCTTTGCATGCCCATGTGACGGTAAAATAGTGAGAACTTTATTATAAAAACACCTATGTACTATACCCATGTTTGCAAAGATAATTTGATTTGATTTGATGTAAATAATAAAATAACAATGATGGTCCCAAGGCACTATAATACAAGATACTTTTATATTATAGTTAACTGTAAATACGACAACAATAAATATAACTTGTTTGTCAAATTAGGTAACTAGGTAAACTAGGTACACGCGGTCACAAATCAAGCTATACATAGGGTCCAGTTTAGGCTGATCTCGCATTGTATATGATTTCCGTATAATGAGAGGTCAGCTTATACTGGAAAAAATAGCTTGATTTGTGGCCGTGTGTACATACAAAATAACAATAATTAAAAAAAAATACAATTCGTTCTATTGTACCCTGTACAATAATACCCTGGTAAATAATATTTTGCTTTTAATTCGGGGGTTGATACGAGTAGCGGTACCTACACTTTTATAGTGATGTGCACGGAAGCAGGAGATGGTTAGATCACTGTGTGGTATCTGTATCAGCTTTGTACACAATTGCAAATGTGGATGTATCGGAGGACGTTTACGTTTCGGATCATCAACCGATACATCTGGATTGCGACTTAGAAGTTGTGCGGCCTAAATTAATGAGTGGGGGTGCTGGACGCAATTCTGTCTTTTGGGGCGAAAGAACTAAGTCAGAAACGCGTTCCAAATGAATGTAGATGCCCCAATTATATTATGTAAGCTGCTAGTACGATATTTTAGCAAGGAGTTCCTATGATATCCATTCGGTGCCATCATCAAACCCTGGACACCAACTAAGGTAATACTTGTCAAGACATAACCAGCGAGTTCTAACACAACGCCGCTATCTTATTAAGTTGAGAAGTTCCTATGTCCACCTTCAGATTCCGTCATCAGACCAGCTCCATGGTATCTTGACAAAATTGCATTGTCACCAAATTTATATAAGTATGCCAAGTTTCAGGTAAATCGGATGCCAAGAAGTGTTTGAAAAATGGATAACAAAGAGAGTAATAACCGGATTACCGGAAACATACGAAAGAAGCAAGCTCCAAAAAAAAAAATACAAATCACGCCAGTAATCCCCAAAGGTTTAGGCAGACATATAATTAATAAAGCGCTTGTAAAAATAGGTAAATCTTTTCAATATTTCAAATGAATTGACTTGTACGCCTAAGCGAACTCAAACTCAAAGCATTTATTTAAAATAAACTATTTACAGGCACTTTTGAATTGTCAAGGAGTCGGTCAGTCGAAAGATGAATCCAGTTGCCCATTCCAAAGCGTAGGTTCCATGGAGAAGAAAGGGCTAGAAACTCCACGGACACTCTTTTAAAACCAAATGTTGTTACAAATTATGGATTACATCATTCATGTTTAAATGATACATGTGAAAACAATATAGGAAGACGTACACGTTAGAGCGTCCGTAATAAAAACAATTCAAAAATTTGAATAAGCCGTGGTAGCTAAGAGATGACCAGTCCCTATTGACGGCGCCCGTTCACGGTCATGACAAATGGATCAGCACCATTCAGTTCAACCATTTTAAAGGGACGTCCGAGTTAAGAGTATTTTTATAGTCAGTAGCATTGCTCAGGCTAGTACTAAACACTTAGGTATGTTGTGTTCAGACGTGCATTACCTAAATTGTCAGCCAGTCGCCATACGAGTTCTCTGTTTGTCTTATGAGCACAGTAGTAATAAGCCAAAAATCTGAAGTACCTTCCTATGAAGTGTTTAGCAGTTCTGTAGTAAATCCGGTTGTGGAGATAAACGGGTTCCTAATACCCGGTTTCCTGGTTCTTCTTATCGTGTCCATGGGATGCTGTCAAAAATGTACTACTCCAGTAGTCTACAGTATCCAGTCCAATTTACGCTTGCAGTTGGATGATTAAGGTCCTTTGTTTGATGATAATTTTGGTTCTAAAAGAAATTTCACAGGTCCAGGTGAAAACCAGCGTCAGGCACTAGTTGTCTGGCATTTTTGCTGAACTGGGCCTCTTTTCTTTCTAATTTCTTGCATTGCAATTTACACATTTTTTTTTTTAAATATGCTGTATTTTATATTGTGTCATGTGTGCCTTTTAGTCTGTGCTAAATAAATGTATTTTCTTTAAATGAAGCGTTGTCTGTTTGTTAACATCGAAGTTTGAGTTACTTTTCGGTTTCGGTAATACCTATTTTCATAAGATTGGATTTTCAGTGTTCTAGGTACCTACATAATATTGTTTTTGGGCGGGACATAAACTAATAAAGAAGATAAATAAAACTCCATTGTACTTACAGCTAGGATTATATATTCTTTGAGTGATTAAATAAATGATACATAAATTTGATTATATTGATTATAATACACTTAATAATTAATTATGTTGTTCATGCATTAACTTTATCTGTCAAATGTCTGAATATTATGATTTTAGAGCATTGCTTTTGGGTTCATCCAGATTGGAACAGAAAATTTTACAGGAATATTAAAAACAAAATAAACAAAAAGAAGGAAGCAAAAATAATAAAAAAAGAAAAAAAAAACAGTTTTAGACTCGGACAGGTTAAAGAAAAAAAAATTGTTACGAGCATAATGATTTGACAGATAAAATTTTCTTTTTATTAAACTATGGTATAACTAATTTATGATTAGATATATAATAATAATATGGAAGTAATTAAACATGGTTATGATGCCTTGTTGAATGCATGATTTATCGTGTTTTGTGTTTTTTTATACCTATGAATGATAAAGGATGTATTTATATAATCAATTCTGGATGATATGTGAAATGCGGATCTGTGTAGTTTGAGAGATGTATGGATAAATAAATGTGATCATCTAGGGTGGTGAGAGTGGCCCCTCACCAACGTAGATAGGACACCGATAACCTGACTCTAATAAGCCATTATAGAGTAGGGGTATGTGTGTCTTATGGCTATGGATGTGGCTATGTAGGTATTGCTTATATTTTTTAGTAAGATGTGATATGTTAATTCATTCTATGGTTGGATGAGTTTCTACTGTTATGATTAAGTGTATTGTGACGGTTAGCGTGTTTCTATTGCTAAGGACATGGTTCTATTGTGTTTATAATATCTATTGTTTTTTTTTTTTGGTGTTTTTTGTTTTGTGTATTTTTTTTTGTTTTTTATTTTTATGTGCATAGACACCAGAACGATTAATTCAATTTTAAAGGACATTATTCACATTTCATAAATTTTTGGTGACTGTACAGATTGGCACATCTCGTAAAAGTTAGTTTACGTTAATGACTGTGAATTTACCAGAGTTTACAGATTTTCTAAGAATGAATCTTCTTCGTCGTGTCAATGGTACGACACTGAGTTAAATTTTGTTGGCCAAAAACTTAGGGACTTCCACGGCATCGTCGTCGGTGGCAACGCAGATGACTATGGCTGCATTTTTTAAGAAGTAACGTGTACGAATTATTTTTATTCACTTATGGATCTGCTATACTGTCTGGCTGTGACATGTCGGGATTGCAGTAGCCTTCGAATCATACATATTAGTTATTTATATGTGTAGCTTAATGAGTATTTGATTAAATATTGGTAATATCGCTATCGTAATTTTTTTCGATAAGTTTATTTTTGTCTTATTTTCAGAACAGCAGCTCTGTGTTGTCTTGATTGATTGTGAACTAAGTGTTTTAGCATTATTTGATTATATACTATGGTTTACTATGGTAAAGTTATCGTTTTCATTTTTTTTCGATTTTTTTTTAATGATTTTTGCTACATTTGTTAATAAGTGATTAAATAAAGTTACATAGCTAAGGTTTTTTTTAATAGTTATTTGTTTTTTTTTTTTTTTTTGTTAATTATGAGATCAGCAGAGATGTGCCGTCTGATTGTGTGATAGAATGTTTATCAATTGTAGAAGCTGAATTTAAGTGATAGGTAACATAAGTGCTTGTGAAAATAATACTTTTCAATGTATTTACTATATTAAGTTCGAGAGCGATCGCATAAGAAGTAACCCTTTACGATGTTCAGAATTCATGTCTAAGCATGTAGGTATGGATATTGAATGTATGAAAAAAAAAAATGTATCGCGAAACGTTTAGATAAATGGAAAGTTCGTCCTTTTTTGAACCTTAGTGGGAAAAATAATAATATTGACTAGTAAAACAAGATTCATTAGTAGAAATACGTCGTAGAAAAGTATAGCGAAATGAATTTGTCTCTGAATCGAAACTTGGAAATACTTTTAATTATATCTATACATATGATAATAATTATTATACTCTGTTTATAATGTACTGTACTATGGATTAAAATATATTTTTTTAAATGTTTTTTTTTTTTTTTCTTGATATGTAGACATCAAACCTAATCTAACTGAACTGAACATATATCATCAGCTGTAGTCTATTATTATGGTATTATTTAGGCTCCTAAGAGTTTCTTGACCGTGTATCCGGGGACTGCGTACACGAGCAGTAAGATCATCACAGCCAGAATGATGACGATGGATGCCTTGAGGATAGTCCACTTGTAGTTGTGCCACACGATGTAGCGGATTGATTTCAGAGGGTTCAGGAACCACATGAACGACGCATCGGGGCGGCTGAAAACAGGGAAAAGATTTGTAATAGTAACACACAACATAACATAACATCAAGACTGTATTCCTCAAAGGTTTAGGATAGTATACCTAAATTTCGCTAGTTATGTAGGTAAGTGAAAAAGTAAGTAATAATAATTAAGTCCCATGTAATAAAAGGGTGAGAGCGCTACTGCCATCATTCACATTATTTCCTTTTGAACAAGTGGCTTCCCTATGTAAATGTCTATTAACTGCTCCAAAATAACGAAGTTTTTTATTTTTTTACATCTTAAACATAATCTTTTCGTTAGATATATGACATTATAATACCTACAAATCTAATTCCAACTCTATAATAGTGCCTTTTGTGGGCATGATATTTATTCAGATTTGTTACTGTAGTCGTAATGGCAATCATGTCATTTGTTTTGAATAGGTTTTTTTTTAAACTTTTATGTAGATTATTTTCTATTTTGTGAATGTGAGAACGTTATAGGCATAGTAGACTGTAGATATGTTGCCAATTTTCTATTTTGTTAAGTACCTGGTACTTGTTGAAAGACATACACTATCCTCACATACCAACTCTGTTATTTGAAAGTATTGTAAAAGCCAATTATTTTTAAAAGAGGAACCGTGGAGTTTCTTGCCGGCTCTTCTACATAGGAAACGACCAATTGAAACCGTGCACCTAGCTTCTGACGTTTTATAAGTACCCATTCTGGATTATGTGAAAAAAAAAAAAATACTACCGGGCACAAAAATTCAGATCATCGGGCTACTAGTTTTTTTTTTTAAACGTTGCTCCACACTTAGAAATTCCAGACGGAAAAACCCATTAACACTAAGTATTTTTAATACTCAGATTAAAAAACGATCTCTTGTTATATACTACGAAATGTTAGTTAAACACATATTAATTTTCCCTTCGCCTTGAGATCAAACGCTGTAGAGGCAGTCAAATCCAGTCAAGGGTCGTATCAATATATCACCATGTAATGGGAGATAAATTTAACCTTGTTTTACCTCTTTGATTTTTTTATCGCCTTCAAAAAAGGTGGTTATATGTTCGTCTGTAGGTGTTTTATTTGTTTAAATATTTGTTTATTGGATATTTTCGTCAATTGTGTTCCGATTTAGAAAATTCTTAATAAATGTATCAACTTTTCTTGGTTAGTTTTTGAGTTAGCTTTGATAATAGAATACGTATTTAATTCACTTTGTGCTATAATTCCTGTCACTGTTGTTTACATAGCAAGTAGTGGTATACGAATTGGTGAGGGGTAGGTACCATAAGTAAAAGTCAAAAATAAAAAAAAAACCTTTTTTCTAAAAATTTCGACTGTACCTACCGATTGACTGCAATGATTTACAGATTATGTCGGAGCTTTGGCAGTCCATCTTATAAGAGACTAGCTTTTGCAGACGGTTTGGCACGCGTGGAGGTAAAAAAACCATTTCAAAACTTCGTACGAACTTTCAAATGGTGTTGGAGTTTATCAATCTCATATATCATAATCTCAGACAAATCCGCTATGTGGAGCGTGGAGTGTGGGTCGATCGTAATATTTAATGTTTAATTATTATCTTTATTATTTTTATTGTTTATTTTATTCCTTTTAGTGGGATTTATTTTATGTCCGTAGGGTGTAAAGCGGGCCCTATCAGAATACTAGCGCTGCGGTATTTGTTTTTTTTTTTTCAAATATCGCAGCAAGAGATACTATATAAGGTGCATCTATTCATATACGAAATATTTTAAGAGAAACATCTATCTTAGGTGGTAAATAAGCCATAGCAGCGAAAAAAGAAATTTTATCTTAATGTTATATATTTTTACATAATTATTATAATTTTAAAATTGCTGGAGACATTTTGCAAAAACACCTTTACATACTTATTTTTTTAATTCTATGAATGACCCGCCCGGACGCGGCGACGGTGGCGGCACGAGCGCGGTGCCTTTTGATAATAAATCATCATATCAAGTACCTAATTTTAAATTATTTAATTTTTTTAATAATATACTCAGATTAAAAAAAAATCTCTAGATGTCTTTTTTACCACCTATAGGTGTATCTCTTAAAATATTTCGTGTTTGAATAGATACACCCTATATATAGATATTGCTGAGATAGGAGCCTTTTTGCCTCGCACAGGTTTTCTCTTTTTTTGTTTAGACCTTTTTTAGTTTTAATGTTCTTTGTTTGTTGTATTTCCTGCGCGGGTCCCAAATAACAAAAAATCTTTCTTTCCTTTACAGGTGCATACCTAGGATATGTTCGAAAACTCACTTGGGTTTATCCAAGGGGTCCGGTTCATTTCTGCCAAGTCCCGCCGGCACCTTATCAGCCTCTTCTCGGGTCAGGAGATGTATTTCAGCTTCCACTTTGCCAGTCAGTTCCATTTCTTCGGTATCACGCTTGATATAAAATGGCCACCAGCCCTTGACGCGCTTTTGTTTGAAGATATTAACCATCGGCACAGAGCCGTCATATTGCAGCATGTCCAGAGTGCAGAGCTTTGAAGACTTGGCTCCGCGCGGGAATCTGCTCAAGTCCAGTGTTATGGCACCTGAAATGAATAATAAGTTACAATTGAGTATGCGGTGACAATTTACAGTAGTTCAAATCTTTGAATGCTACTTGTAAGTAATTATTATATCTCATTATTTTACTCAATACATGAAGGAAATGCTGGAAACCAAAGTAAGTTAGAATGAGGTCGGCGGAAAAGCAAATAGATCAGGCTTATGGTGGACGTCGCCGCGTCGTGTACGTACAAAACAACAAGAGTATGGGATCAAGTGGTATTTTGTCTTTTCTACTTACATCAGTGGAAAATGTTATGAGTTTATGTAAATTACCTAAGAAATCATCAGCAGAGAAGTGATCTGCATCCCACACTTGTAACTCGAGCCGCGCCGGTATCTTGCACTCGGTTTCATCCCAGGAGAAGACAGATTCCTTGCGGGATATCACTATACGTTCCTCGGCCTCCAGGTAGTCGAATGGATATATGAAACGCCAATTGAAGTTGCCCTCTCCAGTCAGAGAGCGGTAATGTATGTCTGTGGATTGACAGTCGTCTGGACCTTTTACCCATCTATAAGGAAATGCATGAATTTTTCGTTATGTTATGCAAATAAAGGTAGCAAAAATACGATTGCAGCAAAGTCTAAAGAAATGGTCATACAGGTTATGTAGATATGTCCATGTATGTATGAAAATCCGAATCAGATTCAGTATGTTATGTAGTCGAGTGTATCTAAACCGAGGATTGATGGATTTTTTCAGGAATTTTAATATGACTGACGGTAAATGGTAGATAGGAAGGTACTTATTTGATTTAGTTTTATTATGAGAGGAACATGAACTTTGTTGAAAACTAGGATCTATAGATAGTCATGATCAGCCTCTATCGTTCTTACTGCTGGGAAATAAGCTTCCTTCTCTGTGATCTTCGAATTTTGTACCTAGTGTTAAAAGTCTATGGAATATTCCAATACATGAAATAAGTATGTATTTACCCCTTAACATAGATGTCGGACATCTTCTCTCCAGTGAAGAAGGCGTCATCTTCCAACACCACATCGTCAGTGTTCCAGATGATGACCCTCATTTCATAAGACTTGGGCTTCCGCGCGGATATATCCATGGGAGGGCCCGGGAGAGGCATGTCCATGGGAAACATGTCCACCCACATTTGGAGACGGCCTTGTTCGATACCTGATAGATAAATAGTAAGTTAAATTGTGAAAGATTGGTTAAGACCTACCTAATAGTAAAGTCTTTTAGTCTCGCGAAGCGACGCGCGATGTACCTAGTGTACAAACACGCTGTGAATGTGTAAGCGCAGGAGCTCTCAGTACTGTCCGAGACAATGGTGAAGTCGGAAGTGTGTGTGTGTGAGGGCGTTTGTGTTATGTGCTGATGCTACTCGAAGACGAGACGCACACATTCACACATACACACTTTTGTAAACTAGGTTACCACAAGTTAAGCGCGCGTCGCTTCGTGAGATGAAAATACTGTATTAATTATTTTTTTATGTTTTTCGGCGGCATAAAATATATAAAAAAAAAACTTTTTTCTGTATAGCTAAATATGTTGTCAGCAGCCACTCAAACTGTGTGTAGACCTTGGAAAAATACTCGTAGTATTTATTTTTTGTAGAAATTGTTTTTTGTTGTATGCGCAACAACACGTGTTTTCATCAAGCGATAGTCTAGCTAGCTTATGACAGTTTTGACTCAAGTCTGCACACAGTTTTAGGAAAAGTACACTCCTACAGCCTATTCATCAAATCAGCAAATTATTCTCAAAGACAAAGACATTCATTTGTATGACATGGTACAAGGTTGGCAGGTAGAGTTTTACTCGGGACACATCCACCGCTAAAAGCGGCATACAAATATTAACATTACAAATAAATATGAACATAATAATAAAATCAGATACCTCTCTCCTTACCAGGTTTGCTAGGATTATACAAGGGTCTGGTCTCAATGTGTTCGGTGACCAGTCGTGTGCCGACCCTGGGCACCTCCTGCCAGCGTCGCAGCACCACCAGCGCCATCTGTTCCTCCACGGTGTCAGGATTGGAGAACAACTCGGTGTCACTCATCGGCATGTTGAAGACCGTACGACCGACCTTCACACGACCGTACTCGTAGATAGGAGGATCCAGCTTGCCGTCTTTGCATAACTTTGCTAGAATCTGTGTTGGCTTCATTGCGTCCCGCCAGCGATTGTAGCCTTGTCTGAAGGTTTTTATTGGTTAGTATGGTATTATTGTTTGATAATAGAAAAAGTTCTACATTTATATCTGTATATTTTATGGTGTACATGATAAAGAGTATTCTATCTATCTATCTATCTAAAGTAGTTAAAAAATACCTACTCCTCATATTTCATCGGCAGTCCACAAGTAGCCCGATGTCGACTATAGAAACGATTTTCAAGGTCAATCTTAGTTTCTCCAATCAGATCATCGGCTCCGAGTAAATCCCAATCCAGAACTTGTATCGTTAGCAACGAATCTTGCGGGAATGTTGCTTCTATTTCGAAACACTTTCCAAATACTGGATTCAGTTGCTTTGAAACGTAATGTTCTTTGTCACTTATTCTTTTTGATCCTAAATGTAGCACGATATAAGGATCAGCTTTTCCATTCAGGTCCATTGGATGCAAATCAGTGGCTTTCACAATGTATACGCGGACAAGCACGTGGATGGGTTCGTTATTCGGAACGCCTTGGAAGAATCCATAGTTTGGATCAAATCCCATAACGGTGTGGTCATCAATGCCTCGGGGAAGAGGCCATTTGTATACTTTGATAGCGCCCTAGAACAGAAAATGATCATGTGACATTGTGAAGATATCATATAAGAACGAGCACTTTGTTCAATTGATTGTAAGATGCAAAACAACAGCACGTATTCATATTCAGAAGCATTAGCTTTACTTAATACATACCTTGAAGACTCCTACGACTCGGCTTTCATCATCAGAGTCGTCTCCAGTTTTCTTTCCTCTGTAGAGCTCAAAGGAATGGAGCCATTCTTTAAATTCATCGTATTCTGGCACGGCCTCCAGCTCATGTGGGTATATCTGAAACAAAATTAATTTATGACAATATCTAATCAAACATCATGGAATGATGATGGAACGATCGAACCTAACTTACTTTAGTCAATGCTGAACGCGGTATTTCATTTTTCTTAGCCATTTTTGGACTGATTATAATTTTCGGTGAGGTTGGTTGTCTTCTCCTCCGTTCTCGGTCACGCTCTCTGTCTCGATCTCTGTCTCGTTCTCTTTCTCTATCTCTGTCACGTTCTCTATCACGATCTGATCTAGGCGAGTGTATCTCCGCGACTCGAGGTGATCGCACCTCAGCTATGTGAACCCCTTGGGATGGCTGCAGGAAACCTTGCCTCTCCCTTTTGGCCTCTTTTTCTTCTTCGATCATAGTTTCTACCGATGCAAAGTATTTAGTCCACCAATCTTTACTTCTCTCATCATCATCTAGCACTGAATCCGTGCTAGCCTTGCGCTTTTTCATGGAATCACTTTTGTTAAACTTCTTTCTCATAACTTGTGACTTTACACCTGAACCATAAGAAATAGCTCCCTTACCATCTCTTACTAATAATGGACAACTTTCCTTTTCATTTTCGATGGCAAAAGCATCGTCTGGGATGATGCAGTTGGCTCGTAAATCAATGTTTTGTAAAGGAATCAATGATTTTTTCCTCTCCTCAATGTCTCTTTCGCGCTTGCTCATCGGAGTATAAATGTATTTGTGGATAGAATTTATTGTATGAGTTCCCACTAGAGTGATCCTTCCGAAGCTGCGACAATCCACCACACGGATGGTCAGAGGAGGTCTGTATAAATCTTGGTCTGGCAGTTCTACATCAACATATCTGATGGGATTTGTAAAGTTAGGATTGCGTTTCGCATTCTGTATGACAGACGAGCACAGTATATTGCCAGCACATTCGATATCAACTCGTGGTTTATCCACCGTCAGAAGGTGGATCCGTTTTAAATCACGCAATCCCCAGAACAATACTTCAATGCGATACTTTGATAGTGTTGGACGAATCCCTCTTGGTACGGGGAGGATTGGGCCCTTGTTGATGTCAATGGGTGGCTTCCCATTGCCCTCCCTCGGTGATGGTAGATCAGGAAGTATCGAAGAATTCTGTTTCGGAGGTATTTCAAGCATTTCAAATGTAGCTAGTAGTTCTCCAGCTCGATCATCACCGCGTGTGATTTCATACCACTCTAAAGATGGCAAATTTTGTGAGCCCCTCTGGACATCTTCGTAAGCTTTTATGCGAGGTTTGGCTAAAGTCCGACCTATAAATTCGGACTTGCCGACTTTGTCTTGATCAAATATTTCTATGACTATTGTGGGGGGGTCAGCCCTAATTCGTTCGATGGTGCTGTACAGTAGCACGTCATCAATCACGAGTAGCTCATCCCAAGTGGGGCTTAGAGTCTCATCGATAACTTGCGTTAGTGCAGTGGATTCACCGATAACAATACGGGCAAATGGATCTGATAGACCAGACGAATCAGATCCGATCAATGATCGGGCTTGGTAAATATAGGCCCGCATTTGGAAGTTCTGAAACATACAACAAATTATTTTATTATTCTACAATAATCTTGACGAGCAGCTTGAAGTTGTTTCGTTAAACTTACATGTTTTTCGGCGTAAAAGATGGTAGCTGGCGCATTCGACCGTAGTTTATCAGCATTTTTCAACTCCGAGCTGACTTCATAGCCCTCAGGAAGTCCATCGATGTAATGTTTCTTATCTCGCAGGATGCCAAGCCACAGGTACACACTGATCTTAGCTGGAATCGACCATCCGCTTGGCAATATTGACTTTTTGCCTGGCCACTGAAATTAATATAAGATCTACAATATATCTCAAGTTGTAATTTTTTTTAAATATGTATTATTCTCGGTTATTGCTTATACTTAGGGAAAAGTGCACAGAGATTTGGAGGGAGTATTTTGACGAGAGGTCATTATCTAAAGGCATCTGGTATAAGACCATACAGCCTTGCCTTACGCCTTCACCGTGGTTCGTAGAGTCTGGTTTGTCTAGGACAGATTTTGTGACAGCCCTAAGACTTCGTTCCGGGCACATACCGCTAAACAACTTTGCGTTCCTGATGGGTAAATCCAATTCACCAAATTGTGTTGAGTGTGGCGTGGTTGAGGATGTTTACCATGTGTTGGCCGAATGTGCCCGGAACGAGGTTGAGAGGGTCAGCTTAAGCCTCAAATATGATGTGGATCTGCGGGAAATGGGCATGTGTAACTTGATTCTGGCCAGTCCTCTGTCAGATGAGCTAAGACAATGTATAATTTAATTTAATTAGCCAGTAAGCGTAGATAAGTCAATCTTTGTGAGGCCTATGAGGGTGGCATGATCATGCCGTCATGTTATCGTGTACTTGCTCCATTTTTACACAATCCTTGGTCACTTTACCTTAAGGAACAGTGTCTGCATCTTGCCGCAATATTTCCCAGATTCGTCAGTATAATCAGAGTAGATAATATCCCTGGCCGGGATACGTTGGTACGCTAAGCGCTTTCCGTTGCTTATCATCCAAATGAATATGTCAGGCAATGCGTGCTGGGCCTGGAACATAAACAAAATAATAATAACCCCCCGGAAACAAGTTACACGTTCAAGTGGCACGCGTCTTGCGAGAGAAGAAACGAAAGAAGTCATTTAGAACATGCCACGCAACGCGACTTGCGCAGAGAAGGACGGACACAGGTGTCTATAGAAAATAATTTCACAGTGGATGCCAATAACAAAAGCTTTTAGAAAAATAATCCAGAAAAGAATCAATAACATAAAATCATTTATTAAAATTAAGCCGAGAATCAGCACTTTTTGAACGTCAACATTACATAAAACAGCCCCCATAACGTTAAACCAGCCGGTCGATTATGTAAACGTCTTACCGTGAAAATTAAGGTGAGGTGAGCTGTCATTCTCAGATAGAATGATAGTTCACTTCGAGATCACTTCACTTAAGTTTTCACGGTGAGATTTTTACAGAATCGACCGGCTGTTCAAGTGGGTAAGAAAAAATGGCGCTATAAACTCCCCCATTATGTGCTTTTTCTACAAATTCTTACTAGGCGCTATCTACCAGATAAATTAAACAATAGAATTAATGAGTTAATTTAATTATTTGCTGCATAAAGTAATCGGAATCTATAATGAGTGGAGGTGGTGAAAAAGGCTATAAAAGTAATACTTACATCTTCACAGAGATGTTTCAGTTTTTCCAAGTATGAGTAAGCGGTGCGTAGACGCTCTTTAATTGAGTGTTTGGTGATCAAAGCCCTGAGACTTTTAGACATGGAAGCAATTTGATCCTGTAGAATAATACATATGTTAGACTTGATGTTGCCTTAGTCAATGGAATGAAGTTATTTTACTAAAATAGCTATCAACAGAGGGCTACTTCTAAAAGTGAGGGTATATTAGGATCCTTGTCTGGAAGTCCAGATCCAGGCAGTTTAAACTTCATATCTCAAAACCCTAATCAATTTAATCTGTTTTAAAACATCATGCCAATGATTTGACTGGCTGTTACTATTTCAGAAACCATTACCCATCCAACTTATATAAGATCAGCTGTTAAAGCTTAAGCTCTGGCCAAACTAAGGCGCATCCGGTGCGGGAGGCGGGACAAAAATTCATTCGCACAGAATGTGTTAAACTGGCGCGAATTATGGTGTGACTTTCTAAGCATTATAGCAATCGACGCGTGCAGTCAAGTCCCACGGGGTAATTTCGTTACAGACTTACAGTAGTAATGAGTTTTATTTTGACAGTTCGACAACATTCATTGCGTGATTTACGTTTTTGTGCAGACAAATTTTTCGAATATAATGAAGCAATGGATTAACAATATCCTTCAAAATCATTCAAATTGTGATTCATAGTGTCTTACGCAATTAACGTGCTGGTCGGACTTCACGTCAGTGTGGCCAGGACTAGTAGACTCATAGGAGCTTCAATTTGTTCACCATTTTTTGTTTTGTTAAGTACCTGGTAGTTGGTAACAGGCCAACACTGTCCTCCATTTCGTACCTATTATCTGTATTTTTTGAAAACATTGTAAAAGCCAATTATTTTTTAAAGAGTAACCGTGTATCTCCGTAGGAAACGACCAAATTGGAACCGTATATCTAGCTCCTGACGTTTCTTAAGTGCCCATGTACGAGTAGGTTTATGTGAAACAAAATATATTGAATTTGAACTTACAATTTCAAAGAGGCAGAGTTTCAGTCGTTCTTTGTCCAGCTTGGTATTGCCCAAAGGGGGTGCGTTGGTCATATGGCGCACGTAAGCGCTGCAAGCGCTGCTCACCGCTTCAAGCGCAGTCTTGAGCATGAGCACGCTGGTGCTGTCCGGGAGTAGTTCTCCATCGATCGCTACTTGACAATCGGAGAGATCTTCCTCCTAGAATTTGTTCAGAGTGTGATGTTACTGTAGTTAAAGGATGGAAGTTATTAGCTAGAAAATATTGTTACAAGATCTTATGATATTAGGTAGTTCTTCAGTGTCTTAAGGCCGTGTCCTAACTGAAGCGAATTTGCGCGATTCTGCAACCGTAGCGTTAACTTTATTCAGAGAGTCCGAACGCGTGGTCTCGCCGACTGAGGGCGCCTTTGAGTTCTCACTACATTCGCATATTCGCACGACCGATCGCTTTGGTTAGGATGCGGGGTAAGGTTTATGTCGAACGGACCCGAACGCGATTTCAGGTTTTTGTGTGGAAGTTTAGAAGCTATGTATCAAAGTTTCTTTTTGACTGGAATCTCTTGTAAAAGTTACCTTGGTGCAATGCATTCTCTCGGACAGCTCTGCAGAGATACAATATAAAGGCTTGGTAATATTAATCGAATTGACGTAAAGGCCCACCTCCAGATAAAATTCAGTCAAAACGCTTTGGAGATGTTTTTAAAGAAATTCTATCGTATTTTTTTAATTCAGGTATTTGGTACAGACCTAGTATCCCGAGGTAGAGAAACAAATCTGGTTTTCTTTTAAGATCATCCATACTATTAATTTATATGTTTATATTATATTATGAATCTCGGTATTAGGTACGTTCCCGTGGGATTATTTCCGAGCTCCAAATAGCTACTAACATAATTAATGTAGATAGTTAAAAATTTATTAGTTCATTGTAGCAAAATATAAAATTAAAATTCGTCATACGTATAACTCGTATAATAATTAAATCTATAAAAACCCTCCTTCTGGGGCAGTCGGGTAAATATAGGTAGGTAGTTTAGGTACTGACGTATTTCTCGATGATGTTTGCGATGAGGTTGGAGTTATACATGCGCCGGCGGTGGTCGGGCCATATGCTGCGCACATGCATGCATTGTTTGCTGTCCCAATACGGCAGGTAGTAGTAGTTCTTGTCTGTAGACGACGCCTTCGTCGGCTGCGTCGTGCTCTGCCAGTAGCCTGTGTCGGCACTGATTTCATCTGTTTAGGACGAGAGAAGTTAAAAAAAGAAATACCTATGGCCGGTTTATCTTTAGTTTCACCGGTATTTATTGTTTTAATATCGCAGCATTATGCTGATAAAGGCGACTTTTTGGCCACGTACAGGTCTATTTTACTATTGTTATTGTTTTTATGTAAACTAAAAAAAAAACTATTTAAAAATTATGGCAATTAATTATTATTAATAATACATTTTAATTAATTAATTAATTAAAATTAATTAAATTATTAATTAAAATTAATTAAATTATTAATTAATTATCTCGGCCTTTAAATTTTTTATGCGGCCCAGAACAAGATGGCGAAATGACCTGGACGCGTATCGTGAGGGGTCATTCTAGGTAGCGCGGGAAAAGAGTTCCTGTGGTAGGCTGCGGGGATGCCTTTGCTCAGAAGTGGGAGAAAAGGGCTAACAAAAAAAAAATGTTAATATTGTTAGTTTTAAATGCTTTTAATGAAATAAACTATTTTTATTTCTTTCACCGCTGTGCTGTTGAATTATTTCACCAGCACAGCGGTGAGCGGCAACAACGGTAATGACTAAACTAGATTTTGTATTATTTTTAAAGGGATATTGCCTCAGTCAGTTGAGACAGTTCGGTCTCCAATCACATTAACCGCACTGCTGACTATTGATATGAATCAGAATATAACACTAGTACCTACAGCACTATAAGTGGTTACAGCAGAAGCAGTAATATAAAAAAAGAAAGAAATAATTAATAATTTTAGCCATACCTTCAGCATCTAATTCCTGAGGAAATAATAAAACAATAATAATAGTTGTCAAAATAATAGTTTTAAACCATTCGCACACTTACTTACCTTTAGCAGTTCTGAGAGAATAATAAAATTAAATAAATAATAATGAGAGAAGTTTTATTTTTCATCCACAAATAAAAAACAACAATAATAAGTAACAATGATAATAAAATAACTACTAAACAAGAAAATCCTTAACGAAGAATTCGAAAACAGATTGCCGATCTAAAGATTTATGTGCACTTAGACAAAAATTGCATTTTAAACAATCAGATATTAAGTAAATTATTTAAGACAAAGAGATTTTTAAAAATTATATTATACAGAAAGATAAGCTTAATAAACCATTGCTAAAGATATATAATTTAGGTGTAGTAAGTAATTTAAGATGGAAGTATATTAAATTCAGAAAAAAATAATGTAAAAATATATATATATATTATATTCAGCCTGGGAGAGAGTTCTTTAAATTTCTTTCAACTCCTCGCTTAAATTTCCTAAACTCTTCTATCAAATCCATACCTAGTTCGGCCTCTAAGTCGTGTGGTCTCTTGACCGACTCGTGGTGGCCATCCAACGAGTTTCCCGAGTTACCAATGCTGAGTTCAAATTGCAAAGGTTTATCAGTAAGGCGTTTGTCGATCATATTGGCTTCAAAGACGCTGGTGAAGAGGAAGAACTCTTCGTTTCTCTCAAAGCTGGTTTCGATGATCGGTGGAATGGGCTCCAACTCCACATCCGATAGAGGGCCTTCAAGTCCTTCCATTAGTTCGGTGCGAATCGAGATGAGGACTCTGTAATGGATATTTTTTCTGGTTAGTTTTGATGCCCGGTGTCGTATGTGTCTCTTACACGTAAAATGTATAATATGAACAAGTGCTACGTTGTGCATTTGGTACAACGACATACTTCACTACTTTAGGTTTCGGTCGAGCACACCGAAGTAGATTAATTAACTCTGCTAATTCTATATAAATAAACCGGCCAAGTGCGTGTCTGACCACGCACAATGAAAGGTTCCGTAGTTGGGATGAATTTATCCCAAGAACAAACTTATTATGTAGTTGATAAATATGTTTTCCTATACAGAACGTATGGGAGAACATTATTTTCAACTGTAAATGTAAGTTGGTCGCCAATTACTCGGTAAATTGTAAAGCCTACTTAGCTGTGACAGTTTCTTTTTACCTTAGTTATATATAGGTACTACTGCCGTGATATTTGAATTTCTAACTACAACCGTTTAGTTGGTAGAGGGGGGCCAAACCGGCCAAGTGCGTGTCGGACCACGCAAAATGAAAGGTTCTGTAGTTTGGATGAACTTATACCAAGAACAAACTTAACATTGTAGTTGAAAAACATGTTTTCCCATACATGCAACTGCAAATATAAGTAGGTCGACTATTACTCGTTAAATTGTAAAGCCAACTTAGCTGTGATAATTATCATTTTAACTTCATTCCCTAGTAGCATTTTCCGTTGGCATTTAGTTGGGCCACCTTCAGAGGTATGTGGCCCAACCAAACGCCAACAAAAATGCTACTAGGGTTACATATATACTACTACCGTGAATTTTTTCACATATCGAAAATAACCATTTTGCATGCAGGGGAGGGGGTAATTAGGAATTTAAACCTTAATATTACGCAAACGGGGATCCGTTTGCGTAATAATTGCGAATCGAAGAATCGTTTTCATAGAACCGTAATATTTGTGAACGACCTATTCAACGGTACCCCACACAAAAGGATAGACGAGAAAAAAAAACATCCTCACTTTACGTGTTTTTTTTTCCAAGTTTTTATTTTACCACTTTGTCGGCGTGATATACAGATAACATATACCATATACCTCGTTTATGTCTATGTCAGCGTGATATATGATGTACAGGGTGGTTTTTTCAGACGGGGCGGTGAGAGTAGGTACCTTATCCGTTGTAGTTACAGAAAAACGGTTTCAGGAGACTGTGTGTATTTTTATGGTGTACATAATAAAGAGTATTCTATCTATCTATCGATCCACCAATGAGGTATCGGACCAACAGAGGTTTAAGTGCTAGAAAAGTGAGAAATCGAAAAACTTTTCTCATACATTTCGTAGCAAATAAGACTCCAACTTGCTTTTTTTATGATGGATAGACTGGCCACAAAAACTATAACGAAGAATGTATGATGGTTACCTTCCCCTGTAAGATACTCCTTCGCCCATGCCGGTATTGAGGCCTGCATGCTGATCTAGGATGCTGTAGTCGCGGGTGGAGCCATACATGTAAATATAGGCAGGCCCATATGTCGGCAGGAACCCTGGAACACGTCGGCAGTCCAGTTGAATGACAACAATATATCAACAGTGTAAACTCAGCTCTATTTTCAAGCAGAATTATCTTAGACCGTGGTCATAGCCTATAGGATAATAAGAAAATCCAGTTAGTCACCCCAAGTTTGTACAGACGTTTATACAAGACTTAACAAATTAACTTGCCTAACGTTTTACATTGTTTTTGGGGGCTTAACCCCAAAAATAATGTTAAAACTCGCTGATGGTTGTACAAACCAACTGCTTCCTAATTGCCACAAAACCTGCCAGTTAATGATATTTAAATAAGCTGTGTTTTGCGATCCTCATTGCTAACGGGGAATGAAGGAATAAAATGAAAGTAAAAACATCATGAAAACAAATTGAATTACGGATGTTAGTAGGTCAGAAACATAATAAAGATAGTAAAGGAAGTAGTAAAAGGGAAAAAGGAAGGGGGGAGGGGGCTAAGGGGAAGGGGGTAGTAGTGAAGGATTGTAATTTTTATGGTGTACATAATAAAGAGTAGATATTCTATCTATCTATACTTTAGGTCGATAAAATGAAAAGCTTGCAGTCGGATTCCCTGGAGATAACAATGTTAAAAATAGTCTGTTAATTCATTATTGAACTGGATTATTTGAATGGCATATCGACGCTTAGGCAAATAATTTTGTATTATGTGAACACGTTCCGGGACACTCCGTCGAGAGGCGGGATCTGATTTTTCATCAAAATGTACACACGAATCTTCCATACATTTTAACTCAACGTCTGATGACGTTGTGTAAAATCATGCATATTTTATTTTGAGTGATACGACACACAGCTTTTCGACGTTCACAGGCGGGACTGAGGCAAGGGGAATGTATACGCACACACTGGGCGTGGAACGTTGTGTCACAACGTACTGCATGCTTACATGTGTGCGCAGGGACCATATTGGTGAATTGTAAAAGCTACTCCAGGTGACAACACAAGGCTAAGATATCTCGCATTATGCATCGCATTGGATTGATATACCCGCCCTACGACGTAATGTCCCGGAACGTGCTAAAGTGGGCAGCATTCACTGAAATGACTTCTGTGGATGATGTAGATAAACTAATTGCTTCTTTATATCGCATCCATATAAAAGAATTATGAATAAAGAAGTAAGTTCTTTTGGATCTATTTATTTTATTAGATCGTCACGCATACAGGACGGTGACAGAGCATGCGGCTCAAAATTGCATATGGTCCATTGTCTGCGGAGAGACCGCATTCACGCTGAAGTGCGTTGATGGCATAACAAATGGCAGCTGCAGTAAACAGTTGGTATTGTAACCATTTGCTTTTAATGCCATCCTTTTGCCTACGGAATAAAAGCCAAAATCGGTTGAACGGCCTGTAAAAAAGGTTTAGTTAAATGTCTAATCTTATTTCAAATGGAGTATAAGTATAAAAGGAAATTAAAAACACGACCTCCTACTTTCTTACTAACGATACTTTTAAAAGTTACTTCTTTTCCTCCAAGCGGCTTGAAGATAAGTTAGGTACTTCAGAGTACCTTACTTATACCTATTTATCTTAACCTTTCTAAAGTTACCATAATAATTAAATGTAAATAATTTTCTAAAAAACCTCTCATTCTTACCTCTATCTCCATCGTTGGAGATAGTTTTCAGGTCAATGAAGTGTGTGCCAATAATGTTGGGGTGCACAGGGTCGTAGTCTCGCAGCTGTAACTTGATGCGCTGGCACAGTGGTGGAAACATCTCAGTAAACACTATTTGTTCGTTCCAGACTGGGGTGTAGGTGTTCTTGCGAACGGATGTCACTCCCTGGAAAAGGTTTATTGTATTTTAGAGGTATGAGGAACAGGGTGTAAAGTTCACTCATACTCTATAGTAAAGGGAGGATCCTCCGACCAGACGGGTGTTGTGTCTGGTGGGCAACTGCCCGACGGTTGATGTTGGGATGTTGTATATATGCTAGTCGCGCGGTAAACTCTGATAGCAAGATGCAGGATTTGTGACGTCAGATCTTTGATGCGTAGTTCGCATGTGGCGTTGTTGATATCGCCACAGTATTACTAGCTTCTGCCCCGCGACTTTGTCCGCGTGAAATTTTGGCTCCGACCCTCCGCGTCACATCCCGTTGCCCACCCGCGCTATTACTTCGTTTTCACATAGCGTTCTTTCTGACTTTTTTTCTCTTTGCTCGGCTCCTTAGCATCGTAGCGTGATGCTAAATAGCCTATAACCTTCTCTAGGAATTGGGCTATCAAATACAAAAATAATTTTCACAATCCGTTCATTAGTTTCAGAGATTACCCCCTTCATACAAACTTACAAATAAATTTTACCTCTTTGTAATATAACTAGCTATTGCCCGGGGCTCCGCCCGCGTGGAGGTTGGTTATCGCGTAAAAAAGTAACTTATGTCCTCTTCCATAACCCAGGCTATATCTCTGCCAAATTTAATGACAATCGGTTTAGCGTTTTAGGCGTGAAAACGTAACAGAAAGACAGACAGAGTTACTTTCACATTTATAATATTAGTATGGATATGGTGTGGATTAGTGTAGATTATTATTTTAATTACTGTGAATTAAGACCATATTTTGGATCATTGTTTTGTTTTTCAGTTAGGTTTAATGATTGTCTGATAGTTTGAGAACTTTCTACCCAAATGTCTTTGGTATTGTTAATTGAGTCGTTTCGTTCGCACAGACTAGACTGGTCCACTCAAATCTGTTTTCTTTCAAGAAAAGACCATCTCAGACACTAAACTAAATGGTCATCATAATTATGGTCAGACCAAGATTATGTCTGGACTTTAAAAGAGACTGTGACCTCTGAGTTTGTTTCGGTCTTTCTTCTCAGAATAGTCGGATGAACTCATCTAGTCCATCATCATCTATCTAGCCTTTTTCCAACTAAGTTGAGGTTGGCTTTCAGTCTAACCGGATACAGCTGAATACCTACATATTTCAGAAAGAATAAAATTTTACACTACCAGTTTCGTATATTTATGAAACTGCCTTGTTTGTGAGATTAAATCCAAATTTGTTTTCTTCCCTATCTGATACTGTACAACGAACAGGGGGCCAAGTCTACTAATTTACAAACGTTGCAATGGTCTCTTCATTGTGAGTTTTTGACAGATTTGCCATACAAACACTGTCAAATACTCACAATGGCGAGACCATTCTGACACTATTGTAATAGCAGACTTGAGGCCCAGGCGTAACGACATGCTACGCGGACGCAGAGCCAAGACAGCTCTCAATCGGAAAAGCATATTCTGCGGAGCTCCGCAAATCTTCTATCTATACATCTATACCTAAAAGAAAATCGTAACGAAGTCAAAACTGTACATTGAATATTTTTGAAAAAAAGTAATTGCCATGAGGTCTGGGAACGATTCTGATGCCGAAAATATAGTTTTTAGAATTTTTGTCTGTTTATCTGTTTGTCTGAATGTATGTTTTCCAGGTAAACGCAAAAACTACTGGACAGATTTTGTTCAAATTTTGCATAGATATTCCCTATAGGTCTGGTCAAATTACTACGTATAAATTATCACGCTATTTGCTATGGGGGATGAGCAGTATTGCATTATGTTTTGAGATGGGTCCATAAGGGCAGGTACCTTAACCGTGGGCGCTACAAGAAAATGGTCTTAAGAGACTATCCTTAACTTTTAGAAAAAAATTGATCTGCATTCACAAATTTTGAAAAAAATGTACAGTCAGCAAGAAAATGGGCAATTTTCACAAAAAAGTTTTTTGGTGCCAATCGATCCTGTTTCTTACGAGGATCAAAAATCTTTTTTGTGAAAATTGCCCATTTTCTTGCTGACTGTACATTTTTTTCAAAATTTGTGAATGTAGATCGATTTTTTTCTTTATACCAACTGAGGTTTGAGTACTAGAAAAGTCAGAAATCGAAAAAAAAGTTTTCCCATACAGGTTGTAGGTGAGACTGAGATGAGGACGAACACAATGTATCAGTGTATGACAACAGTCGAATTATTCCATTACTACTTCGCTGTGTTGAATAGGAAACGAATTTATCAGATAGTTACAGATTTAATCTTCTATATGATTATATATCATACCTTATGGATCTAATCAGTCAATTATGACATATTAAGCTATTTCAGTCAACTTTCAACAAAGCAATGCAAATCTGATTTCGATTCCAAAGAATTGATATTTGTGTGCTTCTTTTTAGGGATCCATACCAAATTGGTAAAAAAGAACCCTTATGGTGTGACTCAGTCTGTCTGTCTGACTGTCACAGCTAGATATCTCAAGAACTACTAATGCTATCAACTTGAAATTTGGAATAATTTTAGATGACATTTTCCCAACTATGTTGCAAATAAGTTTTTTTTTTGCTACTGGGACTTAACTGGGTGTCTTAAAAAATCGAAGTGGGACTACTAGGGTATGGGGGGTATCGTATGAAAGAGCGCTATTTGCACATACTCATAATTTTTTTAGGCCCCATTTTTTCCCATATTGACCAAAAAAAAAAAAAAACCATTCCCCCCTTATCTCCGTTGTTTGCATCGAAAAAATCTGAAAATATTTTATGTCATAGTAGTTTATGTAAAGGTTACAGGAAAAATAAAACGATTTCTCTAAATAACACACTTTTTCAGAAATCATTAACAAAAATTACATTAGTTCCATTATGGGTCAGGAGATGGCGCTGACCTAAAACTGCAATAATGGTCCACCCGAAGGACTAAGTGCGGAAACCAAACCCTTTACCATAGAACATAAAACTGTACGTCGCTTGTTCCCGCGTCACCAGTCCTGACCCTCTGTATATTTTGACTGCTGTGACCAAAACTACAAACGTAGTGTTCAGGGAAGTTTTATTAAAATGTGGCTGGTATTTTAGTATATAATGGTGTTTTACGACTTCCACGCTAACGAAGTACCGGGCAGAAGCTAGTTAATAATAAAATAAAAAAATCTATTAGAGAGTTAAATTTGGCTGGATTTAAGAAGCAATTTAAAGAATTTTTATGTAACAAATGCTACTATAATTTGAATGACTACCTAGATGATACTGACATATAATTTAAATTATTATTTATATTATTTAATTTCTAATATGACATCCCTTTTTAAATTTGAACTTTATTTATTAAAAATGTTATGAATAATAAAATTGATCACCAATGTAATCTGTGTAACATTTTTACGCCCATGTGGTAGAATGTGATGAGACAATCTATGTGAACTTAAGACCATGTAATATACATACCGACCATGTTCTAACAAATAAATGAATATGATTAATACCAGTATTTTACAAAGAGCGACTGCCTGTCTGACATCCACAACCCAATAACTGGGTAATACTATGTCCCTTGGAAAGACTGGTTATTTGACTTTCGGGCTTCTGACGACCCGTAACGACTGTCAAAGATCCGAACGCAGGAAAGGCAGGACCAACGGCTTATCGTGCTTCCCGAGGCACAGAGGAATCACGGTATGTAAAGATGGTCACCTATCCATGGACCAACCCCGCAAGCGTAGCTTAACCTGATGAATCGAACCATTCAAATATTAACTATACTACTTAAATAATGTGAGACTTACGATCATTCCAGCGAAGCTGACTTGGACATAAGGATCCGCGAGGTCCTGGCTTTCTCCTGTAAAGGCCTTCTTCATGTTAGCCAGTAGAGAGTAATTCATCTTCGGCAGACCATCAGCTTTGTGGACCTTCACAATAAATCTGGCCCGTTGACGTTCCATTGGAATTCCGTCAGGAAGAAGCAGGTTTCTATAAGAAAATGTTGAAAGTATTAGCTGTTGAAGTAGGGGTAGTAATCTCAAGTCTGACTTGTCTTTGAAACTGTTATGGGTCCAATCCACTTATGGTATTAATCAGTTTAGACTGGGCATATAATTGCTTGATCTGGATCAATAGGATAAAAACTATGTGAGTTTAATTTAGTGTTGGTAACGTCAATTAAATTTAACCAAACTATAATAGAAAATTTTAAGTTTAATTAGTAATGCATAAGAAATTTGCGTTTATAAATTACAAATTTAATCAGTAGATACCCATAAAAATTAAATTCCTAACTCATTAATTTCTTGATACATTTTTAATCAAGGAAAATATAAAAGATAATTGCGATCCGCTCCGTGTATTCAACGGTCAGAGTTTTTCGTGGGATTTCATAAAAAAAACTCATTTCATTTTCATTTTGCAATTTTCAGTCGGTTGGGGACCACATTCGTGAAAAATTTACAGCTTCATCGAAAACGAGGTCAGTAATAATAACCTTAATATGTACGATGTAGGTACCTACAGTACAGTAGCTGGTAAATAGAACGGACACTGATTAATATTTTATATGGCCCGCTATTTAACCTTATTATAAAGTTTTAAAATAATCTAGAAATTAATTATGAATTAATTATTAATCTCTCTAACAAGTATTTCTCTCTCTCTCTCTATCTCTCTATCTCACTCTCACTCTCTCGCACTCTCGCATTCTCGCATTCTCACACTCTCTCGCTCTCTCTCTCTCTTGTAACAATACAATGAAACATTATACTACACAGTAACAATATTACAAAGTCACTGCTGCTCAGAGTGCGTGTGAGTATGAGTACGAGTACTATGATAGCGGACAGGTGTGACTGTCCGTTCTTTAAACATTGTAAGCGTTTATCTGTGAACTAGCACTATTTTTACAAACAAAATGGGTAAATATTATCTGAAAATAAATAAATAATAAACATTATTTTTGTAGCTTCGTGGAAGAATCTTGGAGACAAACATCTACGATAATATATACTCTTTGCAAGACGACATCTAGTTATAGGTACTTACGTGTAACTGTGGTGGCCCCACCGTGAAAGTTACGTTACGGCTTTTAACGTGAAATATTAAGTTACCGAAATGGCCGAGCCAAAACCTACGTTCTTTTGTCTTCATTGAAAATACTTCCTAAACTATTAACTCCTTTGGAAGTAAAATTAGTTTATCAATCCACTTGGAATGATACCTAATAAGAAATAAGATTTCGATAAAACTACCCTTATCCACAGAACATTACTCCGTGAGTTTGGATGTGTATCGCCCATTCGCCTGTAGCAGACGAAATCACCTATAGCTGAATCGCTTTAGCGTGGCATTAGCCGTCATTGCCCTTTCTCGAATATCTCTCCGTAACCGTACCTAACCAATAAACTATGTACGGTTTTTAGGTTTCCATACCTCAAAAGGAAAAACGGAAACCTTATAGGCTCATTTGTATGTCTATCTGTCCGTCTGTCCGTCCCTCTATCACAGCCGATTTGCTTCGAATCTACTGGACCGATTAAGTTGAAATTTGGTACAGCTATGAACTTCTGTGACCTAAATACGAACATGTAACGTAAATAAATTAATTTTAAATATGGGGTCACTTTTGGAGGGCAAATAAAATAATAAAAAAGTTTTGTAAACTGTAACGTGTGACATATCAAATGAATCTTATTGTAAGGATTTCAGATATATCTTATATATAAAATTCTCGTGTCACAATGTTCGTTCCCGTACTCCTCCGAAACGGCTTGACCGATTCTCATGAAATTTTATGAGCATATTGAGTAGGTCTGAGAATCGGCCAACATCTATTTTTCATATAGCTTTTGACAGAACGAAGTCTGTCGGGTCAGCTAGTTTTTTTATAATTTTAACAGAAAAACTTTTAACCCGACGCAGCCCTACCCTGACCGAATACAGACCGCTGTGCCAGGCAAACGGCACGATGCGACGTCGAATTAACGTAACTTTTACCTTACTACGTTCTAAACTTCAACCATCATATAAATAAATAATAAATGTATAATACAAAACGGCAGCCGAAATGTGGGGTGAAATGAGAATGAAAATTGTTTTTTCTCGGCCCCCCCCCGGGAGCGGCCGGCTTTGAACGAACACATACGTAAACATAGCACCTTTGAGCTTTACTACCTACTGTGTTACTGGGTTATAAACATACAGTAACTCACTATAGACAGGCACGAGATTATTATGAAATTCACCACAGCCACGACTATACGGTGTGGTACAGTGGAATCTAAGTAGGTTTGCCATATTTTTGATCATATAAATAGGATTGTATTTTTTTAAATAATGATTTCTTATTCAGTATAAGGAAGATGGATGAATTTTCTTATGTTGTGCAAGTACCCATGTCCGGACTACAGCGGGCACTACTGGCAGCTTCAATGTGATTGTCGGCTTATACGAAGGGTCGGCACTCAGCCCGCACCTCTTCGTGGTGATAATAGACGCTCTTACGTCGGACATCCAAGAAGAGGTTACCTGGTGTATGCTGTTCGCCGATGACATTGTGCTGATTACCGAGAGCGGCTTAGAGGTCCAGAGCAGATTGGAGATGTGGTGGGAAAGTCGGACCAAAACAGAATACCTGCTTTGTGATTTTGGTTGTCTGTCCAGTCCTGTGCCCATGTTTCTCGCCGGAACGCCCCTACCGATCTGCTCCGACTTTCAGTACCTTGGGTCGCTTGTCCAAGGAGATGGCGAAGTAGACCGAGACGTAACGCACCGGATCAACTCGGGATGGATGAAATGGTGACAGGTCACAGGAACAACTTGCGACCCACGGATGCCCCTCACGTGAAAGGGAAAAATTTACAAATCCGTCATAAGGCCTGTCGTAGTGTATGGATCAGAATGATGGGCAGTGAAGAAGACAATGTTGACATGGATATGTGGCGAATACGGATAGACATAAATGAGTATTTAAGGGGAAGTTGGAAAGTGGCGCCGGTGACAGAAAAGTTGAAAGGAAGACGTTTGGCATCATCATGGTATGTGATGAGGAGGGATGGAAACGCATGTGATGAAAAGAGTGATGAATATAAATGTTGATAGATGGAGAGGGAGAGGAAGGCCAAAGAAAAGATGGATTGTGTGAGGAATGATATTATGATAGATAAGGGAGCGAATGATAGCGTGACGGTTGGTAGGGGAGAATGGAAAAACAAAACTTGTTGCGCCGACCCCAAGTAACATGGGACAAAGGCAGGAAGATGATGATTTCTTATTAAGAGGTATGCTTTGTTACATGTGGTGCTCAAACCTGGTCTCTGACACTTCAACAGAGGTCCAAGCTCGAGGTTTACCAGTGAGCCACGGAGCGCAGTATTCTAGAGGTTTAAAATTCGGACCGTATAAAGGCCGCAACAATGCGCACCAAAACCAAGATCTCGGACGTTACCCAGAAAGCCGATAAGGTTAAGTGGGACTGGGTCGGACTAGTCTACCGCACGTCAGATGAGAAATGAGCTACAAGAACCACCAATTGGGTCTGATTAGCACATGACGACAACGCAGCAGGTCAAGGCGAAGATGGCGGGACGAGCTTGACTCCTACCTAAACGACTGGCCGACACTAGCCAAAGACAGAATTGTGTGTAAAAGGGAGAGGGAGGCCTTTGTCCAGCAGTGGAACAATACAGGCTAGTTAGATTAGATTAGATACATCATTTATAATTATTTAGTTAAACCATAGACTACCTAATATAAATCTGGAGGACCGCAGCCAAATTTAGTCTAGAAATATTACAAACAGCATATTATTTAATTTCAAATTTCGAACGTCAACTATACGAAAATATATGAAATTACAAAAAATAATGAACATTTCGCAAAGACATATGTACTGTACATGTATACTTATACTGAAATTATTACGTAAAGATATTCATATATCGAGTACAATAAATTAAACTACGAAACTCCAAGTACTGTGGGCTGCATCAATTGGGTACCCCATTTGTATTAAAATTGCTTACAAGGGGGGTACCCACATCGTGACGCTGACTGTACATATTTAGTAACACGTCCTCCTAGAACAGTTAATTAAGTTTGGTAACGTGTATATATTTGTTGTAATTTAAAATTTTCTATTAGAACAGAGGTATTTTTCTGTACTTATGTCTTATTAAAATAAGAACCTATTATGTAGTAATATAAAATTAATTTGCGTGCTCTAAACAGGCAAAATATGGACTGTACGTTAAACTACCAACTTTTACAACTGGTAACACCTATATTTTCTGCAAATAAATGATTCATATTCTTATTATTATTCTATTCTTACAGTATTAGTTCTATGAAGAGACAATGAATTGTAATATGATTCTCGGTTTTCTCATACGTTAAGTTCTGCAACCAATTTGTAAGTTTGATTTTAACTTCGTGTTCAGTCAGGGAGTATATACCCATATGGATATAAGTTTATTTATTCTATTATACTTGGCTGGCAAACTTGGAACGGCAATGGACTATATCAAACACGGGAGTGTCTTTGCGTCTTTTCAGCTTATCATGATCTAGATGTAATCTCCGATGCCGAACTCGCATTGCATAGCATTTCGTACGATGAAAGGTCAGCTTATACTGGAAATATATAGCTCGATATGTAGCCTTGTGTACTTGGCTTCGATATAGGGTTGCTAGCTAAGTTTATAATCAATGTGGACTTCTTAATATTTTATGTCGGGAACCAAGGAAAGACATGGGCACCAGCAACTGCGTGCCTCATCTGAGCAAATGTGGGCTTTAATTTGACCTGGTTCCAGGGGAGGAATTAAAGGTGTGTAAGGTGTTGAAAATTTAATGACCTTTGTCTTTGCGTTAAGGGTAAGTAAATTCTCTGAGAGCCACTCCATTACAAGGCGAAGCGACTGTTCCGCCATTTTACTGGCTTTGTCCCAGTCAGTATCATAAACTATCAACGCTACACAGCGTTGATATGATACTGACTGGGACAGAGCAAGCCACATATTTACGTACGCCGATGACACCATCAGCGTACGTAAAGATATCGCAATTTGTATTGTGTGTTTGACACAGGTCATTGATGTAGAGCAAAAAGAGAGGGGGCCCGAGGATGCTACCCTGCGGAACACCGAAGCTGATAAATCTAGCACCATACTTTGTAGAGTCGATTTTACGATCAGAGAGATATTCTTTAAATATCTCCAATGCGAGGTCACTAATCCCAACGTTTTCTATTTTCGAGATCAATATGGGGAACAGAAACCGTGTCAAATGTCTTGGATAAGTCAAGGAAGATACTAATGTTTTGGTTTGGTCAGCTACAGCATCCTCCAGCATTAAGATTCCGGAGGCCACACGTCAGTGTTAATACTTTGTGCTTGAGCTGGCGTAGTACGGAGTTTCAATAGAATAAGAGTTCAAATGGAATAATTTACTTGCTTCTGAAATTAAGGTACAACTAACCTATCTCTGGAATTAGGGTTTCACATATTTTTCACCAATTTTAATACAATAAAAAAAAAAGAATTTATTGTTTTATGGCAAACTAGCTTTAGCCCGCGGCCCACCTGCGTGTATGTCAGTTATCGCGTAAAAAAGTAGCCTATGTCCTTCTCCATATCCCAGGCTATATCTCTGCCTTTCATGACGATCGGTACAGCAATTTTGGCGTGAAAACGTAACAGACAGACAGTCAGAGTTACTTTCACATTTATAATATTAGTATGGATAAATCAAGGATTTTTATTAGCTAAGCATGGTTACTTACGCCTCGATATCATCTTCATCCTTCTCGCTCTTCGGAGGAACCTTGATGCTGTCCCCTTTGCCAATGACACATATGTCGCACTTGAGGTACCCCTTGGCACCAGCGCCCACATCTTCAGGATCTGTCAGTAGTGCCCACTTGTGAAAGAACTGGCGATCTGTTGGCAAATTTAAGTTAATCATGAATTCAGGATGTGTAATAAAAACGTTAAAGATGTACATAAAAACACCATTATGTTACAATTTTTATAATTGTGTGTTTTAAAGCACCGATGAGACTTATTTGTTCATATAATGCCTTACTGCCTACTTAAAATACGACCTGAAAAAGCAGGGACCGATATTGATACTCTTACTCGAAGAATACCGATATTTTTAAGAAAATACCGATAGTATCGACACCTGGCATAAATACTGGTATTTTATGTCAGTAATTTGAGTATCGGTTTATAATATCATTTATTACATTATAATGTCACAGAATCTTTATTGATGATTCTTAAGTAAATACAAAAAAAAATAACAGTCGCGAATCATATTTTGATCATGATACAACCTGACGCTGACCTGCAAATTGAAAAAACGCAAAAAAATAATAATAATGGTATTATATCTAAACCCAAATACCGGTATTTATTGCGATATTTTGGTATCATGTATCCAAATTATATCGGTATTCAGTCCCTGCCTGAAAGCATTCAAGATGATCATCTATTGTGCCATGGAACATATCGTGAATGCAAACGAAGAAGATGTATTTGTCAATAAAATGCTATGCATCAAATATCTAATTACTCAGATGTATTTTATATTATACAAGGTCCAGCGGGATAATTGCGTAACACCTGTAAAATGGCAAAGAAACCATGGATGGGCTGTGTAAAAGATGATATGGCTATAAAGGTCACCCCCTTTCTACCGAGATGACGTGTGGAAGAAAAATAGGTATATGTTGCACCGACCCCAAATAAATTGGGACAAGGGCAGGAGAATGATGATGATGATCGCAATGGGTTTCCTTTTGACAATTCAGCCACGTTCATTGCGTTATTTACGTTGTTGAGCAACGAATTATTCAAACCTATGAAGCAATGGATTAGCAATATCCTTCAAAACTCTCGGATTGTGTTTGAAAGTTTTTTACGCAATTAACGTTCTGACCCATAGAATGAGCTGAACTCGATATTAAATCGCTGGTATCCACATAAGGCTAGCTTTTAATTGTGAAGGGCCTGACAATTGCATGCTTTTTAAGCTAACGTTTAATCCAAATTATTTTTTGTGGTTTGGTTAAGTAGTCTTCTTTTATTTGGAGCTAAATACAGCAAACTTCTTTAAGTCACTTCTTCATTTTTCTACTTGCGACATTGAATGAAAAATTTCTAAAATATATATATAATAATGTTATGTGATATTATGTACTAGATACTAATAGATTATAATAATACTATAAATGGAACAGTAACAAAAAATTATGATAATATAATAATATAATGCAACCTCACGAAAATAATGTTCTAATTGATAACGTCACAATATTCTAGTTTTAGGTTATCTTGCTGCGCCCTAACGGGGTCATGCACTCATTAGTTTTAAGCAAAGCCTGTAACTATGTGTACATTGTGCAATAAATGAATAAATAAATAAATAAAAGATTCTCGATTGAATGATGAAAATAACCTTTTCATTTCTCTTGGAAAGTACGCTTGAAGTTACCTGATCAGAGGGACGAAAACAGTACTTTTCGTCCCGGGGAATTTTTTTCTACTGTCAAAAAAATTAAAACTATGCAAACCATGTTCCAACTTTGTGTACAGCTGTTAAATTAAATTATTCTGTTAAATCGCGGCGTAAGATTGTAATTGAAAATGTTACCATCAATTTTGTAACATGACTTTATACTAATTATAATTTACTTTTCATTACATTATTATTTCATTTATATAGATTTAAGCTAAATATTTACCATCACCAATGATAAAAAATACTGGCTGGTAGAATGCCACAAAAAAAAAAAACTTAAAAAGGCGAGAAAGCGGTAGTTCGATCTTCAGTTGTTTTGTTGAGTGCTAAATATAGACATAAACAGATATTTGTACTAAATGAGTTTATCAGATTCAGATATGTATTTGTTTAAATAATCAGGTTTTTATTTAATTTTCTTATATTCCGAATGAAAAGTGTGTTACCTCGGGTGTTAGAGAGTTACCTAGGTAGGTATTTAGGCACTCGAACTGTTGGCGCCCTCGCTGAGCTCGTGCGCCAAACCATCTCGTGCCTAAATAGGTCCCTTTCATCCCTTGTATAACAATCCACTATTCCAGTTATTTATGATCGCAAAATACTTTATATACCGATTTCGTTATGTATTCAGACGTATTCGCACGTATTTAATTTACCTACAAGATATTTCTCAGCTAGCTTACAGAATTTATTGTTGGCAGCACATTTCTGTACAGCGACGCTTGAACGACTTCGTTATAAGCGGTTGATACAAAGCGAGGTATAGCCGGTGAAGTTAACACTTGATTTCTATTTACTCCATTTATAAAATTCCAAGATTTATAGCCGATAGATATCATTCGTGTGAATATCAAAGGAACACACTAACGGGTGCGGATTTTCAGAAGATATACTTGCCATATGGCTTGTGCCATAGTCTATGCGGCTGCGTTCCGAATTTTTCGCAACGTCAAGTTCAGTTGTGTGAACCGCAGATTAGTTATAGAATTGAATTAATTAGGATTTTGTCATCGTTAGGGGATGTCGTCTCTATCATCATTTTCTTCCAGTCTGAAGAGGAAGAGCGAGAGCGAATGAAATAAACAAAACACCAGACTACAGAATCAAAATAAACAAGAAGATCACAAGTCCATTTAGTCGAATTTAATAGAATTCGGGATTATCTCAAACCCAAAAGCAGTTTTACTGTTGCTAACTGGGTGGTGTGGAATGAATATTCGCAGTTGTTGGCATGTAGCAAGGCTAAGGAGTGCAAGGATGCTAATCAAATTGCGTCAGATTGAGCAAGAGAAAGCATTTGTTGCTTAGATGCTTTACAGGGCGTCAAACGACTTTGCCACATGGAGGGCAAGTACCTTAAATACTGTAGATAGAAAAAAAAATATTGATTGAAGACTTCATTTTTATTTTATTCGAACTGCATTCAAAGGATTTTAAATAAACGCCTGTCTGAACCTAGAATCGAAAGCGCTAAACGTGACAAAAAAAAAGCTGTAGTTTTAATGTACCTATCGAAGGGCTCAATCATATATGTATGTACATTTATTTCTTCTAAATAACATAGCATCTAAAATAAAAGGAAGACCATGAATTTTAACATTACCGACTCACGCAACTATTTGATTGCGTGAGTCGGTGTCATATCAGCTCCCTGGCAAGTATAAGATACTTGTCAGTGTATCAGCTTCGTTCCAAAATGACAGTTGAAGCTGTCCGTTGCCCGCGTCCGCAAGTTATCCGCATCTGTTCGAAATACATTTCTCAAAACGCTTTCCTTAGGTATTCATCTTCATAAAAAGGTCATCGAGCAAGTACTTAGTTACCGAAATATTCAGTAAAGGAAATTTCCATGACTTGCCCTATGCTAAGAGGTAGTTCGTAAATATTTATGGACAGTGGGAATAGCTCGTAATATAATATTTAAATTCATGAATTCGTTGCGCAGTTTCAGTGGGTATATTAATAATGTACTGTATTAGTTATACAGTACATTAATAATGTACTGTATTAGTAATGTACTGACAAGTATAAGGTGGTGCTCTATTCAAACTGCGGCACGGTTGGCGCAGTGGTTAAGCGATTGACTGCTGCGCTGCGTGTCGCGGGTTCGATTCCCGCACGGAACAAATATTTGTATGACCTACAATTAGTTGTTCCGGGTCTGACTGTTTGTGTATGTGAGTTTAAATGTTTGTAAACGCACCCATGATACAGGAGAAATTCCTAGTGTGGGGCAACGTTTAAAAAAAAAAAAAAAAACTACGCAGTTTCGTCTAGTGGTTGTTTCGATGTAATGCTGTAAATTATACTAGGTACGCATTGTGTCTAGAATCTGTCAGGATTTCCATCCTTTTCTTTTTTTTTATAGCCTTTAACTAAGTATTTATTTATCTAGAGATGGCTCTTGGGGCCGAAAGGTTCTGAAGTGGCGACCGCGTACCGGAAGACGTAGCGTTGGAAGGCCTCCTACAAGGTGGACGCATGACCTTATGAAAGCCACAGGGATCCGCTAGATGCGGGAAGCACAAAACCGGTCAAGGTGGCGGTGCTTGGGGGAGGCCTATGTCCAGCTGTGGACGTCTTTCGGCTGAAATGATGATTATGATGATGATGATTTATTTATCTCATTATAAGTATGCTGCACCGGTTAACGTCATCACGTCAACCGGCTGTCGCTGTAAACTAGTACTGGGGCTTGCGTCGCATAGGGTCGCAGCATTATGCTGAGCGATAGCTGTTTTGCATGGATGTGACGCATATTTTCCCTCTAGTTTCTTTTCGTGCTTGTGTTTTGTTTTTTGCGTCATATTTACTGCATATAAACGTATTTTCTTACTTCTACTTTACCTATGTAGTTTTAATATAGTTAGGATGTTATGAAAAAACAACAGTAATGAAACTACATATACATGTATTTCGGGGGTAGGTACGTAACTCTCAAATATATTTCTCAAAGAGTGCTAGAGTGCGAATTTCTCCAGTCCTAATGTACATTACATGGTTCACCAAAAAAGTTCCAAGAGAAAAGTGGGTAAGTATTTCTAAAAAAAATAAAAACAAATTTTGTATCGCATTGCTTCTAAGAATAAGGTATTATTTTTATTTAATTTGAAATACTGCTTCATAACACATGTTTAAATACAATTGGTTATTGTTAGATTGGGTGGGAAAAAAAGAACTTACAGTCTTGCAACTCAATAGGTAGGTAAGCCTCCATTCCCTTAGGCAGGAAGGGTTGTAACGTCTTAAGGGTTGTAACGCCGTTGTAGGGCCTTTATAATATAAAACTTTATTTCGGGTGGCATAGACCCATAGAAAACTTAACATAAACCTAATACACATTTACCGAGCTACAACTTTACTTGGCATGACTCGCCACACCTACACAAGACTTGATCCACTGGTTTTGAAAGGGACAGTCAAAACGTACAGCTAATGCGTTCAGAATACCATTGTTGCTACCCTGTATACAGGCTATGCTATCAGGGAAGCTGCTTTTTTGCGCATGATGGCGTGAAAACCATCTGTGCGCGCCCCAGCAAACATGCCAGACGCTCTGCACCGCCACGGCAGACCCAACAACCTTCTGAACGCATTATTGTATTGCGTGCGCAGGGTTCTGTAGGCTCGCTGCGTATATCTCACCCACAGGCCGCTTGAGTAGAAGGATTGGCAATAAGCTTTAAATAGCGTAACTTTCACTTCTCTCGTGCATCGTGCGAAACTGCGTGAGAGCATATTAGCTTTCACCGCCAGAGCCCTGCGCTCCTGCTTAACATCCTCATCGTCCCTGAGGTCACTAGTCACAATGTGACCCAGATATTTAAATATTAGATATTTTTATAAATAATAGTTGCACTAGTCTATTATGTGTCCACAACACCGGCGGGCTAATTACGTAACGCAAAAAAATGACAACAGATCGCAATGGGTTTCATTTTGACTGTACACCCACGTTCATTGCTGTTATTTATGTTGTTGAGCTGACGATTTTTTCAAACCTATGAAGCCATGGATTAGCAGTTGATACTTATCCTTCAAAACTCACGGATTGTGTTTGAAAGTGTGTTTTATGCAATTAGCTTACTGCGGAATTTTCGCTCTTTTTTCAGTATTTCGCTTATAGCTCGAAAACGGTACGTCCGACGGAAAATGTTATTCCGTTCAATATTAAAGAAAGTTAAATTCTGCGTCAAATGAGTATCTTAAACTTCAAATTCGGTTCAGCGGTAGGTACTGCCGAAATCAAAAGTTAGAAACCAGGAAAATTTCTCATTTAATTGCAAACTTATATTAACAAATCCTCAACACACTGTCCTGCGGATGTAAGAAGGGGTGTATATAGAAGTGTAGCTGCCGGAAATTAGGTATGAAATCGTACGACCACGATCATACGTTAACGTACGATACAAATTCGCGACCAAAGTGCGCGCGGCCTTATAGCCATCCACACAGTAGCGGCGTTAGGGCAGGGCGGGGTTGGGCGACCGCCCAAGGGCGCCAGGCATGAAGGGGCGCCCCTTCATGTCTGGTTTCCCGTCTCGTCCTTCCATTGAGAATATTGGTCACTATACCTGTAATGCACTACCATTAGTGGGGAAAGGAGTTTTTCTAAGCTTAAGCTGATAAAAACCTATCGATCGAAAATATCTCAATCCAGATTGGCAACTTAGGTCCGTATTACAGAACGTCACTTAACACTCAAGCATTACTTAAAACTTGTTTAAAGCCATTTGATTGGTTGAAACTAGTTTTAAGTAATGCTTGAGTCTTGATTATGGTTCTGTAATACTGGCCTTAGTCAACCGAAAATGAAATTGCAGAACAATTAAGACTTCGATGCGTTAATAAGAGAGTTTGCCGATAGAGTAGAAATGTTTTTTTGTTGTGAATTGGAGAGTAGAAAGGGGGTGACATAGAAACCTCGCTCAGGGTGCCGGTAATGCTAAAACCGGCACTGCATCCACATTCGTACTATGTAAGGCTATACCCATCAAATTATGGAACATTCAGTTACTTGACACGTCCCGTAACCATAATCTCTCATGCGAACTATCATTTATAACTTCTCAAGTCTCAAATCAATCGAAGTGATCAAAAAGCCTTTGCGCATAACTTCGAACTACACGACTTAACACCGCATAGTTTTGCAGCAAATTACAAAACCGATGTTTGAACGTCCTTGTTCACAATAAGCTCGACAATGTTGGACAGAAACAAGTTAGTTTGGGGTTTTGATCCGGCCTATCAAAGGCCATGGGACCCGTATGCAATACCGCAGTTTTAAATACACTCTGACTGGCCTGGCCAAGGGTGGCCATTCGAAGCGATCAAAATGATATATAAATTGGGCACGTCCTTACCTACTGTAGGTAGATTTAATAAGTAAATAAATAAATTTTACTTATCAAATCATTTTATTCGCTTTGGCATTAGAATAAAAACATTTTAAAATTGACAAAAAAAAACAGTGCTTATAATGCCAAAAGGGCTTCAAGCTCAGCGTAATGTCCGATGACAACATAAGATATACCACCTGACTGACGCTCGAATAATAAACACTTAAGTAAGTGCATTTGTCCGTTTTAATAAATCTGTATCTATGTATACATACAAATAAAATCGTAGCGAAGTCAAAACTGTACATTGAATATTTTTGAAAAAAAGTAATTGCGGCTAGGTCTGGGAACGATTCTGATGCCGAAAATATAGTTTTTAGAATTTTTCTCTGTTTGTCTGAATGTAAGTTCACGAAAAAACTACAGAATAGATTTTGTTCAAAATTTGCATAAACATTCCATATACGTGTCGTCAATCTGTAGGGTATAAATTATCACGCTATTTGCTATGCGGGTTAAGCAATATTGCATTACGTTTTGAGATGGGTCAATAAGGTCAGGTACCTTAACCGTGGTCGCTGCAAGAAAACGGTCTTAAGAGAGTATCCTTAACTTTAAGAAAAAAATAAAAAGATCTGCATTCAAAGATAAAAAAAAAAATACAGTCAGCAAGAAAATGGGCAATTTTCACAAAAAGTTTTAGTTCTATTTTTTAGTTCTAAAAAAACGTTGGGTGGTGTATGTGGGATCATCGACCGCAGTTATTGTAGTCACTTGAAATGTATGTTTAACAAATCAGTTTTTTTTTTTTTGTGTTAACTTCACAGACGTGATGGGTGGGTATCGCGATAAAACCTATACCCAAAGTCTCTAATTCAGATAATTTATGTAAACAAAGTAATGTCAAGAAATGTCACCGTCAAAATGACAGGACAGTGGTGCAAAACATTTTATCATTATTATATTTTGTAAATAATCATCTATGAAATTAAAGTGAATTAATTATAAGAACTATACTAACAAAATACCGTTGCCAAATAATGTTTTATGTAGTGTATCGGAGACACGGCCTATGATCGTCATAATCAGCTTTAAATGAGCTGATTATGCCAACTGCTAGACGTAGGCCTCCCAACATCGATTTCCACTCGAAACAGTTTACAGCCGTTTTCATCCAAAATGTGGCTAGATATGCTACATACAATATGAATCTATGAATGAGAGTTGTAATATTAGTGTTGTTAAAGATCTAAAAAATGTGAAAATGTTTAGATCTCCTGCATTGTTACCAGTATCATAAAATATTTTATACCAGAAAATCTCCTTTTTTTAATAACTTTGTTTAAAACCGAAAATTTATAAAAATTATTACATTATGATTACTTTTTAATTATTATTTCTTAAAATCAGTACTTAAAAGAAAACGAAACCTCTTTTTTCGCCATTTTATGTGAATTACCATTACGAAGATATTTTTTTGTTATGTTATCGCCTTTGTTTACATAAATTATCTGAATTTGCGACTTTGGGTATAGTAAAACAGCTTTTCTCAACACATACCCAAAAAAAAAAAAACTTGTTACATATTACTAGATGTTGCCCGCACCTTTGCCCGCGTGGCTTTTTCAAAAATAAAAGTATCCTTATAACTTCAGCTATCTGCCAGTGAAAGTCCCGTCAAAATCGGTACAGCTGTTTCGGAGATTAGCCGGAACAAACAGAAAGATAGAAAAAAAATATGTTTGTGTTATAACTATAAGTATCGTATATATGCATTATATAATCCGTTAAATAGTATAAAACTGAAACCTGTACCTAATGTATGAAAGCAACACTAAAAACAAAATAACAACAAAACACATCAAGATTCATCTCTGAAATCCATTTTCAGTTATGCAACACCCATTTAAAATCACATTTATTATTTTTAATGGAATTGGGACTCGCATTGCAAAGCTTCGCAAACATACGCCAGCGATTACACTGAATAAATTAAATTACTGTCACTCGTCTTATTTGTATTAAAGTAATCCATATTTATATTTACACAAACGAACGTTCTGGAACAATGTGCGTAGTACCTTTAATATTTGTGTTATTTTTACATTACTGGTATTGTAAGCCTCTTCTTTATTCTGGCGAAGGCTACGGTTGTGTTATATATGTTAAACTAGTTGCTGCACGCGGCTTCACCCCCGTTTATTATTCTAAAATAAAAGTAGCATAGGTTACTCCTTGTAACATCAGCTATCTGCTAGTGAAAGTCCCGTCAAAATCGGTCAAGCCGTTTCGGAGATTAGCCGGAACAAACAGACAGACCGAAAGACATACAAACACGAAAAAAAAAATGTTTACTGTTACCCGGCTTTTTACTAAATACATGTGAAAGTTTACACGGTATTCGTGTAAACTTTCACATGTATTTAGTAAAAAGCTGTTATTTTGACATGACAAATACTGCCGTGCTAATGAAGAACGCAGTAACTCGATTTTGCCGCTTTCGAGACTTTTATTTTTGATTATTGAATTTGTTATGATTTTTAGTTATAGCATTCTTGCTTACTGAAAAACCGAGTTCCTGAAGGATCAATAAAAATTTGCTTAGAGAGATTTAATAGATTTCAATTCGCTGACTCCAAATATATAACTCAACGAATGTATAACTTATAATCGTCCAAAATCGAGTTACTGCGTTCTTCGTTAGCACGGCAGAATAGACGAACAGGCACTTCAATTTTGTTTATTTGTATACTTAGATATAGGTAAATAAATTCTAGAAACATTCTAGATATTTTTTTACAATTTTCTCAATTATGATTTACGAATTAATAGATTTGGGTTGAGATTAAATTCTGAGCATCCTTAATTAGAATATAGCATAAAACTGTTTCTTTTTATATAAACCAATACACTAAAAAAAAAAGTCAATAAATAAGGCGACACTGATGTAAATGCTTTAACAAAAACGCACAGATTTTAACGCTCGGCTCAGCCCCGAGAGTAGAAAATCCAATAGTGCAATAATAAACATTACATTTAGGTGTCGCTTAGAGTTAGTGATAATGGACATAAGCCAAAGCTGACTAACCGCTCTGTACTGAGGAATTTACTGCGTTTACAACCGTGCTACATGATAGAACTTTCTCTACGTAATTACCTCGGAGACAGACTATTAACGTTACTTATCACGTACTTTGGCTAAGCGTTATGCCTGTCACCGTCGCACAACTGTCAAACTACAAAGTGCAAGATAGAGACGGGAACATGTCTAACTCAAAGCACGAGCTAAGTAACATTTATGATCTCGGCTTGAGGTTCAAAGGCCAAGTGCGCTTAGTCAAGCCAATCTTACTGAGTATTTAGACCACAAGTCGTAACTAGCTGTCTTCTCTTTGACGGGAACTTAGACTTAGTACTCGAGACCATGTTGTAGCAAAGACGAAAATAACAGATTTTCATGATGCTGTTACATATAGTATGATGGAACCGTTTTCTTAGAAAACATAGCTTTAGAATGCCATGCAACGTTTTCAGTGAAAAATTAACAAAATATTCAAATTAACTCTAAGAGCTAAAACTGGATGATGCGGACACCTGCGCGATTTCAAACTAGAGTGCTTCGTCGTGGTGACCCGTGAGGACGTCCGTCGCGGGGGCCGGTAGCGCCAGCTTACTGCCTGTCGTATTTTTTTTACAAGTTCTCCATCAACACGACTGTACATGCACACCGTTAAAATTAACCTAAGGGTAATTAATCTCCCACGGAGCCCACCCGCGTACATACGCGACGGGTGCCCGTCGCGAGCGCCCGCTTGACGCAACTGAGTCTGCCATTTTAGATTTACCGACTTAAACTTTTTGTTTTAAAGACAGAAACTAAAAAAAAATCATCTTCATCATCATTTCAGCCGAAAGACGTCCACAGCTGGACATAGGCCTCCCCCAAGCACCGCCACCTGGACCGGTTCCGTGCTTCCCGCATCCAGCGGATTCCTGCGGCTTTCACAAGGTCATCAGTCCACCTTGTGGGAGGCCTTCCTACGCTACGTCTTCCGGTACGCGGTCGCCACTCCAGAACCTTTCGGCCCCAACGGTCATATCTGTTCTGCGAGCAATGTGCCCTGCCCTTAAGTTAGGCAATTCTTCGAGCTATGTCGGTTACCTTGGTTATCCTGCGGATCTCTTCATTTCTGATTCGATCACGTAGGGAAACTCTAAGCATAGCCCTCTCCATTGCCCTTTGGGTGACTTTTAGCCTTCTAATAAGGCCCATTGTGAGCGACCACGTTTCAGTGCCATAGGTCATCACTGGCAACACGCACTGGTCAAAGACTTTCGTCTTGAGACACTGCGGTATGTAGGACGAGAAGATATTGCGTAGCTTCCCGAACGCTGCCCAGCCGAGTCGCATTCGACGATTGACCTCTTTCTTGAAGTTGGACTTACCTAACTGGACAGTTTTTCCTAGGTAAACATACTTTTCCACAACTTCGAGTGTAGCGTCTCCGATATTCATGAGAGTGGGTATTACATGGGCATTTGACATGACTTTGTCTTGTCCATGTTCATTCTAAGACCCACTCTTTCGGAAGCTCTACTGAGGTCATCGAGCATTGTACTGAGGTCTTCCATGAAAATAAAAATAAATGTAATAAAATAAAGAATTATACTAATAAAATAATATAATATAACGTCGTTGTGACTTTAAGACTTTTCAAATCACTTTTTTACGCAAGCCTTTTTCACATTTTGACGCTCTATCGAACGCAAAAACTCTCATGTATACGACGATTTAATCGTCATTTCTTTACCAATTTCAAGATCTATCAATGTGCTTCCTAATAATATGTTGGTGCTTAAAATATCGAATTTCTCATAAAGTAGAATTTTACACATAAGAGGTCTTAAAGTCGCAACGTCGATAAACCAATGTTTTAGGAGGCCTTTATAACCCTTAAGCTACTGTCTCCTAGAAAAACGGTGACCGCCACATAACGGCTGCAGTGACGGCTGTCATGAAAATGATGGAAGCTGGGTTTGGCTTAACGAATTCAGAAACGCTCTATAAGAAAACACTGAAACGTTACTTATGAAAGTAAGGTGATTACTTTCGTAAATAATGTTTCTGTGACGTCATTCGCCGATAAATTGGGGATACTATGTTGCGGCCACCGCAGTTTTAGTAAACCGTATCTTTAGACGATTAAGCTACTACAATCCTCGTTGTTAAGAAAAACGACACTGTGTTTACAGATCAGGTGTTTGCAAAGCGTCAATGATGAGCGTTTATTTATTTTGGAATGCTATGTACAGCAGGGTTATTGAATAAAATCTAAGATTTCAAAGCTTGTTTAAAGACAATTATCTTTAAACAACCTTTGAAATCTTAGATTTTATTCAATCACCCTGCACCTGCGTTATGTAAATAAGTATTATTCCCAGTTTGCAGTAAATGTGGAGTTGAAACTCGTGTTCCGAATTTAATTAAATAATTATGTAAAAAGCTTTAAGCTAAAAGTGCTCTAAAGTTTGCGGAACTATTAACTCTATGTAATGCAGGTACCTACTTATTGTGAAATCATACAATGGGGGGAGTATGTAGTTACATACGTCTACCTTCGAGTGAACAAGCGACTATATGTACCTTGTACCTCTAGTGAGAGTAAAGCATACTAAATAATGAACTCATTTACAGCGGGATAATTACGTAATACACTTATAGAAGCAATGGGTTTCATTTTGACAGTTCAACAACATTCACTGCGTTATTTAAGTTGTTGAGCAGACAAAGTTTTCGAACATACGAAGCAATGGATTTGCAATATCCTTCCAAATCATTTAGATTGTCATAAGTCATTTATTTCGAAACAATATACATTGTGTAGAAATTTTGTAAAATAAAACAGTACCAACCAAATATAACAAACATGTCAATGATAATTAAAATGTGTGATTGATAGTGCACGCAATTAGGGTGCGAGTCACCTAGTAAGTACTACCGACTATAAAAACTCGAAATTAATTAGACTTAGTCGTGTAATCTCTGCTAGTAAGAGCACTAAGTAAACTAAGATTACCTCAATCGCGATAGATCCTCGTTAATTGTGTTCATACATTTTCGGACAAATCTACAATTTTAAAAAGTTCAGTTGAAAGAAAACATTCAAGAAGACTGCTTCTGCTAAAAATATTTCTATGATTGTTCGGAATTTAGCTTCGACTGGCAGTGCCGCTGATCTAGGCCAATCAAATTAGATTTTTTCGAAGAATTAATTTCCAGCAAACTGGAAATTAGTTTAATTAGTTTGTGCATAAAGCTCTTTTTTCAGTTTTTTGCTTGTAGCTCGAAAATGGTACGTCCGACGGCTAATGTAATTCTACGTCGAATGAGTATCTAAAACTTCAAATTCGGTTCAGTGGTACAGCTGAAATCAAAAGTTAAAAACCGGGAAAATTTACATGACATTGGCAAAATATGAATAAAAACATGTTATAGTAATCAAAGCAGAAAATAAGGCAGCCTTCATGCTCGCATTATCTTACATGTCGATGGTCCTTCATCTACGAAGCTCTCAAGCTGGGGTGGCATGTCGGAAATTAATTCCTCAAAACGCTTTTTATGGATCTAATTTGATTGGCCTACGGTAAATAAATATTTTACTTTATATCTAGGTATAATGGCACCGATTCCCTTGTTCACAAACTAAACTAAAATTCGGGACGTGAAATCTCTTAAAAAGATTTACATTTGCTATAATTAACTAAGAAGTTAAGTTCAAGTAGGGAGAGTTGTGTCACAACGTCAGTTCAAAAGTGTGGTCTCTTAACGTCTAATACGTGACATGAATGAAGAATCATTCATGTCACGTTATTAGACGTCAAGTAACTACTACCTACCTATTGCAAATGTAAATGGAAATTTCTAGGTCTGTATGGAAGTATTGGTTTAACTAAAATTGACAGCATAAAATAAATAAAAAAATAAAAAATACTTGCCTGAATAAAAAAATAAAAAATTACCGTCCCTTTCTTGTATTTATTAGAGAGGAAACGATAGTAAAAATAGCCTCAATTACGTTTAGCTTGTGCACAACAGAATCGGCACCAATATCTACAGAATATATTACATGAAATGGCGTTAGTCACATGACAAGAAGCTTTTCAGAAATTATAGGTACTCATCACAATAGCGAAGACAGGCCCAGTCCGTCCCCTGGATGTTCTGAAATAGCGTGAAGTAGTTCATAATATGTGCATGGAAGTAAAACACAGATTAGGATCACATGCAAACATACCTATACTCCATTTGAAATAAAATTAGACATTTAAATAAACCTTTTTACAGTCCGTTCAACCAATTTTGACTTCTATTCTGTAGGCTCATGGATGGCATTAAAAGAAAAAAGTACTGCAGCTACCATTTGTCATGCCACCATCGCAATAATAGAAGACAAAATCGGTTGAACGGACTGTAAAAATGGTTTCTTTAAATGTCTAATCTTATTTCAAAAGAAGTATATGTGATGAGGAAATATTTAAAGAGAAGGCACACAATCACATAGAAGAAAAGATAAAAACAGTTATTTAATAAAAGGTATATTAGTAACAAACATAATTAATGTTAGATTAGTAAAAGTTTTGAAGAATTTGCTTATTGCCTTGTTATTGAACTTTGTCAGGTGATGTAATATTAAATGAGCCAAAAGATACTAAAATGCGTCTTAAGAAATACCTGTAGGTAATTTATATAGCTAATAATGTTTTAAGAAGCTAAGAGAATACTTTGAGAAAAATCACAAAACCGAATAAAAGCGACGCGCGACGTTTAATTTTTTATCCACGAACCGAAATCCTGTCAGAATTATTTAATTAATAGAAAGAAAAAGAACAGAACACATAGTTAACAAACTAGATAAAAAAAGGCCTTAGCCATTTACCTAGATTTTGCTTAAGTATTTGACACAGTAGGTATCTGTTCCTATTTTGATAAAAAATTGAGAATATCGGAGAAAGAAGTCTACCAGTTCAACTATTCATAGACTATTTGTCTGGCAGAACACAAACTACTAAAGTAGATAATTGAATTAGATAAACTTCCACAACAGTTCAGTGTTCCACAGGGTAGCATCCTCGGCCCAACATAATTCTTAGTTTGTATATTTTATTATTTATTTATTTCAGAGAAATCTCCATAAAAGATACATACAAGTTAACAAACAGAATATAAAATGTTAACGTGTTAGTAACAAAATTGTACCTAAAATTAATATAAACAATCTAAGTGACATCAAGCTGCAAAACGGTAAAATCATCACTTTCGCCGATGATACTGCCTTGATATTCGATGCTAACACTTGGGATGAGGTTAAAAATTATGCTCAACAAGGTCTTGATACTGTGTATAAATGGTTATATTCCAATTTGCTTACACTCAATGTCGATAAGACAAAATATTATACATGACCATATTCTCTTAGACCATAGTGTTACCAAAATTTCAATTTGAAAGCCCACTCGTGTTATTTTGCAACCATTGTTCTTGTCCTGTATTAGTTAAAACGAATTCTGACAAATATCTTGGCATAATCATAGATTACTAATAATCTTAAATTACGTCTCAGCTTCCAGCAACACATTGATACCCTGGTTAAAATAATCTGAAAATTAATGTAAGTCATATATGTGATACATCAGTTGTACAGATTACTTTGCACTATGCGAGTTTTTGCTAGTGTATTGCATTACCGCTTGGGGCGGTACATTTAAAATTTATATAATAAATTAAGAGAGAGTCCAAAGAGCTACGAGTATATTAAAAGTTAGTTGTTTTTTCCCAATGCTCTATTCAACTTTCAAACTTTATCAACACTGCCAAGTGCTAATGGTAGTTGTTCAGTCATATGACAGTAGGTACTAAAAAAACACACTGAATTTCCCTAAGATCACGATTTAGCAACACAAAATAGACGAACAACAAATATTTGTTCAATCATCCAATAGAAGTATAACTAATAATAACTACTAACTAATAACTAACACTAGTTTCTCTCATATGTGTTTCTGTTTTCTTGGCACTTTTCTTTATAATATAATTAATAACAAAATATATATCTACACTCATACAAAAGCTATTTGTAAAAGAAAATTACGCATTCGGCTATTAAATCTGGGCTACATTGCAACTGAAAACTTATTTAAACTAGTGTCTTAAAACCCACACACTTACACTTACAAAATTTCAGTACACAACACAACATTCTACCCCATTTCCATTCTACATTTTTTGTTATGCTCATTAGATAGATAGATAGAATACTCTTTATTGCACACCATAAAAATTACAGATTTGCATGTAGAAAATTTTACAAGGGGATCGCTAAAAGCGATCTTTTAAAGTCAACCTTTAGATGAGTTAAGGGAGAAGGAGAAACATAAATGCAGGTAGTTTGTGGTGTACCATTTACATAATTACTCGTATACAATAAATACATACAAACATACATAAAACATGTTATACTTATCTATATAAATATATGCCCATGAACTCCACGACCTCATTCCACCGGCCCCCTTCTGCCATCGGACATCTAGACGCACTGCAAGTGGTAACTTGCAGTGCGTCCACCACCCCTACCTAGTTGATATTCCACCAACTCGCACTAAGCGTTTTTAAACGTCTTTTATAATGCGCACAGCAAAGAAGTGGAACTCTCTGCCTGCGTCTGTGTTTCCGAACGCATACAACCCTAATCTATTCAAAGTGAAAGTGAACAGGCTTCTTCTGGGTAAGCTCACTCCATCGTAGACTTTGTCTCTGTCACCCAGACCTAGACCAAAGTCAAGAGCAAACTCAGAGTAAAAAAAAAAAATATACAATAATAATTATGAAGCAAGTGCAAAGAACAAACCAAAAAATTAATTATGGTTAAGGAGAGAGATAGTGCTCTTTTATCATAATTTAAAAACTAGACAAAGATTGGGCACGCCTTATCGACACATAACCGCACTGCTTGAACTGTAAAAGATTTATCATAGAAACTGGTGGAATCCATCGGCATCATTATTATTTTATTTACGTATCATATGTACATTATTTGTATTTTTCTTTGCATTTTATGTTGACTAGTTTTTCTTTGATTTTGTTTTTAATTTTTTTATATTCTGAGTTTTGTAAACTAGTAGTAACTACAAGTACCGCTAAACAGATTATAATTATTATGTATGAGTCAAAATAGATATCAGTCAAAGTAATTTGCGATTTAATCAGTAAAAGTAATTTGCGATTTTCTCCAATTTGACGATTATCTAAAACAATATGTAAATGTTTAAATGTGTCTTTAAATTTTCTAGGTTTTGCTTACTTAGGTATACTAAATTGCAATTTCAGACTTTTATTATAATATCTTGACTCTTAACTGTTTTGTAAATTAAAATGTCCTATCTAAGAGAGCCGGGTGATCTGTAACTCAGGACCTTCCCACCCCAGACACCTTTCTCTGAAGAATGTGAATTTTATTAACCAGTGCCTATATTATGATGTTGATATAAAGATTTACGATGACCTACATTTTTGTCTTTTCCATCATCGTTATCGATAATGAAATGTCACTTTGTCTAGGCTTTTAGGCTTCGATTCCGAGATATTGTAAGTCGTTATTGGTAGTCGTATTTTGATTTTGATTTAGAGGTCCGGTCTTTATGAATAATGGCCGGTCCGTATACACAATGTCTGTAGGTACCAAGTGGGCAATGTAAGTAAAACTGCATGACTAATCCCTTTTCCCGGACAATATGAATAATGACCACCCTATCTTGAGCAAAGTAATAATAGAGATGATCTGTAGTGTTTTTGTTTATTATATGAAATTAAATTTACATAATTATTATTGTAAAGTATTATTATGATTAAATGACTATGAACGGACAGAGTTGTAACATGAAAGTTTAAAAGATGATAAAATAGACCTCTATTCTATACTCTATTCCAAAAACAATCCTAAATTATTTCACAGCACTCTATTCCACAATCAATGTGGGGTATGTTCACAAAAAAAAAAATGTAGATAATGGAGTTGTTCCATTGTATTTTAAAGGATGATTTCCACGAAACGGCTCGCATCGTATCGGATCGGGACGGATTTCACCATCTTTAAACGATATTAAATCGTGTACACACTATTTAAAGTTTTTAATACCAAGCCGCGCACAGCTACTTGACCGCGGGCGTCTTCCGCGAGACGCGATCGAAGCTGAAAGTACCTATGCTGCGACGCGCGATCGGCTCCGTACGCCTGTCGTCGTATTCGATTGGATCCAGTCGGCTGTTGTCACACGCCAACACGGTAGGAATGAAACTATTTTTGTTGACTAGGAGTAGAAATGGATACATACTACGTTCGCAAGCGACGGTACGGAGCCGATCGTATGCGTCGATACCCTGCCGGACGAGATCGGCTGTCGCCGCATCCGTTCGTATCCTTTCCGATCCGATACGAGCCGTTTGGTGGAAATCATCCTTAAATGATATTATTAAAGCTATTATTTTATGCCAGTAATATGAACTGCACTTGTCAGCCTCAAACCGTGCGTGTTCACGTTGGTACATGCCTACAAAAACAAACAAAGGATCGATGGTCAATAAACATGCAATTATGTACTGTTGTATGCACTAGAACACTGTTTGAATGTTTGTCATTCAGATAATTTAACTCTCTATTGTAAGTGGGTTGTGGAGGTAAAATAAGCAGTCGCTCCATGAAAAGTACTGGTGTTCAGCAGCGACCGGTTAGACTGGAAGCCAACCCCAACTTAGTTGGAAAAATGCTGGGCATATGATGATTGTAGGAACTGAAAGGGTGGTAAAGCCTTTGAATGTTATGTACGTCTATAATTAGTGTATATGTTACGGGAAACTTGATTAACCGGGCAGTAATACGGACCGGTCATTATGAGGTTTAGTCGTATCTCTTCCCCTTCTCATCTCTTCCCCTATGCGTTTATAACTCCAAATTTTTTCCATCTCTTCTATAAACGCATAGGGGAAGAGATGGGGCTAAACGCATTATGAATAATGACCAAGAGCGTCGATCCAATTAATACATTTATTCCTCTGGCCGGCCTATAAGTATTAATAATTCCCGACGGCCTGGGGTCCATTTAATAAATCAATGTAAGTTAAATGGACCCCAAATAATTTGGGTTTGTTTATGGAATAGAGGTCTATTTTATCATCACGGAAACTTTCATGTTACAACTCTGTCTGTTCATAGTCATTTAATCATAACTTTAATAGAATGCATACATTAGAAAAGGCCCGCGGCTATCCTTTGATACTGTTTGTGGCTCAACTATATTATTACAAAACCAACACCGAAGTTAACTCATCAGTATTTTAATTTAAAATACATACAAAGAGAGATGAAATTAATGTTTGCATTTAAAGCAACACAAAATGTAGGCTAATAATGTCAGTAGATACGTCGTGTTTTTATTTTGAAACACGTTCGAGCAGAATAAAGCTCTTATAAAACTAAAACGAGTCCTGCGTAGGATGTAGGATTACATTCGCTCGCTCCGATTGTGTCAACGGATTTGTATAGAGGTGATAAAACAGCGCGAATAGTCGCGTGACTTCCTAGTCTTGTACTTCCATCCCTGGTCCCGTTATTTGGGGTCAGGTCCTTAGTAGCATTTTCCGTTGGTATTTAGTTGGGCCACCTTCAGAGGTATGTGGCCCAACCAAACGCCAAAAAAATGCTACTAGGGGTCTCCTCACTTTCCTGCGCCACGACGAACGGTCTTGGGTTGTCGCATCGGGCAATTGGGCGTTCTTGAGGTCTCTCGCGATTTTGGACCACCAAGTCATTGGCGGGCGGCCTCTACCTCTTTTTGTTTCCGGTAAATTTAGAGCTATTTGAACCACATGATCCTCACTGCGTCTTTTAATGTGTCCATACCATCTTAGGCGGTTTTCTGACATTTTGTCTGCGATAGGTGCGACTTTGAAGCTGCCACGTATATATTCATTACGGATTTTGTCAAGCCGGGTCACACCTCCCGCCCATCTTAGCATCTTCATTTCGTTGGTATGGACCTTTTGCTCATGCGTCTTCTTTATTGTCCAACATTCGGGGCGTACTGCAGTCTTATAGACTTTGCCCTTATTTTTATGGGAATACGTGGATCACATAATACTCCTGTAAGTGATCGCCATTTCAGCCACGCGGCACTAATTCTATGGACCACGTCAGTGTCAACGTTGGCATCTGTTGTGAGATGAAAAGTCAGTCGAGTGGCTTCCTAGTGAGTATGAACATTAAAACAATTGATGCGCGCAGTCGCGTCCCTCGTCCCGCGTAGGTTCGCCTCAGTTATAACAGTCCTTTACGAGTATATAGGTAGTTGCGTCACAGCTCTGTTGATTAATGGATGTGTATGTAAATACTTTTAATTAAAACCAGTATCCATTAAAAGCTATATTCAACGTAAAAGTTGTGGCAGAAATACGAAATATATGAGAAATTATCGCAAACGGATGAGATATGAAAATTCGGCAAAAGTACTTAGTTATAGTAGTATAAGTGGAACTGCTTTGGAAGACGCCGTCGAGAGACAATGTACTGTGGCCAGTAAATCAAGCTACACGAAATCGTCAAATTTTCCTAAACGATTTTAAACTGTATAACGTTAATGATTAAGTTCAAAATCGACGGAGCACAACTTGACGAGCTTATTTTCTGCATTTTCATTCTAAAATAACAGAAATCACCGAAATAACGATGAGGGCGCCACTGTGCACTCGGCGCAGTCTTATAGTCTTTACTCGCTCGTACTTAATATGAGTTTTGCCTGTAGTTGGAAGAAGAAAACAGAATAGCAATAGAAGCATAGCAAGCGGAAGAACTGAACATAATGATGGAGTAGCTCGCACATCTCCAACCAACTTTGGTCAATCGTTTGGATCCGCTGCTCCTGCACGACAACGCGCGACCTCATACCTCATACTGCATAGCAGACGGTCTCCAAGTTACAAGAGCTGGGGTTGGAAGTTCTCCGTCATCCAACGTACTCACCAGACCTTGCCCCTACAGACTTCAACTTTTTCCAGAATTTGGATAACTTCTTGGCGGGGAAAAAATTCAATAACTGAGAGGTAGTTCAAAATGCCTTTGAAGAATTTGTTGCCTCCCGTCCAGCAGACATTTTCAAAAAGGGCATCAATAAGCTACCACTACGTTGGCAAAAATGCATTGATTGCATGGGTAATTACTTTGATTATGAAAAATAAAAAAAATATAGAGAAACAAGGGCGTTAACTTATTTCATGAAAAACGGCAATTACATAGGTAAAGACCTAATATTCCCGAATTATGTATAAATTCTTTTGATTTAGAATTCTGAGAACTTCTTTCTACTGGTTCAAAGGCAGTAAAGTATCTGTGGAAAACTAATCGAGAACGCAAAGAAGAGTATTATGACCGCAATATGTTAATAAGGTAGCGTAATATGAAGAGCTCGTGGCTCAGTAATAATAGCCGCATGAGTCGAACTATCAGGTTAAGCTACGCTCTCCGGGGTTGGTCCGTGGATGGGACCATCTTTACATACCGAGACTCAAGGTACTCTCCATGCCTTGGAAAGCACGTTAAGCCATTGGACCCGGCTGTCATTCATTTATTTATTTATTCACAAGGCAACTACAAAAGGTTACAATCACAGTATATCTGTAGGATTACATTATAGGTATCGACCTGATTATCAGCGTAATCGCACAACACGACTAGCAACAACTGTAATAACGATGACAACTAGAGTAAAAAGCTTAGCTCACAAAATTACAGCTACAAGGTCTGTGCGTCTGCTCTCCGACACACTTCCAGCTCATGTAGGCAAGGAATGTGTAGGAGACGTGGTCTCCTAAAAAATTTTTTCTTACAAATAATGTAACTTTGCGTCATTTATGTATTTTATCTGGCGTGTGTGGACACTCCAGATAAAATACATAAATGACACAAAGTTACATTATTTATAAGATAACAATATTTAAAGCGTTACAAAATTAAAAGGAAATAATACATACATCGCCTCTTTACAAGAGCAACGTGTCATCTCATAAAAACGTTTATTTTTAAATATCACGTTGTTCTTGTAAAGAGGCGACATGTCTTTTGAAAGCAGTGGCACGAGATTCGAAGATGTCAATACTGTTATTGTCTTTTGAAATTTCATTGTAAAGTCGACACATTCTAACGATAGGGTTGTAATTTGTAAGGGTGTTTTTTTTATTTTTATGCATTAAGCAATCCACGGCTGTGGGCCCCCCTATCCGTATGTCAACTAGAATCGGTCTTTAAACTTTTACCGCCTAAAAACATTAGTTTTTATAAAATAAGATGATGAGATGTAACGTACCTTAGAAGTGGAGTAGGTGCGATAATAATAAAAACCAAAGCATAGTTTATTTATTTATTGAAATGCGCCTTGCGGCTTTTTCGGGCATTGAATTCACGCAAGATAGTATTAACGTCTAACGTTTTTAACATATCGGACTCTATGTATAATATCGATAAATTATCGAGCCTTTCTTGTATCATCTTTGTCCTTTTTTCATTTTTTTATATTTTTAATTTTGAAAAAGAACGTTCCGCTGAGCAATTTGTAATCATAAGCGATAAAAATATACGCAGGGCTGTTTCCACATTAGGGAAAGCTGATTCAATTTTCTCATCGTGTATTATTTTATACAATATTGTGCGTGAGTTTGTGCTTCTTCTGGTGCCCCCCCAGACGTGATGCCCTAGGCAATTGCTTAATTTGTTTAAGGGTTAATCCGTCACTGCATTCGGGTGTTATACCCGGAGTATTTGATGTTTAAGAGGGACAGCAGAGCTGAATTCGTCGATCTTTTACAGTCGTTACGGGTCATCAGAAGCCTGAAAGTTTGACAACCAGTCTTACCAAGGGGTATCGTATTACCCAGTTTCTGGGTTGTGGAGGTCAGATAGGCAGTTGCTCCATGTAAAATACTTATATTTAGCTGCATCTGGTTAGACTCGAAGCTGACCCTAACGTAGTTGGAAAAGGGCTGGGTTAGGTAGATGATTATGGTTCGAACCTACGACCTACAACTCGTAAGTTGCAGACGTTACCACTGGGCCATCCTGCTCTCATATCTACACATTATCTACATATATATGTATATGTATGTTAATTAGTAGACCAACGTATATTTATGTAAGCTGCTCGTTCATTGTCTCTCGACGACGTCTTCCAAAGCAGTCTCACATAATTATACAACTAAGTACTTTTGCCGAATTTTCATATCTCATCCGCTTGCGAGAATTTCTCATATATTTCTATATCCCAGGTTATACCTCTGCCAAATTTCATGACGATCGGTTAAGCGGTGTAGGCGTGAACAGAGTTACTTTCACATTTTATGAGTATGGATTAATTTCTGCCACAACTTTTAATATGAATATAGCTTTAAATAGATATTGGTTTTAATTAAAAGTATTTACATGCACATTCATTAATTAATCAACCTAGTTGGGAAAAGGCTAGACGGATTTGATTTGAATATGTTAATTAGATACCCTCTGGGACTATTGTATTTAATAAGATGCTTGCAAGGTAATCTTAACAGGTGGCGTCGAGGTAAGACAAAGTTTTAAAAGAAACTTATTAAGTAACATTATGCATGCATAGTTTGTAAATGACATAAAGATTTAGCGTGATACAAAAGATATGCGCAAGAAACATAACCCTTCCTGCAGTCGGGTAAAAACTACAAAAAATAAGTAAGTAAGTGGAGATTTCAGACCCACTTCGAATAGTAAGTGAATAAAGAAACCTTTTATAATTTTTTTGTAAGAAAGCATGAATAATAATGCCTACATTGAGTTTACAAATATGGAATTATAGAAGACTAGCTTTTGCCGACGGCTCCGCCCGCGTGGATGTCGTTTATCGCGTAAAAAAGTAGCCTATGTCCTTCTCCATATCCCAGGCTATAATCTCTGCCAAATTTTATGACGATTGGTTCAGTGGTTTAGGCGTGAAAACGTAACACACAGACAGACAGACAGACAGACAGACAGACAGACGGACAGAGTTACTTTCACATTTATAATATTAAGTATGGATGATAAGGAGAAAGAGATTGAAACACAATCATCGCTGCTCGCTGCATCACCCGCGTGGCTTTTTCTAAAATAAAAGCAGCCTAAGTTACCCCTTATAACATCAGCTAATGCCAGTGAAAGTCCCGTCAAAATCTGTACGGCGGTTTCCGAGATTAGCCGGAACAACCAGACAGACAAAAAAAAAATTGTGTTTTTTTTTTTGGTATACATACCTGCTTTCATATGCATTTAGTAAAAAGCTGTTAATTTGACACTACAAACAGACACTTCAATTTTATTTGTTTTTTAATTTTTTTTTTTTACCGCATGGTTGGCTGCTGCGCTGCGTGTCACGAGTTCGATTCCCGCACGGAACAAATATTTGTATGACCTTTAAGTAGTTGTTCCGGGTCTGACTGTTTGTGTATGTAAGATTAAATGTTTGTAAACGCACCCACGATACAGGAAAAATTCCTAGTCTGGGGAAAAGTTTGAAAAAAAAAAAAAAAAACGTTCTGATTTATAGCAAATTATCTTGCTTAAGAACTAATTTAATGATGTACTTTCTGAGTTACAATTAATTCGGATACATGCTTGCAAATTACCAATATCATACATTTTTGCAAACGAAAATCCAACCGATAGTGTCTGGTTTTCATGATTATTGACAAGCGAGGAACGGAATGTAGGGTGTTGGTTCTAGATAAAGTAATACTTTACTAACAATGAAGGAAAAATATTTCAATGTGGGACGCAGTGCAAAATTTTGTGCATTAACTATATGTGAAGACAATGCACTTACCTATAATAAAATTACTATACCACAATAGGTAAAAAGAATGAAAAGTGAAGCAATGACAGTCAAATTAATTATGCGTTAGATAATGGTGCTCACATATTTACAAACATTGTAAAAGTAGATGATTTCCCTAAAATTTTAACATTTAATAACCTATGTCAGTGTGTGAGTATATTAATCACAGAAAATAAAATGAATGTCATAAAAAATATAACTGACATTATGACTGCCTATTTTTTTTTCCTTCAAAAGGGCATGGTTTGATATACATAATATTATTGATAAACGTGGACGAAGCAAAAGGAGTAGGTATGTAAGTATCGTAGCAGGTCGCGTTCTGCAGTTTCTGCTGACCCTCGTGGGAAGATGCATCAGTTTATGTATGTACTAGCTGAGCCCCGCGGCGTTTATTCTTTCGGGATAAAAAGCCCTATGTGTAAATGCAGGGTGTCAGCTACGTCCATACCAAATTTTATCAAAATTGATAATCGTGTTCGCTTGTATATGACACGGGAAACCATCGGATGTATGGTATACGGATACGACGCGGGCGCAACCGTTCAGTAGTGCCGCCGTATCGGTCAACAAACTTCAGTAGTGATCTATACATCACGGAGAACCGTGCTTACACACGGCGGATCAATTGCAGTTTTTCCCGGAAAAAAAACGTGTGTGTACAACCAACGGGCGAAACAGTTTTACACTGAAATTAAGGCTAGCTGAACCACCGCGCTCATGCATGTTCTTCAGAGTCAATGAAACTTTTTATTCAGGTATAGCTCTGAATATCAGTGAAAACGGTATAATACAGGGTGTTTGGCAGAACGTTGAACATACGAAAATGGTGGATAGGTGGGGTCATCTGCTACTTACTCAGCCCTAATTTATTTGGCCCTGGCCCCCTGAATATAAAAAAAAAATTTGTTTGCTTTCTTTTAGTTTCACCACTTTCTTAACTTTAAAGTGTATTTTTTTATTAAAAATGGGTAAAACAGGCAATATTTTAGTTTATTTTTTTATCTTTAATATTGGCAGATTCTTATAAAATTATTGCTTTATTCAGATGTTAGCTAGAAAAAAAGTTATGACTCCTCAAACTTACAGAAAGATGTAATAAATAAAAATATTGCCTGTTTTACCCATTTTTAATACAAATTACACTTTAAAGTTAAGAAAGTGGTGAAACTAGAAGAAAGCAAAAATTTTTTTTTTTAATATCCAGGGGGCCAGGGCCAAATAAATTAGGCCTGAGTAAGTAGCAGATGACCCCACCTATCCACCATTTTCGTATGTTCAACGTTCTGCCAAACACCCTGTATATTCATATATTAAACTTTATTTTTGATGAACAGTAAACAGTACTTTACAGCGAAAATCTGTGTGGTTGTACACCTCACGTGCGATAGGTAGTATTGCGTCGCACCTGTAATGTCACTGACACCCTTTTAACCAGAACACAGCAACGCAATATTATATTGGTCTTATATGTGCAGTATTACTTCAAAAGTATTCACGGTTATTTCACCTAGAATCCTGACTATGCAGCCTGAGACTTTGTGAAAATGATACTGAATGCGTTCCTAGTCTCATGTAAAGGCAATCTTATTATCTGCAAGTTCTATGCGGTAGTGCCAGGCTATTAAATATGCTGGCTATTGCAGCTCTAGTGTCGTCGTGGTTATTTGCTTTTCCTTCCAACACATCTGTGTGGGGAATGTAGTAAAATTGTCACTTCGAATCTACTTGAAGTTTGATAACTTCAAGTAGATTCGAAGCGGCAATTGCGATTGCCTATACATGATACTAGCTTTAGCTTTGGCTTTTAGGTGATCCTAAAAGCCTGAATTTGACATATTTGTCACACGCAACATAAATTATTTATGAGAGAATATAAAACATGACTTAAGAGCTCCCAAATGTGCAAAGAGTTGTCAAAGAGTTGTGCGAAAGCCTACTTTACTGAAAATATATTTTATCTGTTGGTGCCTACCTGTTTTGCTTCTGTGGGATTTAAGACATGTCAAACGGAATAATCAAACGACGCATACCACTGTACAGTTAAACCTACTTATAGCTCGACTTCGTAGCTCATAAATAATAAAGGTGCGCTGTGTTAGTCATAATTCATAAATATTTAAATGCTGGCCCAAGCCGGGTTTAGTCCCAACTTGCTGGGTTTAATTATCTGGCTTATGTAATGTGTGCCAAGCTATATAATACGTACTTGTTGTTCTGGTGTACCAATGAGCCCGAGATTGTTTGTTTGTACATACTAGTTTAATTTGTTTGTTAATTGTGGTTGTAACACTGGTTGGAATGTAGGTATTAGTTTTTAGAATTTGTCTGGATTAAGGCGATTATCACACTGCGACACATCACGCTGCATCAGCATCTGAATGAACGCGCGTGGATGCATTTTCTGTGTGTTGGACTGCGCGTGTTTTCTATACAAATGGAGATACTTACAAGCAACGTTAAAACCCGCATTCACGCACTACGCTGCGTGGTGCGTGGCAGTGTGTTAATCGCCTTAGCTATTTGGTCCAGTGCCAGAGCAGTATTTGAAGATGCTTGGTTTAAATGTGATTAAACAATCGCTAATGACCTCAAGTAGATTAAAGGCTCCTACAAACAGGGGTGACACGCGACGCGACACAAAGGCACTGCTTGTCGCGCGACACGCGGTTCCTTTGTATCGCGTCGCGTGTCGCGCCTGTTCTTAGGAGCCTTAATACGTTTTCACTGTAAAATTTCACGGTTTACAAATTCTTATAAGTAATGCAAACTGCATAATTCTAACAGTAGATGATATTTTGATTAGATTTACTACCTATACTCGTAATACAATGTTCATATTATTATAAATCAACGCTGTCGCTGAAAACTAGCGCTGGGGCTGTGTCTTGCATAGGGTCGTAGCATTATGCTGAGCGATGGCCGTTTGCGTGGATGTGACGCAAATTTTCTCCAAAATTGTTCTTTTTGTATTTATGTTCTGTCGTATTTTGTTTGTTTCAAATTAGTATGTACGAGTAACTATGACCGGTGATCGTATTATTTCAGGATACGCGCATTTATGAAATCGCAGGCAGAACTAAATTTTAGTGGCCAGAGCAAAGCTAGTTTAATCTATACCTTGATAATGTAACAATACTTAATTAAAATGTATAGTGACCTTCCGTTGGATAATTTATTCCTCAAAGATTAAGTTCCAATTAATACAACGTGGTAGGTGTGCAAAACCTTTTAGAGGGTTTATAAAATTTCTTTTTTATTAACTACTAGCAGCTGCACGCGGCTTTGCCGATTCATTCCCAAAGTAAAAGTTGCCTTAGTTACTTCTTATAACATCAGCTATCTGCCAGTGAAAGTCCTATCAAAATCGGTCCAGCCGTTTCGTAGATTAGCCGAAGCAAACTGACAGACAGACAGACAATGTTTTTTTTTTTTATAAGTACCGTATATATTTCACCTGCATTCAGACTTTTCACCTGCATTTACGCTCCAATTTTATTATAGTACAAGTTTATTAATTTGTATAGATGTTTGTGTGAGTCGATGTCGAGGGTGGTAAACAATGTCATTAATTTGATTCATGCAAAGTTTTATAACATAACAATTTTGCCACTTTTCAATAGGGAACTCAGAACGAGTTTTGTCTATATTACTTTATTATAGGTACATTATAGCAAAATAGACTTTTTGTTTTAAAAAACTGTTATAATTCACATAAAGACTACAGCTGCAATGCCAGGAGCTGCGATTCAGATGCTCTCTTTGCTGCTGTGATTTTTCATATATTTTGTTTAGAAATTCCGGTTTGGCTTTGCCTTGCTAATGGCATCTCCAGGCGTTGGTTGAATTCCTTCATTTACACTTGTAATGAGTCGAATTACTTTCCAAACCATTATGTAATCGTTTGAGTTCCCAGACATTTATAATGTTGTGTAGGTATGTTTTGGATTTAAACTCCATTTATAAAGATTACGAAATGTAATACAACGTTAAGGCACGAAAAAAAAAAAAAAAACGATTCCCACTGTCTACGTTAAAACGTGATCCTAAATTTGTGAGTTGAGCTACACGATTACTGACAAATGCGTGCATTGACTGGACAGGTCCACTCAAATCCGTGGTCCTTTCCTAAAAAGACCGCCTCACATATTGACCTACTTGGTCCTCATAATTATGAAAGGAAGAAAGAAAGAAAGGAAGAAAGAAAGAAAGAAGGAAAGAAAGAAAGAAAGAAAGAAAGAAAAATCTTATTTAGGACACGCACAGGATATACAAATAGTAAAAAAGGAGCATTTAAATTTAACAAAATTTACATTGTTAACAGCAGCAAAAAACATAATAGAAAAAGACCTATGCGAGGCCAATAAGGCTCCTATCTCAGCATAATGCTGCGAAATTTAAAATATAAATACCGCAGCGCTGGTATTGTTTTCCATTATGGACATAAAAAGACACTGTTTGTGTTTCGGAATTTCTTCGGAGATTAGTCAGTAAAGAAACACCGAAATCGTCTAATAACACAACACAATTTAATTTTGACGTGTAGAAGGGTATTTTTTTTTTTTAATAATTTTTCAGAAATAATTATCATTTATCATATTATCATCTATACAAATATATAAAATGAAGTGTCTGTTTGTAATGTCAAAATAACAGCTATTTACTAAGTGCATGAAAGTAAATAGGGTGCCTACTAATATAACAAAAAAAATAAATTGTATAGTATGTTGGAGTCTCATTTCCTACGAAATGTATGGGTAAATTTTTTGCGATTTCGGACTTTTCTAGTACTTAAACTTCAGTTGTTCCAATTTTTTTTTTTGATCCTTATAAGAAACAGGATTAAGACTACGCCGAGCGCACAGTGGCACCCTCATCGTTATTTCGGTGATTTATTTTATTTTAGAATGAAAATGCAGAAAATAAGCTCGTCAAGTTGTGCTTCACAAGACTATACGTTATTATTACTACAAACAGTAGTTTTAAATTGTTATGTTTTATTGTAATCATTAAAACGGAAAATAGTGGCCACTAAGCTCCGTTTTAATGATTACAATAAAACAACAATTTTGTGAAGCACAACTTGACGAGCTTATTTTCTGCATTTTCATTCTAAAATAAAAGAAATCACCGAACAAACGATGAGGTCGCCACTGTGCGCTCGGTAGCCTCTTAACTGGAATCAAATAAAGTTTTTGTGAAAATGGCTCATTTTCTTGCTGACTGTATTTTATAAAAAAAAAAACAAAACCTGTGAATGTGGACCAAAATTTAAAAAAAAAAATATAAAAACTATATAAATTAGGTCTGTCTCCTGAAACTGTTTTTCTGTAACTGCAACGGATAAGGTACCTACCCTTACTGCCCCGTCTATAAAATCCACCCTGTATATACCTATATACATATAAATATTATAAATATTCAATATATTATAGGTATCTAATATTTATATGTGTATGTATTTGTATGTATGTTTATTTTATATAGTTTTGTTTTAATTTAAATTAAATTTTCTTGTTTTACTTTTCTACATACTGTGTCTACATTTCTCATTCAACTTTCCTCTCGCAGGTCTGCTGGAAGAAATTTCTTTTGAAATAAGCAGTACCTTTGTGCTCTTCTATGTTAATATATCGTCCTGTCAAGTATTTTGTGTGTACATAAATAAATAAATAAATGTTATGTATTTTTTTTTTTTTTTTTTTTTTAATTCCTAAACTTCATTTAGACAAATAACGGCTAAATAACGACAGTTATTGTGTAATATTTTTGAAATTACTGTACTTTAGAGTTATATTTTTAATGTAATAGTACTCGTAATGTATGTAGTAATAGTAGTCGCTCCCTCAGAATATCAGGACGGTAACCAATCAGTTCACATTTAAAGTGAAAGCTCGAGAACACATACACAAGAAGTTGGCAGATTCATCTCAGAATTAAGTTTTTGTAGGTTTTCTTGTTTAACTCTCATAACTTTTTATTTTTAGTTGTATGTATGTATATATGTATTTATTCTTATATTTTAGCTATAAATATCTTCTAAATTGTTTTTCTGTTATTGCACCTACTGTGTATTACCTCTGCATCATCCTAAGGTAGACTGGTAGAAAATGCCCAAGGCATTAAGTCCGCCTTTGTACAGTTTTTACTTGTGCATAAAGTTTTAATAAATAAATAAATATATTACAGTGCTTCGTATTTATCGTGACATAACGGAGTTTATTAAACGTTTACATCTAAATAACGAAAGGGTGAGAAAACAGTTATTTGTCTAATGTTATAATAAATGGAGTACGAGTATACTCAGTCACGAGATAATATTTTTTTAAAGGAGTCGCGCTAGTGAACCGGTGAGCGCTCCCTTAACTAACAAACAAGGGTTATTAGAATTCCTCTCATAATGGTTATAATTATGTATATATACACCGTGGCATTTTATTCGTCTTACAAAGACAGCCCACTTCATGTATCCAATGACTACTCATGACTCATGACTATTCATGTAAAAAAAAAATTGTTTTTTGAGCATTTTAATTTTTTTATTTTTCTATTGTAAGAAACACATTTTTGCGTTAGGGTGAATGAACTCTGATAAAGATGTCGCCGCTCCATTCTGCGGCGCACTTGTAACACAAGGCTCGGACTGCACTCGTAACAGGGGGTTTTAAACTATGTCATGCGTCATCATAATTAATAATAATAATAAAAAATGTACAAATTTTTTTTTTTTTTACCTGAATGATTTGTAGTCATTGGATACATGAAGTGGACTGTCTTTGTAAGACGACTAAAATGCCACGGTGTATATGACGAATTCCCTACTACTGTTCTCCTGTGGCTACGTAGGACATAAATTCTATATAACACACCCAGACAGGTACTGCAAAAGCCCATTACGTACCCTCAAATCATTCGTTTGTTTAAACCCTCCGGGGACTAGCCTTGAACTTTCTATATAGCAATATTATCTATTCAAATCAATAAAATTGAAGTAATCTCAATATAACAGCTTTTTACTAAATGCATATCGATCCTCCCACGCAAGTCATAACATGTTTTTTTAGTAAAATGAGATTTTAGTACTATAATGTAATCTATATATACATATATAAAAATCAATTGCTGTTCGTTAGTCTCGCTAAAACTCGAGAACGGCTGGGCCGATTTAGCTGATTTTGGTTTTGAAATGTTTGTCGTAGTCCAGGGAAAAAAAAACTATTAGTGAACGGCTGGACCGATTTCGCAAATTATTTTTTTGTTGTGTTTGTTATTATCAGGAGAAGGTTGGACGGTAGGTAGGGTAGGTAGGTAGGTAGGGTAGGGTAGGTAGGGTAGGGTAGGGTAGGTAGGCAGGGTAGGGTAGGGTAGGGTAGGTAGGTAGGGTAGGGTAGGGTATGGTAGGTAGGTAGGGTAGGGTAGGTGGGTAAATAGGTAGGGTAGGGTAGAGTAGTGAAGTTTATACTATATCCTTTGCGCGTAGACAAACTGCCGCAGTCAAATAGTTTTTGACAGAACGAAGTCTGTCGGGTCAGCTAGTATTATATAAATACTACACATTCTTAAAAACAATATTTTCATATTTTCACTAAAAACCGAGTTTCTAACCCGCTAATAGTCTTGCGGCTGATCAACACAAAGATGACGTAAATATTTCTCATGAAAAATCACAAATTTAAACATACGACCTTATCCGCGGGAGGTGTCGATATGAAAGTAGGTATATACGGTACCTACTTAATAAAAAAAAAGTCTGTGTGTCTGTTAGTTCCGTCTTATCTCCGAAAGGCTGGACCGATTTTGACGGGACTTTCACTGTAGCTGATGTTATAAGGAGTAACTTAGGCAACTTTTATTTTAGAAAAAGCCACGCGGGCGTAGGCGAGTGCAGCAGCTAGTCAATAATATAAAAGGTGATTGATAATTCGATCCATTCTCGAAACGGGTGATACTAAGGTTAATTTTCACATATTTGTAGCCGAAAAATTGGGGTTAAAACCTGGGCTGCTTTTGAGTTAAAGCACCTTTAATGGTTTCGTTTTATTCTTGCTTTTCAACCAAAATCTGTTTATTTTGAGAATTAGCTAGATCCTTATAAGAAACAAAAAAAAATGTTACTTGAATGATTACTAGTCATTGGATACATGAAGTTAAAGAATGAAAGAAAAGAAAAAAAAAATATATATATATTTTTCAAAATCTGTGAATAGGGATCAACATTTCTCAAAACAATAAGAACTGTCTCCTAAGACCGTTTTCGTGTACCTACAATAGTTAATGTACCAGCCCTTACTGCCCCATCTTCCCCATCCTGTATATCTACCTACCTGGCGAAAAGTGGGTGTACCTACTTATAGATCACATCTAAAGCCTAACCCTTTGGGGAAAACGAGCGTGATGTTATGTTGTTTTATCTACCTACCTACTGTAACGTTGCGACTTTGATATCAAATGGAAAACAATAAGCTTATCCTTAGGTTTATCGGGCCACCCGTCAGAGGGCGGCCGTAAACGTGAAATGTAGGTCATAAAACTAAGTTTTATAGAAAGCGACAAAACAAGAAATCTAAATACGAATGTATAATCAGTCTGTAATGTTCTGTGTGGTGCCGGACGTAAAGAATAGCACCACCCCATTTCCTCCCGTGGGTGTCGTAAAAGGCGACTAAAGGACTTACTAGAGAATGGGCAGCAGCGTTCTCTATGCATTTTTGACACCGTACTGCGATCGCCAACCCACCTGCCAAGCGGGAGGGAGATTAGGGGAGGTCTATGTCCAGCAGTGGACGTCTTTCGGCTGAAATGATAATATTCCCACTGCTCAGACACACGCCTCTTCTCCGTGAGAGGGAGTGGTCCGTAATAGGCCACACGGGCCCAGTGCGGTTTGGTGTATGTCACATGTCTTCGAATTTCTAGTTACCGCCTCTGTGGTTTAGTGGTAAGACCACCTGTCTCAGACCCAGAGGTCCCGGGTTCTATTCCCAGCGGGGGCAACATTTTCTGCTCGGGTTGGTTAGTGTTAGAGCTTGACCTAAATCCGCCTGGCTAGCTACCACCATCTTATCTAAGTCTGTCGCCATAACAATAATGTTAACAGCATTGGTTGTGTTTCGGCAGCTAGAGGTAAGATCGCCAGTTCCTCTGTGGTTGAGGATTCCGGCTGAAACTCGCTTCTACCTTCGGCCTTATCATCACTTACCATCAGGTGAGCTGACGGCCAAGAGCTTCCCAGTTGTGAATAAAAAAAAAAGTTCTAGTACATAAGTTTCTTCACGATGGTTTTTTTTTTCCTTCACCATTTTGAGAGCACTGGTGATGAAATAATTTACACAAAGTAAAGTGCCTGCTTGGGTTCGAACCTATGACCTAAAACTCGTAGTCATAGAACAAAAGTTGTTGTTTATTGTGTTAGTAGTCCTGGACTGGAAGACGAAGTGTCAGTCGTCCAACGGTGAGATGGGTGGGACGACATTGTTGCTATCAATCAATCAATCAACCAATATCTTTATTGTGGATCATACGAGTAGGTAGGTAAATAATACAGGTCTTAAATAAAAAAAATTGTGATCAGCTATGTCCCGCCCTTAGGGCATATAATAGAAACACACACACAATTAGGTACATAGAAATTACATTTACATTATTGTTATAAATTATTAAGATAATAATAATAATAAAACCGATCGAATTTAGGTAGGTACATATCAGTGGGACACTGAACGCATCATGACTAAGAGGGACTGTAAGTATTGGAGAAGTGATTTGTCTGATAGGAAGTCTTTTAAAGAGTAGTAGCACTTGTCTACTAACAGTTCATGGAGATACTAGTTCAATTTTTTCATATCCGTAATTATTCTAATAGGCCCTGGAATATTATTAAAGATGCGTGAAGCTGTGCAAAAACTGCCATCGCGGGTAGCACCTGGATGAGGCTGGCACATGAGCGTAGGGATTGGCACAAGAAAAGAGGGGCCTTTGCTCAGCAGTGGATGAAGTTGGGCTGTGGATGATGATGAATATGGTCCTACTCGTAAGAGGTTGTAAGTGTTTTACCAAATACAATTCATATATTTTTTTTTTTAATAATAATTCCTGTATGGTATTCTAAATCGATGTGTATGAAGCCAAAAGGCAATTTCAGCATGATGCTGCGACATTAAAAAATAAATGTCGAGAGAGAGGAAAGTGTTGCTTGTGTCACTAGAATATAGGTCGGTAGGTACCTATTAAATCAATAAGGGGTTCAATTGCAATATAAGTAGGTAGGTATCTGGAAACCCATAACAGCCTGCAACTTTTACGTTTATCTGAGGAATAATAAAGCAGCTTTTGTATGGAAAATATATTAAACCACCGTATTTATTCTTCCGTTGTTATAAGTTTTCTGGTGATTGAAAAATCGGTCCTCAATTAACAAAACTAGCTCATTAGGCTGCGTCCCCATCATGCACGGCGCGGCGCCGTCACCGTGCAACGTCACGACGCCGCCGCCGTGCCACGGCAAGGCGCCGCAGCCCCAGCACGGTGCCGCGAACGGGGCGCCCTCCATTGCAGTACGTTCGAGCGCATCAACAGCGAAATATCGACTGGATAGGGGCAATGGACGGCGCACCGTTCGCGGCACCGTGCTGCGGCGCGGCGCCGTGCCGTGGCACGGCGGCGGCGTCGTGATGTTGCACGGTGACGGCGCCGCGCCGTGCATGATGGGGACGCGGCCTAAGTTACGAAAGTCACAAATCGTTGTAGAAAAGTGTATTAGCTACAAATTTCGCTATTAGCGATAAGATCTCCCATTGTGTCACCCTATGTAAATTTTCTACATTTTTTTATCTGTAACCATACTCCATTTGAAATAACTTTTGACATCTAAATAAACCTTTTTTGCAGTCCGTCCAACCGATTTTGACTTTTAATGCGTTGGTGGCATGACAAATTAATCGTAGCTGCAGTAAACAGTTGGTAATGTAACCACTTTTTTGCTTTTAATGCCGTCCTTATGTCTACGGAATAGAAGTCAAAATAGGTTGAATGGACTGTAAAAAAGGATTTATTTAATGTCTAATCTTATTTCAAATGAAGTATAGATGACCGGCAGGGTGATTGCGTAAGATACTATCAGTAAGAATGGTTTTAATTTTGAAAGTTCAATTCCATTTTTTTTTTACTTGGCTGCTCCTTTGGTTTTTCCCAAAACCACCCCAGTATTGATTGAAGCGAAAAAAACCTTTTTTTAAATCCAATTCAGACTAACGCACGGCAATTGATTTTTATACAATATGTAACTGAATTAATGCACAAAAACAAACAACGAATCGATTTCTGTAATTTTCTATATAGGCAATTTTTTATCTCAAAAATAATTAAAACTACAGAACTACTAAGAGATCAATCGTCGAATCCGACTCGGCTGGGCAGCGTTCGAGAAGCTATACGATATCTTCTCGTCCCACATACCGCAGTATCTCAAAACGAAAGTCTTTGACCAGTGCGTGTTCCCAGTGATGACCTATGGCACTGGAACGTGGTCGCACACAATGGGCCTTATTAGAAGGCTAAAAGTCACCCAAAGGGCAAAGGAGAGGACTATGCTTGGAGTTTCCCTACGTGATCGAATCAGAAATGAAGAGATCCGCAGGAGAACCAAAGTAACCGACATAGCTCGAAGAATTGCCAAACTTAAGTGGCAATGGGCAGGGCACAATGCTCGCAGAACGGATGGCCGTTGTGGCCGAAAGGTTCTGGAGTGGCGACCGCGTACCGGAAGACGTAGCGTAGGAAGGCCTCTCACAAGGTGGACTGATGACCTTGTGAAAGCTGCAGGAATCCGCTGGATGCGGGAACCGGTCGAGGTGGCGGTGCTTGGGGGAGGCCTATGTCCAGCAGTGGACGTCTTTCGGCTGAAATGATGATGATGATGAAACTACAGTCACACTTCCGCTTTACAGTCAAAACAAACCAAAATGGACGAAGTACCTACTACGCAAAACCCTCTTAAGTGTGCAACTGTGTGCGTGCGTAAATTTGTAATGTGACCACAATTTTCGCCCACAATCAGAATAACTAATTTAATGAATAAACAATGTTTTATACATAATAGTAAAAATTCAGTGTATGTATTATGATTATAACATAATATTCTAATTGGGGTGTTTGGTTGTGTGTATTAATTCCGGGACATGTTGTATATATAAAGATTTATATGGTGCATATCGACGCTTGAAGGGCAATATTTACTAAATGACATGTTGGCAACTTGAACTTGAATTAAAAAAAAAAAAACTTTAAAATGCTCTAGTGTAAAGTTGCCAACATGTTGTTTGGTGAATATTGCCTTTCAAGCGTCGATATAATAAAGAGTATTATATTCTAACCTTAAATTAAAAAGATACATACCAGGCTGGGCCCACACCGTAGCCACATCAAGTTTGAAACTGCCCAGCAGCTTGTTGGCTCGCAGAATGTTGCGAGATTGCAGTACCTGTAACAAACCTCACATTGCATGGCATTCGCAGAAAACCTTAAACATTACAAACGAGGATAGGAACCTTAAAATACCCCCTTCACTACCAACATTACCACATGACATAACCCGTTTATAGCGCAATGTGGATAAGAATATGATTTATTTTAATGTTGGCACGTCTGAATTTTTGAATGCTCGGCAGTTTATACATTCGCTTGTGATAAACAGTATCGTAAACATTTTAGTATAAAAATGACAGCGTGGTTAATAACACTAGGTACATATATTGTAAAAACGTCCTTTATGTGAATGGAATAAGGCTTATTTGCGTAGGTATGTTTTAAATCTATACATAACAAGAAAATAAAATTGAAGTGTCTGTTTTTAATGTCAAAATAACTCTTTACTAATTGCATGAGAAAGTATCTACGGTAAATAAAACAAAAAAAAACAACAAATTAAAAAAAATAATCTTTCTGTCTGTCTGTCTGTCTGTCTGTCAGTCAGTCAGTCTGTCTGTTTGTTCCGGCTAATCTCAAAAACGGCTGGACCGTGTTTGACGGGAATTGCACTGACAGTTATCTGATATTTTAAGGAGGCTACTTTTATTTTAGAAAAATCCACGAGGGCCAATCGGCGTTCAGCAGCTAGAAATTAAATAAACTCTCCTGGTGGTCAAATTTTATACCAAACGTAACCTTACGAGTGGGTTTCCCTAACTGATTTATCATAGTTGGCCCTAATACACATCGTTATAATATTTGACATAACAACTCCGTTTTCCCTGAATGGTTAGACACTGGTGTAGTGATAGTACCTACAACCATATTTCGCCAGTTATGTGTTTGTCCAGTTTGTCCCATGTAGTAAGGGGCGAGCCTATATTGACATGAACCGGGCATAAATCCAGACTCCAGGCTGCTACTGAAAAATTCCTGATCGAAAGACATGAGATGATGGAAAGATTCCTAATGGAATGAAAAGAGAAATTACCTTTGTCCGACCTGGGAATCGAACCCAAGACCTCATGCTCAGCAGTAGCGCTTGCGACCACTAGACGAACGAGGCAATCTACCTTTTATTATAAGCCTTTATTGCGTAACTTTAATAATGGCGTGAGTGAATGTTCTGAAAAGTCGTGTCAAACTGCAGAGAAAAATTAACTTCAAAGGAGTAATCAAGGTATATTAAATGATAAAATAGGTACCTGCCCTACTTACTTTGCCTGCACGTCCTTTGACAATTACGACATTAGACACCAACTAAATATGATTTAATTTTTAAATTAAATTTATAATTAAAACAAAATAACGCGTCCAAAGATGGTCGCGTTATTTGAAAATGAAAAGCATGATGACAAAAAACAAAAGAATAAAAATGGAACACCAATTTTTGAATGGCCAGCAAGATTTTTTACAACAGAGGTTTTTATAAAATTTGATGTGATGAAAAATTTGAAGTTGTTTTTATTTCATGAGGATACGAAAATACCTATTTGAATATTGGGTTTAAAACTGAAAGCTCGTCATAGGTGGCAACACTGTTGTCCGTCGACAAACTGCCATTGTTTTGTTTATGTTTACTTTTGAATCGATTACAAATTATACAAAAACTAGATAAATAAGTATGCGACTTGGAGTGTAGCACTATTAAAAGACGAACTAAGAACAGGGGAAGTGTCTAAAAAAGCAGCTTTAGTGGAAAAGTCACTAAATTATTAACGTTTTATAATTTACAGGTTATTTTGTTTTTGTTGACTTTAAGGCTGCAGTCTTGCAAAATTCACTCGCGGTGAGTTATTTGCGCAACTTTGTATTTTTTTTTTACATTTTTTTTTTAATATTATTATTGCACAGAAATAAAAATAATATAAGTAATAGCTAGTAATTTTTCTTAGTACTCCGAGGTGGATTATGTTAGGTATAGATTATTTTGATGCCAAAGGTTCAGTAAAGCAAATACAAAAAAAAAATACACCAAAATCACCTTACTCTGACAATAATACCTAATAATCTCAAAAGACCTAAAAATCTTCTAGTGCGCAATGAAGCGCGTGCGTGAGTCCAAGCGCCGAGCATCTTTTTGGGTATTTTGAGATTGTTATTATTGATAGAATAAGGTAATTTAGGCATTAAAATAATTTAATTATTTATTACATACATACGATTCATTTTATATAAGAAATAAACCGTTTATTAAGAGATAAAAACAGAGAATTTTGACGACTTTGTGACCGCCAAAATAAGGAAATGAAAGATAATTAGAAAAAAACTAATCAGCGCATTTTGAAGACGAGAATGTTCAGCTAATTATGCGCAGAACAGATTTTGAAAATAATTCTTAATTACCCTAAAGTAGGAGCACAAACATACCTCGAAATGTTGTTGCGCAGAAAGAGCTGTATTCAACGCTTGATTTACCTAACATAATCCACCTCGATGTACTAAAATAAAATTACTAGCCATTACTTATATTATGTTTATTTCTGTGCAATAATAATATTTCATATTATTTCTTTAATTTGTTAAAAAAAAAAATACAAAGTTGCGCAAATAACTCACCGCGAGTGAAATTTGCAAGGCTGCAGCCTTAAGTTCTTTTTTGGTGGAATACTGGAAGCTTACGACAGAAATAACCTGATTAGAGTTGAAAACCAACTCGAGAATGATCTTCCTGACTGAAAAACTTCTGAGGTGTTAAAGCTCTGATCTAATATGATAATACAAAACACACACATCTTTGCTATGAGTTACATTATATCACATCACAAGTGTATGTAGGTAAAGAGAACAGACATAGTTCTCTTCGCAGCAATACCTGTACATACGAATTTCTCCCATAAAAGTCGTCAGGTTTCAAAAGAATAGCACAATATAGTCTAGGGTGCTTGGCGAAATATTGGGTTTCCAATTTTTTTTCTTCGGAGAGCTCTTTCTCACAGTTTTCTTCTTTTAGCATCTTTGGGGAACGTATTTATGCAGTCGTTTTTGTGTGTATTGTTTAAAAAAAAATTATGGGTATTGACAGCTAGCTATCAAATTTTACGACGGACAATGGTACCGACATCTGAAGTGAGCAAGTGGCAGTTTTTATCCCGTTATTATGTTGTTATTTACCTACAAAAGTAGGTATTACTGTGTGTAGGCATGGCATAGAGTAATGTAAAACTCAAACTCAAACTCAAACTCAAAGCATTTATTTCAAATAAACCAATTACAGGTACTTTTGAATTGTCAAGGGGTCGGTCAGTCAGAAAGATGAAGCTAGTTGCCCATTCCAAAGCGTAGTAGGTTCCTATGGAGAAGAACGGACAAGAAACTCCATGGACACTCTTTTAAAATATTGTTACAAAATATGGGTTACATCATTCATGTTGAAGTTATACATGTGAGAACAATGTAGAAAGACGTGCACGTTAGAAGCGTCCGTAATAGAAACAATTCACAAAAATTAAAATAAGCCGTGGCAGCTAAGAGATGACCAGTCCCAACTGACGGCGCCCGTTCACGAACATGACGCATGGATCAGCACCATTTAGCTCAACCATTTTGAAGGGAACTTAATGATCCAACACACACGCCACCACCAGCGAGACATTTGAGTGAGCATGACATACTCTCAGCCGCCAGGGCACATTCAAGTCAATAAAAGACATATTACCCGGTAAATGGTAGCTCTATAGTACATAGTACTCACACCTGTGCTATGCAATTATATTATTCAAGGACATTGAGTTTATACAATGCAAAAATAGTTTACAATCTTCAGCAGCTCCAATAATATTTCCAAATGCTAATCAATTAGTTTATGCGCCCTTATGGAGCAGGACCAGCATTGAGCCAAGCATTTTTGTCAGCGATGTAATCCCCCAATTTATAATATGCTTGGCTGCATAGTGTGCGTTTTATACAAGTTTTAAATTTTGTTTCGTTCAATTGGAGTATGTGGGGAGGTATTTTATTGTAACATTTTAAACAGTACCCCATGAAGGATGAGTCTACTTTAGCCAGTCTGAAACCTGGTTGAACTAATTGGTCCCTATTTCTGGTACTATAATTGTGTCTTTCACCTCTTTTACTGAAAATATTAACATTTTTCCTTACGTACATGATGTAAAGGCTCTCAGCTAAGTACTTGTTAGATTAACGTAGATTAGCACTGTGTATTCTACCTACTGTAGCTGCCTCAAAATTGGAAATTAATGTCAGCCCAATTCAGGGATTAATCAGACAATAACTGGAAATTGCAAATTAGAATTCGTCAAAACGTAAAATTGAGTTGGTTACAATTTGATTACAGCTTAGTCAATAACCTAACATAAAAACTCTTTTATATTGTTTTTTTTTTTTATTATAGAAAACGGCTCAACAAAGAGCCTCGGTAAGTGTGTCTAGAATTTTCTAATACCTTTTATAACGTTTCATATTGAGATACGAAGCAACAAAACTCAATCTAAAGAAACGCGGCCACATTCCTCTAGAATATTCTAGATCGTATTTTGTTGCTTTTGCCCAGCTGTGGGACCAGGGCTTTAAATATCGGTAAATTTTCATAACGTTACCTTGTATTGACAGAGTTAACGTTATTATTAAAATAACGGTAATCGATTTAACGTTATTTATGCGACTATTAACTTTATCGTTATTTTAAACGGATGAGATGTAAGTAGTGGGGCCTGGGGGTCTACTCCCTAAGTCCGTCAACGAAGTAACGGGCCCGTCCGTTAGTAGTCCGACACGTCGGACTGAACCCTACTCCCTAGTAATTTCGGATTCATCAGTTTCCAACGGAATCGTAGACAATATTCGTGAACGAAAGACGCATGGCGATTGATAACAATAGAGTTGTGCTATTTTACCGGTCGATTACCGGTTTAATTATTTTGTGGTTTTCAAGCTAAATAAACAAAAATCAATATTTTTTCTTTAGAAAATGACTACATTTTTAACAATATACTTTTTATTATAAAGATTAGAATTGTTTTTGACATTTTTGTCCGGAAACCGGCATTATCCTGTTGATACCTTTGCCTTTTTCCTTTTTGACATTTTGACGGACATTTTCAAATTAATTCAACGATACTAGCCGGGAAGTTTGAAAATTATTTTATTTTAGTTTCTTTCTTATTCATTTCGTAAAATGGCCCCAACCGCTGCAGAAACTCACTCTGGCCGGAGGCGCGCAGGAGCTGGGCAGCCTCAACGTGCTTTATATAGAATTTTTCACTTTTGGTGTGAAAAAAAAAAAAATACTAACATGTTGAGTTTTAGGGGCTTGGGGTGTCTAAAAGGGGGTCGAAATTTTTGCGATAGGACGCACCATTTTCGAGATATAAGCAAAAGAAAAGAAAAAAATATATACAGTAACAGTACTGATTTTGTATCAGTAGTCGAGATGTTGGTGTGAAGTTTAGTTCATGACAACTAATTGATTTTATTCTACATCTTTTTAATTACGATTAATAATAGTCAGATTTAGTTAGAAAATCTAAATTTTAGTTTAAAAACGTCAAATTCAGAATAGCAAAATTGCCAAATAGCTTAAGATACGAGTAAGTCAGTAACGTCGGGAATACTCGCCAACCTAAATTCTTGGCGTAAATATTGTCGACGTTGCCTCCGCTCTTCCTATATAGCTTTGTCAAGCAATAAAAAAGCAGCCATACTTAGGAATTTCTTACTTTGTCTCTAAATAGTATAAACAATTATAATCGTTCGTCGACAGAACGATAACTATTTTGATGTCGTATCAACTGACACAAGGTTCCGTCAAAACAAGCGTCAAGTTCAACTTTTCGGACGGGCAAAAACGCATCGGGAGTAGGGACAGTTGTCAAATCGTGTTGTCATTCATTCTTCGTCGGGCCCCGAACGAATCGTCCGTCCGTTGGTGATAGGGAGTAGGAAACGCCCGAAACGAAGCCCGAAACGACGGACCTCGTGCTTAGGGAGTAGACCCCCTCAAGCGTGCGGCGCGGCGAGAGCCCGCCCTCGCGCCTTTTTGATGCCGTGCCGATCAAAACGTTGCCTGAATCTGCCTGATTCTTACCCACAGAACGGCAACGTATCGTATTTTTGTAATGTTAATTAACGGTATATTACTGGTAATGTTATCAAGTAACGTAAAATTTTTGTAACGTTAGTAGGTATAACATTGAAATTTAACATTGCGTAACGGTTATTATTTTGATATTTGGTAACATTAACAAGCCCTGTGTGGGGCACAATATTTAAATTCCCTTTTTTTTAATGATACCCATACATGCAATTACATCATCATGTATAAAATACTAGCTTTTTCCCGCGGCTCCACCCGCGTGGATGTCGGTAATCGCGCAATAAATACTCCACCCGCGTGGATGTCGGTAATCGCGCAATAAATACTCGACTGTTAACACCGCCGCCGCGCCGCGAGTACCTCTCTCGTTTGTGACAGCGACAAGAGCTATCAAAGAGAATATTCGCTCAGTGACGCTCGCTTGGCGGGCAGAACCCTCGCTGGGAGACCTACGCTTGGTACATATGCATACCAGCGAGTAATCGCTCGTCCCCGTTGCGCACTCGCTGCTCGTTCACCGCCGCGCCGCGAGTACCTCTTACTCGTTTGTGACATGGCAGCGACAAGAGCTATCAAAGAGAGTATTCGCTCAGCGACGCTCGCTTGGCGGGCAGAACCCTCGCTGGGAGACTCATGCTTGGTACATATGCATATCAGTGAGTTATCTACTCTCCGAATCGTTTTAGTTGCTAGCTATACTCGTTAATCACTGGCGATGGGACAGGTGCCTTACTACCTACTCGTTTGTGGCAGCGACCAGAACTATTAAAGAGAAATTCGCTCAGCGACGCTCGCTTGGCGGGCAGAACCCTCGCTGGGAGACCCACGCTTGGATATGTACAATTGTACATATCCATACCAGCGAGTAATCGCTCGTCGCCGTCGCGCACTCCCTGTTAGTTGCCGTCGCGCATTCGCAGCTCGATGCTTGCCAACTCGTTTTTAGTTACTAGCTCTACTCGCTTGTCATTAATCGCCGCCGGTGGGACAGGTGCCTTACTGGGTATCGATACCTCTCGATAATAACGAGCACTGGTATATGAGGTCGGTACGAAATCGGAGACAATGCCATTGAATTTATCGGAAAACCATCTGTGTCACCTATCGAATGGGATTTTTTAACAACTAGCTTCAAGAGCTTTTAGGACACTGGATTCGTCGTATGTAACGTGGATATAAGAGAGGTACAAAGCAAATTGTTTCAGGTCTACCTCTACAATGCCGGTAGCTCCAACTCGTTTGTTCACGTTTCAATGTTACGAGTGTTTCATCAAAAAGGAACAAGCATATTTGCGCAAAAATAAGTATTTGTAAGTGGCAATATTATTTATTATAATATTTCTAAAAACACGCCAGCTGCGATAAAAAGCGGGCACGACCAAATTTCGTCCCATTATCTCGCGCCGAAACGAGATAAGGCATGTACGCATCTCGTTTCGTCGTGAGTGCATGAAATTCCAGACTTACTTTGTTTACAAAGGAAAAGAAAGTTTAAAATTGTTGCCTCCGTTTGAGTTTGTCACTGTAGCACATTTTTATGAAAAATAACTTTTGAGTAATTCAAAACCGAGCTTAAGGGACTAACCATGCTTATTCAGCTTTTGTCCATAGAAAACAACGATTTTGCATGGAGATGCGTACGCATCCGTTCAGCTTTCCGCGTCTATCAGATGCGTACGCATCTCCAACCAAAATCGTTGTTTTCTATGAATAAAAGTTGAACATAGCTAAATAAGTGTGGTTAGTCCCTAAGACACTATGATCGAGCTGCCTCGCGCATTTGGTGGGTAATTTAAACATAGTTATTGTTTTAACCATTTTATAAAAACAAACTCAGCGAATTGTGCTACCTTTTCATTTGTTTAAGAGGCTACCGAGCGCACAGTGGCGCCCTCATCGTTATTTCGGTGATATCTTTTATTTTAGAATGAAAATGCAGAAAATAAGCACGTCAAGTTGTGCTTCACAAGACTATACATTATTATTACTACAAACAGTAGTTTTAAATTGTTATGTTTTATTGTAATCATTAAAACGGAAAATAGTGGCCACTAAGCTCCGTTTTAATGATTACAATAAAACATAACAATTTAAAACTACTGTTTGTAGTAATAATAATGTATAGTCTTGTGAAGCACAACTTGACGAGCTTATTTTCTGCATTTTCATTCTAAAATAAAGGATATCACCGAAATAACGATGAGGGCGCCACTGTGCGCTCGACATAGTCTTAAAAAATAAGAATATTGACACTGACAGCTATTGAACGCAGTTTAGATGTGCTGATCGCGTTCAGTTTCATAGGTGAAATGGGCACTTAATCTACATATTTCTTAAGGTATGAAAATGCTGCGCTTGTATGTATATAACTAGCTTGTAGATACTGAGAAATAAAAGTAACAAAACGAAATAAAACTCCTAAATACCACATAATTAATTTTATAAGTTGAAAAACTTTTATTGTTTGTATTCGTTCCTAGAAAGTAATTTGCCTCAATAGAGGACCGCAACTTCTAAAAAGTCTATTTATTTTCTCTTACAAAGTTTTACTTATGAAGTTATAAAAATAAAAGAAAAAGTTCAGAATGAAATGTTCTGAATATAATTGAATAATAATAAGTAATGATAAATCTTACATTGGCTGGCACCTAAACAAAAGTTATACATGATAACATTCTAGCTTGGTGAGAAATGTATTAATAAAAAAGAAATGTTGAACACTAATTAGTCATTAAGCTACAAAATGCCTGAAATTTTTATATACTGACCTAATTATTTTTGCGTAGAGCCTGTTTTTAGGGTTCCGTAGTCAACAAGAGACCCTTATAGTTTCGCCATGTCCGTCCGTCCGTCCGTCTGTCCGTCCCCAGCTTAGCTCAGAGACTCTTGGTACTAGAAAGCTATAATTTGGCATGGATAATAATATATAATAATAATATATTAATCACGCCGATTTTTTTTTTTCGCCTACCCTATGGTGTGGGGTATTGTTGGATGGGTCTTCCAAAAATATTTCGGGTTTGTGTAAACCATTTTTCGATTAAGGGATCCGTTTGTGAATTATTAGGCTTTAAAATGCTAATTTTAGTTAGAGTCAAGTGTCCCCCCCCTGCCAGCTAAATGGTTAGTTTTGCATAAGTGAAAAAATTCACGATAGTAGTATATATAACGAAGTTAAAAGGAAAATTATCACAGCTAAGTAGGCTTTTCAAGTTTACGAGTAATATTTGACCAACTTTTGAAAAACATGCTCCTATACAATCTTTATAGGACAGCGTGTTTCTCAACTACAATGTTAAGTTTGTTCTTTGGATAAATTCATCCCAACTACGGAACCTTTCATAGTCTGACACGCACTTGGCCGGTTTTTTTTTTTGGTTTTCTTACTATGTTGTTTTGTAAAATCGATAGTTGGAAGTACAACATTAATTAGACAACGAAAAGCTTTGAATACCTGCTTATTTCCCGCCCGCAGACACTTTCGCCAAAAGAGATCAACAACTACAATACTCGTATTATAATTTTACGAGTAAATCTTACGGTAACCATCTTTTAAAATAATCTTTTCAAGACAATCAATAGTTATTTATGCAACTGTTGTATAATAAAAAGTGTCAAAACACGAATGTGGGTTAATCACACTCGGCTTCGCCTCGTGTGATAATAGTATCACATGAGTGTTTTAATACCTAATTATGTACAGTTGCATACAAGACTTTATCTACACCGATGTTAACTACTCTTTGATATTTTCCAATTCATGAAATCTTGGTACGCCTTTTCATATTGTTTTATCGACTTTTCTGGTAATAATTGGTAAGAAATGTCCTTTGCTGCATTAGAAATATCTGGTGGTGTGTTATCAAACCTTGTATCACTCATTTTTGTAAACAACAAACTTATAAATTTTAACAAAAATGGGGAGATGCGACGTGAACTCGAATAACCAATTTTTTTTTTAAATTACGGCGCTTGGTTAGTAAAACGCGTGTGCATGACAATGTTTTGTTTTTAAATTCATAAATATGGCTGTTTGATGAGTAAGAAAGGGATCGAAAACGCAAAGGAGTTGCATAATGAAATTTAGTACAACATTATAACACTCGTTTGGATGATATTATGGTTACTATGACACCGGTTGTTTTAATGTTGGCAATAAGCTAACTGTTTCAGAAACTTTTATAGAGGATTTATAGCATGGGTGTAGATAAAGGAACTTTACGCCACTCTCTTGGCCTGTAGATAGTGACTTTTAGGTTATGGCTACTTCATTTATTTTTTATCCTCCCACTGGAGGAGGAGCTCGTGGGTAAGTAATAACAGCCGCACAGGTCGATCTATCAGGTTAAGCTACACTTGCCGTGGTTGATCCGTGGGTGGGTGACCATCTTTACATACCGAGACTCCTCCGTGCCTCGGAAAGCACGTTAAGCCGTTGTTGATACCGGCTGTCTTTCGTGGATCTTTGACAGTCGTTATGGGTCGTCAGAAGCCCGAAACTCTGCCAACTAGTCTTACCAAGGGGTATCGAATTACCCAGTTACTGGGTTGTGGAGGTCAGATAGGTAGTCACTCCATGAAAAATACAGGTATTCATTTGCATCCGGTTTAACTGGAAACCGATCCGAACATAGTAAGCGCCTTTGTGGTCTAGTGGTAAGACCACCTGTCTCAGAGCCAGAGGTCCCGGGTTCGATTCCCAGCGAGGGCAAAATGTTTTCTACTCGGTTTGGTTGGTGGTAGGGCTTGTTCTAAGTCCGCCTGGCTAGCTACCACCATCTCATCTAAGTCTGTCGCCATTACAACAATGTTAAAAGCATTTGTTGTGTTTCGGCAGTTAGAGGTATGATACCTAGTTCCTCTGTGGTTGAGGATTCCAGGTGAAGCGCGCTTCAATTTTCGGGACCACATTATTTATTTATTTATAGGAGAACCAACAGCTATAACAGATGGATAACAATTGAATATGAAACATAGAGCCAATTACAGGTTCTCACGGGTAAAAACAGAAAAAGCAGTACAAATCTTAGGATGTTAGGATCACTAACAAGCACGATAGAAAAGATTATCAATATATTTAAGGTACAATAAGCACTGTGCACTTCTAAAGAAGTCAGCGTTCAGCTGAGTGCGCGCAGAAAAGGTTTTGGTGGTAAATGGGTCAAATGGGAACTCTTTACAAAGAATATTAAAGTCCTTACTCGCTCGCACTATGTATGAGTTTTGCCTATAGTTATAAGAGGAAAAAGGAATAGAGAAAGGTGGATTAAATCTAAGTGATCTCTGGGGGACATTGAAGCGAAGTTTATGCAAAAGATCAGGACAGTCAATCTCGTTGGAAATATTTTTTTAAAGAAATGTGCAATCTGCTAGTCTACGACGATTAATTACCGGGACCTCTGGGCTTGGGTATACATAAAGTATTTGTTGGGTAAAATAAAACCTACAAAACATTTTTTATAGGGTCACGTTAAGATATAAAAATAAACATATATATACAGAGTGGAAAAAAAAGACCGTGATTGGAGGAAAAGTACCCTTAATATTGATGATGGAAAATTTTACTGAGAGGAAACATTCCTTTATTTTCAAAAATACTTAAAACTCCATTTAAAGATTTTTGAAAAATCACCTGCTTGAGCCGGGAATAGAACCGGTGATACGTGAAAAAAAAAAAAAAACATTCTGTATTTTATGATAAAGACCAAGCAAACATTTTTTTTTTTGTTGTAAATCTTACTCACTATCTAAAGGAAATAGTTCACTTAACTTATGAATTGCTCAAAATGAGACCCACTTTCACGTATGCACAGACGTACGAGTATTCTTCGACTGAATTCGCTACGTGTCGCCTTTTATATCGAGTTTTTTATCGTCTTTCTTTCATTTAAGATACTATGTTGTTTAAAAGGAATTGATCTTTATGAACGACTCTTTCGGTTGGTATCATAAAATACAGGATGTTTTTTTTCACATTTCACCGGTTCTATTCCCGGCTTAAGCAGGTGATTTTTCAAAAAAAAATTAAATGCAGTTTTAATTATTTTTGAAAATAAAGGAATGTTTCGTTTCAGTAAAATTTGCCATCATCAATATTAAGGGTACTTTTCCTCCAACCACGGTCTTTTTTTTCCACCCTGTATAATTTGATCCCAACTACGGACCCTTCATTGTACATACGTGGTCTGACATGCACTTGGCTGGTTTTTTAAAACGATTTGGGTTTTGCTCAGGTGACCTGAGGAATTTTTATTAGAGCAAAGGAAAATAGGTCAACTACTTTCGGCCGCAAGCTTTCAAAGTATCCAGTCTCTTCTGGGACACTATAACCAATAAATTCTCTAACTTATTTCTACATAGTTCTGGGAACTAAAACGTCTACTATTTGGAGATCAGACAATCTCCTGGGAATAATAAATGGCAAGTGCAAAACGAATGAAGAGGTTCCAAGGGCATTTATTTATTATATACGCACTTTTATGCATTCGGAATTCCATATTTTAACAAGAAATCTGGTAGGTACCCAGAATACTTCACCTGCGAAAGTTGGGCTTGTTAACTGGATTCAGAGTCACCAGTATAGAGGTACGAGGAACAGGGTGTAAAGTTCACTCATTCTCCATAGAGAATGAGTGAACTTTACACTCTGTTCCTCGTCTGTTTTCATAAAAAGGGAGGATCCTCCGACCAGACGGGTGTCGAGTCTGGTGGGCATCTGCCCGACGGTTGATGTTGGGATGTCGTATATATATTATGCTAGTCACGCGGTAAACTCTGATTGCGCGATGCAGGATTTGTGACGTCAGGTCTTTGTTGCGTAGTTTGCATGTGGCGTTATAGCTGCTGCCACAGATCTAATGGCAGCTTATTAAAAAATTTCGGAGTCATGCAAAGTATGCTCTTGTACATAAGGGCGATTTTTTATCTTCTTAGGCATAATTCATGTCGGTATGTTGGTAGTTGGTAGTAGCCGCGCAAGCTACGGCACTTCTCCAGTCTGGGCTTAGTCAGCCAAATTGCACAACTTAATGTGAGTCGTTCTGCCGTTCAAAGAATTTATCATCTATACCTGGAGACTGGCAGCTTCGTGTGCCATCCAGGACGACCACGAAACTTGGTCACTACAGCACGACAAGATTGGTTTATCTTTACCACTAGCCTGCGTAATCGTCACCTGACCTCAGTACAGGTCCTAGAACAGCTTTCAGACTTTCATGGACTGACTGTTTGCGCTCGAACTGTTAGAAGGAGACTCGAAGAATGTGGCCTGAACCTCACAAGCCAGCCAATGGTCCCAAACTGACACGACCTCACAGAATGGCACGCCTACAGTTTGCACGCGAACATTTAGGTAGGTGCAGTAATGTAAATTGTTTTGAAAAATTATTGTGAATCATATTCCACCGGAAAATTTCTCAAGATTTTTTGTTTTAAATATTTTTTCAATTACTTTTCCATTATTAAACGTAACATTACATTCTCTGGACGTATCACTCCATGTAAGTAAACAAAAAGGTAAAAAAAAAAAAAAAAAAACAGCAATGGATGTTGAAATACTCTAACGAACGACACGTGAAATCAGCTGTTCACTTTCTGCCTAGCTACAGAGTTCGTGGAACTCCACGCGCCCCGTGGCGGGAAGGGCGGCCGATGGCTCGCTGCGCTGCAGTTCTCTACGTGCGTTTTGCCACGATAACGTTAAAATGAGTGTTTATTGAATTCCCATAACGTTCATGAAATAATTTCATGTACCGCCGATCATTTTAGTATGATATACTGAATTCACCCAATCAGTCTGCGGAGGGCTGTCCCTTACACCCTGTAGATACTTAATGCACGGGCGAACACTTTAAGAATTATTCGAGAATTCGCATGACGCATGACGCAGCATCGCGATAATGGAATGGCCAGCAGGAAGCCCTGATATGAATCCAATAGAGCACTTATAAGATAAGCAGGAGCTGAAAACTGCCATCTTGGAATTATGCGAGAACATTCCACAGCACGTCAGTGGCATTAATTAATTCCATGCCGAACAAAATGACGACCGTCGTAAATGCTCTTGGAGGGTTCACAAGTTACTAAATAAACGTTTTCTCAATGATTTCGTTGTTTTCGTTTCGAAAATACACATTCATTCAAAATTCATTGTTTTCGTTCAGAAAATACACGCTAATGTGGGCCCTGAGAAAAGCGAGAAGACGAATTATTGCAACTATACTAAAATAGTTTTGTTTTAGTATTCCCATTTCAAATTTAGAGCAATGACAAATGGGAATGATAGTGAGTGACTGGTTTCAAATCACTTTTTTTTTGTACTAGGTACAATCATTAAAAAAAGTGGGAACGAAGTTCCTTCCGCTGTATATTATGTATATTATACAGAGCCATCTAGTATGGTCTCAAGTTTCAAGCTTTTCATAATGCTTCGCCGAGTTTTTCGAGTTGGCATAACGCTCATCGTTGCGTGACGATTTCTGCCAGTTTACTCCTACCGCAAGCCGCGTTATTAAAGAACTTCGTTCAAAAAATATTAAACAGAAGAGTGTAGAAATAGAGGTACGGGTGGGTATGTAGTGTGTCATGTAGAAGGTAGGTAAACCTAACCTAACCTATACCTCATAAGGTATAGGTATGTAATTGGTTTGAAACAAAAATATGTATGTATGTTTGAGCTGTAATCTTAATATATAAAATAAAGTCGGGATATTTACACCATTTATAACTCAAGAACGGCTGGGCTTGATTTTTATGATCTTGGTTTTGTTGGATTTGTCTCCGCCCCGAATAGCAAAATAACTATTAAAACACGCAAACAATTCCCGAAAAAAAAAAAAAGATATGGAGAAAATTCACTTTCTCATACATTTTGTTTTTTGATGATATCTCAAGAACGGATTATTATTTATTTATTTATTTAACATGGTAAGTACCTAACTTATAAAGTTAGCCCCACAAAACCATTGCAATAGTTTGACTGTGGGGTCAATGAGTCTCTAGACTATAATACTTAATCACACTTACATATCCAAATAATATTTTTTTAATTTACATTTAAATCTATTTTTATTTTATAACGGGGTACAAGTTTCACGCGGACGAAGTCGCGGGAAGAAGTTATTTAAGTATAAGCAAGTTCAAGGCGCCTTCAATATGTCATTTAATGGATCATTCCATTTATCTTCTTTATTGTAAATCTCTTTTTAGTAGTGTGAGTAAGTTAAGTTTAGTAAATGTCTAGTGCCACCGCAATCTATGACTGAGCCTGACAGAAGCTGAATAAGTTTTTGAAACTAGTACCTTTTCTCACTATTCAGGTCTTTTCACGTGAAAGATATCGGTTTATAGAACCAAATATTAATTATAATAGTTTTTGATGCCCTATGATTCTTTACCCTCCTTTTTATTTATATTTAGGTGCAAATTATTATTATTACTTTTAGATTGCTTATAATATTATTTTGTTTAAAAATAAAGTGAATCCCAAGCATTTGATAATCATAAAACATAATAGTTTAAAAAAATTAAACCCATGTATCAATAGTAAGCGAAGCCGGGACGATCGCTTGTAAAAAATATACTTCAGGGATCGTACTGAAAACCACTCAACTGTCCAATATTTGTATAAAATCGAGCTCCAGAGCTCGAAAAGGGTGTTTGTTAGTGTAAAAACGGTCACCAAGGAAACATAGTGTTTTTTCTTTGTTGATCGATGGATTTGCGTACTATCTATCTACATATGCAAAGGTCACAAGGCAGATGTGAGTGGAAACGCCGGGAGGGGACGCCCTAGGAGAACATAGTGACCTAATTGGTGATGTCCTTCAGAAAGGTCAAGTGCGGAGCACTCGCAATCGGCGTGCGTGTATGACCTGAGGCCCTAGTGTGAGTTTATTTTAACCATCTCGACTTTACGCATCGACCGCGATCAGTACTCTGATTGGTGGAAGGGTGGTCAATCGGAGGCCAATCGGAGCGCCGAACGCGGTCGATGCGTAAGTCGAGATGGTTACAATAAACTCACACTAAGGCCTAAGATGTATGAATGTAAACTAAGCAAAAGGAGTATGTGAGGAGCGTAGCAGGTGGCGTTCTATAGTGTCTGCCTACCCCTAAGGCAAGAAGGCGTGAGTTTATGTATGTATCTACATAAGCGTTGATTCGGGCACGTATTTGACCAAAAAAGTTATATAGTATTATTTTAGCCCTGACGATAATATTATCCTGGCTACTGTGGGTACCTACTGTGCGCCAAGAACCCCTTTGCAGAGTAAATTCAGCCTCGGGCTGTAACATCCCAATCTCGGTGATGAACTTTGTGTGACAAAAGACTGTTGTGATACCAAATATTATCTCAGGATCAGAATAACAATTTGTAACCAAATAATGATGTGGTAATTGTGGAGAATTTTCTTCGGAATTTGGTTGAAGGTGGATCTACCAGTACCTAAGTAGATAATTAAAATTTGCACCGAGGTTCCAATTTACTTCTAGCAATGTTTCTGCTATTCATCTTCCAGATTGACACATAAATAATTTCACTACGTGTAAAAAATACCAAGGAAAATAAAAGACAATCAACTTAGCCTATCTCAGTCGACTGCTGGATATGGGCCTCTCCCAGGCTGCGCCAAAACACTCTGTCTATGGGCGTTTGCATCAACTCGCAGTGTCCCCCTCCTTACGAATCCAGTCTGTCCCAGCCACCTGTTTGAGGTCGTCGATCCATCTAGCTGGGGGAAGTCCCACACTACGCTTGCTGATACGCGGTCTCCACTTCCAGCGTAGCTAGCTCCATAGCGCGCTGAGCGACCTAGAGTTTTTGGACTAGCCCGACTGTTGATATCCACGTTTCTACACCGTATGTCATAACGCGTAGGACGCACTGGTTGAAGACCTTAGTTTTCAAACATTTTACAAACGAGGAGATTACCTATAATTTAGTCGTTTCAGCAAAAAAGTCCAAATCACCATTACGTCAAATCTATAAATATAAAAATCAATTGCTGTTCGTTACTCTCGCTAAAACTCGAGAACGGCTGGGCCGATTTAGCTGATTTTGGTTTTGAAATGTTTGTCGTAGTCCAGGGAAGGTTTAAACGGTGAGAAAATATGGAAAAAAAAGAAAAAACTCTTAGTGACGTCATAACAATAAAACTTCTATTGTGTCTCGTTCAGTGTCACGTTAAGTGTTAATAGGTAAAGTATCTACCTACATAACTAGGTATGTCAGGTTATCCCGAGAGTACGATCACCAGCACGATATATAAAATATGTAAGAAAATTGTATTACAATATTTACATCGCTTGTAGTCAGTTTCTCTCGACTGAATGATAAAATAGAGGCAATTTAATACATAAGGTGGACCGATGATCTTATGAAAGTCGCAGGAATCCGCTGGATGCGGGAAGCACAAAACCGGTCGAGGTGGCGGTGCTTGGGGGAGGCCGATTACCAGCAGTGGACGTCTTTCGGCTGAAATGATGATGATGAATTTAATCCGATATTTATAACATGAAATTCTAATGTAATAGAGATATCAAACTTTGTCCACTGTCCTGTCACTTTAACTTATAAATTCACCGCTTTTTATTTATAAAATACTTTATTATACAAACAAAATACTTTATTACTACTATTATTACTTTTTTTATAAAATACTTTATTGTCATTGAAAAGATTCCGCGCCGCGAGGATTATTCGCGTGGCACGTACGCCCGCCGCTTGCTCCGCTAATTAGAACCGCTGAAGCGCTTAAGATCTCCGAATCGTGATAGAACTCCCTCGGGTGAGGATTTGAGTGCATGTGAACAACTTCAGTGCTGTAAGCAGGGCGCCGCTATCGGATTACGCCGGTCTGCTGCCCCGTGCCACATGTTGCGAAGAATTGCAGGTACGCGTGCTCAACATCCCCTCATCCATCCTAATTGTTCGTCTGTTCGTCATCTAATTCCCTCAAGGCGATCACCAGTAACCTAGGATCCAGATTCTTCAAAACTGAACGACCTTTTTTCTATAGGATTTTTGTATGAATGATTGTAATTTGGCATTTTAACTTTTTTTTATTGTATAACTAGAAGTAAAATTTTCAAAACTTTCATAAAATACAAATTAGTGAAGGGCATGAACATGACGTGTTATGGCAATGCTCTTTTTTTAAAGTTTTTACATAATTTTACTTCAACAGAAACGAGAGAGATTGTGGTAACGCAATTTTGTTAGTAATAGGAAGGAAATTACAAAGGTGCCTCAAAGAGCCCGCTGCTGGAGAAAACAATTTGCGACTGACTTCCTGCAGCTCTGTAGACCGGGAAAGAGTGCTGTCGATTTAAATCTTGTCGATTTAACGGTGTGAGCTATTTATAGGAATGACAGTGTTATTGAAAGTAATCTGGGGAAGTAAAAGTAAAAGTCAAGTAAAAAGTTTAAACAGTAAAAATTGTTTTTTTTTTTTTTTTTCAACATTCTAAATTACCATATGGAGGTATCTTTGGTGCCAAAGTAAGCACAGCCTGCACCATTAAAGAGGTACAACATTTTGGTATTTTTTTTTTTTACTGGTTTACTACAGTTAAGCCAGTTAGCCTCATCGAAATTGTAAAAAAAAAAAATATTAAAAAAAAATGTTACCAAAATGTTGTAATTTTTTTTTTTTAAGAATTGACTACCGTTAAGCCAGTTAGCCTCATCGAAATTTAAAAACTAAATATTAAAAAAAAATGTTACCAAAATTTTGTAATTTTTTTTTTAAATTGATTACAGTTAAGCCAGTTAGCCTCATTGAAATTGCAAAACTAAATATAAAACAAATTAATTAATTATGGGAAAACTAAAATTATCCATGACATAACATATTCACGCTTGTATACCCTGTAGGAGGTGAAGGTAGAGATTGTGTAGGTACCTACAACCCGATTTCTAAACTTAATCAACAGACTTTAGACTTACTGTTGTTATGTTTAATGTTATATTAGTTAGCAATCATTGTATTTGAGCCGAATAATTCAATGCCTCTGCCTACCCCTACCTCCGAGGAATACGATGGGGCGGTGTTATTATGTAAGTAAAATGAATAGAATAGAATAGATTACATTCCTTCAAATACATGTCTGTGTGATGAAATTAAATATAAAATACGAAACGTGGATATTCCACACACTCTACCTACCCCTTCGTGGAATATACACGTGATGTTTTGTTGTTTTATGTTACATATTATATAAGTTGGCAATTATTATGTTTTATATCTTATATTGTGACGACAAGTAAAAAACAAACATCTGTATTATTTTTCGTTAGATTAATGAAACTGAAAGATGATTTTTTCAGGCAACCCTATATACTCGTATTTAAGTCTTGAAACAAACGTTTGGATATTTTGTAGCCCGTAACGAAAATTATGAGACAAAAAGGAAGTTTGTTGAATCAAAAAAAAAAAAACAAGCAATATTGACGGGATCCATAGTAGGTTGCCAATCGTCCAATATAAAAAAAAAAAATTGGTATAATGTCCGTTTATAAATCTGGTCTTTTGAGCCTATTGATTTTCTCGTTGTTTGTTATTAAGTATTAATAAATAAAACTGTGATTCTGAAATCTCTGGGAATGGGTAAAACAAAGCGTATAACGTCACGGTTAGGCAGAGTACTCATAGAATTTTAATGATCATTGGCCAGAGCGCTCCGGGCTGTCTGACCCAGTTTTATTAGAATGTTCCTGCTTAGCGCGACATTTCCTGTACTCTGAATTTGTTATCATGTTTATATTGGTGTGTTCCTATAGTCTGTTCCAAAAGTATATGATAAAACTGTAAACAAATGGATCAGAAAACGTAGCTACCTGTGAACGTCAGTTTGTAGTGCTACGTACAAACTGAGTACTTTGATTTGATTATTTGAATACGTAAACCCGAAATTGTAATTTTAAATCAACTAAGTTTTGCATTCAAGTATTTAATGAGGTTAATTTTTTAAGCATTTAGGTCGATGACTTTTTAATTACAACTAGGTAGCTTCTGCCCGCGTGAAATTTCTTGTTACCCAATCTTTTCTCGATATATCATCAAAGAAGCCGTTTTGTACCAAATGTATGAGAAAGTGAATTTTCTACAAATTTTTTTTCAAGCGCACTCCATTTCTGGTTACAAAACAGCGATGCACTAAATGTGGCGAACGTTTGCTTCGAGCACTTGACTCAAGCATGCCCATTGCGGTGAGGTATAAGTCGTGTGTGCTTCATTAATTTTATTTAGTTAAAACAAAACGACTGCACTGACTTGTTTGTAAACATGCGTTCGCTGCACTGACTAGTGTAACGCGTTTCAAAGGATTTTACGAAAAAGCCGACAGGCGAGTGGAGGATCCGGCAGTGCAGCGAGCCAAGCCGCTCGCATGGAGCGGCTTGGCTCGCTGCACTGACTTCTATAACGCACATTACAAACAAAATGTTGCAAGTCAGTCTTCGCCTATTATATAATTTAACCTGAACTGGGCTTGTTTACACTTTCACCAGGTGCTCATGGAACAAACATTATGTATTGGTTTCCCGCCAGATACATTCATTCATCATTTCAGCCGAAAGACATAGGACATAGGCCTCCCCAAGCACCGCCACTTCGACCGGTTCTGTGCTTCCCGCATCCAGCGGTAGCATCATCATCATTCATCATTTCAGCCGAAAGACGTCCACTGCTGGACATAGGCCTCCCCCAAGCACCGCCACTTCGACCGGTTCTGTGCTTCCCGCATCTAGCGGATTCCTGCGGCTTTCATAAGGTCATCGGTCCACCTTGTGGGAGGCCTTCCAACGCTACATCTTCCGGTACGCGATCGCCATTCCAGAACATTTCGGCCCTAACGGTCATCTGTTCTGCACGCAATGTGCCCTGCCCATTGCCACTTAAGTTTGGCAATTCGTCGAGCTATGTCGGTTATCTTGGTTCTCCTGCGGATCTCTTCATTCCTGATTCGATCACCTAGGGAAACTCCAAGCATAGCTGGTGCCCTTTGGGTGACTTTTAGCCTTTCATGTTTCAGTGCCATATGTCATCACTGGCAACACGCCCGGCGCCCTGGTCAAAGACTTCCGTCTTGAGACACTGCGGTATGTGGGATCATATACCAGATACCATATACCAGACTAATGCGGACCTAGTATAAGCATAACATAATTATTTATTAGCCTATAATCTTCCCACTGCTGGGACTTAGGTCTTCGCCATTCGAGAGGGAGTGGGCTGTAATGCACCACACGGGCCCAGTGAGGGCTGGTAGATGTTAGGTACATGTCTTAAAATTTTTGGTTCTAGGACATACCGGTTTCCTCACAATGTTTTCCTACACCGTTTTGAGAGCAGTGGTGATGAAATTGTTTACACAAACTGGGTTCGAACTCAGGACCGCCGTAAGTCGGGGTAAGTAGTAAATTGTAAATTGTACCTACTCGTAAATTGGGGTAAGTAGTCGTTTTAAAAACGTTGTGAAAACTACAAGGTGTGTTAGAAATATTCCATTAAAGTCGTTCGAAACGTAACAATGAAAATACGACACGGTGCTTTAAAAGTATTTTCGAATAGAACATTAGCACCACAGTGCAGCTTCTACTTACGAGAGTTACGAGTGATATGATCTGTAAATACACGCTTGTGAACCGTAGTGGATAACCTGTACCAAGTGTGTTTCGAGGTATTGAAATTGAATAAAAAAGCTTAGAAATTAAAATAAGCTATGCTTTTGCATATTTAATTTTTCTGTTCAGCTCTCATGCTAAATATATGTTGAATTGCTATGCAAACACATGATTTTTGTTAGGTAGATTGCATAGTACTTAAGTCGTAGTACGAGTACATATGTACATTGGTACATTAGTAACCACAACGCGCGCTTCTTTCGCTCAATAATTTGAATTTGAGATCAACATTAGAAAGGGTTGAAAAGAAGATATGTCTTGAAGCCCAATTATCTTTTAAACGCTTCTATAATGTTACAAACAAATACATAAGTTACTAAAGTCGGTTTTATTTGCGGACAGAGCATAGACATGCGATGGTATTCGACCCAAGTAACAAGTACGACGGTCTTGAAACGTATGCACTTTGAACTTAAGATTGTCATTTCGAAACAATTTGCACACACTCTGAACCATGCACAACTTCTGAGTATGCAAAATGCTCTGCCAGCTAATACTGCATGCTTAGAGCATAATATCACATATTTTAGATTAAAGCCAGCGGGAGTATAAATTACGTCGGCATTATCTCTCTTGGTCGAGCGGATTTCAACAATTTATGTTTAGTTCTACATCGTGGCCTGTTGCCTAAACACGTAAAAATACCTGCAACAAAAAACTGTTCAACAAATGTTTGTTTAAAGGAAACCTGCCGCCATATCTAAAAACAATAGCAAAGATCACTTGTTACATGAAACCACCACACCTTAGCCAAGGAAAGACAAAAGTATCCCAGAGAAGCATAGAAACAAGTAGGTATTACTAGTAGGTATACGAATAAAAACTAAATACAACATTGGCAAAGCTCTAACACTATTATTGTGCAAGTAAATATAGCTCAGGCCGATTAGCCGACTCGATTCTTCTATGTATCGTGTGGGCTAATCGGTTTGTATTATAGGTGGTGGTAGGTATATTTATCAAAATATGATTCGCGACCGGAACAAGTAAGTATTAAGAGGCTATCGAGCGCACAGTGGCGCCCTCATTGTTATATCGGTGATATCTTTTATTTTAGAATTAAAATGCAGAAAATAAGCTCGTCAAGTTGTGCTTCACAAGACTATACGTTATTATTACTACAAACAGTAGTTTTAATTTGTTATGTTTTATTGTAATCATTAAAACGGAGCTTAGTGGCCACTATTTTCCGTTTTAATGATTACAATAAAACATAACAATTTAAAACTACTGTTTGTAGTAATAATAACGTATAGTCTTGTGAAGCACAACTTGACGAGCTTATTTTCTGCATTTTCATTCTAAAATAAAAGAAATCACCGAAATAACCATGAGGGCGCCACTGTGCGCTCGGCGTAGTCTTAATTGAATTATAATGATTAAAATCATCAATATTGTCGATCGATCTGGTTCGTCATAAACGTAATCAGTCATTCAAATGACCGCATACAATTCAAACTCACTTCTTTCTAAAGTAAACAATCGGCTTCGTTCTTATGTTAAAGTTTTAAAAGAGCTCAACGGATAACCAAAAAGAAGAAGAATAAGGGAGCCCTGTGCAAGTCGAAAATAAATGTATTTCGTCCTTATTAAATAACAATTTCTTACCGCAGCTCGCAGGGAGCCGGCTAACAACCTACCGTGTTTCGTTAATAGCATACCCTGAGGGTAGGTTTATGTACAGTGTGTTTGACAAGAGCGTAACCGGCATTATTAAAATTTTTGACATTGATATCGAAAAATATAATTCATTGTAGCGTGTCTCAGAGGGACTTTTTAATCGACTTTTTGTTTAAAATTACACTAACAGAGGTCTTTCATCCATACATACTAATATTATAAATGTGAAAGTTACTCTGTCTGTCTGTCTATCTGTCTGTATGTCTGTCTGTCTGTATGTTACGTTTTCACGACTAAACCGCTGAACCGATCGTCATGAAATTTGGCAGAGATATAGCCTGGGATATGGAGAAGGACATAGGCTTTTTTTACGCGATAACCGACATCCACGCGGGCAGAGCCGCGGGCAACAGCTAGTTTATTTATAAAACTTGGTGCTCAAGTAACAAAAAAAAAAAAAAACCGTACGAAGGCGGACTTAATGCCTTTGGCATTTTCTACCAGTCAACCGTGGATGATGCAGACAAGAAACATGGCAGGTGCAACATAAGGGATAGATACTCGTAAAATGAAAATAACTATAAAATACAAGAATAAATACATAGATATATATACACACTAGCTTTTGCCCGCGGCTCCGCCCGCGTGAATGTCGGTTATCGCGTAAAAAAGTAGCCTATGTCCTTCCCCATATCCCGGGCTATATCTCTGCCAAATTTCATGGCGATCGGATCAGCGGTTTAGGCGTGTAAACGTAACTTACAGACAGACAGACAGACAGAGTTACTTTCACATTAGTATGGATATTATGTCGCAGTAAGATGGTTGTATGATGACCTTATGAAAGCCGCAGGAATCCGCTGGATACGGGAAGCAGAAAACCGGTCGAGGTGGCGGTGCTTGGGGGAGGTCTATGTCCAGCAGTGGACGTCTTTCGGATGAAATGATGATGATGAAGATGATTGTAGCCTTGTATAGTTAGGGATATAGCTATATTCCTAGGGATATAACTATATCACGGCTACAACCATCTTACTCTTACTTATCTCTTTCTTACAATGTATACTTGTAATTATTTCACTAGATTGGTCTAGTAAGATGATTGTATTTCTTGTAAGACAGTAATGAACTGCTTTCATATAACATATTACACGGCTACAAACATCTTACTGCGACATATAGATATATATGTAGAAACATGGAAGTATGGATCATCATCATAGCCTTTTTCCAACTTTGTTGGTTTTGGCTTCCAGTCTAACTAAATGCTGTATAACAGTATTTTACCGAGCGACTGCCTGTAACCAAACGAAATATTGTCGGAATAAAATACGTATCCCGTCGGACGAAATCAATATTATTTAATTAAAAAAGAATTAAAGGCGGATCAAATCTACACGGTTGGAGAGCTAGTCTCCCTAGGGGTTTTGTGAACAAATTACTTCAACACAGAGTAGGTGCCAAATATAAAAATCTTATTGTTGACTATAGAATAGAAACTGGTGAGGATAAAATGTGGCAAATTTGAATTAAAGTTTTTTAGTTTTCATTTCCATAGTGTGAGGAACAAGGGATACCACTTTTGCACTCCATCAATTAATCTCATTATAATTGTGCGACAGAGGCGCACACAAGAACTTGCGCATGGCATTCGTTTAATTTTATTTCATCTGGAGAAAGCGTTTGATCGCGAACCTCAGTAAGTGTTGTAATGGGCCTTAAAAAAGAAAAGTTTGCCCATGAAGTATGTAAGAGTTAATTCGTGCTATGTACAGCCAATCTCGTATGGTCTACCTCGTCCGGTGGGTCGCTGGCAACACCGACGAGTTCAGTGAGACTGTAAGCTTGCACCAAGGGTCGGCTTTAAGTCCTTACCTGATCTTGTTGTTTATGGACGCTCTGACGTCAGAAATACAGCAAGAAGCACACTGATGCATGCCATATTTGCCGATGACATGTTCTTGTCGGTGAAGATGGACCAGAATTCCAGTAGATTGGAGTAATGGCAACAGAAGCTGGAGATTTATGGCTTGAAAATCAGCAGAACCAAAAGTGAATTTACATGTTCTGCGATTTCAGCGATCTCTGCAGTTTTGGAGCCAAAGCACTTGATGGCGTGCTTCTCCCAGTCTGCTCCGACTTACAATATCTCGGTTCACTAGAACAAAGCGATGGCGAAGTAGATCTATAAAATTGACTACCCCCTTTCGCCCGTTAGGTTTTTGAAAAACCCTGATACACGTTATTCTTTATTATTGTTATTAAATATAAATACTTAGTTTTTAATCGGATCGTGCATTCAAATTCTTCCATACAAACTTTGACACACCCCAATCCTCCTTTAGGGGGTAGTTTAGAAAAACAAAAAAAATGACAAGCTTTATAATTTACTTAGATAAGTATTTAAATCAAGAGGCTATTTTGATCGATTTATTAACACCACAATCTTAGATAAATGATTGGTCTCGCTGCGGTCGAGTGCAGCGAGACCAATCATTTATCTAAGACCACAATTATTATAATAATCGACGACTTTTTCTTCTTGATGGAACAGTTTCAAGTGACATATTCGCAATATTGTACGATACGGGAATCGAATCCAGCACCTCATGCTCAGCAGTAGCGCTTTCGTCCACTAGATGAACGTGTTACACTGCAATAGTCGAATCAGTTTTTAATTAATTCTTCTCCTAAACAAAAAACAAGTATACTGTGACATTCTCTAAAAAGTCAAACATACAACTTAATCTCTATCTTAAAACACTGTCATGTCACTATCATGGTATACGACCACCATCAGTATTCGTGCCGAGTTTCAAGTTTACTTACTCAAGGAATAAGATTTTTCATACAAACGAAATCCACCCTTTCACCACCTTATAGGTCGAGTTTTCAAAAACACCTCTTACATAATTTAAATGCTCACCTCCCTTATAAAAGGAAGCCGTGTACAAAATTTGACGTTCCTAGTTCCAGTAGTTTCGGCTCTGTGTTGATTAATTAATCTGTCAGTCAGGACAAGTAATTATATATGTATATACTCGTAAGATAAGAATAAGTTTTTAATCAGTGCGATATTTTTTTTTGGTGGGTCAGTATCAGTAATAGAACACATTTCCAATATTTGTTCAATAATTTTTTTTGGTCCTACTTGATACCAGCAAAATATGCACACAAACTATTCGTAATAATATCAATGGGCGAGCGCACAACTGATAGGTACTACTGCGTTCCGCTTCACTAACCGAGTGCGTTGCGCGACGAGTATCCATTATACCAGTTTCAAAATAAACATTTTCGTTAACGATAACTTAATTTTTTTGTACTAAGACATATCAAAATAAGAAATAGGTTAAGCTTAAGTTAATTTTGTCAAAATTTGCGCACTGATTAGAAACTTTTCCTGTATAGACAGGTCATTACGGGTATATAATATGTATAGTAGATAGGCCACATTCAAAACAAAAAGAAACATCGTAAGTAAATATCGAGTATTAAATTATAATAAATAATGTTTACTCATATTTTCTGCTGTATGTTCATGTGGGATTTATGTTTGTAAATACATTGTAAACAAACCCACGAACTGAAATAAATTCTTCGAAAATTTCCATAGATCTCCGATCCCTGATTTCTAACCATTTGTTTGTTTTGAAAGCAAGCAAAACAAGGGTACCTAATTTAATTAACTTAGCAATAGTACAGTTTGTGGTTAGCTATACTCTATTTATTATAACATTAGACAAATAACTGTTCTCACCCTTTCGATATTTCGATGTAAACGTTTAATAAACTCCATTATTTCACGATAAATACAAATCACTGGAATCTATTTACCATTTACATTAAAAAAAAAAAAACTCTAAAGTGCAGTAATTTCAACAATATTACACAATAACTGTCGTTATTTAGCCGTTATTTGTCTAATGCTATAAATGGAGTAAATGGAGTATAGAGACCCGCCCTTGCTGCGCACGGGTGCAAACTTCTGATATGGCGACAAAATCAATATTAAAAAGTCATTTGTTCAAACTAGGCTGAATCAGTACTTTATGAACGTCAACATTACATAAGACAGTCCCCCAAAATGCCTGCTTACCACTTGCTAGTGCATTCGCTGGGAAGAAAAGAAACTCCCAGCAGCACAACTGTTTGTTAAGTTAGAACTTGATTATATGCAAAGTAATTAACATTAGGAATAACAAACAGCAACTCAGCTGGCAAAAAACAGCACAGAGACATAGCCGAGAGAAACACTTAAAATACGACCGAGCAGCTGAAGACCTAAGAGCCTCATTCACCCCGTTAGTAATTTCATGCGATGGAGCCTTAGGAACTGAATATAACAGTTTAAAAAAAAAAAAAAACCGCATCAAAGCTTAATGAGAAATGGGGAAACGCATATTCTCAAATAGTGTACTGGCTGAAAGTAAAAATACAAATCTCAGTTATAAGAGCAGTTTCAATGAGAGTAAGAAGCACGCGAAAACATGTCAAGGCCTTTCAATGGGAAGATGGAGCAGGAATACTTTTTGACAGCCTGTTCTCATGAACCAGAAATACTTGTTTATTTTTATATAGGTATGTGTGTGCAATGTATGTAACTCTGTCTTGTTATATTTATCATTCGTTCATAGTGTTTAAAATATTTATTTTCTTTATTAAATACTTAATTGTCTAGAAAAAAAAAAGGAATAACAAAACATTGAATAAAATTATTTAACATAATATGTCAGCTTGTAATAACATTACAGACCCCTGTACCTCGGAAAGCACGTTAAGCCGTTAGTCCCGGCTGCCATTCGTGGATCTTTGACAGTCGTTACGGGTCGTCAGAAGCCCGAAAGTCCGACAACCAGACTTACCAGAGGGTATCGTTATACCCAGTAGCTGGGTTGTGGAAGTCAGATATGCAGTCGCTTCATGTAAAATACTGGTATTCAGCTGGGTCCAGTTAGGCTGGAAACCGACCCCAACATAGGAAAAGCCATGCAGAAAAATAAAGTCAGTTAGTACCCGCCAATGTACCAACAAAAGTATTCAACCTATACTCAAACCGGGGTTGAATCACTTAGGACCATGGGGTTCGTGTGCCCACATGGTATTTTGAGACATCTCCAAGCGGTTGGTCGACTCTTCACGTGTCCAGAAGGCTGGCCTATTTCTTGCCCAAAGAATCAGCATTGCCATACAACGTGGCAATGCTGCCAGCCTTTTGGGCACTTTTCCTGTTGACAGCGATGCGGATGAATTTTTTGATGACCTTTGATTCTTTCCCTCCTTTTTTTATATACTTTTACATATTTTTATCTATTTTCTTAAATAATTTAGCGTTTAGTAATCAATTAGTTGTGTTATTTTATTATTGTTAACAACTTAGCTAAAATAAAAAAATAAAAACCTAAACAGAACTAAATACCTAAATAAAACCCTCCAGGGGTATAGAGCGTGCCCGTGACATGTAAAAAAACCGAGATTTCTGTGTTATAAATATTTAATTTAAATATTAATGTATACTCATATATTTGCTGTTTGTGTATGTGAGCAAAGAAATACTTCGTCCGCACAATTTTATCCTCCATCTTTCTTTATGGGGTAGAGACTTGGATGATCAAAGCTACGGACAGGCACGCTACGAAATTGATGCTTTCGAAATGTGGTGCTGACGTCGCCTGCCAGGACAGCCCACCGTAAAAATATCTCGATCCTTAAACAACTCAATCTAGAGAAAGCACAAAAACTTTCTCCTGCAACGTGTCGTGAGATATTTCGGCCACATTGCCCGCAGAGGTATCAATAAGATGGAGCGTCTAATGGTAACAGGAAGATAGAGGGTAAAAGATCAAGAGAGCTTCCGTTGCGTGCGCTGCATAAACGGTTTAAGTTACGCAAATATCATGTATTATGGAATTGTTCCTCTTTAAAAGTTCAAAAAAAAAAATCCGCGACAGCATGTCTATCTTTTAAGATTGACTCACTATAACCTTTTTATAGATTATCAAATTTTTTCGAAATTAATTCATTATTTGTGAAGGAGTTTTATCAACATAATATTAATCCTTATCCAAATAAATATGTTATTTGTCACAAGTATTAAAATGTAAACAAAATTGTCCTTGACATCACTTGATTTCAATCAACATCTTAGGAGGTATCATAATTTCAAAATAACTCCGTAACAAAATAAGTAGAAAATTCATTACTTAAACCACTATCTCTCTTACGAGTAGGTGACGCAGACGAAGTTGCGCGGGTCAGCTATATAATTTGCTAGCTTTTGCCCGCGGCTCCGCCTGCGTGGATGTCGGTTATCGCGTCAAAAAGTAGCCTATGTTCTTCTCCATATCCCAGGTTATATCTGTGCCAAATTTCATGACGATCGGTTCAGCGATTTAGGCGTGAAACAGACAGACAGACAGACAGATAGACATACATACAGACAGACAGACAGATCAGACAGATAGTATGGATAAAGCTGAAGAGTTTGTTTGTTTGGTTGAACGCGCCAATCTCAGGAACTACTGGTTCGAAGTGAAAAAATATTTAAGTGTTGGATAGCCCATTTATCGAGGAAGGCTATAGGCTATATATCTACGCTACGATCCTTAGAAGCCAAGCTAAAAGAACGGAAGTCAGAAAGAACGCTAAGCGATAACGAAGTTTTAGCGCGGGCGAGCGACGGGATGCGAATGCGACGCGATGGGTGGGCCGAAATTTCACGCGGACGAAGTCGCGGGCTATAAAAAATTATCCCTATTTCCCTTGGTCACGGCATCACGCGTGAACGGCTGGACCGAATTCGCATTTTTTTTTTTTTGTGTTTGTTAATGTCAGGAGAAGGTTCTTATGTAAGAAAAAAAAACTAAAAAAATATATGAAAATTTTAGAAAACGACCATAGGTATTCTATTAACTTTTTCAATGTCTTAAAAACTTTTCTAAACGCCATAAAGTTACATTAGAAGATAGTTACATAAGATTATTATGTACTATCTTCTAATGTAACTATATGGCTTTTTAAACTGTCATGGTCACTAATACCCTTTTGTCTGCTCATAAACACCCACCCGCAGTGACTTTCAGTTTATCCGTGATCATGGTGCTTGCAACAGCGCCGAATCATTGGGAACTCAGAACAATGAATAAACATGGTAAATATCCCGCTTATGTTAATAATAATAACTATATGGCGTTTGACATAACTTGTCAGTCATCATTTGGTAGGTCTGAGAATAGGTTTATATCATTTTTTTTTAATGTTTTAGTTAGGTAGGGTAGGGTAGGTAGGTAGGTAGGGTAGGGTAGGTAGGGTAGGGTACGGTAGGGTAGGTAGGTAGGTAGAGACAAACTGCCACAGTCAAATAGCTTTTGACAGAATGAAGTCTGTCGGGTCAGCTTGTCAAAAATAAAATAAAATATTTTCAAAGACTTTAAGAGTATCATTTAGGTAGGTATATTATTTTAAAACTAGATTATTTATGATATTTTATGTTTAAATAAATTAACGAATAATAATAAAGTATACAAAGTGGAGACTTATTAATTAGGTGTGTTGGATCATTTAGCTCCTTTCAAAATGGTTGAGCTGAATGGTGCTAATCCATGCGTCATGTTCGTGAACGGGCGCCGTCAGTTGGGACTGGTCATCTTACGCTTGACGCTTTTAACGTGTAAGTTTTTATTATTTTTATTTTTACATCGTTCTCACTTTTAGTTATAAATGCAACATTATAGATGTAACGAATACTTTTGTAACAATTTAATTTAAAAGAGTGTCCATGGAGTTTCTTGCCCGTTCTTCTCCATAGGTACCTACGCTTTGGAATGGGAATGTAGCTTCATTTTTCTTACTGACCGACTCCTTGACAATTCAAAAGTGCCTGTAAATGGTTTAATTGAAATAAATGGTTTGAGTTTGAGTTTGAGTAAAGGAAGGTTATTAGAGTAGGTAGATAGAAATTTTATTTCAAAATTTCTAGTAGTTTTTCCGTGTCTGCATAATTAAGTTTTGCCAACAATTCTAGCTGTACTAATAAATTACACCTATTATAACTTAAACTATTATTCTTGTTACGAACGTTGTAATAATGTTGTTACGAACATAGTATTTTGATACCATAATTTAATATAAATATAATTTATTATAATATATTATAATTATAATTTATTATAATATAATATAATTATAATTTATTACTTATAATATAATATAATTATAATTAATTATTAAATTGGTATCTTCTCAAAGTTGTTATCGTTATCCCACGAGAAAATGATTTTGAATATTCCTAGATGTTAAATATAAATGCTCGTAATACCTATCTTTAAAATTATCTCTTCATCTGGAAACTACATGAAGCAGTCGTAGATTATAAACTAATCTTAAACTTAAAAGCGCATTTAACTTTATAAATTAAACTGAAATGGAAATACGATGATAACTCTTAATGAGCTTTTGATCTAAATGCAACTACGTAGTCTCTGCTACGAGATCTCGTAGCGTCCTTCGTAGCACAAATCGTGTAGCTCAAGCGTAGCATAATCCCTTGGCTACGACTTAAACGCTCAAGCAACACGCGTCTTGCTACAGCGACTGCGGGGAAATCAAATGAAAGTTGTTTAGCGGCTAGCGCATGCGATGAGTCACCGTGAACGGGGCCTTACTTGAACTAATTGGAAACTCGTTCTGGTATTTGTAGCGTGATAGATTACAGCGTACCTGTATCATAGTTCTAAGAGTAATTAACACGACTGGTAACCGTAAAGCAATAAGTACTATGTAGCATAAACCTAACAATATCACGCCTCGTTTCCTCAAAGGGTTGTTAGGCAAAGGTGTATCCATTACTCATCTACACCCACATTTCGCCAGTTATGTTTAAATTCCATGTAATAGGGGGCGCGCCTGTTGCCCTCAACCAGGGCCTCAAGTCTGCTATTACAATAGTGTCAGAATGGTCTATCATTGATTTCATAATTGTTGATTTTGACAAGTTTCTATATAATGGCGTCATTATGACTTTCCAATGGTCAGCCACTGACACTCCATTGAAAGAATTGTTAATCTCGTACATAATGACAAATGAAACTTCCAACTTCCTACTACTTCAGATTGCATATAACACTAATAAATAATATGTAAAAATATATATAAATGAAATCTGGCATGAATAAATGTTCCAAATGTTATGGTAAATGTTTAATGCCATTGTAATACAATTCTATTACGAGCCCATTGACCGACCAATGATCGACCATTATGAATTTAGCAGATTACGAACTTTTAACAAAATGACGATGGGATTGTGTTGGAGTGACGAATTTATAAAAATACCAGACTTGGGCCCCAGGCTCAAAGCCAAACTCCGAGCTCCTACTGAGAGCACTCAGTATTTACTATATTATTATAACAAAATAAAACCACCTACTTTTACAATTCGTCAAATGTAATCATATGAGGTAATCGGAGAGTAGATACTCAATCCTATTTGTCTGTTTCAAAATTATCAATAATCTATGAGTGATGATCACTCAATTGTCACGTCTAGAATATATTACAAGAGGTTTACATATACTGGCAGAATACAGGTAGGTACTCCACAATTATGTAATCCTTAGGGGTGCCAACACACTTGTTCGTGTCGAAATTATTTATTTATTTAGGAGAAAAGATGTACACAACAGGGGCGACGGCTTCATACAATCCTATTCCTACGGGCTTCTCTTCGGAACTACGACTTTACTTGAGTATTCTATTACTAAATAATATAGTACATACATAGTACGTAAGATAAAAAAAAGTAAAAAACATATAAAAACACGTAACCATAGTCTATCCTAAATCGCGAACGCAGTTTACATTTTTTGTCTCAACTAAGAATTCCGACGACACTAGCGCCATTAAGCCGCATGTGATGTGCCAGAATACAGTATCAAACGTAGTATAGACCATGCTACTTCGGTGGCAATCAGGAGATCCGATACACCGCTCGTTAAGGTGCAAGGTAAAACGTTCTCGAGCGTGTTATTACAAGGACAGAAAGAGAAAAATGCGTAGACGGGAACGAGATAGAACGAGGTGTTGTTGAATTTCGTAGATTTGCAAATATTTTGACCGATAAATAAACTTTTATTTTGTTTTCTTTTGCATTTGATTAATTAGCTATATTCTCAAGATAATTTTAAAATTATCATCAAATATAGCAGATACATATTACAGCTGGAATTCGTTTTTGCGTGATTTGTGTCATACATTGATAATATTTTGATTCACGTGGGTTCGTGTTTGAAGAAGTCGTTTAAAATGTTGTCGTATTGATATGAATAGAGAGTTGTATATAATTAGTAATGTTCCATTTCGTAGATTAGTTGTGTTGATTTCTTGACAGATAAATTCATGTGTAATTTGTTTTCACCTGTTCCCTCGAATTTTATTCGTTGTAACATAATTTTAGAATCTATTTGTAATAGACTGTTTTTCAGAAATAAAACTATAATCGCATAATACCTATTATAGTTTTATTTTTGTAAAACATTGATATTTTAATTTGTTTCATGATAGCGTCTCGTAATTTGACGCCATCTATGGCCAAGTAGTAGAACCAAAGGGTTCTACGACTTGGCCATGGATGGCGTCAAATTAAAAAAGTAAAGGAATTACTTACATTTTTGATGTAATAAAATTTTATGTTATCTTGAGTTTATGCGAAGTGAATATTTTTTTCTTCGGCTTCCTTCTAATGGAAGTTGTAGCTTCGCTTCTGATACACAATATATACATGATACATAAATAAAGGGCATCATCAGGTATGAAGTAGGTATTCTTAAGACCACAGCATGTATAATAAAATTAACAACTAAGCTAAGATCTTACTAATATTATAAATGTGAAAGATTGTATGTTTGGATGTTTGTTACTCAGTCACGCAAAAACTATCTAGTTTATAAATTTATAATCTGTTGCCGTAGTCAAGTTGACAATCTACAATCGACAACGCTAATAGAAAACTAGTCAAATGTATAGGAATGACATCATCTCAACATTAAGTCACGTGGTCAGAACAAATGAATAGAAAATTCAGACAAGTTTTACAACTTATCAGGGCCTCAAGTCTGCTATTACAATAGTGTCAGAATGATCTCTTCCTTGTGAGTTTTTGACAGATTTGCCATACAAACACTGTCAAATACTCACAATGGCGAGATCATTCTGACACTATTGTAATAGCAGACTTGAGGCCCTGATCGTTCAAAATGTTAGAATGAAATCAGTAGAGCAATTCTGTAAAAATCTCACGGTGAAAACTTCGGTGAAGTGAGCTTGAAGTGACGTGTAATTCCACCTGATGCTTGAGATTGACACTGTTGACAGCTCACTTTACGCTCACTTCACCTAAGGTTTCACGGTGAGATGGTTACAGAATAGCACTGCTGATCCTTTCTACAACGTTGATATAAATACGTTGTAGATCGAGCGATCGACTTGTCTACCAACTTATCGTTTTCTATAGTCGCTTACGACGCGGACGAGGCGTCAACGATTGTAGAAAGAGATTCGATACGAAACGTTTGTATCTTGGCTAGGGGAGCTGGACTACCCGGATCAAAAGTATCTTATGTGTTTTGATCCTGGTAGTACGCAACGCAGTCGAAGCCGCGGGCAAAAGCTAACGTAAATATATGATCGAAAAAAAGCCGTTCGGCTTTGCCCGGATTGTCTCGAGCCTACCCGAACATACTTCAGCGAGTGCTGAACGGAGTTTCCCCAACGCAACGGCACGAGCCGAATGAAAGCAGAATATGTATCGTAATTGTTTCGGGTCGGCTTTGTTGTACTGCAACAAATACTGCTGTTGTTAAAAAAGAGTAAGTGTAGAGTTTCTTGCCCATTCTTCTCCATACTATTATTTTTTTGTAAATTTTGACATTCAAAGTGCCTTTAATGTCCCTATTTGATATAAATTATTTAAGTTTTACTTTGACTGCCGAATCGAAAGTTCCGACCCGAACAAGTGTGAGGACCCCCTTATATTTACTAACAGAATGGAGGTAAGTAGGTACTCCATAATTTTGCAATCCGTACGACGGTATAGCAAAAGCCTTTGACTAATTCGGGGCTCTCGTTAAGCCATCCTCGTGCTCGGCTACAGATTTATGGACATTTTAAGGGCTGGGTTCAAGGTTAGTTAAAGTAAGTAGGTTTTTGCGGGTTTAATACCTGTCATAGACATGCAATGGAGACGCTTTTAATGTCATGTATTCAGTGGCGTAACTATACCGTTCGAGGCCCGTGGCAAATTCATCTAATGCCCCCAATATAAAGAAGTTTTTTTTAAAACGTTGCGCCACACTAGGAATTTCTCCTGTATCGTTGGTATGTATTTTTTCCGTGCAAGATGCGAACCCGCGCCACGCAGCGCAGCTGTCAATCGCTTAACCACTGCGCCAACCGTGTCGTCAGCTGAACCAACAATAATAGTTTATTTTATTTTATATTACTTATTTATACACTTTTACTTAAACACAGAAATGCAGTGCACACTTCAGGAAAGCTTGAAGATATAAAACGATTCTTTATTATCAATAAGTCAGTAAGTTCTCTTATAGAAGACTAGCTTTTGCCCGCGGCTCCGCCCGCGTGGATGTCGGTTATCGCGTAAAAAAGTAGCCTATATCCTTCTCCATATCCCAGGCTATAATCTCTGCCAAATTTCATGACGATCGGTTCAGCGGTTTAGGCGTGAAAATGTAACATACAGACAGACAGACAGACAGACAGACAGACAGACAGACAGACAGATAGACAGACAGAGTTACTTTCACATTTATAACATTAGTATGGATGACGTTTCTATTTCGTATCTAAAAGAGGATCGAAAACTGAGAATTTCCTTGGAAAACGAGATACTATCTTTTTTAATAGATTTGTGGCGGTATCAACAACGCCACATGCGAACTACGCATCGAAGACCTGACGTTACAAATCCTGCATCGCGCTATCAGAGTTTACCGCGCGACTAGCATATATACAACATCCCGACATCAACCGTTGGGCAGTTGCCCACCAGACACAACACCTTTCTGGTCGGAGGATCCTCCCTTTACTATAGAGTATGAGTGAACTTTACACCCTGTTCCTCATACCTCTAAAGATTCTCCACTGACCGGCCCCTTCCGGCTGGGGGCCCGTGGCATTTTGCCGACTTGCCACCCTGTAGTTACGCCACTGCATGTATTCTTAATTTCTTAGCCTTAACAAACTAGGTACTGAAAACAAAGTAAAAGTAACGAAAATGACCGTTGCTGTATCTAAGACAACCTTTTTAGTAATCTACAGCGTGTTACGGAAAGGGTATATACATATCAAAGGCACGGATTCTTTTGGTGATAACAAACTACAGGGCAATATTTTTAATACCTATACCTACATAAATAAAAAGTTAAGAAACATTTAACTAAAAATCAAATGTTTCCAATTGAATTCTACACATCACTAGACCAAGTCAGCTGATCGGTGTCAATAAACTACACACAAAGAAACGGCGGTAACACGTTTGTTATGATTTAAATTTAATAAACTATCGAAATAAAAAAAATATTAAGCATTTTCTAGTTAGTGCTTTTAAGCTGAAATTTTGTACAGAGATTCTGAACCAGATACACTCTTCACCCCGTTTGTATGGATATACCCTTTCCGTAACACGCTGTATAAAGGTTACTTAGCACGTACTTTGGCGTAGTGTTATTCCTGTCACTGTCGCACAACCGTAAAACTACAAGTGCAAGATAATAGGTAGATAGATACAGAAGGAAGCCAAACCACTCACACATTAGATCCTTAAGGTATAATCATTTAAATTTAAAAGATCAAATCTGTAACTATCTGCTACATTCGTTTCCTATTCAACCCAGCGAAGTAGTTATGGAATAATTCGACTGTTGTCATATATTGATACATTGTGTTCGTTCTTATCTCAGTCATCTCAGTCTCAGTCTCACCTACGAACTGTATTGGAAAACAATTTTTCGATTTCTGACTTTTCTAGTACACAAACCTCTATTGGTCCCATAGAGCGTTTTGATCCTCGTAAGAAACAAGATCGATTGGCATCAATAAAACGGTGCTTTAAAATACATAGCGGATTATGATTTGACACCCAATACTCGTTTCTATTTTTTTTTTTATAAAGTTCCAATTATTTCAAACGCTACACCAACCAAAAGCAAATCAACGTCATGATCGTCCATAGCTACTGAGTGAGAATGAGAACGCAGCTGCGCCTGCGAACTGTTTAGCACGAGCTTTTTTTAGAACTAGTGTTAATTTTCTCGTTGTAGTGAAAACATAATGTTTTCTGTTTTAAGCGAACATCGGCAGAACAGCAAAAATAAAAATCTGATCAAAACAAAATGTTCGCTCGGCAGGGTAGTGAAAACGCGGCTTAATTGATTTTTTTTCTAAGTAAAATGTAATCTTAAATTCAAGTAAGCATAGTGCAGAAAATAGTGAGATGAGTAGGTACTGGTGCCGATTCTCTTGTCACAAAATTCTCTAAACTAGACTAAAAATCACCAGAACATAGTATATTCCCGTCAAACGACGCTTTCTCATTCTGAAATTGACTAAAGTGACACAACTATATTGTAGATTGACAGCACTAAGATGGCACTGAGTTATTAATTTAGTGAAAATGGAAATTTAGCTATTCTGAATTTGACGTTTTTCATCTAAAATTTAGATTCTCTAACTAATTCTGAATATCTTAAAAGGCGATTAAAAATGTATGGAATAAAATGAGTTGGCATGTACTAAAATTCACACCAACACCTCAACTTTAAGTGCAAAAACAGTAGGTACTGAATCGATTTTTTTCACTTTTTGTATGGAAAATATGAAAAGTGATTACCTACAAGTTGAGTTTTAGGGGTTTTTGGGTTTTTATAGAGTTGGAATTTTCTTTTCTTTTGCTTATATCTGGTGTGTCCTATCGCAAAAATAATGAAAATTCCAACTCTATAAAAACCCAAAAACCCCTAAAACTCAACTTGTAGGTAATCACTTTTCATATTTTCCATACAAAAAGTGAAAAAAATCCATATATAATATAACACGTCGAGGCTGGCAGCCCTGCGCGCCCCCGGCTCTAAAAAAATTCACGGAGTAGGGCAAACAACTACCACGTTGCGAAAAATACTACGTGGAGTCGCGATTGTCAAATTCGATTTTAGTTGTGACAAAATTATTCTTAAATTAAGAGATATTTTTTACAGAATAGGTTTAAGATTCTCATAGCTCAGTAAGGAGTTTTGTGGTAGTTTTGTTAGTTTAGTTCGGTACAAGAGAATTGGCACCACTGATTCTTATTTATTCACTTGGTGAAAGTAATGTTATAGAGAAAGATCGATGTCAAAATAATTAAATTGCTCTTTTGACCTGTCCATCTGAATTAATTTATTGTGATTTTCCGAATCACAAAAGATTAAGGTTGATAAGGGGTTTCCTATACGAATATTATTTAGCTGTAGGCACCTACAAAATAGTTTGACCCAATATTTACTAATCTGACCCTACAATATTCAAATGAATATTTGATAGGGATTTATTTTAACGAAAACCGGTTTCTTTATTATTCTCATTCACAAATGTAATTTTTCAATACAGTTGTTAAAAATGGCGTACTTTCGGAGGCTATAATTATGATTCGAAAAGGCATCTTTCTGTTACGCGGTCGTGACTTTTTTTTCAGTTGAGTTTTAAATTTATAAGACAATTTAAAAAGTTTGGTAGGTAGCAAGGAGTTTTCATACATAGAATATAATGGGATAGATTTTTAGCATTGAATTCTCAAAGTCTTTTAAATGGTGGTTTAATATATTTATTTACCAGTTTTAATTTAATTATTCGCACATCATCATTTGTCAAAAATCTCATAGGCAGTATAGGCTGTTTTCGTTGTAAAAAATATATGTCTAGATGCAAAAATGCGCCATTTTCTGATAATTAAAATTTTTTGTGTGATAAATTGTTTTTTTTTTTTTTTGTGTTGTTAATATGAGTTCAAGTACAAGTGATGAAATGGAATTAACTCCACCCGATATTTTATCTGAGGCGAAAACTGCGCAAGATTACATTTTGCCCCCAAAATCTCGAGAAAGATATATGGCGACTTACGATGATTTTATTTTCTATTTACCTACGAGTATGTCATCATCATCATCATTTCAGCCGAAAGACATCCAATGCTGGACCTAAGCCTCCCCCAATTGGGGGGGTTTGCCATAATCGCCACGCTTGGCAGGCGGGTTGGCGATCGCAGTATGGTGTTAAAAATGCATAGAGAACGTTGCTGCCGATTCTCTTGTAAGTCCCTTAGTCGCCTTTTACGAAACCAACGAGAAAAATGGAGTGGATGAATTAGCAGTAGCTCATTTGCAATAACCTACTTTCCATCCTTGTATCACAATGTACTATTTCCACATCTGGGCGTCAAGTCTGCTATTACAATAGTGTCAGAATGGTCTCTTCATTGTGAGTTTTTGACAGATTTGCCATACAAACACTGTCAAATACTCACAATGGCGAGACCATTCTGACACTATTGTAATAGCAGACTTGAGGAACTGGTCGGAATAAGCCCAATAGTAGAATGACAAGTAAGAAAAATTATGTCGCAAAGCTCAAATTTTGTTCATCAAACATTGAATGTGGGTTACCTTCTGTGCTCCAAACACAAAGCAAATATATTTACTTGGTTTCAAAGCGGTTTCAAACGATGCTATGATTAAAACCGCTGATTGACCAATGATTTTGAAAATTGTACCTTTTTGTTTTTTATTATTCAAAAATACCTTAAATAAAATATTTACCTTCGAGGTTGGGTTTTCATTTCTTCGAATAGCTATTTCTCTCAGTTACAATTCCAAAAATAATCGAACGGCCAGTAATTAAGTTTTAAGTTTAATCAAAGGCAGAGTAGAATAGACAAACAGAATTTAAGGCACCTTTTCTCTGAGTTTCTTTAGGCATAATTTGTTTAGTAAATAGTTAATTTGTAAATTTTGTAAATACATACTCATACTCTGATTTAATATCAAAACTTAGGGCGGGTTGTTTCACGTCCACTTAACGCACGCGTATACGTCATAAATGGCGCTAACTATCGTCAATCCAAAAAAAGCGTGGTTTCAGAGAATTATGCCATTAACGTTCGTGAACGGGCGCCGTCAGTTGGGACTGGTGATCTCTTGACTGCCAGGGCTTATTTTTAATTAGTAATTTTATATTTTGAATTGTTTTATAAGTTTTTACATTGTCTCACATTATAGAAGCAACAAGAATAATGTACCCAGGATTTTGTAATATCTTGATTTAAAAGAGTGTCCTTGGAGTTTCTTGCCCGTTCTTCTCCATAGTGATCTACGTATTGGAATGGGCATCTAGCTTCAACTTTCTGACTAACTAACCGTGTCTTTGACAATTACAATGCCTGTAAATGTTTTAATTGAAATAAATACTTTGAGTTTGAGTTATAATATAACGATTACAGTAACCTGTGTCATACTCACTGGTTATCGTCATTTTATCTTTTACATTTGAACTTTGACGATCGGTTTTTTATGCAGTGAAACAACGCTTTGTATTTAACGAACGTTAAACTTCATAAGTAATCGTTATTATTTGACGTACGTATGTTACGTTAACCAACCGTTTGAAACAACCGGCCCTTACTGTTTATTGAGGTGGTTCTTAGTTAATAGAAAATCTAAGTTTGTACATTCTTGAATATTTAAGACTGCGCCGAGCGCACAGTCCTCATCGTTATTTCGGTGATTTCTTTTATTTTAGAATGAAAATGCAGAAAATAAGCTCGTTAAGTTGTGCTTCACGAGACTATACGTTATTATTACTACAAACAGTAGTTTTAAATTGTTATGTTTTATTGTAATCATTAAAACGGAAAATAATGGCCACTAAGCTCCGTTTTAATGATTACAATAAAACATAACAATTTAAAACTACTGTTTGTAGTAATAATAACGTATAGTCTTGTGAAGCACAACTTGACGAGCTTATTTTCTGCATTTCCATTCTAAAATAAAAGAAATCGCCGAAACAACGATGAGGGCGCCAATGTGCGCTCGGCGTAGTCTTAAAATTTGCCTACGTTACTTTGTGCAATTTTCGCAAATGTTGCAAGTTAGATGATAACAACTTTACAAGCATCATTCAAAAGCTTAAAAAAAAAATTGTCGCATTTTTCGCCAGACACGACGGAACAAAGTTAAGGAATCGCAAACTTTTACATTTTTCTCTTTATTTTTGAAGTATGAAGTAGCACTTCAAAAGTATCAAAGTTGAAAGGAATCTTCATCGCACTGAGATGTTATTGCTAGAAAAAACTTGAGACTTTTCATTATTATCTAAATATATAAAAGAAGAAACTGACTGACTGACTGACATATCAACGCACAGCCCAAACCACTGGGTCTAGAGATTCCAAATTTGGCACGTAGGTTCCTTATGAGGTCTAAGGGTGCACTAAGAAAGGATTTTTGGAAATTCCACCCCTAAGGGGATAAAATAGGGGATGAAAGTTTGTATGAAAAATCTTATTCATTTGGTTGATTAACTTGAAATTTGGCACAAATACTTGCATAAGTAAGTAATAACATTTTTCAAAACTACCCCTCAAAGGGGAATTGCGGCGTGTCAAAGTTTGTATGTAGGCATTTTAACGCGCAGTTCGATTAACTTGAAACTCAGTAGAAATACTTGCGACCAAAAAATAACTATAACATGTAAATAAAGAATAACATGTATAACCATTGGCTAGGGAAGTATTGACATCCACGCGGGCGAAGCCGCGGGCCACAGCTAGTAGTCAATAATTCAACAAGTGAGCTGATATCTGTGTTTTGTTTTATTTTTATCTTGATAGTTGAATCGAGATAATTAATTTATTTTGTTCATTCAGAAGGATTTCATATTCAAATATTATTTAGCTGTAGATATCTTCAAAATGAAGGAGTATGTAGGTACAACCGCCTATAATAATTGGCTATCCCCGTTTCAAAACCGAAGTTTACGTAAGCTACAAAACTTGCAGAAGTTGACTTTCGCAAGTAATTCTTAGAAAACTTTCGGCGATTATTTAAATGGCAAAAATTGCTGGCGAAACTCAACTACGTAGGTACCGAAATAGGCGTCTTTAAACATAATTCTTATTGGTTCGTATTTTCACAGGAAAGGATCCTTTCTTCACCTTGTCTTGACTAATATCTACTGTTAAATGATAAATCTATACTTACTAATAATAAAGCTGAAGAATATGTTTTCTTTTTTTTTTTGAACGCCTTCATCTCTCGGTACTACCTGACCGGATTTGAAAAATTATTTTTGCATTTGATAGCCCAATTCTTGAGGAAGGCTATAGAAAAGTAAGTTAGAAAGAACGCCAAGCGAAAACTTTTGACGACACGGTTGGCGCAGTGGTTAAGCGATTGACTGCTGCGCTGCGTGTCGCGGGTTCGATTCCCGCACGGAACAAATATTTGTATGACCTACAAGTAGTTGTTCCGGGTCTGGCTGCTTGTGTATGTGAGTTTAAATGTTTGTAAACGCACTCACGATACAGGAGAATTTCCAAGTGTGGGGAAACGTTTAAAAAAAAAAAACGAAGTAATAGCGCGGGCAGGCGATGCGATGCGATGGTGTAGGTCAGGAGGAACAAGAAATTTCGTTGACGAAGTCGCGGTCAGAAACTAGTTAATGATAAATTATGTTTTTTCTGTAATTTGTATATTTTCTCTAAAAAAATATCTAGGTATGGTCGATGTTTCCTAACCGACTAGATACTCTGAGACTCTGATAAAATAACACCGAAACAAAGTCACAGATCTTCAAAGTCCAGACATTATCTTGGTCAGATTATGTAAGCAACGTGCAGGTTTTGTATTAAGGAGTAAGTAGTAGAAAATAATCGATATGTATATAAAAAATTATTTCCGTTCGTTAGTCTCACAAAAAATCGAAAATGGCTCTACCAATTTGTTTTCTTTTTTAATTTTGTTCGCCTCAATACTGGGGTGGTATAAGAAAAAAATATGAAAAAAATTCTATAGCAAAAGTTATTTATTCAAATTAGGCTGAGAATCAGCAGTTTTCGAGCTTCATAATTACATAAAGTCAAACTCCAACACAAAGCATTTATTTCAAATAAACCAATTACAGGCACTTTTGAATTGTCAAGGGGTCGGTCGGTCAGAAAGATGAAGCTAGTTGCCCATTCCAAAGCGTAGTAGGTTCCTATGGAGAAGAACGGGCAAGAAACTTCACGGACACTCTTTTATAACAAAATATTGTTACAAAAAAATGGGTTCCATCATTCATAAGACAGCCGCCCCCCAAAACGCCCGCCCTTCACAACTTCCTAGTGCTTTAGCTGAGAAGATGAAGTGGCACAACAAACTCCCCAGCAGCACAGCTGTCTGTTCAATTAGATAAACTTGATTCTATACAGTAGTAGGTATGCAAAATAATTACCAAAAACAAAAAAAACTGCCGAAAACTCGAAAAAAAAAGAACGACATTTTGTCTCACGTGGTACGAAGTTCACCCGGTCATCGAATTATATCCTAAAAATAAAAATACACCCTAATCAGGATAAAATTATAGTCATCTGGACTATTCTAGAATCAATACGGGTTCGTAAAATGTACTCGACAAAGTCCTAGAGTATCAAACCGCTAAACCAAAGTAAGCTGTGGTAACTAGAAACAGGAAAATTATATATCTACGTGAAAGGTCAATGAGACGCTTACCCCTTGGTTACACTGTGGAAATGGTATAGCCACAAACTGAAAACAGCGGAGGTAATAGTAATCCATTATTAGAACCTTTACTGGAGTAACTCTAGATACCCCGGGGATAAGAGTGAGTTATTCAGAAGGTAGGCTGCCCAGGGTTCTTAATATTGTAAGGATAAATGCCTGCCTGATTGGTCAAGTGGTAGAAAGAGAAGACGGCTAAGCAGTCCTGCGAGTTAATTGTGTTACACACTCACTGTAGCAATGGATTTCATTTTGACAGCTTAACAAAATTTATTGCGTTATTTACGTTGTTGAGCAAACGAATTTTTCGAACAGATGAAGCAATGGATTAGCAATTGATAGCTATCGTTTTTGTGCTCACCAGTTGGCGCCACTGTTGAGTAAGGTCCTGCCAGTACTTTTATTTTATAATTATACTAGCTTCTGCCGTCGACTTCGTCCGCGTGAAATTTCGGCCCACCCATCACGTCGCATCCCGTTGTTCGCATGCGCTATAACTTCGTTACCACTTAGCGTTCTTTCTGACTTTTGTTCTTTCGCTTGGCTCCTAAGGATCATAGCGTGATGTTATATAGCCTATAGCCTTCCTCGATAAATGGGCTATCCAATACTAAAATATTTTTTCTATTCGAACCAGTATCTAGTTCCTGAGATTAGCGCGTTCAACCAAACAAACAAACTCTTCTTTATACTGTACTGTATAGCTTTATAACATAGCTGACCCGCGCAACTTCGTCTGCGTCACCTAAGCCTAAGAGGGTCTACTTATTTTGTTACGGAGTTATTTTAAAATTATGATATCTCCTAATATGTTGATTGAAATCAAGTGATGTAATGGACAATTTTGTTTACATTTAAATACTTGTGATTAATAATATATTTATTTGGATAAGGATTAATTTTATGTTGATAAAACTCCTTCGCAAATAATGCATTAATTTCGAACAAATTTGATTACTATCAAAAAAAGGTTATAGTGAGTCAATCTTAAAAGATGGACATATGCTGTCGCGGATTTTTTTTTAGTACTTTTAAAGAGGAACAATTCCATCATACATGATATTTGCGTAACCGTTTACGCAGCGCACGCAACGGAAGCTCTCAAAAAGCAATAATTTTTCCCGTTTTTGCAACATTTTTCATCCTCCGCTCCGCTCCTTTTAGTTGTAGCGTAATGTTATATAGCCTATAATATTTCTCGATAAATGGACTATCCAACACAAAAAGAATTTTTCAATTCCAACAGTAGTTGCTGAGATTAGCGCGTTCAAACAAACAAACAAACTCTTCAGCTTTATAATAATATATATATATATATATATATACATATATAATATTATATTATATATATATATATATATAATATTATATTAGTATAGATAATATTATTAAGTAGTGTATAAATCTCATAACTCTGTGCAATATAACGTTCGTTTGGTTCACATAGTGTGTTATTCCTTAATCCCATAAGGTTAGTGAACGTACCTTCCCTTTGAAACATTATACGGGAAGCGACGCAATAACACGAACTAGAGTATAATGGCCTCTTTTCTGACGACAAGTTTCTATTGTGGTTGAAAGGGTTTGTTTTGATTTGAAACTCATATTAGCGCATCAAGGATGTTCGCGGACGCACACAGGCTGGATTGTCCATACGTGAATCGCTGCTGCGCCATTTCCCATGGAATGATGCAGCCGCAGTGAATCGTCGGACAGTACTGCCGCTGTGTTTATTTATCAGGAATTTGTTTACGATGTAGATAAAATTATCTTAATTACTAACAGGATAAGTTAGCTAACAAATGAGTCATGGCTACATGAATAAATAATAAAATAAATAATTTAAAAAATCAAAAACCCTATTGCAAAAAAGACAATTTAGAAGTAATGCACTAAAATGACCGAAACAAGATTGAGATAAACTAAAAACAAATTAAACTCTAATTCGGTTTAACAGTCTATATTATGAGTTGAAAGTCTAAGTTAAATACCCGCATTAAGTTTAGTTGCATTTCGCGCCAAAAATCCGCCATATTTTTTTTTAAACACCTTTCTAGTGACACTTGGGTTTTTAAGACGAATATAACGGTACCTTAACTGTCAAAATCCATCTAGCCGTTTGGAAGATACGAGGTAATAAAGAAATTTACAAACAAACATACATACAAGATACGAGCGAAAACATAACCCTTCATTGGCCGTCGGGTAAAAATTGAATTGAATTGAAATATCTACTTTAGCTTTAGATGGCCGGTGTAGGAGACGAGTCCTGCTGCCCTATTCTGCTATTTTTATAAATTCGTCACTCCAACACGATCCCACTGTCATTTTGCTAAAAGTTCGTCATCTGCTAAATTCATAATGGTGGATCATTAGTCGGTCAATGGTCTCGTAATAGAATTGTATTACAATTGCATTTTGAACATTTATTCATGCCAGATTTCATTTATATATATTTTTACATATTATTTATTAGTGTTATAAGCAATCTGAAGTAGTAGGAAGTTGGAAGTTTAGTAGGAAGTTTCATTTGTCATTATTTACGAGATTACCAATTCTTTCAATATAGAATACATATATATATACTCTTATAATACAAAAAATATTCTGAGTACTGTCCGGCTTGTCTTGGTTACAAAACATCTACGCGGCAAAGGCCTAATCTTATCGATATCATCCAATATCTGCCAATCTGAATTAGTGTATACTGTGTATATTGTATTACTTGATATATGTGTTCTTACAAAAAAAATAGCAGCACGAGATGATCAATTATTCTTTTTTTCGGAATTCTTTGTTAAAAGAAAATAGGAATCAATATAAGTTTATAAGAAGGTTGATTAATTGATAAGCCTAGAACAATATTTTAGTGATGAGTTTAAGGTACACTATTAAAAATAAATTTAATACAAGAAGTGTAAGAGAGAAAAAACTTCGGTAACAAATTATTACGGGGAAAGAACTTCAAAATATTTAGTCCCAAAGGTATTTAATCAATTAGATTTGTTAAGACGAAACCCTAAAGTCAGTAAAGGTATGTTAAAGTCAAAATTAAGGAGTTTATTTCTCGATAAAGACGATTCTGCCTGTATCGAGAAATGAACACCTAATTGTATCATTATAATTTATTATGAGTAATCTGTGATTCACACTAACAAAACGCGTTCTAACTTTGGTCCAGGTCTAAACCTTTCAGCCAGTTTTTGTATCTAGAACCACATTCCGACTAACACAAAGTTCTTAATACAAAATTGACAAATTAGACTCTGGTACAAAATCAGTTTTTGTATTTAGAACTTAAACATTGTAGGAAAAAAGTTCGAAATAAATAATGGCTCGATGGTTTAAACCTGGGTCTAAAGATAAATCTTGTTTTGTAATAAGGCCATAAGGGTTTGGTCGGGCCGGCACGGGCGGTTTGCGGACGCGGCTTAGGACGCGGACGCCTCCAGACAGATAGGTACGTACTTAGAATCTGTCAGTGTCCAGTGTCCGCGGCTCGTTCGCGATCTGTTCATTCCGGTGCGATTGATCCTTGACTGAAATTAGTGCATAGTTGATAGTTTTCAGGTTGATTTTGATAGATTTTGTGTATACCTGTTAACAAGCGCTTCTCGCCATCAAACTGGAAAGTTTGGCGAGAAATACTAGAAACAATAATGTAAATAACATAAAATAAAAAATAAACTTGAGTCTGTGTCTCTGACTGGCAATCAAATGAAATCTTGGCATAACGATTATGGCGATAGGAAGATTTTTACTTTTGTAAATAGTTTTTATGGGTAAACTAGTGAAACGCGGATGCAGTCGCCGTCAGATATATTGTGGCAGACAAGGTGACCAAATACTTCTAAACAATTTAAAATGTCAATAAGTTCCATACACTACAAGTTACCATTAATATCTGAACATTCATTACTTCATTAATATCTGAGCAGATGCTTGTCAATAATTTCATACACACTACTAACCAAAAATATCTGAACACTACAACGTCAAGTGTATCTACGCAGACAAACACTGAGCTAACCTAATTCGTTACTACGCGATATAAAGGACGAACCAAAAACGACTATCGACTTGACAAAAATAAATTAAATTCCAGGTAACACTCTTTTTGAACACCAAATGACTGTTCTAGGTACAAATACGATGAAAAGGGAATACAAATTGTATAGAAAATCATTTGTTTAGGATACAACTGATATTTTATGTTAATGGTCAAACTATTGATAGAAAATAGATCTTGGTTTTGTAATGAAAATAAAAATTATTGTAAATATTTTTTATTTGTGACAACATAAGTAGCTAAACATTAGCATTTTGTGTAACCTCCTTCTGCATTTAATACGTCCTGTAACCGTTTTCGCATGGAAGTGTTCAGATATTTTTGGTTAGTTGTGTGTATCGAAATTATTGACAAGCATCTGCTCAGATATTAATGAAGTAATGAATGTTCAGATATTAATGGTAACTTGTAGTGTATTTAACTTTTTGACATTTTAAATTGTTCAGAAGTATTTGGTCACCTTGTCTGCTACGATATACCTGACGGCGACTGTACCATAGGCACACAAAAAAACGGAACTTTTTAATGTGAATATATGTACATATGTATAAAACAAAGTCGGGTTAGTTACACCATTTATAACTCAAGAACGGCTGGACCGATTTTGATGGTCTTTGATTTGTTGGATTTGTATCCGACCTGAATAGCAGAATAACTATTAAAATAAGCGAAAAATTCATGAAAAAAAAAATCTCCTACATTTTGTATGGAACGGCTTTTTTGATGATATTTCTAGAATGGATTGGGGAGCGGGGGAAAAGAAATTTCACGCTGAAGAAATCGCAGGCAGAAGTTAGTAATGTAGGTATAGACTGAAAGGATCAAAAAACTATTGCATGGATTATTGATGTTAAGTCCTAGAAACAACACGCTTTTACAGTATCGTCTCTTCTCACGGTATAAAGCTACGGGCGTAAATGCTATAAGTGAGAAACAAGCTCCCATTGCTAATTTATATTAATTAGATAGTAAACTGCTAAGTATACACCTTATTGCGCGCGAGATAGAGTTCTTAATGTACAAATACATTATTCAACTTAGTACTACGTGTCTAGAGTGCCTCTGTTAACTGTCAGACTTGGAGACCTACCTTTTGCCCTATCAGTTTAGTTTCGTTACGAAGATGACGCTCTTACCAGTATTAGCAAGAAGTAACTTAGGCTGGATAGCAAAACAACGACATGGAATTATCCATCACAAGTTGTTTTGCAAGTCTTTATAATTCCCTCTTCTTTCGTCTTTTCCGGGTAACCACTGAAAATCAGCGCTGTGCTGTGGGTCCCTCATAGCACAGCATCATGCTGAGTGGAAGCCTTCTTGTCACAGTCATGACGTGCAGCTGCCGACTATTTTGTTTTGTGCTCGTGATTGGAATGTAGATCTATTTAGTTTTATTTTTTATTTTTCTTATACCATCTAATCAAGTTAATTATCTTTTTGTATGCACGTGTTTCTGTGACAAATAAACCTATTTTTCTTTCTTTCTTTCTTTCTCTTTTTAGGGTTCCGTATTCAACAAGGAACCCCTATAGTTTCGCCATGTCCGCCTGTCTGTCTGCTCGCGGTTTTGCTCAAAAACTAATGGTACTACAAAGTGGTATTTTGGCATGAGTATACACGTTAATGACGTCAAAAAAGTGGTAAAATAAAATTTTGAAAAAAAAAAAAAAAACAATTTTTAAGGGTACCCCCCTACATGTAAAGTGGGGAAGATAAATTTTTTTTTTCGTCCTTCCCATAGTGTGGGATATCGTTGGATAGGTCTTTCAAAAATATTAGGGGTTTGGGAAGACCGTTTTTGATTAAGTAAACCGTTCGTGACTTATCAAGCTTTAAAGTACCAATTTTCGTTAGAGTCAAGTGTCCCCCCCCTTTACCAACTAAACGGTTGTGTCACGGCAGTAGTACCTATATATAACGAAGTTAAAAGGAAAACTATCACAGCTAAGTAGGCTTTACAATTTACCGAGTAATTGGCAACCAATTTACATTTACAGTTGAAAAAAATGTTCTCCCATACATTCTGTATAGGAAAACATGTTTTTCAACTACATGATAAGTTTGTTCTTGGGATAAATTCATCCCAACTACGGAACTCTTCATTGTGCGTGGTCCGACATGCACTTGGCCGGTTTTTTTAAGATGCTCTGATATCTGATTCAGTTCCTAGTTCCTAGGACGGCACGGTTGGCGCAGTGGTTAAGCGATTGACTACTGCGCTGCGTGTCGCGGGTTCGATTCCCGCACGGAACAAATATTTGTATGACCTACAATTAGTTGTTCCGGGTCTGGTTGTTTGTGTGTGTGAGTTTAAATGTTTGTAAACGCACCCACGATACAGAAGAAATTCCTAGTGTGGGGCAATGTTTAAAAAAAAAAAAAAACAATCCATTCTCGTAGCTGAAAGCTGGCAGTGTTTCCAGTATCGAGTAACTGCACAAGTAAAGCTTTGGCAAAACTGAGGCGTATCCCGCATGAGACGCAGGACGCAAATGCACGCGTCGATTGTTTTAATGATTAGGAAGTTACGCGACTATTCGCGCCAGTTTGAACTTCTCCATTCAAGTTAGTTGACACATTCACAAAGCCAAACTGAAAAAAATCACACGCGAGAAATCCCGAATCCCGCACGGGATTCGTTTCAGCTTGGCCAGAGGTTAAAGAGTCACAAGACAATCGGCTTTCCAGAAGGCTCTTACCGAGCGATAATCGTAAAATAAAAACACACATTACACGAACACATGGAACCATACTCTTCTCTATATATTAATGTTAGAACAAGAAATGTTTTGATATTCTCGTTGTATAAAAAATATGGTAACCATTTATGGAATATTAACCCATGTAGGTAGGTTATATTGAATTTATATTGGTAGGTCTATTGGACTTTCTTATTTTCCATGTACCTACATCTATACATAAAATCTTAGCGAAGTCAAAACTGTACATTGAATATGTTTGAAAAAAAGTAATTACCATGAGGTCTGGGAAAGATTCTGATGCCGAAAATACAGTTTTTAGAATTTTTGTCTGTTTATCTGTTTGTCTGAATGTATAATATGTTCCAACACCACGCAAAAACTACCGGATAGATATTGTATAAATATTGCATAGATATTCCCTATAGGTCTAGTCAATCTGTAGGGTACTCGTATAAATTATCATGCTATTTGCAAAAAAAATGGGGATGAGCAGTTTTGCATTATGTTTTGAGATGTGTCAATAAGGGCAGGTACCTTAACCGTGGTCGTTACAAAAAAACGGTCTTAAGAGACTATCCTTAACTTTTAGAAACATTTTGATCTAAATTCACAAATTTAGAAAATCTTGGACAGGTAGCAAGAAAATGGGCTATTTTCACAAAAGGTTTTTTGATGCCAATCGATCAATTTCAAACATTCAATAATTCACTATAAAAGAGCTGGTGGATCTCTACACCGAGCTGCAGACAATCCAGGGAGGCTACGCAATTCTTAGATGGTAGGTGTTACGTTACATTTTTCCGGGAGGGGAAAAATGTAAGGTCAGAGATAAAACTACCACCTGCCTATCATCAGAACTGGAGGAGTCCTAGCTTAAGAAGAAAATGAACAAGTTAAAGAGTAAACAATTTAATAAATAAAATACAATTTAGATGGTTTAATAGGCCCTAAAGAATGGGTATTGGAGGGTCCTAACTGAAGGATAATAAGAGGCCAGGGAAACCGGGGAGAAGTCACGTTGGGCGCCAGATTGTAAAGTTACATTTTTCCCCTCGCGGAAAAATGTAACGTTACATAGGCTAACCAGGCGTTTATATATGAGGTCGGTAGGATACCGGAATGACGGTTGGTGACTCATTTCATTAAAAACGTCTAACGGGCGTCAGCGAGTTGGCTTCGGCCCCTCCAAGTCCTCGTAAGTCTTCTAAAGTCCAGGACCCGAGAAATGTCAGAGACGTATATAAGACAAAAATGTAATAATAATAATTAGGGCATTTAGTGAGCTTATTGGTGATGTTCTTCAGAAAGGTCAAATGCGTAGTACTCGCATCCGGCGTGCGTGTAAGACCATGTTTGAACATAAACGAAGCAAAGCGAGTATTTAAGGATCGTAGCAGGTGGCGTTCTGCAGTTTCTACCTGCTCCCATGGGAAGAAAGCGTGTATATTATCTATGTATGTATTACCTACTGACAAGTTCGTGAGCATATTCGCATGAAGCTGGCAGTATCATCACAACGGTAATGTTTTCCCATTGTTTGTATTATATTTTTTAGTATACATTTAGTATGTTTATTTATTTGTGCTTATATTTATATATAATAAGATTTATATATTGAATTTATAGTTTGTAATAGGTTTATGTATATCTTTATATTTAAATGAATATTTATTCCTCAATTTTCGCTATTGCACCTACTACTGTATGTCTCTGCATCACCCAAGGGTTGACTGGTAGAAAATGCCTATGGCATTAAGTCCGCCTCTGTACATTTTTCTTGTGCTTAAAGTATTTAATCAACTGTGCTATTAATATTGGCCTTGAATAATTTTTCTGTAACATCAATTTGCCTGAAATTAATTATATAAGTGCTGCTTACTGAAAGGCCTTCCTTTTGATTTAAACCTAATAGCGTCTGCTATTAATATTTTACGACACTTCCAACTAAATGTTTTGAAAACAGTAGCAAACCTTGAATTTATTTTAATTAGCAACGGAATTTTAATTAAAACATAATCTTTAAGTACTTCGTTTACGACCAAGTTACTATGTATCAGAACATTATCAAACTTACCTCATCATACAGAAAGGCTGCTTACACACGACGCTGATCAATACGATAAGTGTGTATGCCGCCGGCTGTCGCTGAAAACCAGCGCTGGGGCTCTGTCTCGCATTGGGTCGCAGCATTATGCTGAGCGATGGCCGTTTTGCGTGGATGTGGCGCATATTTTCCCCCAACTTATTATTTTCGTGTTTGTGTCTTTCTCTGCGTCATGTTTGCCACAAATAAACGTATTTTCTTTCTTTCTTTCTTTATGCTTCGGCTTTGTATTTCGGCGAGTGTGCCCATGAACTCCACAACCTCATTCTACCATCAGACATCTAGACGCACTGCAAGTTACCACCCCTACCTAGTTGATATTCAACCAACTCGCACTAAGCGTTTTCAAACGTCTTTTATAATGCGCACAGCAGAGGAGTGGAACTCTCTGCCTGCGTCTGTGTTTCCGAACGCATACAACCCTAATCTATTCAAAGTGAGAGTGAACAGGCTTCTTCTGGGTAAGCTCACTCCATCGTAGACTTTCTCTCTGTCACCCAGACCTAGACCAAAGTTAAAAGCAAACACATAGTAGATTTTTTTTTTTATTGAAATCACATGGCAGTTTCATACTGCATTTGTTTGTAACCATATGAACAGTGGGAAGTTGACGTGTGAACCCAACTTTTTACCGCAAAGTATCGAACAGGACAGCGCCGTGTGAACGGAAGCTTTCGCTACAGTCAAGTGCTACGAGACTACGCGAAGCTCCATTGTAGCAATATGCTACGCACGCAGTTTAAAAATTGTCAAGTACATATCGTTGCTCGAGCTCTTATATTTATTTGGCCATAGTAGTGTACATAGTAGGACTTAATGCCACAAGGCATTTTCTACCAGTCAACCTTTGGGTTAAATATAAAAACATAGTTATAGGGCAAAAAAATAATGTCTAAAATAATAACTTCTTGATTACGAGAATTTATATACTTTTATTGATACACATATACAAATAAAATAAACTAATAGATATTTTAACAAATACTACCTAATAATAATTCCTATGACTAGACTATTATTTGAGAGTTATTTAGTCTGACTTATATATGTAGTGGTTCCGAACTTTTCTTTTAAAAGTGAATTTGCTTTCAGTTTTTTTTAATGCCAAAAGGTAGCGCGTTCCAGAGCTTTATAGTAGAGATAGCGTAAGAACTTGACATATGTAAAACCGGTACGGTGTGAAGGAATTTGGAGAATTAGATTCTTGGAAGCTCGTAGGTTACGACTATGAGAACTGCCCAACACTTTGAAATAATTCTTTAGATAATCGGGAGCACATGGATCGTTCATAACCGTGAAGAGCAAGCAGAGAGATCTGAGGGACCTCCTGAGTCGGATAGGCAACCATTTAAGCTGAGAACGGGAGGAAGAAATGTGATCGTATTTACGAATATATAATAATTTATTTAGAAATGATAATTTGTTATTATACCACGCTGTAATTTTTATTTTTACATACAACGCAAGCCATACAAATGTCTATCAGCTGCGAGTAATTCGCTTCGCAAAAAATGGTTCCGTCGCATGTAAGATCAAATATTTATATAAAACAAGAAACTTACCGAAAGTGTGATAATCTTGTCAAACAGCATTACAGGCGGCATGTGGAAATCGAACACGAAGTACTGGGGACAAAAATAGTTAATGTTAAAAAATATCTTGAATTTTTGGCATTTTGCAGAGTCAGTAGCTGCGTAGGTTTAAATTTAATATTTCAGACGACGCGACTTTATATTCAATATCCATTAACTAGAAGCCGATATCTTCACGCCTGGTTCCACTACTAAGTAGTATTATTGCAGTTGGCATGACTGACGATTGAGCCAAACTTACAATTCATTTTAAATCTAGAAGCGTAGGAAGATCGGAGTCGTATTTTTTTGTTAATATTCTGTGAGACAAAATTGCTCTTGACTACCACGCTTGACGGTACCTATTAAATTCTCAGTCAATATAATTTTAGCGACAGTTACTCAAGTTTCTTTTTTCGTAACTTTACGAAGTATTATATATATATATATTTATTATATATATCAAGATATATCTTCTTTTTTTTAACCGAATAGAACTACCTGTACCCGCGGCTTCGTTCACGTGACTGTGTATTTTATTTGCATCACAATTTAGCAATAGGAAATAGAACATTATTTATTATCCAGCTCCGTGTGAAGGGACATAGGTAAAGCACAGTATGAGTCAACATTAGTAACCTAAAGTATTTCTTACTTCTAGGTTATAAAGTTAATAAGCAGGGATATTTTAAGAGGTATTAAATACAATAAACACTCTTACACTAAAATATGTATACGAGTATTATGTACATACAAGTAGGTATATGAAGGGAAAAAAGGGGAAGAGCATCAAAAAATTCGTTCTCATCGCTGTCAGCGGGAAAAGTGCCGAGAAGGCTGGCAGCGTTGCCACGTTGGATGGCAATGCTGATTATTTGGCCTAAAAATAGGCCAGTCCTCTGGTCACCTGAAGAGTCGAGCAATCGCTTGGCGATGTCCCGAAGTACTCGATGAGCACTCGGACCTCAAACGGCTCAAACATATAGCTCTCAATAAGGTTGTTATATTTCCGCCGCTCGAGGTTTTCTGCACCCGCCCAAGAACAACTCGTCTTGCTAGGAAGATGGGATGGTGCGACGGTGTCGACATATGTAGATTGCATCCCACACCAAAGGCCTTTTCGACTTCCAAGGCGTTATGGTCATTCCGTAAGCCCTCTTGCCATCGTCACGTGCCAAGCCATTGGGTTCTAAAACAGCTGACGCACGATGACAACGGATGATGTCATTAATGCTGTGCAGTACCAACCGAACAGCGCTCTTGCTGTAGGATGGACCATGGTGTCCGAGACGGTCAACAAATTCACCGCACTGACAGCGATGTGGAGCGCCCATTGTAGACGCAGACTTGTAGCAATCCGAAAAGTGGTGTTACCCAGCATAGTGTCTATGTTGGGTGATGGTAGTCTCTGAAGCCAGGGGCCCAACTCCCATTCTCCCACAGCCAGCAAACAGACACGCTCAGCAGAATTGGTGGACGTATTAATCCGTGCCAACCTGCAGAGCAGCTCATCCCATTGTCTCTAGAAAGACGGGTTTTCGGGCTGAACCGTATCCGGGCAAGTCATCTTCCAGGCGTTTACCGTATCGGTTAAACACGGCCCTTCAGAGTTGACCTGAGAAGATACTAAGATTCTTGTGGTTAACTTTTCGGTGCTGTGGATCGAGGACAGGTACACCGGTATGCTTAGATACACTAGACATTTTGTGGAAAGTACAAAGGTATTATTTGTCAGTGAGCCCCAAACTAGAATAGGTTGATGGGAATGTCATAGTACATTCATAGCGAAATGATTATTGGGCAAGTTGCAAATAGTTTCGACATACGCAACTGTCGCTTATAAGCGAATACGCTAAAGCTCCTATTAATTAATTACTGTTGTCAACTGCAGGATTAAACCATTATAATGTCATAATCCTCAACCCAGTTTGAGCTCAGCGTATTTCGGTTTAGTTACAGAAATTATAAGTGTAAACATTATTTTGTTAATCTAAAACGTGCCAAGTGTTCACCACAATGTGGATCATAGTCTTAAATAGGTAACGTATACCTAATCTTGTTTTGCCACAACAAAGGCGGTCTAGCAAGTGCCTGACTGTTGTTAGGTAGACAGTCAGGTAATTCAGGAAAATTGACACCCGACCCGGCTTTCAAAGAACGTCAAATATAAACAATTTGAATGTACGGACAATTTAAGTTGTAGTTAATGAGCTTAATAATTAGTTTCCCTGATTGTACCTTATTAAGTTGCTTATCATTTGCCATTTGTTTCAAATTAAATTGAATTATTTAGTTTCCGGATTAATTGCTTTTCAGGATTCGTTTGAAATTAATTTTATTATGGATCTAATTTTAAGTTTGTGTTTTGTGAATTGTTTTAAGATAAATGTTGAGGTGTTATAATGTAGCGTATTTAAAGAATATTCTTTCTTAATTTTATTACGTTTAGTTATCATTTCAATATTTTGTTTTGTTTCCATGATTCTGAATATTGTTTAATGTAATGTAATAAAGTCTTAAGAAAGTTCATAAATGAAATTTAATTACTAATGGAGCAAAAGTTTCAAAACAGAAGACCAATTCTCGTAATTAAAAACGTATTTGGTACGCTAACACAACCTCATCTCAGCGACAAAATCAGAATTCGAACGTTCTTAAAAATACGGGAAGTGCCTCTCTATTGTTGTAAATTGTACGAAATATAAGGAAAAACCAATGAAAAAAAAATGAATCGTAATTAAAACCTTACCTCGTTGTAATATGGACAGTTGGTGCTTTCCTTGACGCTGGTGTACTTGCGATGATCGCCGATCTGCACGCAAACCACGGGGTCCATGTTCAGGCCGGCCAGCTGACGTGCCTCAATGATGGTCACACACAATTGGAAGTCAGCTGCCTTCAGCGCAGATGGAATTCCAGTCTCGATGACAGTGCGCCTATAGGGTTAAAGGTAAATTGTTTGTTTATTGGACCAATTAAAACCATATAGGTATCTATACTTATAAAAGCCATGAATAAAAATATGAAAAACGGATCACCCTACAAAATGCCCTAAAACTGATATCAGACGCTTCACTCGAGTCAATGGTTCATTCAAGTAAATGATTTTTCTAAAATTTTTGGTTTAGTGTTGTGTGAACATTCCACGTTACATAAATGTACATAGGAATGAACATTCATCTACCCCTTTCATTTCATTCTTCGATCATTCGCTAGGGGAGTGAAATTTAATCCAACATTGTTGGATCAGTTTACGAATGTATTCACTTTTATTCATTTTGAGACATTTGCTGCGCTTGACTCGGTGGAACGCAGAGCTAAGAGGCTCATTGGCGACGTAAAACTAGTGGATGCCAAGCTTCACAGCTTGGCTCATCGCCGCAAGGTTGCCTGCTTGTCGGTCTTCTAAAGATTGTACTTCGGAGAGTGTGGCCATGAACTCCACGACCTCATTCCACCGGCCCCCTTCTACCATCGGACATCTAGACGCACTGCAAGTTACCACCCCTACCTAGTTGATATTCCACCAACTCGCACTAAGCGTTTTCAAACGTCTTATATAATGCGCACAGCAAAGGAGTGGAACTCTCTGCCTGGGTCTGTGTTTCCGAACGCATACAACCCTAATCTATTCAAAGTGAGAGTGAACAGGCTTCTTCTGGGTAAGCTCACTCCATCGTAGACTTTGTCTCTGTCATCCAGACCTAGACTAAAGTCAAGAGCAAACTCATAGTAGAATGAAAAAAATAAAAATAAATTCACATCGAGTGAAAGATGGCCGAATGATAGACTGAAATAACAAAGAGTGAATCATCTGATATCTGCTTTAGGAAGAGAATAGGCATAAGAATGGGATAAGGTCAAGAAGAGAACATAATTTTTTATCGCAACTTGTATTTTTTTTCCCCGTACAATTAAAAGTAAGAATTATGTATTGCGGCATTAGGTTTAGAATTCTGTGTACTTACGTCTTTTTAATCTTACGCGGATCAGTTGGTGAATGTACATCAACCAGTACTTCGTCTGACGACATCGAAGTCTGGCTGGCGGGACGGTCTGGCTCCGAGGAAGGTCCAGCAAGATCCAGCAGTCCCTGCTCCTCATCGCTGCTATAACGAGGTGGACGGACCTTGCCAATGCGCATGAAGGTCTTAACTGTCTTGAGAGTAGATGGTCGTTTGCGCTCTGGCATATCATACACGACCGACCTTTCTCCTCCGCCCAGGGTGAATCCTCGCCTTGAAATAAGGAGATCTTGTAAGTTGTTTGATATAGATTTTAAGTGAGAAATGGTGGTAAAGAAGTTAGTCTACACTCAGCTTGACTTCGACACGTCACAAAACTGCACGTGTAATGTCGTGTCCAAACCGAAACGCCGTGTATTTACGAACGAACAAAACATGGTGAACACGAACATCGAACACTTTGTTCGCACGTGCGTACCACTAACGAGCTTCAAAAATTTTCGTGGTGATCCAATTTGGTTCTTCTGGGCGGACGGTGTTCGGAGAAATTTGATGCAACATTGTTCGTACCGAACTCGACGGAAGAGCGCGACGGTGGCGGCGGCGCGGGGGTGTCAGTTCATCGCCACCTGTCTAATCCTGTAGTCGCTTAGATATGTCAGACGTTCGTGAATCACAATAAATAGCAAAAAAAATTGGCTACTTCACTGGCGACCACTTCCAACGGTGAATCCATGGTTACTGAGGGGTTGAGCGCGAACACGAGTAAAACTGTGTTCACAAGGTGTTCGTGTTCGCTTTGCTAAGTTACGTCCACACGTACGAATCAAATGTTCCGTAATCGATGTTCGTGTTCACCATGTTTTGTTCGTTCGTGCGTACACGGCTAAAGAGATCGTCGCGCAAGTGCGCGATCGTCGCATTTGTTTTGTTCGGCGAACCCAAACGCGTATAGTCGCGCCGATAGTACGGACTTCCAGTTTTCCGAACAAATGAGTGACATAAACGCGACGATCGTAATCGCGCGACCGATCGCTTTAGTTAGAACGCGGGGTCATGCAATCATGTTAATACTAACAGAGGATAAATTGATTAATGTGTCACAAAAATTCAGTTCCCAATATTTATTATTCTTTACAAAATTGCCATCATAAATAAGAAGTACGTTTCCCAACTCCATTTCACGAATACATCGGAATATTTTGCTGTAAATAGTAAAATATTCTCAAGGCGTGCGTGAGCCATGAATATTAAACAAGCATAAGTAGGTATTTACTCAAATGAACCATGTGTTTACGGACGCAGACACATGGTTCATTGAGCTAATCTTTACTAATCAAAATAAATGTTAACTTTAACGAGCCGATTATATTTTGCAACTAAAGCCTGTGTTCACCAACATTCAAACCACCGGTTAGGTATTTAAATAGTTGGTTTATGTCAAATTTCCTAAGGCCTGTGTTCACCAACATTTAAATCAACTGTTTAGATATTTAATCAGTTGTTTACTCAAAATTTCATAAGAAATTTGACATAATCCAACTGTTTAAATACCTAACCGGTGGTTTGAATGTTGGTGAACACAGGCCTAAGAAATTTTGAGTAAACAACCGATTAAATATCTAAACAGTTGATTAAAATGTTGGTGAACACAAGCCTAAGACGACTGGTGCCCGTTTACTCTCACACTGGGCGGCACGTAAAACTTGGCCATTACACCATTTATAACTCAAGAACGGCTGGATCGATTTTTATGATCTTTGACTAATTGAATTTGTCTCCGCCCCGAATAGCAGAAAACATGAAAAAAATCCACGTAAAATGTTTTTTTTTAAGAAACTTCTTTTTGTCATTTTAAATGGAACGGCTTTTTTGATGATATCTCGAGAACGGGTTGGGAAACGGGGGTACACGAAATTTCACGCGGAGAAAGTCTCGGGCAGAAGCTAGTTAATGTATAAATGAAAGCGCTATGTTGGATTTTACGCTCGCAGAAAGGCTTGATTGTTCCATCATGACATACTGGTGGAAGCGACACGTAGCACGCTTGGAAAGAAGCATCAAACTTAATTGCAGGCAATTTTAATTTATGTCGACCAATTTCTTTTTATTTTATGTAGGTATAACAAATTGTATTTGATTATATTGTTACATTGTATGTATTATTGTTATTATGACATTATTTTCAACGCCCAGCTTAGCGCTGGGACTTGTAATAAAATCCAACAGAGCGATAATATTTAGGCGTGCATTTAGGTGTCTCCTCGTGTTAGTGGAATCGGGAATGAGACTCAGACCCATGCACTGTTTGGTGTGCCATCTATGCCTAAGCATCGGTAGAATTTTAAAATTCGTTGTAATGAAGCCTTTAAAGAATTTTAAAGAATCACATATGTTAATGCCTAAATGTGATCAAAACACAACTTTTTTGTTTACCAATATTCTTTTCTTTGAATACATGTAATGACGTAATTGTGTGACCAGTGTACAACGATTCACAACATTATGTTCATTTGGTCTGCTTGTCTATCCGCTTCCTCCCTTTTGGAATATATTTTGTTTTAAAGGTAAAACGGATGGACGAAATACGCTACACGACGATATTCACGCTCATTAGAGACGAAAATAATATAATTTCAAGTAATAAAATATTGAGATTCTTACTTGAGCAGACGCCTTCCAGCCGTCTTCAGCTTATGAGTTCGTGTCTCTTCCGGGAAATCCATATCTATTGTAACCTCCCTATCACGAATCGACTGTTCAATATTTGCGATGTTGCGTTCCACATCTTCCAAGACGTCCCCTGATTCCTTAGGAGAGGTTCCTGCGACGGATCCACCGGAGGATCCTGGTGTTGCAGGAAAGCCAGATGCAGATGTCTGAGCGCCGTGAGTGTGAGGACCGTGGACTGGTACAGGACCCGAGCCGTGAATCTTTGCTATGTTGTATGATGCAGACTTGACGGAACGGACCTCCGATTTGAGGAATGGGTCCGCATGTATGTCTCCAGTCGGTGGGTTGTAATACACTTCCATGTCGACGAATACCTGCATAGAAAGGATTTATGTAAAATCTGACTAATCATCTTCATGTATACAAATCTATACAATATTTCAGTACAAACTTAAGGCGCTACCCCGAGCAAAACCTTGTGATAGTGCGGTTTTCAGAGGCTATTAACTCATTAAGATAAATGAACTACATCTAAAAGCACATTATTAATGTTCGATATCCTATCATCACATTGCATGTTCTTATTTGTTTTTATGTGTTTTAAATTCAATTAAAATATCCTTGTAAAAAATTACTAAAATTATTGATTGCATGCATCTTTTGCTTAAGGTGATGTTATTTTCATTTGAGGATTACACTAATGGATAGATCATTTAAAATCTAAATAAGTCCACGTTTTATTTTATTTCAAAAGATCGCTTTTGATCACCCAATTCTTGAAGAAGGTTATAGGCTATATCACGCTACGACCCTTAGGAGCCGGGTAAAAAGAAAAAAAAGGTTAGAAAGAACACGGATTCTGAAAATTTTTGCATAGTAGCACGCCGGGTATCCGCTTTTATGTTTATAAAAATCAATCACCGTGCGTTACTCTCTTAAAAACTCGAAAATGGCTTGACCGACTGGAAACAAAAAAAAAAGTTTCGTTCGCCTCAATTCTGGGGTGGTTTAGAAAAAAGAAAATTAGGGAAACCCATTGGAACACTTTTGACCAATTTTGTATCGATCTCAAGTGGTACGAAGTTCACCGAGTCATCTAGTTTTATATTCCAGCACCGTTTGACGGATACAGATTACAGATAGGTATACGTATTTTTTCATGAAGGTTTTTATATTTTTTTTTTATTCCAAACTCCACGCGGGTAAAGCCGCGGGCAAAAGTTAGTTAAAACTACATTTTCCGTTTTATACCATGTTTTAAAAAACAAACGGGAGATTCACAATAAGGTGAACGGGTTAAAAAAAATAGAATCTTGTAACAAGCAAATGAACTGCCATGTTATTGTGGATAGGAAACTGTTCACTTTAAATTAACTACCTTCCAGAAAATGCAACAGTTGGTGTATTATAATGCGAACACAAAAGATAGTAGGTACTACGTACTATCGCGGGCACGAACATCTCACCACCTTGAAAATAAAATGTGTACGGGGCACACCAAATCTGTTTACCGCCGCTTATTGCGACGACCGATAAAATAAAACATTCGTTTAAAAAAAAAAACAGGATCTGTTACGATAATCTATAACACGCTACGACCATAGATGGCCATAGATGTCTATAAATGTCTGACCACCTCAGCTGGTGTTTTTACGTTCTTTTTTAAGCTATTGCATAGCTTCTATCGCGGGCCTTGAGCGCGGGGACCGAATCCAGAAATTCCGTAACGAAAAAACCTCACGCTCCCCACTCCGACGGTTATTTTACTACACCAGTACCCTCTAGTGATCTAATAATTTCTGGCAGTTCCTTTTTTCTGTGTACTGCGTATTTTATTCTTATAAATATTAGTTTATAAAATTATGATCTTCACAAAAAGTGATTGTTGATAGTGGGGTTTGAACTTACGACCAGTCGATTATGAGTATATTCAGTTCCCCTGTTGCACCGCAAGGCTACAATGACTTAATTAAAGCTTGCCAAATAGTTGATACCATTCCAGTTGAACAATTTTTAAACTGGACTAGACGGTTGGAAATGACTCATGTACATGGAATATTTTCGCTGTCAAAACAGTTTGTCACTCTTTTTTTATTTAAAATTACTTTAGGTTCAACACTTTCGTCTATTTTAAAGTTGTTATTATGCTTATATTTGAATAGTATTTGACTTTGTTTACGTAGTTATACACTTTTACGACGTTCAGCACTTATTTATTTTGTTTTTAAGCTATTGCATAGCTTCTATCGCGGGCCTTGAGCGCGGGGACCGAATCCAGAATACCGTATATCAAAGAAAGTATATCAAAGAAAAAGAAATACTGCATAAATAAAATAAATAAATAATTATAATTGCATAAGTTGATACAAAATGCTATGCAATAGCTTTACCGCGGCAGTCCCCGAGTGCCACACGTCTTTTTTTTTTTATTTACAAAAAAAAGGGGCTCATTAAAAGCTGCGATGCTATTGGTTGATGATGCGCAGATAAGCGTTAATATAGCGGTTATCGGCCGAGCGCTGCCGCTGAAAGCAAGAATAGTCCTTACGATGATCCGGTGTCTAATACCACGATGGTACCTAACACGTAAAGCCAGGGAAAGTAATTGTTAAGCAAATTGACTACCAACTTAATTTGTTCGTATATTCAAATCACAACAGACTGTCATGTATTGAAATTGTATGAAATGGCTATACCATTGTTTCAATATGCTTAACGATTTACTTCACTGACTATACCTACCTATAGTAGTCGCAAGTACCTACTTCATACAAAGACCTTCAGATATTTAAAACGCTGTATAAACCCCTATGAAGTTGAATAATATAAAATATCATGTGTCAACAATAAAACACTGAACCAAAAGCTTAAGACTACGCCGAGCGCACAGTGGCGCCCTCATCGTTATTTCAGTGATTTCTTTTATTTTAGAATGAACATGTAGAAAATAAGCTCGTCAAGTTGTGCTTCACAAGACTATACGTTATTATTACTAAAGACAGTAGTTTTAAATTATTATGTTTTATTGTAATCATTAAAACGGAAAATAGTGGCCACTAAGCTCCGTGTTAATGATTACAATAAAACATAACAATTTAAAACTACTGTTTGTAGTAATAATAACGTATAGTCTTGTGAAGCACAACTTGACGAGCTTATTTTCTGCATTTTCATTCTACAATAAAAGATATCACCGAACAAACGATGAGGGCGCCACTGTGCGCTCGGTAGCCTCTTAATATGCTTTTGAAAACTACGATCAATGTTCCTTATTGTGAATCTGTCTAAAATCCCCCTCGAAAATATGTACAAAAGATGAGAATGACCTATAAACTAGCTCCCTTGTTACTTCTAGCATGTTCATTCAATTTATATTAGCCACTCTGCAGGATGAGCAACAGTTGGCTCGTTTATAATGCCGCATAGTAGGTACAGTCAGACGAACGCCACCCTCTTGTTTTTACCTGACTACCCCTGAAGGAGGGTAATGTTTTTCAATACATTTCTCAAAAAGATCTTGCACAAATGTTTACCAACGTTGACGTTTACCTTGTCAACGTCATTCGAGCGTCAAATGATTCTTGTAGCAGTGCTGATGAACCTATTATGATAGTTCAATCGTAAGTTCAAAGAAATCCAAGAAATCTTGAAAGAAAGAGTATACTTAATCGCGGACGGTAGGTTATGGTGGAGCATAATAAAAGGTGAGTGGACTGTATAATATTTTTGAATAAAACAAATGGAATTACAACGGTATCTGTAAGTTTAAATGCAAAATATAAAAATAAAATAAAATTGGTTTATTGTACAAGAAAAAAAAACACAAGGTTACACATATAATACATTAAACATGATTGCAAGCAGTGGTCAAAAGCAGGTTGAACAGTTGGCTCCTGAACTAAGTATAAAGATACCGATACTTGTATCTCAAAAGCCAAAATTCCTCATAGAAATTAAATTATGGCTCCTACAATCAGGCGCGACACGCGACTCGACACAAAGGCACCGCTCGTCACGCGACACGCGGTACCTTTGTGTTGCGTCGCGTGTCGCGCCTGTTTGTAGGAGCCTGTATTACAACTTATGCAATCAGGTTAAAGTGACTTAGTAAATACATGTTACAGTATTGAGAAAAGTATTCATGCGGTGATCGTTAAAATACTTTCTGTATAGTCGTAGGTGCGTCCAGACCTGGCGAATGCGCCGCTCGAGTACGGCGCGTAGCTTGCGCGCCGTACTCGCGCCGTATTCGAGCGGCGCAGGAGGTGCGCGATGCAAATTCACAACTGAGGCTCATAGTTCACGCGTATGTGAGTTGTGCGCACGAACTGCCCCGCGAGCACTCCCCACTCGAGCTTTGCTAGGGTTGCACTAAAGCGGCGAACCGCATGTGAGCAACACGCGTGCAGTTCGGAAGTGGCTCGCGAGCGGCGCATTCGCCAGGTCTGGACGTGCCTCTAGACAAATTCTGCAACCAATTAGTAAGCTTTACTTTCAGAGTTAACTTGGTCAACGTGTAAATACCAATTAAACGATGTACCCTATTATAAACACGAGCGCTTAGGAGTACTTAGGACTGAGTAATGGCGGCTAACAAATGAGTGGACTGTATTATATGTATAATGAATAAAAGAAATGGAATTACAGCGATAATTGTTGGTTTAAGAGCGCTGTCACCGGTCCACTAGCGCCACTACTTAAAAAAAATATTATCTCGTGACTGAGAAGGAATTATGAAAAACTGCTCAATCAGCTACCTCGGTAAGTGTGTCTAGAATTTTCTAATACCACATAGATCGAATTTTAAGGGTATTAGAAAATTCTATACTCCATTTACTATAAGCATTAGACAAGTAACGGTTAAATACTCGTAACGACAGTTATTGTGTAATATTGTTGAAATTACTACATTTTAGAGATATTTTTTTCATGTAAATGGTAAATAGATTACAGCGCTTTGTATTTATCGTGAAATAACGGAGTTTATTAAACGTTTACATCGAAATAACGAAAGGGTGAGAACAGTTATTTGTCTAATGTTATAATAAAAGGAGTATAGACACACTTACCGATATAGTTGATTGAGCTGTTTTTCATAATTCCTTCTCAGTCACGAGATAATATGTTATTCAGGGAGTGGCGGTTTGGCTAGTGGACCGGTGACAGCGCTCTTAAGGAGGAAGCGTCAGGGTAGCCCGCGAAATTCTTTCTTACGTTTTTTACAATTCGCAGGTCAGTATCAGGTTGTACGAGTATGTCGATCTAAATATAATTCGCGGCTGTAATAAATATGTTTTTCCGTATAATCTGATTGAATGACTATTTCATGAAATCATGACTTTTAGAATTATACTAACACTAGCTTTTCCCCGCGGCTCCGCCCGCGTGGATGTCAGTTATCGCGTAAAAGAGTAGCCTAAGTCCTTTTCCATGTCCCAGGATATATCTCTGCCAAATTTCATGACGATCGGTTCAGCGGTTTAAGCGTGAAAGCGTAACATACAGACAGACAGACAAACAGACATACAAAGTTACTTTCACATTTATAATATTAGTATGGAAGTAATGGATGTATACGGAGTTGTTTTACTAATTTTAATGATTTTAATTATGTAACACATATTTGTTACGGTTGCAAATCATACTTTAATCAACATACACCCAGATAATGATCTGCAAATTGCAAAAATCCTAAGAAAATTTAAAATTCGCTGGGTACCTTAGTGCTTCACTCTTATACTAATTTACCCCTTATATTATTTTGCTAATTTACCCATTGTAACGCAACTCCCGGCGGGCTTACGCGACTCGATGGATTAAAATGCCAAGTCTCAGCTAACTTTACAGACAGAAGGATCCGTGATGAATCTAGTGATGTTAGAATACTCAGACCCAGGTTGAGCACAGTGGTAGATATACTACAATGCATACGTAATTATTTGTACAAAAGTTAAAGTCTACAAAACTCTTTAAAAACAAAAATATGATATAGTTCGCGTCACGTAAAAAGACCGTGACACGATCTAAGTATACAACGTTACAATATGAGCGCTGGCCAACCAAACAACCATACTGATGCGCGCCACAATTAATACCTGGTACATCAAGACTTACGTACCACTAGCGCCATCTAGTATCGAGTAGCAGAACTAGTAGAGCACTAGCGCCATCTAGTATCAAGTAGCAGAACTAGATGCTTCTAGAAAGCTCGATGCTAGAACTTTCTAGAACTATCGACATCTGGTCAGTCGGGGCCGGTATGTACTCGCACATTCTAGATGTTTCTACAGTAGAAGGTTCCGGAACTATCTAAGGACTATATAAGACCGGTATGGACCCCGACCCGGGCACAGTCGAAAAAGAAACGATCAAGCGACAAGTAAACTTCAAACGATACAAGTGATCTTCGAGTGCGACTTTCAGTAGTGCAGTTGTGTTTTATAATTAGTGTGTGTGTGAGCTGTTATTCAGTGTTGTTTACCTAATTAAAGTGTCATTTTTTTGGTTATTAAATGGGCAGTTTTTAGTGTCACGAACCCCAAGCTCGTAACAATACCATACCATTTTTACGTGACGCGAACTAATACAACGTATGACGAACGATGTAGATCTATACAACGTCACAGTTGTGCGGTTGGCCAGCGATCTTTTTACGTGACGCGAATTGTACCCTGTCTCCATAAGAGATAGTGTTTGGCCAGATGGTTGCGAAAATTAAGTTGTACCTTTGAAGAGTGAGTGTCGAAATATTTATATACCATGGTGAATCCATACTAATATAATAATAATATTATAAATGTGAAAGTAACTCTGTCTGTCTGTCTGTATGTTACGTTTTCACGCCTAAACCGCAGAGCCGATCGTCATGAAATTTGGCAGAGATATAGCCTGGGATATGGGGAAGGACATAAGCTACTTTTTTACGCGATAACCGATATCTACGCGGAGCCGCGGGCAAAAGCTAGTTAACAATATTTGTAAATTAAACATTTCATGTAAACCCTTCTTGCAGGTGTGATTGAATTAAATCTGTGTTTGTGAGTGTGTTGTTACTTTTTACTTCTGATTTAGTACCTACGGTTAACTGTACAGTCAGTGGTTGAGGTTTTTTTTACTAACAAATCCTTCAAAAAATCATATGATTCTCATATTTTTCTAGGTTTAGGTAGATTTCGTATAGGTATTTAAATAAAATTAAGAATTATAAAATTCTATCGATTCGTTTTCTAAAAAATCTCAACCATTTATGCAAGGGGGGTCAGCTAATTGTAGTAACTGACTGTACCAACATTATCCGTTACGTTCCGACGGTCATTGTTAATGGAACATTTTACGATCGAACTGAGTCCCGTGACAGGATATCTTGGTTCCGTAGTTCGTAACAATTGAACGGCAGTAGCTCCAGATTGTTTCCCACTGATTTATTTTGTCTTCTCCTATACATAATGTAACTGAATTAATGTAAATAATATTTTTTTTTGTTTAGAATCGTTTACTGAATCGATTTCTGTCATTTTTTATATAGGTAATTTTATATCCCAAAAATAACTAACACTACGTAAATTACAGTCACACTTCTATTGGACAGTCAACCCAAACCAAAATGGACGAAGTATTTTTTATTTATTTTTACTATGGCATCTCAGAGTTAACCATGAGAGGTTGAGACTCCTTAACCGGACTATCCTGTGGTTGCCTTAAGCTCCTAAAGAAACTTAATGCATCTAGCCAGGGCGTAAAAACTTATAAGCTAAACGACTGCACGCTAAGGCCACCCCCTGTGGGGTACGAACCTCGGCTTAGGGCAGCGTCGGAGGGAGGATGGCAAGGGACCGTCGGTGGCTGGATAAAATCAGAGTTATGATTATTTATCCGGGGGATTTAAAGCTACAGGCTCAGCTATAGCGCGTGTTGGCGCTTCGCTTGCAAGCAAGGGTCAGGGAGGACTATTTAGTCGGGGATTTCGCGCGGGGCCTCGGCGGCGAGGTCGGAATGACGATTGTGTATTGTGCTATTCTCTTGCGAACTGTACTAGTTTCCCTATGACTCTCCTAGAGCAGAGTAATGGGGTCGTCTGGGTCGGTCAGTGTGACGAAGTATCTACTACGCTAGACCCTTATACATGTGCAATTGTGTGCGTGCGTAGATTTATAATATGATCACAATTTTCTCCCACAATCCCCACAAACTTTATTTTTATACATAATAGTAAAAATTTATTCTATGCATTATGAAAAGAATCAGCTGTTCCCTGCTCATCAAAATGTAGGAAACAACAGCTTTTTATTTTTTTCGAGATTTCAGATTTGGTCTCATAGTGAAATTTATTCATAATGATGAGTACAATGACCCCTTAAGAGGATGCTCATGAATTCAAATTTACCCTGTATATTAAACTTGCATATAATAAGAAATCTCGATGTTTGTCAAGTGGTGAAAGCCTTGCGAAGCAGGGTCGGGTCGTTAGTTAATAATTAATGACCTGCCTAGCCTTTTCCCAGATAAATCTTAGTCGGCTTCCAGTCTAACTTTGTCCATTTTACATGGAGCGACTGTGTGTCTTACTTTCACAACCCAGTTCATTACTGGATAACACTATACCACTTGGTAAGACTGGTTGTCAGACTTTCGGCCTTCTGACTGCCAAAGATCAAACGACGTCGATGATGACGGTATAACGACTGTCAAAGAGCTACGTATAACAGTCGGGACCAACAGCTTAACGTGCTTTTCCATGCACGGAGGGTCCTCGGTATGAAATGGATGGTCACCCATCCGCGGTCCAACCTCGCCAAGCGTAGCTTAGCCTTGGATCCACCTATGCGGATGTTAATATTTAGCCACAAGCCTTTTAATTATAAATACCTCATTATAAATATGGAGGTTACGCTCCGTGAGTAAGCTTTTCAGATTGTGTTTACGTGTTTATGAAACAGCTATGTCATACCACGAACAACATTGTCAGGTTTCCGTTTTATTATTTTGTGTATGTTTTATTTAAGTACTTATTAAAATACGTAAAACCTGCCGGATTAATGCTGGGCGCGACCGATTAGCCATCTTGTAAAAACCTGTAATAAACTCTGTTAGGAAATAAATGCAATAAATGATAAATGATTTTATTTCTGTAAGTAGGTTTTTACAAACACTTTTACACGTCAATCATATTTTAAAACTAAATGAGGTCGGCGTTTCGTATCTGACTACTCTGAGAAGAACGACCGAAACAAACTCAGAGGTCACAGTCTCTTTTAAAGTCCAGACATAATCTTGGTCAAATCATGTGAAGACCATGTAGATTGATGTCTGAAATGGTCTTTTGAAGAAAGAACCACACAGATTGAGTGGACCTATCCATTCAGTGCACGCATTTGTCAGTAATCGTGCAGCTCAACTTAGAACATATGTTAATATGTTTATCTTAGTACCTACATAACAGTAGGTAGGTAATAATGTACTCGTCACCCGAAAAAACAAGTTTGTCACAATTCTACTTTCACATGATTTGACCAAGATTATGTCTGGACTTTAAAAGAGACTGTGACCTCTGAGTTTGTTTTGGCCTTTCTTCTCAGAGTAGTCAGATAGGAAACGCCGACCTCTTAAGGTTTTAAAAATATGATTGACTTGCAAAAAGTGTTTGTACAAACCTACTTACAGAAATGAAATCATTTATATAATTTTATCATTTAATTTGGTTTTGTTTTGATAACCTAATGGTTTGTGTCATCTAAACAAATAAATAAAACCAAATAAATGAATGGAGGGTTCCGTAGTTGGCATGAATTTATCGCAAGAACAAACTTAAACATTGTAGTTGAAAAACGTGGTCTTTCAAACGGAATGTATGGGAGAACATGTTTTTCAACTGTAAATGTAAGTTGGTCGACTGTTCCTCGGTAAGTAAAATCTACTTAGCTATGATAGTTTTCCTTTTAACTTTGTTATATATATTACTGCTGTGAATTTTTTCACATATCCTAGTAAACCCATTTAGCTGGCATTGGGCACTTGACTGTAACAAAAATTAGCACTTCAAAGCTTAATATAACGCAAACGGATCCCTGAATCGAAAAATGGTTTTCACAAACCCGCAATATTTTTCAACGCCCTATCCAACGATACCCCCACACCATAGGATAGACGAGAAAAAAAAACTATCATCTCCACTTTATGTGTAGGGAGGTACCCCTAAAAAAACTTTGTAGGGGTGATTAATATGTACAGTGTATACTAAATTACAGTTTTCTACTACTAAGGCGCCATCTCCACGGACGAGAGAATCGCGGCGATATTCACGCTGGGTCTTCAAATAATCGCCGCGATGATAACGCCGTGTGGAGATTAATTCATAGAGTTTCTATTGAATTTGATGGCACGGCGAGACTATCGCCGCGATTTTCTCGCCCGTGGAGATGGCGCCTAAGAGTCTCTGAGATAAGCCGCGGACAGACAGACATACACACAGACAGACGGACATGGCGAAACTATAAGGGTATCCTTGTTGACTACGGAACCCTAAAATTGGAGTTTCTGTTTGTAATGTCAAATTAACAGTTTTTTTTTACTAAATGCATATGAAAGTCTTCTTCTTTTCGTGTGGTTGGTGACTGACCTGGTGTTAGAGATTTTTTCCTGCCCTTGGGCCTCTGACGTGGCTTCAAATGCTATCGATTTATTTTTTTTACTGTTTTATAAGCAAGCGATAATTACACAATAAGCACATGAAAGGTGTATTTCTGCTGTCCCAAATGGTCATCATAATCATTTCAGCCGAAAGACGTCCACTGCTGGACATAGGCCTCCCCCAAGCACCGCCACATTGACCGGTTCTGTGCTTCCCGCATATATCGGATTCCTGCGGCTTTCACAAGGTCATTTTTTTATTATTTGTGCTTGTCATTTGGGGGGGGGGGTTCGCCATAATCGCCGCGCTTGGCAGGCGGGTTGGCGATCGGATTATGTAGTTAAAATGCATAGAAAACGCTGCTGCCCATTCTCTATTAAGTCCCTTAGTCGCCTTTTACGACACCCACGGGAGGAAATGTGGTGGTGCTATTCTTTATGACCGGCGCCACACGGGCCAAATGGTAATTTACATAAAAAGGCGGAAAAAAAGGATCCCATTTTCTATACAGTACTGATTTAAGGCTCGTACAGACTCGTGCGATATCGCGGCCGCGACAGGCACCGACAAAGAAATTGTGCTACTAGTGTCGCGTCGCGCCCGCGATTACGCGTGAGTCTGTACGAGCCTTTAAGAAATAATAATTTGAAATATCAGTACAAAAGTAAAATGTAAGTAAAATAGAACCTTTTTTTTTTCGTAATTTTATGTGAATTACCATTAATGGGGACACGGGCGATGAGGACAGCGGGAATACTCGTAAACCACATGGAAGTATATACGTTACTTATAACAAAAAACACGAGAAAAAAAGAAACTCGTTGAGATCATGTTTTTGCCTACTCAACGCAGACCGTTGGGGCAAATTCGAATAACAGAATATTTGCGAGAAAAAGAGGCCCAGTTAAATGTAGTGTAAAATTTTCGACAATGGTCGTTCAGAAGAATGGACACGGTAAGGGACCTCGCTCACTACGCTACCACAACCATAACCGGTCGTCCTACCAGTTCGAACTGTCTTCTTGATCGGGGCAATGTAATATCATGATTTAAAAAAGTGCCTAGGAGTTTTTTGCCCGTTTTTCTCCATGTAGATCTACGTTTTGCTACGGGCAACTAGTTTTTAACTTTCTAACTGACCGACTCCTTGACAAATCAAAAGTGAAATAAATGCATTGAGTTGCAATCTTAGCCGTAGAAGTGTGCTTCTACGGCTAAGCGACCGGTCGTACGAGTCGTGGTTGTGACTGCGTAGTAGGTACACACGGCTACATATTAAGCTATACATTTCCAGTATACTCTGACCCCTTTTTGTACGGAAATCCTAGACAATGCGAGATCAGCTTATACAGAAAATGTAAACCTCAATATTGTATATGTATATATGTATAATTAAGAAATTCCAATGACAGGCAAATGATTGACGCGGGTATAGCATCGCTGTCTCCCTTTTGAAGTTCCACAGAACACACTTTGACCACGAATTTTGACCCCTTATTGGTTCGAACACTCTTTTTATTAAACCAGTTAGTCATTTGATTGTCCTTTGAGCTACGCTCGTCTAAAGACCAAACATATAGAAAGAACAACGTGGCACACGTTATTCGGTATTCAGCTTTCTTTGTATTTTTATATCGTTTTTCTTTTCCAAAGTGAATGCTTAAGACACAAGTGGAGAGGGTCCTATGTAAAATGATTTCTTTTTGGTACCTTTTTCTTTGAAAACAATTTATTAGATGACGTCAATTTCTGTGCATACCTTTTTCTGAGCTGAGTTCTCGTAAGATTACTTTTAAAATCCTGTCCTGTTAATCTTACTTACTTGTAATACTATAAATGTGTAGGTTTGTGAGGATGGATGGGTGTTTGTAACACAGTCACGAAAAAAACAGCAGAATGCTAATTTTGATGAAATTTGGCATACAGATAGTTTATAACCTGTATTAACACTAAGGATACTTTTTATCCCGATATTCCCACGGCATCGTTACTCATTTAAAAATATTTTCTTATAACAATGGTAATAGGTATGGGAGGACAGTGTAAGCCTTTCAGCAAGTACCAGGTACTTAAAAAAAATTGAAAATGGTCAACAAATCTACAGTATATTAGGCCTAAAACATTCTCATATCCATACTAATATTATAAATGTGAAAGTAACTCTGTCTGTCTGTATGTTACGTTTTCAAGCCTAACCCACTGAACCGATCGTCATGAAATTTGGCAGGGATATAGCCTGGGATATTGAGAAGGACATAGGCTACTTTTTTACGCGATAACCGACATCCACGCGGCTAGCCTATAACCATTTTTCCAATTATATTGGGGTCGGTTTCCAATCTAACGGATGTGACTGCCTATCTGACCTTCACAACCCAGTTACTGGGTAACACGATACCCCTTTTTAAGACTGGTTGTCAGACTTTTTGGGCTTCTGACTACCCATAACAGACAGTCAAAGATCTACGAATGTCAACCTGGACCAGTGGCTTAACGTGCTTTCCGAGGTACGGAGGGGTCTCGAATTCACGTGTAATGAATGGTCACCCATCCACGAACCGACTAGTAACTTCCATACTAATATTATAAATGTGAAAGTAACTCTGTCTGTCTGTCTATCTGTATGTTACGTTTTCACGCCTAAACCGCTGAACCGATCGTCATGAAATTTGGCAGAGATATAGCCTGGGATATGGAGAAGGACATAGGCTACTTTTTTACGCGATAATCGACATCCACGCGGGCGGAGCCGCGGGCAAAAGTATCTGAATAAATATCATCTCCACAAAAGAAGTGTTAAAATTAGAATTCAAGGTTTATTATCTCAAATAATAAGACAATTATTTGGTTAGTTCAAGGAAGAATGTAAAAAATAAAACATCGTAATTTGGGAGTTGTTAATAGACACTGAAAGTAAGGGCTACCGTAACCGTAACATGTATTCTCCATCTGAAGTTGTGAACATGATACACGAAGTTTACAATGCTTTAAACACGGTAACGAGAAACTGTAAGATAGGTAGGTACTAGTCTTAATAAGCACTTTGTTTGCTCTTAATTAATTAACTCATAATTAACATGTGTATTATTCATTAGCTTGTGTGCACAGCTTGTAAATTTAAATGATAGCTGTGCTGCGTACCATTTGTATCTATTCACGACAAAAAAAAAAGTACTTTAGGTAACCAAAAATACAACCGACTTCCAAAACACACTTCAAATGGCGAAATATGTACCTTTAGTCTCAGAAGTTGGTGGCAAGAAATGAAACAATACCAAAGACACCCAACTAAAGTTATTTTGGCACTTCGAAGTGTTCTTTTATTGAAACTCGGTTGTATTTTTGTAAAAAGTTTATAAATACTTATGAAAAACGTCAATACTCCGAGATATTTCCAGTCAAGTAGCTAACAGCTGTAATGAAAAAAAAAAAAAAAAAAAAAAACTGCCATGCTGAATATTTTATAGTACATATTTTACCACTTATCTAGCAGACCCTCATTTTGACATTGTTGAACTTTGGTAAAAGAGTATTATATTCTATGAATCTCTGTGCAAACAGTATTGATTATTCAAATCAGAAGTACCTATCATATTTATACTAAGTCAGGAAAGAAATGTTGAATTAATATTTCAGTTCGGGATTTCCTGTAACAAAAAAACATAACATTCTTCGAAGGGTTGGGCAGGTTAGTATACCTATACCCACATTTCGCCAGTTATGTTTAAAACCTTGTTAAACCTCTACATTTTAAAATATCGTTGTACCTTTTTTTTGTGTGGGAAGTTATCAAAATAACTTCTCCCGCTCTGGGCGGAGCGGAAGCGCGTGTCAGACTTTTACTGACTAAAACCCACCCGTGTTCCTTCAGTTGCCTGTGTGCCAGGGCCACGGTATCCCTTGCGGACAAACCCGTAACCCTGGCAAGCACCATTCCTGGCTGACCCCGTCAGTGCGTGCTGACATCTCTTTGAGCCGCGCGTGGAACACAACGCGCCGTCGATCCGGTAGGTACCTACCTAACGTTCAAATAAAATATTCAGGCGACGATAACCGAATTTTAATGATTTTATACTGAAGATCACGTCGAATCAGTAGTGTTAATGATTTATAAAAAATGTAATATATTAAGTTAGAGCATTTCCTTAATAACTTAATATATGAATAGTTTAGATTGTGTTTATAAAACATAGTGGAATTAATTTGTAAAATTATGTCTAACGCGGATAAAAACCTTCACCTTTTTAAAGATAATTTAATTACATATTGATCTTTTAGTATACCTATGTGTTTTATTAAAATACCTTTTTATATATAATAAATTAATAATGCGTCTTATTTGGGACAGCGCTCCTGGATAGGCGAGTCCTATTACTGGCTAGACACGCAAGCTAACCACTCAAAGTCACTAGCATACATATATCTGCGTCTTAAGAAAAAGCTCTTAAACACGCTGACCTAAACCGGATTAGTGATTAACTGGTACAAATACCAGCCTATTAATGTCCCACTACAGGGCAAAGTCCCATAGAAAACACCATTATCAGTTTTTTCCTGAATTTTCCCATTTTTAGGCCAATTTTTCATTCCATAAAAACTTGATTCAGACTATTACGAACTTTTTAAACAAAAACAGCCAAATCGGTCAACCGCTTTCAAGTGATGCGTTTACCAACGAATAGCATTTCATTTATATTTATATAAATAGTTAAGTCCAGATTTCCCCACGATATTTTGCTTCACCGATCTCAGTAATTGCAAGATAACCTTAGAAATTACATATGAAGTAAATAAGTCACTTTGGTACATGTCAGGGTTTGAACCTACCTCGTGCATGAGAGGCGAGGCTTTAACCACTGGGTCTTCACGACATTCGGTTAACTGGTTAGTGATTGTAATAAAGCCATGTAATAGTAGATAATAATTGCTCTCCAGACCGAATTTCGGCCATGACGACCAATCTCAGCGGGACCGGCGAGGGAGATATTATAGTGCACAAGTATGTGCGCTGATACAGGTGCACTCTCTCTTCCCTCACTCTCATAGCCCGATGGGAGAGCAATCTGACACGGCCGGTGAGAGATCACTGGCCTTACTCCCGAAAACGATTCGAGTTTAATTTTCATTCCAATTCGATTTCGATCCTGATCCGAACTCGATTTAAAACTTAAAACTGACCGAAGTTAGTTTCGCTTCGAACCACCGCACGATCGTGAAATAGTGTTGGATTCAAGAGTATGGATGGGCATTTAATTCGAACCCAATTCGATTGATTCAGAACTCGATGCTGTCGGGAGTAAGGCCCGAGAAGCGAGTTCGAATCGGAATCAAAATCAAACTCGAATCGTTTTCGGGAGTAAGGCCCCAGGCGTAGTACCAACGGCTTAACATGCTTTTCGAGGCGGGGGTATCATACCGCCAACTTCCAAACTCCGGGCTGTTACAACAATCTTAATGGAAAAACCCAATTACACTTTGCCCGACCCGGGAATCGAACGCAGGACCAGGAAAAGAAAGAAAAAAAAATACATATATTTGGCACAGACTAAAAGGTACACATGACACAATGTTAATATACGACAGATAAAAAAAAAAAAAAAAAAAGTTTAAAGTACGATGTAACATACTAGCAAGCAAGGGTGCCTCACGCCTACGCAAAAAAGGGCCCATTCAGCAAAAATGTCAGACAACTATACTCCATTTGAAATAACATTCGACATTGAAGTAAACCCCTTTAACAGTACGTTCAACCGATGTTGACTTCTATTGCGTTGGTGGCATGACAATGGCAGCTGCAGTAAACAGTTGGTATTGTAACCACTTTTTTGCTTTTAACACCTTCCGCCACCTACGGACTGTATAAAAGGTGCCTTTGTGTCTCGTCGCGTATCGTGCCTGTTGTAGGAGCCTTATATAAAAATATACAGAAATCGATTCAGCGAACGATTCTGAACAAACTAATTTTATAATGTGCATTAATTTTGTTACACATTGTATAAATGCAACAACAGACAAGCGAAACCTTGCAGATGTAAACCCTCCGCCTTGTAATTAATAATAATTAATAATACAGTGGCGTGTGACATACAATTAAAACACACGAATAGGTACCTGTTAGAATACAATGTCCGACAGGCAGATAATGATAGACCACTGTTGTACGGTTTGATGATATAATATAATAACAGGACGGATTAACACTCACACGATAGATAGTTCGAGGGCAACCGTTCCATATGGTTGAATAAGGAATCTGTCACACGCGCTCTCGAACTTTCTGTCTAATAGTTTATCGCAGCTATCAAAGCGATATATGTGGATAGTCGTTACGTATATATGTCAGGGGGCTCGGCAGGCGGGTTACGGTCATGGCCCTTAAGACGACGATAACCGACTTTTAATGATTTTATACTTCAGTATAAAATCATTAAAAGTCGGTTATCGTCGTCTAAACGAGTAGCGTTAATGATTTGGAAAAAATATATGTTAAATTAGAGCAATTTTTTAATAACTCAATATATGAATATTTTAGATTATGTTTATAATACATAGTAAAATTAATTTGTAAAGATATGTCTAACGCGGATAAAAAACTGACAATCACGCAAAATCTATCAAGCGTATTTTTCTGAAACCTTCACCTTTAAAAAAAATTGGTTGTCTGTAAAGTTGGTTTACGGACGATAGTTTAACGTGACAACGTCATAACAAAACATTGATGCGGCGCAAGCGAACAATGAGCGTAACGGGACAATGAGTCATCCTTTTTCGTGCATGCAGCCGGCGTTCATGGATTTATTAGACGTTGTCACGTCAAAAATAATTAATTATTGTTTTTTTAAGGGTTGAACGACATTGGTCAAGTCTGATATTTGTCAAATCGGCGATTCGTCAAATTTGATATTCGTCAAATCATCTTTTTGTCCAATTACAATATTTGCCAAATACGCTATTGGTCAAATCCATGTACAATCGATGAAAATATAAGTTTTGAATTCACATAACTTACTTGTATGAACTGTAACTGTACTGTTTGGTACGATGGTGTTCATTTGCACAACACCACATTTTGTGCAAATGAACGCCATCGCACCACCAACGCAGTCGAGGCTTGGCATCGGAGATTAGGAATTAAAGTAGAAGAAAAATATAATAATTATTTTCTTTCATTTGATCCAAAAGTAATGACGAACAGGCGAAATGACTTGATTGCACAAGTACCACAAACTAAAACGAAATTCGCGGCTATACAATACCAACATCGATCTGCTCAACTGTATAATAGGGTAAACAAACAAATATACATATATCCCAACCAACTACATTAATGTAAAAAAAAACTAACAAACTGGATAAAGCCATTTACATACACGTAAGTATACTGAGTCACTCCTACAACAAATGACCTAACATATACACACACACCCCACATCACGCACAGCCACACCACTCATAAATGTCAGTCACTTTCACATCACATCACACCACATCACATCACATCACATCACACCACTTTCACACTTACACCCCCACACTCCACTTCACAAGCCAACACACATACTATATCTTTTATAAATCACCTTTTATTCTACCTAAGAAAGACTTCTAACAGTCTTCTAACAGTAAGTCTTCTAACACAGGCATTATCTGCTTAAAAGGAGGCGCCATTCACCAACAAAATGTAAACAACTATGGTTAAGAAATAAAAAAAATTGTAAACATTTTTTTTTAAGCTATTGCATAGCTTCTATCGCGGGCCTTGAGCGCGGGGACCTAATCCAGAAATTCCGTAACGAAAAAACCTCAAGCTATCGCTGTCTCGCTTTAACATCTATTCGACTCTATCGCACTACGCTACTCAGCCGCCATAGCTACTGGCCGCCATATTCTTGTCTTGTTTGTTGTCAAGAACTTTGTCAACAAAGCGCTGTTTTTCCTACACCAGTACCCTCTAGTGATCTAATAATTTCTGGCAGTTCCTTTTTTCTGTGTACTGCGTATTTTATTCTTATAAATATTAGTTTATTAAATTATGATCTTCACAAAAAGTGATTGTTGATAGTGGGGTTTGAACTCACGAGCAGTCGATTACGAGTACATTCAGTTCCCCTGTTGCACCGCAAGGCTACAATGACTTAATTAAAGCTTGCCAAATAGTTGATACCATTCCAGTTGAACAATTTTTAAACTTGACTAGACGGTTGGAAATGACTCATGTACATGGAATTTTTTCGCTGTCAAAACAGTTTGTCACTCTTTTTTTATTTAAAATTACTTTAGGTTCAACACTTTCGTCTATTTTAAAGTTGTTATTATGCTTATATTTGAATAGTATTTGACTTTGTTTACGTAGTTATTATACACTTTTACGACGTTCAGCACTTATTTATTTTGTTTTTAAGCTATTGCATAGCTTCTATCGCGGGCCTTGAGCGCGGGGACCGAATCCAGAAATTCCGTAACGAAAAAAAAAAAAAAATATCAAAGAAAAAGAAATACTGCATAAATAAAATAAATAAATAATTATAATTGCATAAGTTGATACAAAATGCTATGCAATAGCTTTACCGCGGCAGTCCCCGAGTGCCACACGTCTTTTTTTTGTATTTTCATGCACATAAGTATTTTAAAATAAGAAGCGAAATATTATTTAAATAAAGTTAAAAGAGAAGATGAGAAGCAGAGGAAAACATCCAACATCATAAAAGATGACAAAATAGAAAAAAATATTGAAAAATTATTGAGTGGAAAATCAGATACGTTAAAGTGTTTAAAACAGTTGTTGGGTATGAATTCTATGTAAATAAATATGAATTGAATAAATGAGTTAATAAAAAATATCATGAGGTACTTTCATTTTTACAGTTGATTGTACTTAAATTACTTGTTGGTGAAAAAGACGGTTTGACGGACTACAGCTTTGACTACTCGTAATAGACGAATCGTCGATTTGACAAATATCAGACTTGACCAATGTCGTTCAACACTTTTTTTGTATGTGTGTCTGTTATTTTATGTATAATAAATTAATAATGCGTCTTATTTGGGACAGCGCTCCTGGAGGGGCGAATCTTATTACTGACTGGACGTACGACGCGTTGGGTAAGCTCAGTACAGCTAGCAGCAGCTCAAACGCGAGCTAACCATTCAACGGAACTGGCATATATCTGAGCCTTAAATCCCCGCGGTTTCATACGGTGCCCGTCAATACAAGCACGTTAATTGGGGGGCCATGTAGGCCTGGCCTGGAACAAGTGTGGCGGTAGCGCAACTTGCCTATGTGTGTGGATGCATTTGTATTCAGCAGGAGCGCCACGGCACTGATCCACAGTACCGCTTTCTTCACGCCACCCCGGCGGTCTGTCTCTGCCAGATGAGACCGCAGACCGCCGGAGGACCGGCTCCGGAGAAGGGCCGGCGGGAGACGACCAGCGACAGAGGTGCCGACTAGGGATGCGCTCCCTGCTAAGGATGTAGACCCCCGTCTGCAGATGCTTCCAGGTCCAGCTGGTCACGCTCCAGACTAAGGGGCCGTTATGTGTGTGTGAGCGACATTGTGTTGTGTCAGCGACTGAATTACGAGCCCGCGACGCACAATCGACGCGTGGGTTCGCTCAGCGATGCAATTGGTGATAAATCGCTCGCAGCCTCGTTACTTGGTAGGGATTAGGTAATTCAAAATTGCACGCCCCTCGACTGCTTCTTGCATACACATTTCAAATGTTTGTATAGCAACTTTAGTGGAAGGGCGTGCAATTTGAAATTAGAGAATCTCTACTAGATTAACTCGCTCCTCAGTAATTGTCGGTGGTGTGACAAGGGCTATACAGGGTGTCCCAGAAATCATCCGGCATACTGTAGGTGGTCATAGCTTTGGTCAAGCCCGCCCAAAATAACAAAACATATGTTCTACAAAATCTTATAGTTCTAAAGTTTTACAAGAATTTCAAAAAAAATAAAAAAAATTACCGCCAAATTGTCTACTCACTAACATTATTTTTATCCTAGTTCTTAGGAATAAAACTGTATTAGGCTATATTTTATTGAGTCCAAATAAACGTTATTATTATTTCGTTACAAATGTACCTACCATATTATAGTTCAATAAATTACTTAGGAAGGTGTGTAATACATATTTAATCACCGGAATTTCAGGTAAAAAAATATATCTAGCTTTTTGCGCAAAAAAATATTCACAAGATTCATTGGACTCGGTCTTCTTCTTCGCATTCCGGTAGGTGAACCATTCTTGGAGTAATGTATTTGTAGGCCAATCGTTGGGTGACAAATAGGAGTGGTGCAATAGGACTCCTAATATAATAAAAGTTAAGTCTGGATCAGGATCAAGCTTTTTATGAAAAAGGTCTTGTTGTTTGGGTGTTTTATGTGAAGGTAAGAACGAATGCTCTCCACAGGTACGCCTAGATTCAAATTTTAAGGATGAATGTACTTGATGAGACCAGGGTTTTTAAATCGGCATCGGCAGCACCAGTCGCGCGTATGATAGATCGGCGGCGACGGCGCAGCTAAACTTCCTGTCGTAAATACTCTTGTGTTCGTGTTTGTGGGGGAGGCTCGCTGCTTAACTGGGGTGACAGATCCTCTCTCACCACCATCAACTGTCTACAGTACAGACTGCAGGCAGACGATAGTGGTTAGAGAGAATTCGGCATCTGCAGGGACGATGCTATGGGATCTGGTACATCCAAGGATGAGTGGTGATTATTTTTTTTTGTGTGTGTTAAGTTTTTTCATTGTCAATTATTTGCTTTTCTATGAAATCTTAACGTTGTCTTTGGATCATAATTTCTAAGCCAAAATCTTTCATTTCCAGGTCAGCTATACGCTTCGTATTTTCATCATATTGCAGTTGCAGAGTGGCTTGTGCGCTAGAAGCGACATCTGCGATCTCCACCAGTTTGTCTTTGTCCGTCCGAAGGATTCCATTCTACAGATTGTACTTCGGCGAGTGTGCCCATGAACTCCACGACCTCATTCCACCGGCCTCCTTCTACCATCGGACACCTAGACGCATTGAAAGTTACCACCCCTACCTAGTTGATATTCCACCAACTCGCACTAAGCGTTTTCAAATGTCTTTTATAATGCGCACAGCAAAGGAACTCTCTGCCTGCGTCTCTGTTTCCGAACGCATACAACCCTAACCTATTCAAAGTGAGAGTGAACAGGCTTCTTCTGGGTAAGCTCACTCCATCGTAGACTTTGTTTCTGTCACCCAGACCTAGACTAGAGTCAAGAGCAAACCCAAAGTAAAAAAAAAAAAAGATGATACATTTATTATGAAGATTATTTAAAACACCTTATTTATTTTATATTTTCAGCCATTTTATTTACCTATAGAGATTTCTTGAGTATGGTATCGGTAACGCTGGGCACGCTAACAATACCGGGTCGTTGAAATAAAATATATATTTGAAATTAAATTGTAAACATTTTACATGATGACGCGCTCTGTCAGCTATTCAAGCCGAGTCTCTATAATTTTCCAAACTTCTAAATACGAAATAGTGTTTATCTCATACTCGTATGCCATTATCTTATAGATACTCGCGGAGCTTGCATGAAAACACCAAGCAAGCTAGTCCCCCAAAGTATAGAGTGTATTCATTAACCCCCTTACTAATAAACGTTGTATAGCGTCTGTATAGTTACACAACGCTTTGTCTTCTTCTATCGAAAGTCAAAATACTGACGAGTGAAAGAGAAAAATCGGTGTGTAACTATACAGACGCTATACAACGTTTATTAGTAAGGAGGTTAGCGTTGAGCCGTGCGCGCTTGGCCAATAAGTTCTTGACTGATTAACGCAGTTTTATGCCTTATTATTACATTAGCTGATATATTACTATTATAGCATTAACTACTAATTACATTTAGTGCAAGCTAGGAATAGGCATCTTCTAAAAGTTATTTACAATGCAGCACACTCTGATGTCATCTTGTGGAGACAGGTCTAAAATCTAGGTCTAAATCCTTTAAAAACTTAATTGACCAAGGTGACAGATCGTAGGTCGATAGGTCGGTACCAAATATATTGTAGACTAGTTTTTGCCCGCGGCTCCGCCCACGTGGATATCGGTTATCGCGTAAAAAAAGTAGCCCATGTCCTTCTCCATATCCCAGGCTATATGTCTACCAAATTTAATGACGATCGGTTCAGCGGTTTAGGCGAGAAAACGTAACATACAGACAGACAGACAGACACAGTTACTTTCACATTTATAATAGAATATATTAGTATGGATTAGTAAGGATGGCAGGCCGTATGTCGTTCAGTTAGTTCCCCATAATTTTTGTAGATGGCGCTAATGATCTGCACTTATTTCAGGTATGCCGCGCATGTCTTTGGGCCAAATACAACACCAGCGAGGGGTAATCGCGTAACACATATAACATGGCAATCGATCGCAATGCCTTTAATTTTGACATCCTTTGATTGATTGTAAAATTAATCTGCTCAACAACGTAAATAACTCAACGAACGTGGCCAAACTGTCAATATGAAATGCATTGTGATCGATTGCCATTTTATGTGTGCTAAGCATTGATACTCGTATACTAAAAAACCAATGGTGCTAAGTAAGTACTCTGCAGTTTAAGTACCTACAAAAAGTGATAAAAATTATCAGTATAGCTTCTGGGCTCGTGTGTTTTACAATGAAGGGTTCCACAATTGGGATGAATTTATCCAAAGAACAAAATTTTCACATGACTAATAATATTACGCAAACGGGTCTCTCAATCGATAAATGCACAAAATTGCGATTCAATTGTGTAAATGCATTGGGATTGCGAATGTGTTAATCAATTTAAAAAACTGGTAAAGTGCGTGGCGGAGCACGCACAATGAAGGGTTCAGTAGTTGGGACGAATTTATTCCAAGAACAAACTTAACTTTGTAAGTAGTTGAAATACATGTTCTCCGATACATTCCAACTGCAAATATTTGTTGGTTGACTATTATTCCTTATCTTTTAAAGCCAATTTATACCTGTGATAGTTTTCTTTTTAACTTCGTTATTTAACACATATCCAAAACCCCTGAATTTCACACGTATCCAAAACCAACCATTTCACTGTCAGGGCCGGGGGGGGCCCTTGACTCTAACAGAAATATGCACTTTAAAAAGCATTTAAACGGATCCCTGAATCGAAAAATGAATTTCACAGACCCATAACATTTTTGGATGGCCTATCCAACAATGCCCCACACCATGGAGAGGATAGAAAAATAAAAAATAACATTGCCATTTTATGTGCAAGAGAGTAAAATTTTTTCTTTATTCAACCTTTTATTTTACCATTTTGTCGGCATGATTGTACACACGGACACAAATCTATAAATTTCCAGAATAAGCTGACCTCTCATTGTATGGAAATCCTATATAATGCGAGATCAGCCTAAACTGTGCTTAGGTTGATTTTTTCTGTGTTTCCGAACGCATACAACCCTAATCTATTCAAAGTGAGAGTGAACAGGCTTCTTCTGGGTAAGCTCACTCCATCGTAGACTTTGTCTCTGTCATCCAGACCTAGACTAAAGTCAAGAGCAAACACATAGTAGAAAAAAAAAAAAAAAAAAACTGGAAATATTTGTGGCCGTGTGTACACCTAAACATTTAAAATTATAATTTACTAAGGCCTGTGTTCACCAACATTCAAACCACCGGTTAGACATTTAAACAGTTGGTTTATGTCAAATTTCCTATGAAATTTTGAGTAAACAACTGATTAAATATCTAAACAGTTGATTTAAATGTTGGTGAACACAGGCCTAAGAGGCTCTGAGCTAACCCGCGGACAGACAGACAGACGGACATGGCAAGACTATAAGAGTTCCTTGTTGACTACGGAACCCTAAAAAGGCTTTGATCTGCTATTATAAGTTTGTTGAAACTGAATGCCAAGCTTGAAGCTTACTTATATAATTTTCTTATTTACATTTTAATTTGAACTCGCACAAACTGTGTTGGCTTCAGAAATTAGTTTCTAACCCTAGCTCAAATCAGATTCGTCTGGCTAATCAAATATTTTTCTTTTAAGCCTTACCTAATGAAATTGAGAAATTAATCACAATTTCATTAACTTTGTTTGCTATTGGTAGGTTTATTATGTCTAAGCAAATTGTTATTGGATGTTTCAAATTTTTTTTTTTTTTCTTTTTTTTGTCGGAGATTACATTTTGTGCCCGGTTCATGAAAATAGGCTCACCCCCTATGCCACGGGACTTAAACATAACTGGCAAAATGTGAGTGTAGTATAGGTACACCTTTGACCTCTGCCTAGCCTTTCGGGGATTACAGACGTGATGTTATGTTATTTTGTTTGCCTGTAATATATATTGATGTATTTTCTGTTTTTCATTAAATAAAAAAATAAAAAGATGAATCGCAATTTATGATTATATTAAATTCAACAATTACATAATGAGGACTATCGCGGTTGAATTCGCCGCTAGAGGCGCTAGAGTAGAGTGAGGTCTCTAGAAATGTCAAAAGTGAAACTGAACGTTCACTGTTTGCGGGATTTTCTATCGCAAATTGTTACTAATTATTCATAATTGTAAAGATTGTGGCATTCCTGATTAATTATGGCTAAAGATTTTAAGTAAAAACTTAGGATCTAGGAAGAATAATATTTGTCTGCTTAGTGCTTGCCAATTTTAGGAACATTATAATGTAAATAAAATGTTTATTTTATTAAATTTTAATATAACAAATGAATGATATATTAAAATTTAATAAAATAAACATTTTATGAATTAATGAGTACTTAAACATATCCAAAACATATAAAATAAAAGTACTGACAGGACCTTACTCAACGGTGGCGCCAACTGGTGAGCATGAAAACGATAGCCCTCATTGTCCGTTGGTTTGTTTGTTCAATCAGCACGCGTAACATCACCACTGTAGAAATAGAAGATACGAAAGACCAAATGACAGATAGTAGCAAGATGGTGCGGCGCAATATTTTTAAAAAAAAAAACCGGACTATTGCATGTCGGATCACACACAATGAAGGGTTCCATAGTTGGGATGAAATTCAGTTCAGTCAGTTCTTAGGTATTGCATAACTGTATGGGGCGGTGCAACTAAAACCAGTGTTTTGAGATAAGAAAGAGCGCAAAGAGCCGTACTCAAAGTAATATCTAAAAAACCCCACAGGTATCCAACCACGGAACTATACTCTGACTGTAAAGTTCTTACAGTACGGCAACTCTTTGTGCTCCGATCTATATTGAGAACACATGTTGGTCTGCCTCCGCCAAACCCAAATAAGCGAATAAATCTCCTACCTAGAACCCAACACAAAACCACCTTCGCGAAACGCCAATTCTACATATTAGGTACACATATACCAAAAAATAAATTCGCTATTAAATATTTTAAGCTTAAACACATACAAAGTTAAATCCGTTGTAACAGAGTGGCTACTACAAAAAGAGTATACCTACACGGAGTCTCTGCTCACATACATCACATAGTAATCCAACAGAATAGTAGCCTTAGCTTTTACATTAAAAATCCACACAATTATGCATTTACATTCCCCAATCTTAAACTCAAAAGTAAAACACTTAGAATTTTTTTTTTTTCGTTGTCTTTTTTGCCACTTAGAGATGTTTCCCTTAAAATATTTAGTGTATGAATAGTTACACCTTATAATATATACTACATCCGCGAATTTTTTCATAAATTTCCAAAATCAACCATTTAGCTGGCACGGGACACACACACTTGACTCTAACTAAAAATACAGTCACGCGAGCGATGACGCGGTTACAACAAGTTCAGTATAAAGGCTCCAACAAACAGGCGCGATTCGCCACGCGAATCGCGCACGACACAAAGGCACCACTAGTCGCGCGACACGCGCTGCCTTTTTTGTTGTGTTTGAAGGAGCCTTAGGTAAAGCTTCAAAATCCGTCCACGTTAATTAAACCAAAAATTGATTAAAATTCCAACGTGTCATTCATGACCTTAGGACTTAACCAATTTGTTTGCACCGACGCGACGCCGACGTGACACGAACCAATATGTGGAATTTTCTCGATTTCATTTTGCAGGAATATGTGGAATTTTCACAATTACATTTTCCAGAAATGGAAAATGTGACGACAAACACAAAACTACCCTTCCTTTTTTCCTACATTTCCTCTGAAAAGTAGGAAAAATGCAACACGCTCTCGATCCATTGAAATAAAATATCTTTGAGGTACTGGATTTATAGTCTACCCGTTGTAATACAAGAAGATTGAAATACAAAGCGATGCAAGATGCAAGCGAATGTGTACCTAGTCCGAACTTTCTTCACAAATTGAGGTAGGGTACGAAATTTACTATTCTTAGAATCCAGATATCCCATAGGGATCGTCTGAGTCTGTTTATCAGTCCTGAGTATTTCTTAGAATCAAGATCTTCTTTTCTTAAAATTTAAATATATCCCTTTGAGAAACAGTCTCTTTATGCGCTTCGAAATAAAAAAAATAGTTTTCCAATTGTCCTGCTTGAAAGCAGGACTTAGGTACTGTAAATATGAATATTTACAGTAAATCCGTAAATCTGTTGGAGCAGTGGTGGCCCAGAGGTAACGGCCCCGACTCACGAGTTTGTAGGTCGTAGGTTCGAACCCGGGCAGGCGCTTTACTTTGTGTAAATAATTTCATCACTACTGCTTCAAAACGGTGAAGAAAAACATCGTGAAAAAACCGGTATGTCCTAGAAGCAAAAATTCGAAGACATTTGACATCTACCAACCCGCACTGGGCTTGCTTGGTAGATTACAGTACAGCCCACTCCCTCTCGAAGAGAGGAGACCTGGGGCCTAAGTCTACTAATTTACAAACGTTGCAATGGTCTCGCGATTGTGAGTATTTGACAGTGTTTGTATGGCAAATCTGTCAAAAACTCACAATGAAGAGACCATTCTGACACTATTGTAATAGCAGACTTGAGGCCCAGTGCCCCGGCAGTGGGAACATTATTGTCTGATTAAGTTTGAGTAAATCCTGCTAAAATACAAATAGAGGAATTACATCAAAAGGAGGATTAATTACATTTTTGCTCATTCACACGTATGAATGAGCAAACATTTAATTAAATTTCTGCATGGCATTTTAAAGTTTTGATGCTCATTGCAACTACCTATGTACATACATAACAAACCAGTTTATGTAAGTACTCTATTTTGTGGGCAAATAACTGTCTGCTTCTACAAACTGATAATGGTAGAATCTATACAAAATGGGTAGAAGTGTGCGTATTCGAAGATATTTCAAATATTCTTGAATTATTGATTTCGTAAATAAGAGATTAGATTCGCATATCGGCAAGCGTAGTGTGGGACTCTTGTAAAACCTTCTTGCTAAGATACTTTTTGTTAGGTTTTAAATGTCATTTGTAATGTCGATAAAAAGATTTTCGAAGTTTGAGTGTACTTTCAACTAGAAGTTTGAATATCAACCATCCTACAACGTTTACTGAGTTTTTCATTTCCCTTTTTACGTTTAAGAACGTGATTCTTCAGACCACAAGTCGTCGCCAACGCCGCAAAGGGGCGAACCTCAAATGAGAAAATTTTACAGGAGAGCCAATAAACGTTTTCTTTCAGCCATAAATTAAAAAAATATTATAATAAAATATTGTCATAAATATTTTTTTATTTATGGTCAATTTGAGTTTGAGTTTGATGAGGACTAATAGAGAAGTATGTAAGAAAAAGGTATGTTGCGCCGTCCCCAAATAAATTGGGATAAGTTTAGGAGAATGATGGTAAAAGGCAGCTAACAGGGAATAGCAAAAACGGGTCATTACCTAATTCATAGGTTTGTCAGGACTATACACGGTAGGGAAAGGGATTGTAACTAAAACTTTTGCCTGCATGGATTGAGTACATCATTTCGAAAACCAATTAAGTGTCGGTTGGTTTAAAAAAGTGGTTCAATACAAAACCTTCCTATATGATCAAAATGAAACAACAGATTTTTTCAAACTTATTGTACACTGTTGATTCACATCAAAACGTGACCTACGTTGATGTAACTAATCTACTTAAATCACTAAAAATCTAATGCTCTTCATTGGTAAGCGCATCACTTGAAAACGGCTGGACCGATTTGGCTGATTGCTGTCGATGTTCGATATAGTCCGAAGAAACATTTGAAAGTTTCCCGGAATATTTGAACCGAATGTCTTTTTTCCTACGGGATTTTTATATGAATGATTGAAATTTGGACACTACGATGTCTGTCGGGTCAGCTACGTAAAAAAATAAAAATAAAAAGCCGACCATGTGCGTGTCGGACTACGCACAATGAAGGGTGGGTTCCCGTAAATGGAATGAAATGATCTCAAGAACAAACTTATCATTGTAGGTGAAAAACACGTTCGCCTATACAAAATGTATGGGCGAACGTGTTTTTCAACTACAAATTTAAGTTGGTCGACTATTAGGTACTCGGTAATTTTTTACATAGGTATCCAAATACAACCATTAAGCTGGCAGGGCGGATGACTCTAACTAAAATTTGCACTTCAACAGCTTAATATTACGTAAACGGATTCCCGAATCGAAAAACGGTTTAAACAAACCTGCGATATTTTTAAACGGCCTATCCAACGGTATCCCAAACCATGGGATAGACGAGAAAAAAAAATATCATCGCCACTTTACGTGTATGGGAGGTAACCTAAAAAAAATTTTTTTGAAGATTTTATTTTACCATTTTGTCGGCGTGATTAATATGTACCAATAAATATGTGCTTCCTGGTATTAAGAGACTCTGAGCTAAGCCGCGGACAGGCAGACGGACCCGGACGTGGCGAAACTATAAGGGTTCCTAGTAGAGTGTAGATTTGTTGGCGGTTTTCTATTTTGTTAAGTACCTGGTAATTGTTGAAAGGCCTACACAGTCCTCCCATAAGCTATTATCACTGTTATTTAATAATATTGTAAAGCCAATTATTTTTAAAAGAATAACCGTGGAGTTTCTTGCCGGCTCTTCTCCACAGGAAACGACTAATTGGAACCGTGCACCTAGCTTCTGACGTTTCATAAGTGCCCATGTAGGTTTATGTGAAATAAAATATTTTACTTTGATTTTTGATTTTTTGGCTACGGAACCCTAAAAACGGGGTCGTTATTTATTATGACACCAGCGTATTTTACGATAACCTGCGCTTAGGACATTCACACTAACATATAAAGACGTTTGACAACTAGAGGGTTTTTCAATAGGGACAAGGTTCAATAGGCGCCATATACTTGACAGGTGATGGCGGCCATATTAGATTGTCTATTGGCGCGAATTGTTGACAGATGAGTCATTAAGTGTTTGGCATTTATTAAGAGGCTACCGAGCGCACAGTGGCGCCCTCATCGTTTGTTCGGTGATATCTTTTATTTTAGAATGAAAATGCAGAAAATAAGCTCGACAAGTTGTGCTTCGCAAGACTGTACGTTATTATTACTACAGACAGTAGTTTTAAATTGTTATGTTTTATTGTAATCATTAAAACGGAGCTTAGTGGCCACTATTTTCCGTTTTAATGATTACAATAAAACATAACAATTTAAAACTACTGTCTGTAGTAATAATAACGTAGTCTTGTGAAGCACAACTTAACGAGCTTATTTTCTGCATTTTCATTCTAAAATAAAAGAAATCACCGAAATAACGATGAGGGCGCCACTGTGCACTCGGCGTAGTCTTAAGCTGTTGTATGTAGCTGCCCAGATAGCAGTGTAAACTTGTTTCAGACTTGCAGCAAGTTAGAAATATCAAATGTGCAAACTTGCATCAAGTTTGACGAGGCAAGGGACAAACTTGTGGCAAGTTTGTATCAAACTTGTATCAAATGTCTAGTTTCCCTCTTTCAAACTTTGCATAATGTTTGCCAATGCAAACTTGACAAACTTGTGGCAATTTTGTATCAAACTTGTGGCAAGTTTCTATCAAACTTGTGGCAAGTTTGTATCAAACTTGTATCAAATGTCTAGTTTCCGCCCATGAAACTTGTATAATGTTTGTTTATCAGGAGGCTTACTCGCGAACGCAAACCACTACGACAAAAATTAAAAATTGTGTCGTCGTTTGCGAGTAGGCCTCATGAAGAAACAAAAAACTTGACGACATTTAAAGTATGAAATGAAATCCATTGAAATTAAAATTGAATGGGTTTATTAAAAAAAATATTATTGTATTAAAAAAAAAGTAGGAACTATAAAGGACTAAACTAAACTCGCATCATAGTTGATTTTGTTTTTGTCTCTCGGCCCTGAAACAATGAAATAAAATGGCTGTTAGTCAATAAACACCTGCGAAACTAACTTTTAAATTAATGTACCATTGAAATACAACACAATTACAGTCACCCTGAACGAGCTGTCTTGTTATGAAATAAATAAATGTATGCAACTACCTATACAACTTTCAGTCATTGGTGTCAGCGCCGGGGTTCGAACCCAGTACCAAAGGCCCCACTAGACTATCTACACCCGCTCTACAGAGTATTATTATAAGAAGAGAGTAATTTACCTTCTTGACAATCTCACTTTGCGTTGGTTTAGCCAGTCACTGATTATCTCTTTCTGCTTATCGTCAGTAGCAGTTCCATGCACTTTCTTACACATTTCTGAAAATATAAATAAAACGGCTATAGTAATGATAGTTGACAATAAGCAGCATGTTTCGTAATGTGACTGTTGGTTATGTAGGAATTAAAACAATAATAAAAATAAACAGATCTACCGAAATAGGTAGGTACTAACGAAATATTAATTTGCAAGTTTCTGTGTCAAGAAATGATTTCTTTTGAGTTCTTCATTTGTTTTCCCATCAGAGAATATTGCTCAACTACTGCATCCAGCAGTATTTTTCTCAGCATGTTTGTGGTGAAAGGACGGAGGTTTTTACTGCCAATACCTGTCAAGAGAAAAATTTTGGTAATGGCATATATATGGTACCTATAAATACATGTTGGGTGCATCATAAATATAAATATATATTTTTTTTTTTTTGTTAAATAAGGTTTATACATACAAAGTCAATAGTTAGTTGTGCAATTACTCAAGTAAAAGCCAGATAAAATGGCATGGAATTGAATTGACCCTTAATATTAAACATTATTATAAGTGTATTTAATAAAATGTCACCCTTACCCTTGCCTGTTGATTGTCACTATTTTTAATTGTCCATTTAAATGACAGAAACTGTCATCGTCATTTACTGGCAGGTTTGTTAAAAACTGTGGCAGTGAAAAGGGATCATGCCTTCGTGAAGTTAATGGCTCTTCCGGCCGCACTAAAATCAGGTCCATTTTTTTTTTTGTTAGTTTCTGACACTTGTTTTGACAGGTCAGTCACCATCTGTATGAGATGACTTTGCTGGATTGCCAATTGTTTGCTTGTAGCACAGTCTGTAACAAAAATATTAAAATTAAAATATCATTAACATCCTCTGAATACTGCATACATCACACTAATATTATAAAGGCGAAAGTTTATGTGTGTGTGTGTGTGTGAGGGTATTTGCGTATGTGCTTCATACTCAAACAGCTGGACCAATATTGATAAAATTTTGTATGGAGGTAGCTGACACTGTAGGTAGCTGTCATGTTATTTTTGTAGCTGAGTATGATATTTCTTCTTCTGATTGGTTGTCACCTCTAGTTGCTGAAGCAAATGTCATATTTTCTCTTTTAATGCTCTTTAACAGGCCTTGTCTCGACATTTGTACAAACGGTTTTTGAGACATTTTTGCCGAGTACTAACCTACAAAATTAAGAGCTGTATGATTCCAAAAACGAATTTTATACAAATTAGGGGTAATTGGAGCAGTTTTACATGGGAATTGTTAACAACATTGTTAGCATCAGCTTGCTAAAAATGAAGAAAATTTTGAGGAAACATTAGGAAACCCGAGTACCTGAGGTGTTTATACAGGCAGCTGTGGGCATACAGTAATTTCCCTCTCTCTGAGAGGCCCGTGCCCTACATTGGGATGTATGTTGGCTGGTATTATAATTAGGGAATCGTACCACATTGCGAGATAGTTAGCAGCCATCTGTGACAAAAACTGTTATCAGATTATGGTAAGTTGGGATTTTTTTGAGGTTATGTGACTATACAAAGTTCTCAGGGGGTCTGCATTAGCTCTAATTGATTAAAATGATCACCACACTGTAAAGCCGTGTCCGCTGAGGTATGTTTTAGTGTTTTTCTAACACATAACGTGTTATCCATTCGACTCTGCAAACAAACTGCGAACGAATAATGTGTTATTATCGAAAGTCGTGTTATTTTGTTAGCATTATACGAAAACATGCCGCAGCGGACCCGGCTACTACTAACCAAACCAAACTTACCATCAGTCAGTAGGGATGTTTTATCAAGACGATACTTAGTCCAATAAAATGCAATTTTCTTTTCATACACTTTTTGGAGGCTTCTTCAACAAACTCCTGGTTTTTCAATTTACAAAACCGTTTCAGGCATATTTATAGCAATTGTGCTAGATAAAATTTTGTTCATCATTAGGGTTGTAATGATCCTCACACCTCTTTAGCCAATCTGTATTTATGTTTTCACAAGCTTTAAAGAATTTAATTTAAAGTTTTCATGTCAATTTCGCACTGTAGAGTTTATCTCGTAATGATTATGGCAACAGGTTTGAAAACACAACACTATAGGGTCAATTTCGCACTGTAGAGTCTATATCTCAGAGTGGTTAAGACAACAATTATTCACAAACAATGTAAAACCGGCAGAAAATACGATTTGGAAAAACGGGAACAATTACAACAAAAAGTATCAGAAACAAATCCGCCATGTTAGAAATGAGTGTGGCCACTTCATAAAAAAAAATCGCCATACAATCATTATTTGGTTCTAAGTTTTTTCTTTTAGTCTGCATTGTACGACAAATTGAAACACAAAATAAGGATTTTAACTGTTTTAAATAATTGCTTTACAGTATTCGAATGCACATTAAAATTATCACAGCTCTTTATCTCGAATCTGCATTTACCGAAATGGTGGGTATCTGTTCAACCGGGCATGTGACATCACTGATCTTGTTATCACTTTCTATTGTAGAGCAGTATTTCGTTTTTGCAAATAATGCCAGTGTTGGCATTGGCAGATACGAAAGCTGACTCCCTGTGGTTGTTGGCTTAAGGGTCCGTGCACGAAAAAAACTCGTTTTTATCAATTTCTTATCTAATTGTCAGAAAACTTGAAATAATCGAAACATTAAGTCTGTGTAACTATAAAAGTACAGTTTTCATGGTGCTAAACCATTCGTGTCAGTCACAGCAGCTTTTAATAGTTTCATCATTTTTGTGCTCTCCAAAGTATAGTTTATTTCGCCATTGATTTACTTAATGAAGATATTGTTTAATCATTAAATAAAATTTCGATTATATTTCAAGGATAGCTGAAGACTAATTTGTGATTTTTAAATTTCTTGATATGATTTGCTAAATAATAGGAAAAATATATATTACTGACGAGGTTTAAAACAAAAAAAGGTTTTTTCAATATAATTTTTCTGCTATATTTTGTATGGAAGTTAAAAAAAGTGGTTACGCCACATGCAAGTAGACCATATAATGATGTTAATGATAATTTTTAATGTTCAAAATCAAAAGTAGTTTCTTGTAGAATGATGATCAAATGTCAGTCTCGCGTCATTTTTCGGAAAACTTGTTGCAAATATTAGTGATTTACCGTGAGTACTTAATTTATTTGAAAAATCCCTTTCAGCCACATGAAAAACAAAGAACACGACTTTTCAAATCTCAAATAATTTTGTTTAAATTATGTTTCCCTTTCTCACAAACAATGAACAAAATTGATCAAAATCAGTCGATTTCGTGCACGGCCTCTTAACAAGAAACAAAAAAGCTCGTAACTCGGAAACGGTGCGTCGTAGGGCCTTGCTTTTCAGAACCGAAATGGTTTTATGGTCAAGGTCAACCTGGTACTGTAATAAGATTGCAAATTATCATTAAAAAAAAAAAAAAACGAAATTTTACTAAGTCCCAAAATAAATTTTTACGAAAAATTTTTTTTTTTTGGATTTATTTGCTGCCCATAGTAGGGTTGCCAACCATACTTTATAATAACGTATCCTACTTTATTTTTGGTAATTATACTTTATACTTTTACATACAAATAAAGTATGCAAAAATACTTTATTGTCAACCTTTACTGTGGTGCGTAAAACAAAATACTCATTATGGGTACTTAACGATTCATAATTGCTGAACGAAATATTTAAAACGGATAATGGAAACAATTTTTAATTACTGAACGAAATGTTAGATGTCAGTTGTGACATTTGTCACAGATGTCTTTCATTATCGACGAAATTGTACAAAACTGGTCCGTTAGTTTTGTTTATAAGTGAAGAATGCATTTTAAAGTAAATATTAATGCTGAAAATGACGAGTAAATATTAATGCTGAAAATGACGAGTAATTCTGATAGCGACACACCAGTGACTCCTAAAAAAGCTAAAATATATAGAGAGATAGAGATTACAAAAAATTAAAAAGTCATCACCCGAAACATTCAATACAGTTGTCAGTAACTTTTCGCTTTTTATTGATATGAGCTTAAAATATATGATAAAATGGTTTGAGTTTAGCGAAGATAACTGGCTTTCAATACTTCCTAACATGTCTTTGAAAAATGAGGTAAAATTTGAACATTTTGAAATGGTTATTACAAAGGCCAAATTACAAGACAGATTAAATATTAAGATGGACGATATGTATTCCGAATCTATAAGACTTAGAGAAATCCAAAGAAAAGTCACTAATGATGATCAAGAATTTTTAGTGAAAAGTACAGTAGAAAAATGGCAATATATACTTAAAAATGCATCTCATAGCTTACCAAATATAAAAAAAAATATTTCTTACCTACTCTCCGTTCCTGCAACTTCAGCTTTTACTGAAAGAGTTTTTCTGTAATGAATCTGAAGTGGCGAGAAGAGAGAAATAGAGCATCAATAAATTTAATTATAAACGAATTGTTTATCTATTTAAATTTAAATATTGATTGTCAAACAAGCTTTGTAACATTTAAAGATAATCAGAAATTGTTATCATGTGCTAAAATCACACAAAAATACGTTTTTAAAGCAAAAAAAACATAAAATTTGAAATATACTTTTTTTTCTTCCTAATACTTTATTTTTTTCCTATCCAAACCACTTTTATACGTTTTATTTGTCAAAAAAAGTTGGCAACCCTAGCCCATAGTGCCCCTAACCGTATACTCCAACTCCTAAAACTCCGCCCCTAAGATGACCCACTGACTCGGAACTGATGGATGATGATTATGGTACAGGCCGAACCCTTGATGAGCTAGTCCAACTATCACTTGGCCGGATTTTATGGTTGTTATATTGATGACTGTAACGTTTAACGTGACAAGTTTATAGTAATAATGAATCAAACTTGACAGATCATACTTACATTAATAAGATTGCCACAGTATTAAAACAAACTTGCCGTATCTTTTTTACATTTGGAAGTATACAGCAAATTTGAAACAAATTTGAAACAAATTTGCCACGACAAATTTGACGTAACAACTCAATATCAAATAAAAAACAACCTTGCAGCAAACTTGAATGCTATCTGGGTGAGCATGGGCGCCGGCAGAAATAATTTCCAGGTGGTGCAGATTTTAGTTTTCTTACAATCTTTGCCGTATATGATTGTTAATAAAAAGATGAAATTTTAGTCTGAATGTTCGAGAAATTTACAAATTTCTGACTATTCATTATGAATTTATTATATAGGTACCCAGTCGTCACGGCTCACACCTATTTGTTCACGACGATCGAAATTTAAAAATTCTAAGTTGGTGGGCCAGGAGTACGGGGATCGATATTAATCGATTTCCATTACATTAAATGAGAATTGTGTAATTACTGCCTACTAATTATTGTGAATAAAAAAAAAAAAACCAACAGACGGCTTTTTATTTCAATAATTCCTGTTGATCCCGAGATTCCCAAGGGGTGCAAGTGCACCCCCCGGCACCTCCCTGCCGGCGCCCATGTAGCTGAGGCTATACAGTTGAACAGCGCGTGGAATTGAAATTATTAAAGTGTATTATCAAAACGGAGCAGTTCAATTCGTCAATCGTTCCGCGTCGTTAATTTATTGAAAGAGACATTCAACGGCTTCCTGATCTCAAGTTTCGGGGACAAGGCATGGCCTCCAAGATCATGTGATTTATCTTTCTCCATATCTCTGCCAAATTTCATGACGATCGGCTCAGTGGTTTAGGCGTGAAAACTTAACAGACAGACAGAGTTGCTTTCACATTTATAATATTAGTATGGATATGGATTGTAAACTATCAATGTGTTTTTATTTCAATTCAATATACCCGGTCCCTATTGAAAAACTCTGTATAATAAAAAGGTAGGTACTGCAGAACTGAGAAAGAATATCGCGTGATACACATAACGTACCTACTATTTATTACACACACACAGGTTGAAATTGAAAACATGCGACAAACCAAAATGGGAGATTGTACTCATCATTATGAACAATATTTGCTAAAAGACCAAAGCAACAATCGCGAAAAAAAATATCTGCTGTTCCCTACATTTATGTTCGCATAACTCGTCAAAAAGTAGGGTACAGATGTTTTTTTTTTTTTTCTTTATTGCACCTTTAGTCCCACAGTAAAAGTTGTTCATAAGGATGAGTACAATCTCCCATTTCGGTTTGTCGCATGTTTTCAATTTCAACCTGTATAATAACCAAAACCCGGCTTAATTAATCCTATTATTACGGATTCATTTACGTTGTACCCGGGAATATAAATTTGGCTATGAATTATTGTTTGGGCTAAATAAGTAAAAAGTGAGTTTCTTGAGTTGGGGGTAATCTTCGGAACCACTAATGTAATTCCGAAAATTCTTTCACTAATTCATAAATCCCGGGATTAAAAACAACTTTTTTTTTTCATGTCATTATAATTATTCCGTGATTTTAGAGGAGGTATTATCCACTCTATATTACTGCCTTCCTCGAAGTTTAGGTAAATTACCTCTACTTATTCCGATCTCTGGTCATTACGGATAATTATTCATTATATGTCATAACAAGAAATTTCACACGAGCTAGTTGTTTAAAAAACACAATGCAATATTTGCGAAAAAAATAATTTACATAAATATTTCTTTAAATAGACGAGCTTTTATGTCATTTCCGTCAACTGGCCAAACGAAATTTTACTGACAAATAAAATTACAATGTCGGAATATTGAGTTGCATGCCGCCTGTGTTTGTTGGTACTTGTGACAATATCGTAGCTATGGGGTGTGTAGGTACCTACGGAAAAGGAGAAAAAAAATTAAGGTGAATCGGTACATAATGGATGGTCATCCATAGACTGAGGTCGGTAACCGTTGCTTAACCTTGAAGATCAATCGTTTGAAACTGATGACTTTCTAGACTGTCTCGTTGATCTAGTGCTAGCAAACGCTACAACTGAGCAAGAGGTCCAGGGCTCGATTCTCTTGTCGGGCTAGATTACCTTTCGGGTAAAATCAAGCAAGAATTGATGTTACGTATATATTTTATATTATCTTTCTAGCAACACTTAGTTACGTGTTCACGTGTAATGACCATTATTCTAATTCACTGTAGTCCAACACGCCCATTGACGCATTCCAAATAGAACACTGTGTTTAAAAATTACGACTAATCATAAACACAATTATACACTGTGTCTCTTGTTTGAAGTGCTTGAATTTGAACAATCTTTCCGGAATTAATTTAGCATATTTGTAGAGGTTACAAAAAGGGCTGAGTTGTATGATTAATGGAGTTTATCAGGCATACTAAATGTCGGGTATACGTCATGTCCGGAACAACGGGGTTTATACAATATACATATTATACATACAAGCTGTTACGGGGTGTATTCCCGAGATACTTATTTATATCTCTATAATTGGCTGGTTGTATGTTAAGAAAAAACAAATACAGGTACAAAATAATATATTCGTTACCTGTTTGTAACGAAATGACATGTCCGAAAATCGTTTTTTATTATTCAATCATTCTAACCAGGATAAGTTAAATATATTTTTATAGACATCCCAAAAAGTAGTGATTCTAACTATAATATAAATTTATAGAGACCTCCGATTTTGATAAAAATCGTTTTTTATTTTAGTGTCAATTTACTCCTAAAACGAATATACTTTTATGTAAAATCAGTTTTTTGGCCATAACTTTTTTCCTATGGAAAATGTTTGAACCGTTTAACATTTTTATCAATCCGAGTAAGAATACGGACAACTTTTAAATTGAAACTTTTTTGATGCAACCCCTAACTTGGGGAGGGGGAAGAAATTTCCAAAATTTTCAAAAAAAAAATCATATCTCCGAATCGGTAAACATTTTTAGTGACGCATTTTTTTTTTTTTTTTTTAAGCTAATTGTTTACTCTACAATTTTTAATTTAAAAGTCTAGCGATAAAACTTATAGTTTTCGAAATAAAAAATTATAACTGCAAAATTGAGGGCGTTTCCATGCTAAACTCGTTGCCTTGACGACCAAGTCTTTTGTTAATATTCATAATGGAGGGAATGTCAGCGCGGAGAAAGCTTCTTCGTGGAACCTTCTTCGAAATCTACCTCCTCCTGCGGCTTGCCAAAGGGATTATTTTTAACAACCTTCCAGTCGATACGAGTATAAATAGTTCTATCACAAAAACTTCTTTTAAAAATAAAATACATAAGTACTTCCTTAATGTATTTTGTCAAAGCCTCACTGCAGAGAATATTGTTTTTATTTTTTCTGATTTATTATATGGAATGCTAGAATAGTTTAAGCTCTAAGTGAAAAAGTGTCAATAAAAAAATTATGTTATTTCGTACAAAAAAAGGAGCTACGTCTGCCAACGAACTGCTTTGCAGTTTGGCGGAGGTATACAGGATGGAAAAAAAAGGCCGTGGTTGGAGGAAAAGTACCCTTAATATTGATGATGGCAAATTTTACTGAAAGGAAACATTCCTTTATTTTCAAATATAATTAAAATTGCATTTAAAGATTTGAAAAATCACCTGCATGAGCCGGGAATAGAACCGGTGATATAAAAAAAAACATCCTGTGTTTTATGATATCAACCGAAAGAGTCATTCATAAGGATCAATTCCTTTGAAATAACATAGTATCTTAAATTAAAGAAAGACCAAGAATTTTTTTTTTTTTTTTTTTGTAAAAGTTACTCACTATCTATAGAAAATAGTTCACTTATGAATTGCTCAAAATGAAACCCACTTTCACTTATGCACACTATGCACAGACGTATTCTTCGACTGAATTCGCTACGTGTCGCCTTTTATATCGAGTTTTTTATCGTTTTTCTATTAAGGGAAATATTAAGGGTACTTTTCCTCCAACCACGGTCTTTTTTTTCCACCTTGTATAATCGTGTAAGCAATTGTTTCTGTGAATATACGCTTTTTTTTTCTTTTTTTTTACCACAGATATCTGTCAGTTGTCAGTGTGATTTTGACAGTTTGGGATAGAAAACTTTCTTATGAAATAGTCTACGTATAAAAAGGAGCTAGACAAAGATCGTTAGAAACGAAAGACAAAAAAATGACAGATTGTAGAAGGATTTCTACGGTGCGATGTCAAAAATGGAGAAACGAAATGTCAATTTGTATAGAAAGAGTCTATTCTTCGTAGAAATAGAAAGCGTCATGCTAAGCTTGCAGCCCAATTCATGAAACGCATTTCAAAGCGCTTCTTTGATACAGCAGCCACTTATCGCAACGCTCTAGTTGTGAAGGCCGCAAATTATGTCCCCTCACAAATCAGTAGGATCCGCCGTCCAAGGCATGCACTGACCGACCCAGACGACCCCGTCACTCTCCTCCTGGAGAGTCATAGGGAAACTAGTACATTTCGCAAGAGAATAACACAATACACGATCGTCATTCCAACCTCGCCGCCGAGGCCCCGCGCGAACTCCCCGACTAAATAGTCCTCCCCGACCCTTGCTTGTAAGCGAAGCGCCAGCACGCGCTATAACTGAGCCTGTAGCTTTAAATCCCCCGGATAAATAATCATAACTCTGATTTTATCCAGCCACCGACGGGCCCTTGCCAACCTCCCTCCAACGCTGCCCTAAGCCGAGGTTCGTACCCCACAGCGTGTCTTAGCGTGCAGTCGTTTAGTTTATAAGTTTTTACGCCCTGGCTGGAGGCATTAAGTTTTTAGGAGCTTAAGGCAACCACAGGAAAGTCCGGTTAAAGAGTCTCAACCCCTCGTGGTTAACTCTGAGATAACCTATTTAAAAAATAAGCTTGCAGATGTTCACGGGTCAATACAAATTACGACAAAAACTGGTGGACCTGAAAAACTGTCGGATGAAACTAAAATACAAAAGCCTACTTTTTTTTTTTTTTTTCCCCTCAACAGAAAAAAACCAAAAAGTACGCTTTTGTATTTTACTTACATCAGACAATTTTTTTATTTTTTTCGATGTTCCCTTTAAGCGTCTTTGTACCGCGGAATGGCGTGAGATGCTTTTCTCTGAAGTATCGTCACGAACTACTTATAAAAGAATATAAAAAAAAATTGTCAACAAGGTAGAAAGGAGTTTAGTATTGACATTGAGATATTGAGAGTAACTGTCCGTAATTGGATTAATTTTTCCCAAGAACAAACTTAACATTGTAGTTGAAAAACCTGTTTTCCAATACATTTCAACTGCAAATATAAGTTGGTCGACTATTACTCGACTTGTAAAGCCTACTCAGCTGTGATAGTTTTCCTTTTAACTTCGTTATATACTCGTATACTACTGCCGTGAACTTTTTCACATATCCAAAAACAACCATTTAGCTCTAGCAGGGGGAGGGGGCATTGACTCAAACAAGATTTTTCACTTTAAAGCTTAATATTACGCAAACGGATTCCTGAATCGAAAAATGGTTATAACAGACCCGCAATATTTTTGAACGGCCTATCCAACAATACCCCACACCAAGGGATAGACGAGAAAAAAATATCATCACCACTTTACGTGTAGGGGATGCATCCCCAAAGTTAAATCATTTATTTCAAATAGGCACTTATAAGGAACTTTTGAAGGTAAAAACACTTTGACGGCCTTATTAATATGTATACCCATGCCAAATTACAGGGTTCTAGTACTAAGGGTCTCTGATCTAAACCGCGGACAGACAGACAGACAGACGAAAATGGCGAAACTATAAAGGTTCCATGTTGACTACGGAACCCTAAAAAAAAGAGGCTAAAATATTGGACCAAAGTGTCAGGAGGATTCTTTTTCATTATCAAAGTACTTGCCCGATCGTTTTGCGGCATCTCCACTAGACAGAAAATCGCCGTGATATTCTCGTCGTGATGCTTCTGCCGCAACTGCGTCGTTACGCGGCAATTAACGCGTTAATTAAGATACAGATGTGTCAATATTGTTGCGCGCCACAATTAATGCCTGGTACATCGTGATATTAAGTACCACTGGCGCCATCTAGTATCGAGTAGCAGAAATAGTAATCCACCAGCGCCATCTAGTATCAAGTAGCAGAATTAGTAGAGTCAAGATGCTTCTAGAAAGTTCGATTCTAGAACTTTCTAGAACTATCGACATCTGGTCAGTAGGGGCCGGTATGTAGGTACTCGAACATTCTAGATGTTTTTTGCATAAAACCGCTGGCTACATTAGCGCTGTCTGATTCTATGAGTCAAGTTAGGACCAAAAAATACTGTAGCACCTACCTCCATTTTGAACGCGGTTAACGCACTAACTTTGTAGGAGTAACTTTTGAAGCTGAACCACATTTATGTAGCCACTCGGTTAATGTACAAAAAAAATATTTCATACTTAAGGCGCAGTATGGCTCAGATGTTAAAATTAACATCAATGATATTTTAATATAATATCATTGATTAACATAAACGCAGGTGTATCAAGAGTAGAGTTGTAAATCAACAATTTTTTTACGAATTTGAACCACGATTGACACGACGTATTACTTTAAAAAATAAGTTGCTAAGGCTAATTGAACTCATTCACCATTTTTATTAATATTATGTGAAGTTATATATCATACATCAACTACTTTTTTAGGATAAGAAAGACTGAAAAAAGTCTTGAAATGCGTATTTATTAAAATATATATTATAAAAAATGTTGTAGCTAAGCATCAATAACAGCGAAGTTATATAAAAAATTAGGACATGGCTTGCATAGTTTAAAAAAAAACAGCAGGGGAAATCGTTTCCCAGAGACGAAAAGCACTGTTTTCATCCCTCTGATCAGGTACCTTCAAGCGTACTTTCCAAGTATGAGAAATAAAAATATAATTAAATCTCTTAGTACACGCGGCTATATATTATCAAGTTATACTTTTCCAGTATAAGGTGATTGCGCATTGTATAGGTTGTCCGTACAATGAGAAGTCAGCTTATACTGAAAAATAGCTTGATATGTAGCCGTGTGTACCTACTATTACCCAAGCTCTTATATTAATGTAGAAGCCATTTAAAACTAGCGCTTAATTTCAGTTGGAAACTCCTAGCATTCATGCTTTATTATAATTAGCTTTCCACTTGTTTTCATTTCGAAGACTTCGGTGCATGGTAATGCTCTTAACTAAAAGGTGGCGAGGCGATGTGGTCTCATGACGACCCAGATAAAGAGAAAGCAGGTCGTTAGCGGTAAGGAGCAATATGCTGGCCCGTAGGTTCGCTCGATCTACTAAGGAAGTAAAGTAAAAAAAAAAGTAAGGAAGAAGTTTTTAGGGCATATTGCCAATCTTTTTACGCGAGCGGCCTGTGGGTTCGGTATACGCAACCAGCCTACAACGTACTGCGTGTTCAATATAATAACGCTTTCAGAATGCTGTTGAGGTTGCCGCGGCATTGTATAGCGTCGCAAATGTTCGCAAATACTCGCGTTGACGGTCTCCGCGCTATAGTTCGTAAGAAACTGGCGTCGCTATTCCAAAGACTGCGCGGCAGCCAACAACATTGTGCAAATTATTGCATCCCGAAGTGACTGACCCATACAGGCACATTGGGTTGGAATAGTTACAGGGTTTTGGTAAGTGTGTTCTCACACTTGAAAACACAGTTTTATAAAAACAATTTTTTTAATGAAATGTTAGTCTTCCTTTTATTTTAGATGCTATTTTAATTAGAAGTATTAAAAGTATATTATTGAGCCTTTCGATCGGTACAGTAAAATTAATAGTTTTTTTTTTCACGTGTAGCGGGTTCGATTTCCGGTTCAGACAGGCGATTATTTAAAATTATTTCAATGCAGTATATATATATTTTTTTTTAAATAAAAATGAAGTTGTCCTTCCGAAAGATTTTCTACCTACAGTATTTAAAGTACTTTCCCTCCATTTGGCAAAGTCGTGGGACGCCCTGTATAATACATGCACCTAAATTACTCACTAAAATCATTTGCAAGAAGAAAACTAAACTAATTACGTGGAGATGGTAAAAACTAACAACCGAATCCCATTAACGGTTAATGCCCACAATCACTGTCCACTGACATAAATGGTGCAGGGTTCCATTCGAAGCTGTCATATTATAGTGTGCCCCATTGCTGTGTTACTACCGCTGTCTGCATCAAACAAAAGATCTTTTCGTTTAATGAGGCTCTTGGCTCGTAGGCCATTTGCGGTAATAGTATGGGCCATAATGGCTGCTCAGGATAATATTGATAACATTTAGGCCTGTGTTCACCAACATTTATATCAACTGTTTAGATATTTAATCAGTTGTTTACTCAAAATTTCATAGGAAATTTGACATAAACCAACTGTTTAAATACCTAACCGGTGGTTAGAATGTTGGTGAACACAGGCCTAAGTCTCTGCTGTGCCCATTGAAAACCGAGATTCGTAACTGATTTCAACAGCCTATCTATAACTTTAAATTACAGTCACTTGTAGCATCGTTGCTAAAACAATAAACTAAAAACTTGGCTGGCAGCCAACCGTGCCATTTCGTCGGCGTTTGAGCGCAACAAGTACCGACGAAAAAAAACGATCTGTCCCGATCTCGTCCGAAACGGTTCGTGTTTGAAATAAGCACATTGTTTCAAACATTATTGTTCTGTTTGCTTTGTTTGCTTTCAAGTGAAAATATAAGTAAGAATCTTTTCAAAAATAAGCTTTTGATGAACTTAAATGTACTTCTACGTAAAAGAACTTTGATATTTTCTTAAAAACTTGAGGCTTGTCATAAAATGTAAGACGGACATTCGTTCACGCCTCAAGCTGCCTCCAGGAAGTGCTTTAAAAGTAGATCACAAACAGAATAACCGAAAACACATAAGAATGAAGCAAGTTAATAAAAAACCATAATAAATGATTAAAAAATAGTTTCCTACAGCTGGAGATTTACATGTAACGTTTGCTGAATAATGTATTAAGAGAATTTGCTTCATAAAAGAAGACTGTGCTCGTAGTTTTAAGCACGCTAAAGCATGTTAAGCCGTTAGTCAGAAGCCCGAAAGTCTGACAACCAGTCTGACTAAGAGGTATCGTGTTACCCAGTAAGTTACTGGGTTGACTGTCTGTCTGACCTCCACAACCCAGTTGGGTTGGCAGTCAATCCATGTTGTTTTTTTTTTATTTATTTTTTGTAAGTTCGTTGCCTCACACTAGGAATTTCTCCTGTATCGTGGGTGCGTTTACAAACATTTAAAACTCACATACACAAACAGCCAGACCCGGAACAACTACTTGTAGGTCATACAAATATTTGTTCTGTGCGGGAATCGAACCCGCGACACGCAGCGCAGCAGTCAATCGCTTAACCACTGCGCCAACCGTGCCGTTAATGTAAAATACTGGTATTCAGGTACGTCTAGTTAGACTGGAAGCCGATCCCAACTTAGATGGAAAAAGGCTAGGCATGTTGATTTTTTATGTAGTCGTAGTTAAACCACTCATTTGGTATACATTAAAAAAGTTTACTATCTACAACGCGCACATGTTGTTTAGTCTTCAACTTTAACGTAACTAATGCGTTCTTGAAACACCGTCGGTTAGAGTATCTCTCTCTGGCTCTTTGAATCCATTATCCTATTTGTTTTGTTGTCAATATATACAGAAAAAGATTTTAATCAGTACGCAAATTTTGACAAATTATACTTAAATGTGTTTTATTTTGAAACTGGTATAATGGATACTCGTCGCGCAACACGCCGGCGCGCGGTCAGTGAAGCGGAACGCAGTAGTAGGTACCCATCAGCTGTGCGCTCGCCCATTGATATTATTACGAATAGATTGTATCCACATTTTGTTGATTTCAAGTAGGGATTTCTATTACTGATACAGAACCACCAAAAAAAATTGCGCACTGGTTAAAAACTTGTCCTATTTATAAATGAACAAGAGAATATGACATTAACTTATCCTGTTTTATGTACAATGGTCTGTGAAACCATCGCATTTATTAACCAGCCAATCAGCCAGCTTAGGCTTTTAACCTTCTAGTATCTAGTTCCGAAAAGCCAATTTGTTAATCTCCATTGACATCCCATTTATTTAAAGTGAGTGAATCCGATGGCTATTTAGGTTTAAAATTCAATAGGTATGTTTTCATCAACTTTCGCCCGTCGGCTCAAATTATTATGCAAAAATACTACTAGTTGTTTTCACTGCAACAAATTCTAACCAGTGGCGTAGCTTATTATCATAAAGGGGTCCTGTATCGAAAAGTTAAAGGGGTCCCCATGTTGGGGGCCTTATTACCCGCCTGCGACGAAACTCCAAAGGAAGGAATTTTTGTTTATAAAATAGCGTACTGACATGGCAGGTTAAGTTTCCATTGTAATTTTACTAAGAGAATGCAAGAGCAAGCCACAAAATTTGAGCACTCTGACTCGGATACTAGGTTGAGCTGTCGTTGTGATTCTACTTACTAAAAAAATGCAAGAACGAGCGAAGTGAACTCGAAAGTTGGAGCCTCCTGACTGGGGTACTAGGTTTAGCTGTCATTGTGATTTTATTTAAAGAATACGGGCGGCGGAGCCCCTGTAGCTTGGGGGCCCCGTATCATTGATACGGCAGATATAGCGGTAGCTATATACGCCCCTGATTCTAACCAATGTTTTAGTGACCTGTTTAAGATAAGGATGATAAATTAAAGTGGCCAATTAGTATTTCTTCAACTATGCAGGCGTCCGTGAGTCTCTATTCAAAAGCATTCCAATTAGAATAATATACTATTGCAGTCTAATTCTAGTGGAATTCAAATCATATACCGTTAATTTGTTCGGATTCGAAACCTTTGAATGCTGCAAAGGGAATTCATTAACTGTGTCATGACTAGATTCAGCTGGACCCGATCTCATTAGCGATACTACGAGGTATATTCAGCTGGTGGAAACGTTGTTCCGGCACGATTGCTTTACAAATATGCACGATATGAAATACAGATTGCACATACAGCACTGTAGTACCAGAACGACATCAGCTAACCTCATCGGTTCGTTGTCAACCAGGCATCTACCTAACGCTGGCCGGCGACGGTGACGCCTCGCTTAAGGCTACCTACCCGATTAGGTACTGCTGACCGCTGTTTACAAGCGTGTGTTACCTACTGTATGGAGTTCCATAGACAGAATACACTGCCTCTCCAATTGCGCGCCGTTCAGCTCGAATCTCGACAACTCTCATCCAGCTGCTACCAGCCACCCTGCGAAGACCGTCGCTCCACCTAGCCTACCTACCCTACCTAACGTTTGCCGATTCGCGGTCTCCACTCTCTTAAGAACACGTCTACCTCCTACGGTCATCGGTTCTACGGCTAATTGACCGGCCCGTTGCCACTTCAGCTTGCTTATTCTGTGAGCTATGTTGGCAACTGTGTTTCATAAACTAGTTTCTGCCCGCGTCTTCGTTCGCGTAGAAGTCGTAAAACACCACAATATACTAAAATAACAGCCACATTTTTACAAAAACTTCCCTGTACGTTTGTAGTTTTGGTCTCAAGTCCCAAAATATACAGAGACAGAACTAGTGACGCGGAAGCAAGCAACGTACAGTTGCCCGTGTGAGAAGCAGCTCGTCCTGAGGTCGACACTCGCAGCTTTCAGTAGCAATTTCCCATGCTTGCGATGCTTTTCGTTTTTTGTAAATTAATGGGCTTGCGTTCCTGCATATAGATTTTTTCTAACAAATGGCAATCACTAAAATAATATAATAGTAGATTGTGAACACATAGGATTTGTCATTAACAGTAACCTAACCATTAATATTTATCTTAATTATACCCATAGATGACAGAGGAAGCCATTTTGTTTTTCTGTGTACGTTCTAAGAAACATCATGTAGTATAAAAGAATGTGAACAAAAAAAAAAAAAGAATCTAAAAAAAAAAGTATATGCAACTTACAACCACAGGTTTGCAAATAAGTCCTCGAACCGCTAAGCTAATTGATTTGTTGAAAGTTCATTAAAATAGCCGTTCTTATAATAATGTCATGTTTGACTGCTTTGCTCTTAGCGCGATTATAATCATTAAAAAGGTTAAATCTGTGTAACTATCTGCAATATTCTACCTTTTTGGCTCGTATTTTTACAATTTGCGGTAAACTATAAAAGAACACTAACATAATGCAATATTGCTTATCCCCCATAGGGAATAACGTGTCTATTTATAGCCTACAGACTGACCAGACTAATAGGGAATATCTATGCAAAATATGAACAGAATCTATCTTGTAGAATTTGCATGATGCTGGAGCATAGGTCAACGTATTCGACAAACATACAATCAGAATAACAAACAAATATTCTAAAAACTATACTTTCGGTATTAGAATCGTTCCCACATCATCATCATCATCACTTCAGCCGAAAGACGTCCACTGCTGGACACAGGCCTCCCCAATTGGGAGGGGGGGGGGGGGGTTTCCATAATCGCCACGCTTGGCAAGCGGGTTGGCGATCGCAGTATCCTGTTAAAAATGCATAGAGAACGCTGCTGCCCATTCTCTAGAAAGTCCCGTAGTCGCTTTTTACGACACCCACAGGAAGAAATGGGGTTATGCCATTCTTTACGTCCGGCGCCACACGGAGCACACGGAATCGTTCCCACATCATGTATTAATTACCTTTTTACTCGACTGCCCCAGAAGGTGGGGTAATGTTTTTCGGGTTGTGTTTTTTGTTTTTTTAATCAAAAATATTTAATGTATATTTTTGACTTCGCTACCATTTTATTATGTATGTATTACAGAAGCGAGTCTACCAAAAAGTTATAATTGCTCTCCTGATTTTAGGTACGGATGTTCTTGTCTATACTTCTTTATTAATATTATAAAGAGGTAAAATGTGTTTGTAAATTTGTATGTAAGGGGTAATGTCTGAAACTACTAAAAGAATTCTGAAAATTATTTCACTAATATGTAGCTGCTTTATCCCTTATTGCTATAGGCTATGGGCTAATTTATCTTTATACCATGCATATTAGCCGAGCTATTACAGTTTTTGTTAAGCAAGTCGGGAATATACTAATAATAAAGCCGAAGTAGGTTTTATTTATTATTTTAAACTGCATTTTTTATTTTATTTTATTTTACTATGTGTTTGCTCTTGACTTTGGTCTAGGTCTGGGTGACAGAGACAAAGTCTACGATGGAGTGAGCTTACCCAGAAGAAGCCTGTTCACTCTCACTTTGACAAAATAAGGGTTGAAAAAAAAATTATTTTTAGGTTGCATAAAACTTTCAAAAGCCTAAAAAACTTTAAAAAAAACAGTAATTGGGTTATAAAAAAATAAAGTTGGCAGTAAAAAAAAAACTTATTTGTCTAAGACATGTATGGCTCAAAATGCTTTAAATGGTGTCAACTTATTACCCCAAGGCTAAGGCTTAAGGCTTTGCACTCAGCTTCCAAACACACTGTACAATAGACAGGAAATTAAAAAAATATTATGTTATTATACTCCATTTGAAATAATATTAGACATTTAAATAAACCTTTTTTATAGTCCGTTCAACCGATTTTGACTTCTGCTCCGCATAAGGATGGCATTAAAAGCAAAAAAATGTGGTTACATTATCAACTGTTTACTGCAGTTGCTATTTGTCATGACATCAACACAATAGAAGTCAAATCGGTTGAACGGACTGTAATAGTTATTTGTGCAACAAGAGAGCAAAGTCGTTTTTTGCTGCGAGTGCTGATTTTGAATCCTGAGTGTGGCGAGGGATTCAAAGGCACGAGATGCAAAAAACTTTGCTCTCGTGTGACACACATAACTTTTCACTTCAGCAGCGATATCCCATTAGTTCTAACGATGGAACAGGAAGAACAAGTGGGAAATAGAGACTCCCACTAGTTGTACTATTTTGTAATATAGTATATCGTAGTACTAGTGAGAACAAAACAAAAACTCCCATTAGTTCTACCGTGGAACTGTTCAGTAGAACAAGTGGGAATAGAAGGAATAGAGAATCCCAATAGTTCTACTATTTTGTTATACCTAATATCGTAGTACCTACTAGTGAGAAAAAAATCCCATTAGTTCTACCGTAGAACTGTTCAGTAGAACTAGTAAGAACAAACCGCGAGAACACTTTAGGAGACAATAAATATTTACAGGTTAAATATCTGTTTTATTTGCAGTAAATACTTATTTTCGTTTAAATACAACAATAAGTTAAAAATTCAATAAATTACATTAAAAGACATAATTATCTTTTTGCAAAATTTCTTTAGTTAGTATGAAATTCCGAACGTGTTTGTCTTTGAGGTCGAATTCAAAATCGGTACTTCGAAAGGGCTGGTCTTTGTCTCTCTTTCTTTCTAATGGCGGGAAAGAGATAGGGTGTGAATGTTTCGAATTGTATGATTAACACCCAAGGCTGAATAAACATTCGCGAATTAAAAAAAAAAAAAAAGTTACTTGGTCTCTCTCAGTGAGCAAAATCGCATTTTGCTCACTGATTTCAGGCAGCAAAACCTACATGTTTGAGGTACTGAAGTGAAAAAAGGTTTTTAATGTCTAATCTTATCAAATGCAGTATAGTGGAATGCAAACGACTGATGCATTTGTAGTACAGTCAGCTGCAGAGAAATCTCACCCCCTAGCAATGAATAAATACATTCCTAGGGGCCGAGATTTCTCTGCAGCAGATCGTACCAAAGCCATTACTGCACGTACTTCACAGGCGTATGTGTAGTGCATTTACTTAAAAACTATTCAAATATTAACATAAAATTGATTTGTGGTTTCGCCATTTACTTTAGGTACACTACAAAATTATTGCACATAATACACGGAAATATTTTTATTCATTCATTTTATTTTATTGTTATTTTTATCACTTTAATAAAGAATAGGCAAACTATGTAAGTGCTGTGCACACCTCTAAGTGATAAGTTCGCTGTAGTATAAAGAAAGAAAGAAAGACAGATTTTTTATTTTATTTGGGAAACAGGAATTACAAACAGTAAAAAGGAGCATTTTAAACTAACAAAATATGCATTAAAAACAAAAAATCTAAACATAATTTAAAAAAAGAACTGTGCTAGACCAGAAAAAGCTGCTATCTCAGCATAATTCTGCGATATTTAAAAAATAAATACCGCAGCGCTGGTATTCTGATCGGGCCCGATAAGGTATATAATAGATATGCTCTCTGTTAATGTTGTTATATAAACTAGTTGTTGGAGTGCCATAATAAATAAGTGAATTCAGGTAACATGGAATAATTTATTCACCGAAATGAACTAAAATCACTAATAGGAAGGCTTTCATAACCGAACCTCATCATGGTTAACAGCATACACATGCGCGGACAAAGCGACACTAATGGCTTACAAAGCTACAAAAAGCTGGCCTCATACACAAAGGCAAGCATTTAAATAATGAATAAATGGCATAGGGAATTGTAAGCTGCGTTGTCCCAGCACAGTCGTTTACCAACGTGGCACGGACGACGCATCGCGTTGCAATGACCATGGCATGATTAGATGGCTCCCAGAAGAATTGCAATACAAGGCAATCCTATGGTAGGTACTTTTGTTTTATGCCGGGCTGATTGTTTATCTCGTATTACAAGTATAGAACTATATACCGTAGAATTCTACCAAAACACCATATACAGTTTTTATTTTATTTCTGGTCTTGTTTACTTTCCAATTTTTCGTACGAAGATCACAATTCGAATTTATGTCAACTCAAATCTTAGAATTGCTTTGTTCCAAATAACCCCCGAAAATCCAAATAGCCCCGTTCTACCGGTATATATATATTTTTTATTGTTGGCTCATTCGTTTTGGAGTTAAGGGAATGGTCAATTTTGATCTATTTTCTTAAGTACCCTTTAAAGTATTTATTTTAAAATTATTTTAAAAAATTATCTGAAATCGTTACAATACTGTACCGTGTGACATATCAAATGAGAGGACTTGTTATGAGGATTTAAATTTTTTTAAAGTTTCAAAATAATTAACTTTAAAGTTTTTAAAGAAAATAGATGTAATTTGACCATATTTTACCAAGTCTATAGTCTTAAAATAACATGATAAATCACTAAATATTGTACGAATACAAACATGCATTTGCAGTTGGAATATATGGGGAACATGTTTTTCAACTACAATGTTAAGTTTGTTCATCGGATAAATACATCCAAACTAAACCCTAACCTACTTAAACCTACCTAACCCTTCATTGTGCATGGCCTGACATACACTTGGCCCGTTTTGATAGACAAGTAGACACTGTAAGTCAGTAAGCTCGTTATGGACGGCAGCTAATGATGCATTACTAATACCACAAATGCGAAATTAACTCTATCTGTCTGTTACTTTATCTCGCCTAACCTGCTGAACAGATTTGGATGTTTGGCACACGGGTAGACCATGATTAGGACATAGGATACATTTTGTCGCGGTACTAGGTACGTCCCCGTGGGATAATTTCCGATATTTACGCTGGCAAAGCTGCTAGCAAAAGCTTGTTTTGCATTAAAAATCCGTGCCGTGAAAGCGCGAGCGTTTAAAGGCTAAATTATATGTTCTGAAATACGTATGAAAAATATGATTGTAAACCTACAATTAAGACGAAACCGTCAGGGTAGCCCGCGAAATTCCAATGTTCTTACGTTTTTCCAATTTGCAGTGGATATTTAGATCTACTTAAATATGATTCGCGGCCATAATAATATTTATATTATATATATTATATTATATTTATTGATTTATAATCATATAAATCATCAATACAACTCTCCAAGTTCATATAATCCTTATTGAATGACTATTTTATGAAATCATGACTTTTAGGATTATATGACTGATTCTAATAATTATAATCCTATAAATACATATTTGTTACGATTTTGAATCATACTTTAATCAACATACACCCAGAGAATGAGCTGCATGTTGCAAAAATCGTAAGAAAGTTTGAATTTCGAGGGCTACCTTAGCGCTTCCGCCTTAGTGTACAAATACAGTGGAAGCGACGCAGGCGGCGGCAGCGGATGCAGGAAGGTCGGTAAACGCATATTCCTACTCATGAACACAGAACTTCGCGGGGCGTCTCAGCGTAAACGCTTAGTAGCATTACCATGTCTGAATTTTTAGAAACAAGCAACCAAGTCCCAATATGCAATGTCATTAAAATAAAATACATGTGAAAATTCAATACATTCGTTTAAAAAAAAATACAAAATCTTTATCGTCGGTTGGCACTCCGATGAACTATAAAGACATGTATTATGTAGATGATGAAACTACATACTCGTAGTTGCGGAAATTTCGTATTGGCGATATATCGATGATGCAAGTGTGTATCCAGATTTACATGAAAATTTGTGTCACGGGCCTTTGCGAAACAGTTCATCCGGGAAATCTTGAAGCTCAATTGGTATGAAGCGTTACTATATACTATCGGGAAGTACTTACGTATGCGTTTTCTCCAGCTACCGGACATAGTCGACTTCTTTGAGAATGGCAAAGTAAAACACTGAATTTTAGTAAAAGTTCAGCTCTGAAGAGGTTCCTCTCTGTTTTTCATACCTATGACAATATACCTTAAGTCCTGAGTTGAGCTACACGATTATTGACAAATGCTTGCACTGACTGGACAGGACCACTCAAAGTGACCACTCAAAGACCATTTCAGACACGGAGCTACATGGTCATCACATGATCTGAGCAAGATTATGTCTGGACTTTAAAAGAGACTTTGACCCTTTTTTCTTGGGTGGGAATTTATCAAATATCATCTCCCGCTCAGGGCGGAGCAGGAGGGCGTGTCAGGTTTTTACTGACTAAAACCCACCCGTGTTCCTTCAGTTGCCTGAGTGCCAAGGCCACGGTATCCCTTTCGGACAAAGCCGCAACCCTGGCAGGCATCGATCCAAGCGGACCCCGTCAGTTCGTGCTGACATCTTTTTGATGCGCGCGTGGAACACAATGCGCTGTCGACCCGGGCCTTACAGGACGGCGAGCTGCCCATTGCTCGCCGTCCGCAAGCCCACGCCTACGATGGCCAGGAATTGGTAATTGATTCCCGCCATCCAGGGCGTCTCCTGCTGTAACTAGGGGCGTGAGGGCGTACAAACTGCCTCCCCCTTACGCGTTCCGCCTCCTCCTTCGCAAGCATTACTGCTTCGCAGATAGAGGTGACAGCCTCCCATGCACTCTCGCTCCGTACCATGGCCTGGCCAGGGCCAGACGCGAGAGATCGCCGCCGCCGATCGCATCCGTGAGGACACTGTGGTGTTCCACCCAAGCCGGGCACACCTCCACCGTATGCTCCACCGTGCCCTCCGGGTGATCCACACAGTGGTAACACCCAGGCGTTTCCTCCCGCTTTATCCGAAACGGAACCTCCCGAAACAACCATGTCCGGTGAGGACCTGCGTCAGGTGGAAGGTGAGGACATCGTGGCGCCTCTCTAGCCACAATTGTTACCCCTGAGTTTGTTTCGCAATTTCTTCTCAGGGGTAGTCAGATAAAAAATATCGACTCCATCTAGCTTTTTAGGGTTCCGTAGCCAAATGGCAAAAAACAGAACCCTTATGGGTTCGTCATGTCTGTCTGTCTGTCTGTCTGTGCGTCCGTATGTCACAAACACTTTTTCAGAACTATAAGAACTATACTGTTGAAACTTGGTATGTAGATGTATTCTGTGAACCGCATTAAGATTTTCACACAAAAAAAGAAAAAGAGAAAATTTTTTGGGGTTCCCCATACTTAGAAATGAAACTCAATATTTTTTTTATTTTTTTTTTTCATAAAACCCATTCGTGTGGGGTATCTATGGATAGATCTTCAAAAATGATGTTGAGGTTTCTAATATATTTTTTTTCTAAACTGAATAGTTTGCACGAGAGATACTTCCAAAGTGGTAAAATGTGTGTCCCCCTCCTGTAACTTCTAAAACAAGAGAATGATAAAACTAAAAAAAATTATTGATGTACATTACCATGTAAACTTCCACCGAAAATTGGTTTGAACGAGATCTAGTAAGTAGTTTTTTTTTTAAAACGTCATAAATCGTAAACCGCAATTTATCTTTCATTCAATCAACTCAAATATAAAAATAAATAAAAAACATTTAATTTCATAAACATAAACCTTATGCATAAACCGTGAACCATTATTTTCTAATAATAAATCTGTAATAGGTGCCTAAGTAAATAATAATTATAATTCGCGCGGGACGTGGAAAAAAGTACACTATTATTAAAACATCGATCAGTTTCAACGAACTACAAGAACTTTTATAGTATGTTACTTGCTGCTACGGAACCCTTCATGGTCGAGTCCGACTCGCACTTGGCCGCTTTTTTTTATATGTCCTTTAAAAGTGATTCCGATATCCTATTTACAGAATAAACGATTTCATTTAATCTCTTTCTGAAGATGATGCGGGTACTGTATGACTCGTGGTTTCGAACCCAGCCGGCACTTAAGTTTTTGTAATTTTCTTTATCACTGCTGCTCTCAAATCGGTAACAATAAGAAAAACATTGTGAGGAAACCGCCATGTCCTAGAAACAAAAATACAAAGGCAAATTGAGGCATCTATTTTCATAATCCGCTCAAACGGTTTTTCCACGAAATCGACCTTTTGAAAGTTTTCTCAGTTCTGTACTAAGTGATAAAAGCACCAAGTGACTTTATAAATAGTATGGTGGACCAATGATGACATGTTAATCTGGATTGAGGGCCCATTTTTTGAACCCTTGAGAAACGAAATAAGACTTATAGGGAAATTAGTCAAAGTCAAAGTCAAAGTCAAATAATTTATTTCAAATAGGCACGAAGATGCACTTTTGAACGTCAAAAATTACATGAATAGTTAATTGATTCTAGTTGCGCCTTCCAAAATGTAGTTATGTATGGAGAAGAATGGGCAAGAAACTCCATACTTACTCTTTTAAAATGTTAACAATAGTTTGTATACATTAATTAATATTTATAGGTGAAGACTATATACCTAGAATAAAAAAATAAAAAATATAAAAAAAAAATCATCAAAGTTACTTACCACAATTGGTAAAAAGAATGAAAAGTGAAGTAATAACAGAAAAATTAATAAATGCGATAGGTACATGGTGCTCACATATTTACAAACATTGTATATGATTTCCCAAAAAAATAAAAAATAAAAACAACATATAATAAGTCAGTTAGTTAAAACTTAAAGCAAAGGGCCAGGAATTTCTTAAACGTGAATAAAAACTGTTATGATTGAATAACTTGGGCCCTCAATCTAGACGCGTGTATAAAGTGGCATAGCCTAAATCTCAATAAGTACTATATCTGGGTTAATAATTTTTAATTAAGAATTTAGTTAAGAATTTCTTAAATATTTTAAGAAATTCACAAATCTGTAGTAATAAATTTTATTGAATTTAAAAATTATCAATAACGCAATTTTAAGAAAAATCGTTTTAGCTGGTTTTGAAATATGGGCACACTGGGCCTGCGTGGTGGAGTACAGCCCACTCCCATCTCATATATAGGACGCCGGTGTCGCAATGGGGTAAGTTACAGTCTAATTATGCTTATGCTATGCTGTATGAATGAACTCGCACTCGCACGTAACGTCACAATTTATTACTATTAGTATTATTATGTATTTGTATAACCACACCTTATTTAGGATTATCCAAGTGAGCAATATATTAAGATCGTGTACGCTCAATCTATGTGAACACACAATAAATCGAACCATTATCCAGTGCAGATGTCTTTCATTTACCACGATACTCGTACTCAATTGGACGACCTGTGGCGAGGGTTTATGGTGGGGTAACCTCTAGGAAATGTAATTTTAATGAGAAACGGTAATGATTAAACACGTGAAAAAATTACATGTTGCTTTTGATGATGACAACGAATACCCGGCGTACCTACAGAAAGGTCTTCTGTAGGTACGTCGGGTACTCGTTACATAATTGGACAAAGTTCGCTCGATAGAAAAAATTATATTCATACATACCCTTATTTTGTAGATTAAAACTCATATTATACTACTTTATATATTGAAAATCACAACAAAATAAACGTCTAAGATAATGTAATGTCCGTCGGATTTAACATTGTTAATATCGTAAAACATATAATTTTCAACCCAAAATTAACGTAGTTCACGGCAAAATTTACTCACGCCCCGCTGCCACCTCAAGAACAAGAATGCACGCTTCAAGAACCTCGCCTTAAAAAACGGGCTTAGGCCTAAGTCTACAAACATTACTTAACACGTATTTTGGCTAAGCGTTATCCCAATCATTGTAGCATAACTGTCAAGCTACAAAGTGCAAGATAGACACGCCCAAATCAAAGCTAATACTAAATAACGTTTATAGACCTCAGCCTTGGACTTCTTCTTGCCTTGACACGTCTAATCGCAGTCTATCCTAGATTCCTGAGGTGTGAGCTATCCTAAGCATGACATACACTACTCGAGACTGGGGCAGGGCATTAATAAATTACGCTCAGCTTTGAGACGCATCTAGATGGCATTCGAGATAGCAAAAGGACACGGTCGGGTAAATTATGGATCAGATAGGTCTCTATTTGCACACACTCTATATTCTAGAGTTATGGGACTGGTGGTGGAATAGCTGCCTCAGCAAACGGTATTCACGTTGCTAAATTTAGGGTCAGAAAAATTAAAAAACCGGCTAAGTGCGTGTCGGAGCACGCACAATGAAGGTTTCCGTAGTTGGGATGAATTGAAAACCAAGAACAAACTTAACATTGTAGATGAAAAAAATGTCCTCTCTTACATTCCAACTGCAAATGTTAGTTTGTACACACAATATTGAAAGATTTAGCATATCATTTTAAGACCACAGACTTCTTATAGGTTTTCCTGTAATATAGAAATAATAGCTGTATTTTTTCAAAACGTTAAGCGCCGTAGTTTCAGAGATAAGGTCAATTTTCATCTATTTACTTAAATAACTTTAAAATTAATTATTTAAAAAAAATTATAACCTCACAGTAAGCCTTTTTTCATTTAATGTCACACGGTACAAGTATGTACGCTTTTTTTTTTTTTTTTCTTATTTGCTTCCCAAATGTGACCTCCATATTAAAATTCATTTATTTACATTACACGTCCATGTTTGGGTCACAAAAATTCATATAATTATGTACCAAATTTCAACTTTATCGGTCCACTGGATTTGGAACAAATTGGCTGTAACAGATAGACCGACACACGAGTGAAGGATAAGGGTTCCGTTTTTTCATTTGGCCGTACGGAATCCTAAAAATAATAATGTGATATTTTTGCCATCGACACTAAAAAAAAAATACTAGAGTGTATGCAAATTCTGAAAGTAGCTTGGTCGAATACGTTGTTCACATCAACATGAGCAAAATAACACCGATTTAGCTACATTATTCTCTCAATAACCCCTTGCAAACGCAAAATTTGCGCACTAGGTAGCGGTTACACAGTTGAGTCTATATTTACGTAATGACACAGTGACCGAGTGCAAACCACGCACAAGGTCTGTGCATTCGATATCGCACAACAAATAGGCTCTAAAACCGTCGTCCAATCCAATTGGCATACAGCAGGCCTGTTTGCCGCTAACATTGTCAGCTAATAGAACACTTAGTGCGTCGGTGAGTGTGGTTCAAAATTCCGCCATTGTTGCACTATTTGTAGTAAACTTAATCCTAAAGTAGGGGTAAATAAAGAATGCTTTTTTGACACCAGTCAGTTTCACACGAACGAATATTTGTGTTTTACGAGTTTAAACATTATTGGCACTGAAACATGGTCGCTCACAAAGGGCCTCATTAGAAGGCTAAAAGTCACCTAAAGGGCAATGGAGAGGGCTATGCTTGGAGTTTCCCTACGTGGTCGAATCAGAAATGAAGAGATCCGCAGGAGAACCAAGGTGACCGATATAGCTCGAAGAATTGCCAAACTTAAGTGGCAATGGGCAGAGCACATTGCTTGCAGAACAGATGGCCGTTGGAGCCGAAAGGTTCTGGAGTGGCGACCGCGTACCGGAAGACGTAGCGTAGGAAGGCCTCCCACAAGGTGGACTGATGACCTTGTGAAAGCCGCAGGAATCCGCTGGATGCGGGAAGCACGGAACCGGTTGAAGTGGCGGTGCTTGGGGGAGACCTATGTCCAGCAGTGGACGTCTTTCGGCTGAAATGATGATGATGAAACATTATTAGTTCCAAATCTTGTACAACTGACAGGTGTCATAAAAGCATTCTCTCAGTGGATGGAATATAGGAATTCAGGAAAGCACGCGCGCGCGTTCCACGTAAAGCACGTTAAGCCGTTGGTCTCGGCTGTCATCCATCAAAGGTCTACCCTTTGACAGTTGTTACGGGAAATCTCAAGCCCCAAAGTCTGACAACCAGTTTTGCCAACGGGTATCGTGTTACTCAGTTACTGGGTTGTGGAAGTCAGATAGGCAGTCGATGTAAAATACTGGTATTCAACTGGATTTGGTGACTGGATGCCGGCCCCAACATAGTTGGGCAAAGGGTAAGCAGATTGATTTTTTTACTAGGAATTTAGGAACCAGAGGTTCAAAAGACATGTCTCTGTTCTACACCTCAGAGACATGTCTTACCTTTTGACCGCCACAGTCATGTATAGATGACAAGCCAAAATGTGCCCAGCACGCTACGGTCACGACTACATGACAAGACTTTTATTACGTAAATCTGTAAATAAAGCTCATAAAACAACATTGTTTTTATTTTACTTTTGCTTAATAAGTTCCTTGACTCATCCTAATATATATTAGTTGAACTTCTTCTTTATATTTCATCTATATTAACATAAGATGACAAAAACTCGAAAGGACGGATTCGTATCTTGGCGCCGAGGGCACGTTTTAGCTTTTAGGACGTGGCGGTCAAAAGATTAAACATTAAAGGGCATTATCAGGGCGTTAATATGATGCTGTCAGGGAAATTGACACCCAACAACAATTTGCCATTATATAGCCATTTCACATTGGTAACTGTCGAAGAATGACAGTTGTGATTTCAATATACAGCCAATTTAAGTTGGTATTTACATTTGTACGTTTTGTCCACAAAAGTAATTTCCCTGACTATGTCAAGCTCTAGAACCAGACTGTCACACAGTCTGTGTACAGTCTGTGTACTGTGTATGAGCTACTGAGATTAAACTACGAAACCGAACTTAGCTAGAATTAGTCGCAAACGTCATGTTAACATGAAATATTCGACTAATGTGAACTAAGAGAGTTGAATTACTAATTTAAATGATTATAGTTCGGTAAACACATACTTATTTGTGACAGGTGTGTTTACGTTTTGCATTACCAACCTACCTGATACCGAGCTGGAAATTACCAAAAAACGGTATAAAAATGGAATTTCGAGCTACCCTAGCGCATCCTCATTTGATGAGATTCTTGCTGGGAATCTGTCAACAGTGGCACAGCAATTATGAGCTTGAGCTACTTTGATTTCACGAGACCTAATATGAAACCGCATGTAGGTAATATAAAAGGTACATGTATAGCGTCCGCGGTGTAAAAGTATCGGAATAAAGCACTTTTGTCTACTGTTGGAGTTCTTTAAGTTCTTTGTACCGCTTTTCAAAGTTCGCTTCCCATGAAAGACTGTGCGCGGTGCGTACATATTGTACTTAAGTTAATGGGAGTAGTTCCTTTACTCACCGTACGGTATCTCTGTGTTAAACTTTTCGCATTTAACTATTGTAGACGCAAATCCGGACACTTGTACTGTCAGCGACAAAGTCGACTAACTTTTCGTATGAACGTGGATCCACGCGAGATGTAAATTGTTTCTGTAATTACCATTATACCAGGGCCTCAAGTCTGCTATTACAATAGTGTCAGAATGGTCTCGCCATTGTGAGTATTTGACAGTGTTTGTTGGCAAATCTGTCAAAAACTCACAATGAAGAGACCATTCTGACACTATTGTAATAGCAGACTTGAGGCCCTGAGGTTACGGGTGCAATTATAAATACAGAAAAACTTCTCACCCCCGATTTGTGAGATACAAATATGCAGTTCCCGCAACATGCGACGGCAGATAGAAAGATGAGAGATACTCTTAGATACTCTGAGATAGTCTTATACCCAAAGTCTCAAATTCAGATAATTTATGTAAACAATGGGGATAAAATAACAAAAAAATGTCTTCGTAATTGTAATTCACATAAAATGGCGAAAAAAGAGGTTTATTTTCTTTTAAGTACTGATTTTAAGAAATAATAATTAAAAAATAATCATACCGTAATTATGTTTATAAATTTTCGGTTTTAAACAAAGTTATTAAAAAAGGAGATTTTCTGGTATAAAATATTTTATGATACTGGTAACAATTCAGGAGATCAACAAATTTCAATATTTTTAAATCTTCAACAACACTACTATTACAACTCTCATCCATAGATTTATATTGTAAGTAGCATATCTAGCCACATTTTGGATGAAAACGGCTGTAAACTGTTTCGAGTGGAAATCGATTTTGGGAGGCCTACGTCTAGCACTGGACTTAAAAGGGCTGATTAAGACGATCATATGCCGTGTCTCCGACATACTATACAAAACATTGTTTGGCAACGGTATTTTGTTTGAATAGTTCTTTTAATTAATTCACTTTAATTTTAGCAATGCCTATTTACAAAATAAAAATATGATAACATTTTTTGCACCACTGTCCTGTCATTTTGATAGTGACATTTCTTGACATTACTTTGTTTACATAAATTATCTGAATTAGAGACTTTGGGTATAGATAGAATACTCTTTATTGTATACACCATAAAAATTACAGATATAAATATAGAAATGTTAAATATGGTGACACAATGGTCTTATCGCTCAAAGCGATCTTTTGCAGACTTCTTTTCCTCGAAATAAGAATGTCGTAAGTGCTGAAAGGGTTTTATCATAATAAATGCAATAATAAAATGAATTTTATAAAACGCCTGCATACACTTTTTCGTCTTGTATTAATACAATTAATTACAAAATTTGTATCTTAAAGTCATTAGCATATTAAGTAAAAATCGAAAATGCGTGGAAATTAGAGATAACTTAGTAATGTTTTTCTATGTCGATAAATATTATATGTTTCTGTTCCACAAATTTTTTGTATATATAATATATTATAGTTACTCATTTTATTTTTATTTTCTACGTAAGTCTTATCAACTTCATGAAAAATCAAATTCACGATTGGCAATTTTGCTTTCGGCCCGCTATTAAGATCAATAATTAAGATTTTATAAACTGAAGTGGCTTCAGTTTATAAAATCTTAATTATTGATCTTAACATTTAATTAAGTGTCATAGTCACCATAATAACATCCAAGCGGGAGTTATAATGTTCTACTGAATTTCATAATGCAACTCCTTTGCTTTTACGAGGATGATAATCCCTTCCTTACTCATCTGTTCGATGAGTAAGGTAGGGGGTCATCATCCTCCCTTCCATTGTCACTACTCAATTCGTAGTATCTTTATGAATTTCAAAAAAAGAACAATGTCACGCACGCGCGTTTCACTAACTGTACCATAGCGTCGTATCCCGTCATTTTCGTTCGATATTAGTATTGCAAAAACTGTTTCAGAACCTTTTATAAAGGATTCATGTCATGGGTGTAGATAAAGTCTTATATGCAACTGTAATAATTAGGTATTAAAACACTCATGTGATACTATTATAAACCCAGATTCGTGTTTTAATACCCCTTATTATACAACAGTTGCATAAATAACTAATAGGTAATGTTAACTTTTACAGCCTTAGTTATAAACGTGGAATAAAGTTATACTAGGTATACACGACAAAAATGTATAGTTATACCGAAGTTATTCATAGTATAACTTTATTCCGCGTTTATAGGTAAGGCGATAAGACGATTAGATATCAAGGATTCATGAAATGCTGAAAGACAATTTAACGAGTAATTTTGTGTCAATTTAAATTAAGTGGAAAAGTAACAGCGTTGTTTGACTTTTGTCGATAACCGTACCAAGTCGGGAGGGATAATGTTCTAAATTCTAGGAACTGTATTTTATTTTCCACGACTAAATACGAGACTGTCGGACACATAAGTGTTTGCTTTTTACCTCCAGTACCTGATACTTGAGCTAAAGCCACTTTATCCTCCCAGAGTAACGGATACTGAGTAGCATTATCCGTAACACTAGAGACATAGGTTTATCTACGTCTTTGTTGGTTCTGTAGTTTAAGTCTCTAAGTTTAGTCCTTGCTGAAGGACTAAGCTTAGACTTAATTGTACCATATTTTTTTGTATAAATTTTTCTTTCACGAAACTTTTTCATTGTATATGTAAAAGTTTTCAATTTGTAAGATTTGTATAGCTTAAAAAAAAGTGTCAATTGTAAGTGTTACTTAAAACTCACATCCAGTAGATGTCAAACAGACATAAATTGTGTTGTAGCTATTTTAATGCATTTATGATTGTTTTGCGAATAAAACAAACAAATATAAAGGTTAAGCTTAAATTTAAATTTATAGAAATATTTAATTAATTGATTATTATTACTTTGTTAATTTTTCTAAATTTATTATATATATTTTTCATTTAAAATAAAATTTCATAAGTTTATTTAAATATTTAATTTAAAATAATTGAATTTTTTATGATTTCGTTGTTATTTTTTTTTAAATTTATTATTTTAATTTCATAAAATTTCATAAGTTTTTGTCCATTTGAGCGGAACGAGTAAGCTAGGAAGAGTGATGTAGTCCCTAATGTAAATTCCAGGTAAGTAGGTGTTGATCAAAATATGATAGAAAACCGTAACAAATATGTATTTATACAGAATTATAATCATTAAAATCATCAATAAACTCTCTAAGTTAGAATTGGCCTCAAATATCTACATGATTTCATGAAATAGTCATTCAATAGAATAAATATTTTTCTGAAGTGAGTTCAGTGAGTCATCCATTATAGTGTGGCATTAACGCTTTGATACACTATGCAAATTGCTTTGATGATTCTAATGACCCATGATGACTGCAGTGCAGAACAGACAGTTCGTCATACGCAATCCAGAGGTACATTTCACCTTTCAGACCTTAAACCAAGACAAAATTATATCCTACCAGGCATAATGATGATGGGAATGACAAAAATGTATTGGATTGACATATGTATTCTACCGAAAAGATTGTTAGACTAGGCTCCATCCATTGAGTCCCGTGCATAATATGTAGACCGCATAAAATTGATTCTAGTTGGTTCCAAAAGGTAGTTTCGCATGGAGAAGAATGGGCAAGAAACTCCACCGTTACTCTTTTATACTGTTTTACATTACTTTGTATACATCAATTATATCATTACATGGAAGATGATGTACTCAGAATAAAATTACTATACCACAACAGGTAAAAACAATCAAAAATGAAGAAATGACGGATAAATTAATTATGTGTTACATAAATGGTGCTCACATATTTACAAATATTGTTAGAATAAATAATTTTACTAAAAATTTTACAAATAAAAATGAAACAAAAAAAAAATCAAA